>WOXC01008520.1:0-600000 GCA_011680675.1 Gymnobelideus leadbeateri
AACAAACCAAGAATCACCTAACCAGCAAAACTGAGTATCATGTTTCAGGGTAAAATATGGTCATTCAGTGGAATAGAGAACTTTCAAACACTCTTGATGAAAAAACCAGAGTTGAATAGAAAATTTGACATTCAGATACAAGAAGCAAGAGAAGCATGAGAAGGTAAAGAGGGAAAAGAAATCATAAGGAACTTATCAAAATTCAACTATTTACATGCCTACATGGAAAAAATGATAATTGTAACTTAATGAAATTTTTCTCAGTACAAGAATAGTTGAAGAGAATAGAAGTGTGTGTGTGTGTGTGTGTGTGTGTGTGTGTACATACATATATATGTCTCTATAGGAGGATATATGTGCATATGAGTATATATGTGAGTGTGTGTATATATATATATATGTACAGGTATACATAGACAGAGGGCACAGGACCAATTTAATGGTAGGGGAAGATACTTAAAAGGTGAAATTAAGAGGTCAGAAAGGAATATAATGAGAGGAAATGGGGAGAGACAAAATGGGGTAAACTATCTCATATAAAAAAGGCAAGGGAAGAACAGGAAGGCAAAAGGGAATGAGTCAACCTTATCCTCATTGAATTTGGCTCAGGGAGGGAATCACATACATCTGAAATAGGGTATCTCACCCTACAGGAGAGTAGGGGGGAAGGGGCTGAGAGGGGGGATGATGGAAGGGAGGGCAGGCTGGGGGGAGGGAAGTTGGAAGCACCCACTTTTGAAAATGGACAGGATCGAAGTAGAGAATAGAACAAGTGGGGGTGGGATAGGAGGGAGGGAAATATAATAATTTCTACAATATATCTACTATGGTAATGTTTTGCATTAGCTACACATGTACAACCTATATTGAATTGCTTATCTTCCCAGTAAGGGTGGGTGACAAGGGAGGAAGGAAATGAATCTGGAATTCAAAGGTTTAAAATCAAATGTTTAAATATATATATAAAATCATCATCATCATTGTTATTATTATTATTATCTATACTATTTTACATGTAACTGGGAAATAACATATACAGGCACTGGGGCATAGAGATCCATGGTGCCTTACTGGAAAGTCAGAGGGGAGATGGGGGAAGATATGGGAGAGAGCAGATTGAGGGAGGGGATGTCCAGTGGGATCATTGTTTTGGGGTGGTGGCTAGGGGGCAAATGGGGAGAAAATTTGTAACTCAAAATCTTGTAGAAATGAATGATGTAAACTAAAAAATTAAAAAGAGAGAAAAATAGAAGAAAAAAAGTGTTAAGTGTCTGAGGCCCAATTTGAACTCAGGTCCTTCTAACTCTAGGTGTCTATTCACTGCACCACCTAGCTGCCCCATATCCCTTCTTTTTTTACATAATAAATTCTACTCCTGTCCTTTATTTTATCTTTATATGTATCTCTCATTCCTGAATGTAACATATTATTAAATTCAAATTTTTAGTCTGCTACCCATTTCCATTTTATGGGTAAATTCATCCTATTCACATTCCAAGCTATAATTACATGTTACATATTTTCCTCCTTCCTATTTTTCCTTGCTATCTTTCTCACCCTGCTTACCCTATCCCTCCTCATTCCTCTGCTTTACTTGTACCTACTACCTTGCCTTCCTATTTCTTAACCTATCCACTCCTCTAAGAATCCCTCTATTCTCCTCTCCCCCTGCCCTACCCCCTTGCCATTATTTATTTCTGAATTTAGAAGACTTTTAGATACATATGTTGTTTCCTTTTTAACCTGTTCCCAATGAGAGTAAGGTTTCAGTACTACCTGCCCTCCGCCTACTAACTTCTTCTGTATCAATTCTTCCTTTTATGTCTCATTTACATGAGATAATTACTCCTTTTTATCTATCCCTACACTTTTTATTTAGAATCACCCCATCATACACAACTCAGCCTAAGACTTTCTTTCAAACTACCCAAATAATGATGACAGTCATAAGAACACTGATAACTTTTTCACATATAAAAACTAAGCAATTTGACTTTATTGAATCTCTTATAATTGGTCTTTAATGTTTACCTTAAACTTCTCCTGGACTTTATATGTCAAATTTTCCCTTAAGTTCTGCTATATTTGTCACAAATAGCTGAAAGTTTTTCAGTTCATTAAATATCCATATTTTTCCTTTCAGGATTATTTTTAACTTTACTGGGTAAATTACCCTGGCTTTCAACTCCAGCTTATTTGCCCTATAAAGTATGAATTCCAAGACCATTCACAATAGTCCTTCGATGCAATAGCTACTAAGTTTTATGTAATCCTTGTAGCTCCATGATATATAAATTTTTCTTATTACTTGCAATATTTTGTCCTTAACCTAAGAACTTTGAAACTTGATTATGATGTTTCTATGAGTTTTCCTCCTCAGATCTCTTTCAGGTGGTGATGGGTGGATTTTTTTTTCTTCTATTTCTGCTTTGCCTTCTTGTTCTAGAACTTCAGGGCAATTTTCCTTGATAATTTCTTGTAATGTTGCATCAAGATTCTTTTTTTTATTGTAATTTTCAAGTAGTTCAACTATTCCTATATTGTTTCTTCTTGATCTGTTCTCTAGATCAGTTGTTTTTCTAATGATGATGTATTTCATATTTTCTTCTATTCTTTCATTCTTTTGATTTTGTTTTATTGTTTCTTGGTGTCTTGGAACATTATTACCTTTCTCTTGCCCAATTCGAGTTTCAAGTAATTATTTTCTTCCTTAAGTTTTTAATTCTCTGTTTCAAGTTGGTTGACTTTCTTTTCCCAATTTTTCCTCAATCTCTCTTATTTGATTTTTAAAGTCCTTTTAAAGTTCTCCTAAGAACTCATTTTGTGCTTGGGACCATTTGATGTTTCTCATTGAAAAAGGAGGGGCTTTTTTAGCTCTACTATCTTCCTCTGAATATGAACCCCAATCTTCTCTATCCTTCTTAGTAGCTATCTCTGACTGGGTTCTTCCTCCTTTGCTTGCTCATTTTTATTTTTATTTTGTTTTTATGAGCAATTAGTATAAACAAGTATCAGTCCCAAGGTATGGGGAATGGTGCCCCAAGCTTCAGGTTCTTCTTACTGTTATTGTCTGAGGTCTGTCCTGGGACCCAACTTTGAGATCTTCTCTCCACTCCTAAGCCACAGCTAGGTCCCCTAACCATGTTATCCTGCTAATGATCTTGTTCCCAATGGTCGCTCTGATGACCACAAACTACAGCTGTCCTCTCTGCCCTAGAACTGAAACCAGGGATTCTGCTCTCCCCCAAGTGCCCACAGCCACAACATCTCACCAGATGTGTGCTAACTCCTTCTCCTTATAGCCATGGTCAGGAGGGACACTTCTGATCAGTGCAGCTGTGCTTGGCATCCCTTGACAGAGGAAGATCCTTTCATCTTCTGGTCTTCCCACACCCACACAGTTCTAGAGGTGATAGTTCCTGAGGCTGAAGCTGACTCCTAACCCAGCTGTCCCCAAGACTTGTTTGTTGATTCCAGAGACTCAGCTTTGTACTTCACTCAGAGTGAACTTCAGCCCCTGGAAGCTGGGTCTTTTCAGGGGTCTTCTCGAGTTGTCCTAGGAGGACAACTGCTTTACCCTAACTTTGGTTTATTTCTGCTGCTCCCAAGGTGATGTTATGCCCTTTTTTTGTGGAGAAAATTTGGAGAGCTGAAAGTTTTCTGAGCTACTCCACCATCTTCCCAGAATTCTCTCCAAATGAACAGTTCTCTTAAACAGACCATACAATGAGTAGGAGCTACCGACCTAAAATATCTATCTTTTCACTTGCACCCCTGTTAAAGTGAGAAAAAGAACAGCTCCAGTTGGATTTAGAGGTAAAACAGCTAAATTCAAATCCAGGTCTGTTTTGACCTCCCTGTGTGACCTTAGGCAAGACATTTAATGTCCCAGAGCATCTGCTTCCTTGTCTAAAAAAATGGAGTTAAAAACCAATTTAGAATTTTTTTTAAACTCTGGCTCTAATTATTGTGCTCCTCTATGAAGATATGCCTTGGTTGTGGTCAGCCTTAAGTTTATGGAAAGGTTATTCTTAAGTCTCTTTCACTTAAGCTATAGCCACCACTTAAGCCAGTTACACCCAACCACCCAGAGAAGCTGAACTCTGCTGTATCATACTTACAGCATTGTTCCAGACGTTATTGCAGTATGGTCGAATTGGAAAGAAGCCTGTTTTTTCCTTCTTTTTCTTTCTTCCTCCTTTCCTTTCTTTCAGTGCCTTTTTTCTTTTTTTTTAAAAGAAATTTCTTCTTTAATTCTTCTTTTACTCTTTAAATTCTTCTTTAATTCTTGTTTTCATTCTTTAAATGCTTGGAAGTGATTAAATGAAAAGCCTGGTGGAAGCACAGAGACTATTATAGGGTAGTTTTACTTTATTGTAAATCCTATCCACTTAACTACTGCTACTCTAGTCATTAAGGGCTGTGGCTTTAAAGTACAATTTCAAATATACTAATGAACTAGTGGGTTAGGAAATCAAGAATGATTTCACAATTTTAGGTGTGGTTGAGAACAGCAGGCTTTTATATTCATGAAGCTTATGCCTACAAGGAGCAAAAATACAAAAATATCTTTCTGAGGCTTATGGAAAGAGTTCAGCCCAACCATATAGTTTTTAACCCTATCAGTTCTCTCTCTCTCTCTCTCTTTCTCTCTCTCTCTCTCTCTCTCTCTCTCTCTCTCTCTCTCTCTCTCTCTCTCCCCTCTCTCTCTCTGTATGTCTGTCTGTCTGTCTGTCTGTCTCTGTCTCTCTCTCTCTCTCTGTCTCTCTCTCTCTCTCGATTTAGCATCCCTGCATTGTGAAATGCCAATGCTTTTTGAGTTCTCTCACATTGAATGGAGTTTTCAACTGACAGAATGATAATATCATTCAACATTATCCATACCAATCATTTATTGTAAGCTCTAAAGCATCCTTATCCCAACTTCCTCTCTCCCAGATGATAACAGATTCCCAGAGCTAGGCTAATTCAATCTCACCCTCAGTGTTCTAGGAGTACTTACTCCTGAGAGAAAATGTGGCGACTTTGTCTAATACCATTGGCTTGAGCCCCAACTTGTATGCTTCCCTGGAAGATTGTCAGTTGAGAATCATTTAGTCAGCCTGTCTTAAGTGGCTTTTGGAGGGGCATTTACTAAGGTGGGACAATAAGAGTAATTAGTACAAAACAGACCCCAAAAATCTGTGACATATTCTCCCACAAATACACACATAGTCTAGGAGAAAGTAAGCTCATGTTTAGGGTGTACACGTGGCCAATTGGTAATGATTGATAGAAGTTTTCTCCTATTAAGGGGTGCTTAAAAAGTTCCCCTTAAGCATGGCATATAATCGATTTTCTGGGATTCTTGTAGATTCATTGAATCCAGTCTGTCCTTGGTTCCTGATGTCACCACAAGTTGATCTGGGAACACTGCTTAAGACATAATGGTTAAGTTTGGCCCTATAGATACTTCAGAGTTATGAGGTCCTCCTCTGGTCAGAGACAAAGGCGGGGGGATGGGGAGAAGACCTAGACGAGGCTGAAACTGAGGTCCCTCCTCCCCACACACACACCCCCTCCTCAGGAATGTACTAGAAAGCCAGCATGCCAATTTCTGGAAAATAGCTTCTTTCTCAAGTCACTCAATAATTTATAGATAATCCCTGGAACCTGGCCAAATTTCCTGTGCCTTTCTGAACACAACTCTCTTGCATCCTCCTATTTCTAAGTGACTTTTTACACTTAGTTTCAGGTCTTTTGATTAATTGACTAACATGTGTTCTCACCTGGTTAAGTTTCTGGAGCTAAAATGGGATGAGATGGGCTCAAACCCCACTCTTTCAACTGATAAGTTTTTTGTTTGTTTGTTTTTGCTTTTTGGAGGGCAATCGGGGTTATGTGACTTGCCCAAGGTCACATGGCTAGTAAGTGTTAAGTGTCTGAGGTCACATTTGAACTCAGGTCCTCTTGACTCCAGGGCCAGTGCTCTATTCACTGGGTCACCTAACCACCCCCAACTAATATGTTTTGTTTTTACAACAGCTTCATTTCCAAATACATCTTTCCTTCCTTTCCTACCCGGCAAGCCAGACCTGGAAAAAAAGATGTTTTTAAAAAGAAAAAAAAGGCCATTTGGAAAAACCTATCAACAAATCAATCATATATGACAGAATATGCAGTGTTCCATACCATGGTGCCCTTCTTTTGACAAAAGCGGAGGAAGCTGCATTTTCTCAACTTTTCTCTGGGGACCAAGAACTTCAGAATGTGTATTAACTGGTAGAGTCCCTGACTCATGAGAAACTTCTTTTCAGCACTCCTGCTTCTGGTCTGACCTCAAATCTGAGATTCCCTGTTTAAGGAATGTCAGTGGCATTCACAGATTAGGAGAACTCAAGCGCTAAAACCAGATCCCCATTCTTTTTCTTTTTGCAATTGGGGTTAAGTAACTTGCCCAAGGTTACACAGCTAGGTTTTTGTTTGTGTGTGTTAAGTGAGGCCGGATCCGAACTCAGGACCTTCTGACTCCAGGGCCGACGCTCTACTCACTGCGCCACCTAGCCGCCCCTCAGATCCCCATTCTTAAGAGCTGCAATTAGCAGTTCTATTAGTTATCAGTTATTAAAGTCAGTGATTATCACCATTTAAGTGGCTTTGGGTTGTTAAAAGGAAGTGGAAGGAAGGAAAATCACTGTAAAGCAAAGATTATGGTTGCTTTTCTTTCCAAAAGGTGGGGCCTTCTCATGATGTTGTTTAGAAGTGAAAATTATGTTTCACATCTTAAGTTTCTGTTATTCCTGAGTTTGCAATGCAGGGATGTACTTGTAGATGTTGGCAGTGGACTCTCAAAAAAAAAAAAAGACACATGAAACACTTTTAAATTTGATCTGTATCATTAACATTTTCTCCATCACTTTTTTTTTTGGTTTTTGGGGGGCAATTGGGGTTAAGTAACTTGCCCAAGGTCACACGGCTAGGTTTTTGTTTGTGTGTGCATTAAGTGTCTGAGGCCAGATCCGAACTCAGGTCCTTCTGACTCCAGGGCCGACACTACTCACTGCGTCACCAAGCCGCCCCTTCATCACTTTTTTAAGACTAGATAATCAACGAAACAATAAATCAAGTTTTGATTTATAGTGTTTGCTGAAAACTCAACCACCAGCTCTTGAGAGCCAGTATGAGCTGGTTACCCCACACCCTAGGAAGTATGCTTGTATGCATGGCTCAGGCAGCTGCCTGCTTGGTGAAATGTCAGTCAGAAGGTTCTGCAGACCAGCCCTGCTTTCAGAGAAGAGGAGCTTACCCCAACCTAGTCCAATGACAAGTTTTTTGACTGTTCTAAGGGGAAAAGAAGGCTAGGCAGTGGGCCAGGACTGGGAGTTCTGGAGCCAGCTGGGTAACTAGGGAGGGGCCCAAATGATGGGAAGCCTACAGCAGGTACTTTTGTCTGGTGAGTGGGAGTCAAGAAGAGATGAGACATTTATTGAGTTGTGGTTCAGAAGAGGATTACCAGGGAGAGCAGTCACGTCTTGCCTGCTGTAGCCAAAGTGTAGAGGGCCATAATCAACAGAGCCAGAACAAGGTGTTTGTTAAAAATGTTCTCTTTGTGTGACTGTTCCCTGGAGGCTCCCAACATTCATTCTAACACAAATTAGACTTGTTTTTCTTAGCCCTGGGAGACAGACCTAGGACTAAAGACTTGACATAACATGGAAGCAGACTGGTCCAACATGAAGAAAAGTTCTAGCAGTTATCCACAAATGCAATGGTCTCTCGTGGGGGGTAGTGAGCTCCCTAACACTAGAGGGCTTCAGTACAGGTTGTATTATCACTTGTCAGGGATGCTGTGAGTAGTATGAATAATTTGAGTGGATGACCTCTGAGACCCCTCAAAGTCTCAGAATCTGTGTCCATGCTGATAAATGTTTTCATAACTGGTTCCCTGGAGGAAAAAATTGTCAGCACAACTCTTTTAAGTTTCATCTTAACATTTATTGACTTTATTAACATCTTAGTGTCATTAACATTTTCTCTCTCACTTTCTTAAATCTGTCATTGGTATTCATCCTTCCTTCTCAAAGAGGACCAAAGACATCATAAATCAAGTCTCAATTTGGAGCATTTGCTGATTTTTGGGATGCAAATGCTCATAGTGAAAATTTAACAAGCTTGAGCTTTTTCTTTTAAATTTTTTTTTACTTTTTAGTTTACATCATTCATTTCCACAAGATATTGAGTTGCAAAATTTCTCCCCATTTTTCTCCTACCCACCACCCCAAAACAGCAATCCCACTGTATATCCCTCCCCCAATCTGCTCTCTCCCATATCTTCCCCATCCCCCCTCCGACTTTCCAGTAGAGCATTCTATGCCCCAATGCCTGTATGTCTTATTTCCCAGTTACATGTAAAATAATAATAACAATAATAATAACATATTTTTAAGCATTTGATTTTAAAACTTTTAATTCCAGATTCCTACCTCCCTCCTCACCCACTCTTACTGGGAAGATAAGCAATTCAGTACAGGCTGTACATATGTAACTATGCAAAAAATTTCCATAGTGGATACATTGTAAAAGACTGACTACATTTCCCTCCATCCTATCCCACCCCCCACTTGTTCTATTCTCTACTTTGATCCTGTCCCTTTTCAAAAGTGAGTGCTTACAACTTCCCTCCCCCCCAGCCTGCCATCCCTTCCATCACCCCCCCTCTCATCCCCTTCCTCCCCTACTCTCCTGTAGGGTGAGATACCCTATTTAGTGTGTATGTCATTCCCTCCCTAAGCCAAATTCAGTGGGAATAAGGTTGTCTCATTCCCTTTTGCCTCCCTGTTCTTCTCCTCCATTGTAACAGTTTTCCCTTGCCTCTTCTATATGAGATAATTTACCCCATTCTGTCTCTCCCCATCTCCTCTCATTATATTCCTCCCTCACCTCTTAATTTCACCTTTTAAGTATCATCCCTTGCTATTAAATTGGTCCTGTGCCCTCTGTCTATGTATACCTGTAAACATATATACACATACTCACATATGTATTCATACGCCCATATACCCTCCTATATAGACATATATATGTATGTATACATACATACATACATACATACATACATATATATATAGACATTTCTATTCCCTTCAACTATTCTCATACTGAGAAAAGTTTTATAAGTTACAATTATTGTTTTTCCATGTAGGAATGTAAATAGTTCAACTTTGATAAGTTCCTTATGATTTCTTTTCCCTGTTTACCTTCTCATGCTTCTCTTGCTTCTTGTATCTGAATGTCAAATTTTCTATTCAACTCTGGTTTTTTCATCAAGAATGCTTGAAAGTCCTCTATTCCATTGAATGACCATATTTTCCCCCTTGGTAAATGACCATATTTAACCAGTTTTGCTGGGTAGGTGATTCTTGGTTTCAATCCCAGATCCTTTGACCTCCAGAATATCACATTCCAAGCCTTTCAATCCCTCAGTGTAGAAGCTCCCAGATCCTGTGTTATCTGATTGTGGTTCCACAGTATTCAAATTGTTTCTTCCTGGCTGCTTTTAATATTTTCTCCTTAGGGAGACTAGATAGTGTAGTGAACAGAGCACTGGCCCTGGAGTCAGGAGTACCTGAGTTCAAATCTGGCCTCAGACACTTAACACAAAAACTAGCCTGTGACCTTGGGCAAGTCACTTAACCCCAATTGCCCTCCAAAAAATAAAAGGCGAAGAAAAATATTTTCTCTTTGATCTGGGAACTCTGAAACCTGGCTATAATATTCCTAGGAGTTTTCTTTTTGAGATCTTTTTATTTTCTTTTCTTTTTTCTTTTTGGAGGGCAATTGTGGTTAAGTGAGTTGCCCAAGATCCCACAGCTAGTTTGTGTGTGTGTGTGTGTGTGTGTGTGTGTGTGTGTGTGTGTTAAGTGTTTGAGGCTGGATTTGAACGCAGGTCCTCTTGACTCCAGGGCCGGTGCTTTATTCATTGCACCACCTAGCCGACCCTTTGGGGGATATTTTTCAAGAGGTGATAAGTGGATTATTTCAACCTCTATTTTGCCCTCTGGTTCTAAAACATCAGGGAAATTTTCTTTGAGAATTTCTTGAAGGATGACTTCTAGGTTCTATTTTTGATCATGGCTTTCAGGTAGTCCAATAATTTTTTAATGATCTGTCCTGGATCTATTTTCCAGATCAGTGGTTTTTCCAATGAGATATTTCACATTGCCTTCTATTTTTTTCATTTGTTTGGATCTGTTTAATAGTATCTTGATTTCTCATAAAGTCACTAGCTTCCATTTGCTCCAGTCTAAATCTGAAGGAATGATTCTCTTCAGTGAGCTTTTGAGATTCTTTTTCCAACTGGCAAATTTGGCTGTTTGGCATTCTTCTCCTCATTGGCTTTTTGAGTCTCTTTTGCCATTTGAGTTAGTCTATTATTTTTTTTTTTTGCTTTTTTGGAGGGCAGTTGGGGTTAAGTGACTTGCCCAAAGTCACTTGCTAGTAAGTGTATCTGGCATCTGAGGTCAGATTTGAACTCAGGTCCTACTGACTCCAGGACCGGTGCTCTATTCACTGCACCACCTAGCCACCCCAGGAGTTTTTTGTTTTTTATTTTTTTAAATTTTTTAAATTTTTTGTTAGTCTATTTTTTAAGGTGTTATTTTCTTCAGACAGGTTATTGACTGTCATTTTATAATTTTCTTGCATCATTCTCATTTCTCTTCCCAATTTTTCCTCTCCTTCTCTTATTTTGTTTTCAAAATCTTAAGCTGCTCTATGACCTGTAAGCAGCTTATTCTTTTCTTGGAAGCTTCTGGTGCAAGAGTTTTGACTTCGCAGTCTTCCTCCTGTTCCATGCCCTGATCCTTTTTGTCTCCAAAAAGGGAATCCAAAGTCTGACCACTGTGCTTGCTTTGCTTCCCTCTCTTGCTCATGTTGCCACTCAATTACTTGACTTTTGAGCTTTTTTCCACACTAGAACTCTGCTACCAGAGTGGGGAGCTTTGTCCCAAATTGCTGGGGTTTTTGCAGCTGCTGGAGCTATTAGCTGGGTGCCCTCTCTGAAGCCTCCACATGCTCTGGCAAACTGGTCACACACCCTAGGGCCTCCACCCTAGACCATAATCCAGATCCAAGCTGGTTAAAGCAAGAGCAATTACCCCTCAGACTGGTCTCTTGGTCCCCTACAACCTGCAGGCCAGGAGCTCTGAAGCAGCCACATGGCAGTGGCTGGATGGCCACCATGCCTCAGCCGCTTCTTACCCTGGTGGCAAAGGCCAGACCAAACTCCCAGATCCCAAAGTCCACACTGCGCTGACCTCTCACTTTGTCCTTAGCATCTATGGGTTGATAATTCTGGAAACCACCACAGCTGCTAGAGATCTGAAGTCCCGCCGGCTGGCGGCTAGTTGTGCCCCCCCCCCCTCCCCGAGGCTAAAACCTCTGGTTCACATGGGGCTGTCCTCTGCTCCCAAAGCACTGCATTGGCCTCTTCCTGCCAGCCTGCTGGACTGTCTTCAGTGGGAGGTTAGCTTCTCTGTGTCATTTTGTGGGCTTTGTAGCTCCAAAGTTTGTTTAGCATCATTTTTTACATGAATTGGAGGAGGTGGGAGCGGGAGCCCTGCAGAAGTACTGTTCCACATGGAACTCTACCATCTTGACTCTGCCGCTCCCCTGAACTTTTTCAAGCTGACTCCAGTACATCCCTGCTTTTAGGACCCATAAGGTGAAATACTTATGTCACACAGAGAGTGAAATTATTTTTAAAATATTCATATTTATAAAAAACAAGATAAAAAAGTATCACTTATTTCACCCCTCTCTGACACTACCTCTGTTATACCATGACTGCTGATCCTAATCCTGGTTCTGCTAATCAATATGAGAAATCAAAGAAAGAGGAAAAAGTCCTGTACACACAGAGATATTTACAACAACTCTTTGTGGTGGCACAAAACTGTAGACACTAAGGGAATGCCCATCAGTTAGGGAATGGCTGAACAAATTGTGATACATGAATGTAATGGAATACTATTATACTATAAGAAATATATATATATATATACATATATATATATATATATATATATATATATACACACACACATATGAACAATTTGTGCTATAATGTCAGTATTATAAAGACAAAAAATTTTAAAAGACTTAAGTACTCTAATCAACTAAATGACTAACCATGATTCCAGAGTACTGAAAAAGAAGCAAGCAACTCATCTTATAACAGAAATGGTGGCTTAACATGCAGAATAAGACAATTTTTGGACATGACCAAATTGTCAGGGTGGCTAGATGGCAAATTGCAATTTGTTTTCTTTGACTGTGCATGTGATACAGGGATTCTTCTTCCCTCCCTCTATTTTTCCTTCCTCCCTTCCTCCTGCTCTCCTTCCTTCTCTCTTTCTTTCCCCTTTCTCTTTCTTTTCCTTTTTTGTTTGCTTCCTTCTTTCCTCCCTCCATCTCTCCCCTCTTTTTCTTTCTTTTACCTTCTTTCTCTTTTTCTCTCTTTCTTTCTTCCTTTTTTCTTTTCCTTCCTTTCTCATTCTTCTTTCCTTCCTTCCTTCCTTCGTTCCTTCCTTCCTTCCTTCCTTCCTTCACCTAGATTGGCAGCTGGGTTGCACACTGATTAGAGATAGGACTGCCATTAAGAAGGCCCTTGTTCAAATCCAATCTCACACACTTTCTGTGCAATCCTGGGCAAAACACTTCACTTCTGTCTGCCTCAGTTTCCTCAACTATAAAATGGGCATAATAAAGGCACCTACTTCACAGAGTTGTTGCGAGGATCAAATGAAATGTTTACAAAGCACGTAGTATAATGTCTGACACGTAGTAGGTACCTAATAGATGTTTCTTCTTTTCCCTCTCTCCTTCCTTCCCTTCTTTCTTTACTTCTCTCCTCTTTCTTCCTCTTCAGTGAGTGTGGAAATAGGAGAGAGGAAGAAAGAATGAATGCTTAATAATTAAAAATGATAAAAATTTAAAAATCAGTATTGATTTGAAAAATGATTGATTCAAAAATTTGAAAATTTATTAATTGAAAAATTAGATTATATTCAAGGCCTACAATGTTCATGTAGCCTATGTGAATTTATACTTCTATGGCTTTCTTTTGACGTACATAACAATTAATCTAATTAACAGGTACATAATTAATATGTAACATTACTATGTAATATGGAATTAAAACATATCTAATTCATGTGTACTTGTACTGCCTCAGTTCTTTGAGGAGTACAACCAGTGATGTACTGGAGCCAGTTCACATTAGCTTGTGAGAGCTGGTTGTTAAATATTCAGCATGAGCATTTACACCTTAGAAACCATCAAATGTTACAAATCAGAACTTGACTTACTGTTTTGTTATTTGTCTAGACTTAAGAAAATGATGAAGAAACTGTTAATAATGCAGATTAAACTTAAAAGTCTATTATGTCTATATAGAGAGTCCCTCTCCCCTGGTGGGCTAGTTGGTAAACCTTTACTAGCACATCACTGAGCACAACCCAAAATTCGTGAAACACTTCTTTCTTGGGTATCAATTCTCACACAGTATACTTGTATCTACCCATCACTAGCACCACCAGTTTCTATAATTTCAGACTGCTTCACCTGTTCTTTAACCTGGTCTGAATTCCCTTTTAAATTGTTTGAAGAAAATATCTATATATAATAATATAATATTATATATGATATTGTTTATTATATATTATATCTATACCTCTATATTATATTATATCATATCATATCATGTTAATTATTATAATATAATATTATTATATAACAATATAAAATATTGTTAATGATATCTATATAGAGAGTACAATATATAACAGGATCTATCTCCTACTCCCAAAGGGCTTTGTTTTCCAGCGCTGCTGAGTGAACCCATAGTAGCAGGGCCTTTCAAACATATGGTTCTGAGCACCTGATGGTCTTGTTAGAAACTGTTCCAGAATGGCGAGAATGCAAAAGATATCTAGTTTGTCTGCTTGAAAAACTCCTGCCTCTCCCAAGCCTGAAAGAATTATTCAGATGTACTGCCAACTTGTAACTTTCCTAGGGAAGATAAAAAAGAGAGATCGTGTGCTTGTCACATCATTTATGAGAACTGCTCCTTTCTGATGTGTTTCTTGCTTATCTGTGTTTCAGGAGGGGCTCTCAAACACCTTTTCATAATTCTCATGCTTCCCTTCAGGATTATTCTGGCCCTCTATTAAGCCATACCTCTAGGTTGTATCTGTCAGCTACATGCCTCATAGACTAGACCTCACTCATTGCTCTTTTAATAAGCAAAGTCAACCTGAAAGCCCTAGGTCAGGTGTTCTGTGCCTGGGGTCTGCGGATAGATTTCAAGGGATCCAAGGAACTTGGACTGGGAAAGCATACATCTTTATTTTTATGAAATTCTAACTGAAATTTGACATTTTCTTCTATTGTGATATTTTTTTGGAAGGAAAAGAAAGAAGGAAGGAGGGAAAGAGGAAGGAAGGGAAGGAGGGAGGGAGGAAGGGAAGGAGGGAGGAAGGAAGGAAGGAAGGAAGGAAGGAAGGAAGGAAGGAAGGAAGGAAGGAAGGAAGGGAGAGAGAGGGAGGGAGGAAGGAAGGAAGGAAAGAAAGAAGGAAGGAAAGAAAAGGAAGGAAGGAAGAAAGGAAGGAAGGAAAGGAGGAAGGGAGGGAGGGAGGAAGGAAGGAAGGAAGGAAGGAAGGAAGGAAGGAAGGAAGGAAGGAAGGAAACATTTCCTAAGTGTAGACACTATGTGCCAGGCACTGGGCTAAGTGCTTTACAAAGATAATCTCTTTTGATACTCACAACAAGTGTGGGAGGTAGATGCTATTTTGATTCTTATTTTATAGTTAGGAAAACTGAGACAGAGATGAAGTGACTTGCCCAAGGTCACACGGCTAATTTTTGTCTTAAGTGTCTGAAGTAGGATTTGAACTCAGGTCCTCCTGACTCCAGGGCCAGTGCTATACTCACTTTGCCACCTAGTTGCCCCTATAGATTTCACCAGATTGTCACAGTGGTCCATGATACAAAAAGGGTTAAGAGCTCTTGTTTTAGGGAGAGAAAAATCTTCTAGTAGAATAATGTTGTCTGATGTTTTTCACCATGACACAGTCCTAAAGTTGTAACTCTCTCTAGGTCTTTTGGGCTGACAGTCTCCATCTGAACAACATTAAATATAAGAGATCATAAGAATGTTTTGATGAGAGGAAAGGGAAAGGGAAGCATTTAAATTTTTTTGATTCAATAATAGAGTAGGAGGTGAAGAACAAAGAAGACAAGAAGGAGAAAGAGAAAAATAAGGACTTTCTAAAATACCTCATTATTGTTGTTGAGTCATGTTCAACTCTTCCTGACTCCACTTGGGATGTTCTTGGCAAAGATACTGAAGTGATTTGTCATTCCTTCTCCAGCTCATTTTACAGCTGAGGAAACTGAGGTAAACAGGGTTAAGTGACTTGTCCAGGGTCACGCAGCTAATAAGTGTCTAAAGCCAGATTTGAACTTAGGAAGATGATTCTTTCTGACTCCAGGCCCAGTGCACAATCCACTGTACCACCTATTGCTCTATGTCTAGTAGCAGACCATAATAATAATAAAAATAATAGCTAACATCATATAGCACTTGCTATGTACCGAGCTCTGTGCTAAACACTTTACAATAATTATCTCGTTTGATCCTAACAACAACCCTGGAAAGTACTGTTATAATCCCCATTTCATAGATTAGAAAACTGAGGCAAAGAGAGGTGAAGTGAATTGTCCAAGGTCACACAGTTAATAAGTGCCTGAAGCTAGATGTGAAGTCTGGTCTTTTTGACTACAGTTCACTGCACTACCTAGCTTCCTAATATAGAAAGAGGGACATATTTGGAGTCATAAGATCTGTGTTCAAATAGCAGCACAGCCACTTGCTTTCTCTTTAAACTTGAACAAATCATTTCACCCGGGTCTCTGTTTGGTTTGTTTGGTTTGTTTTGTTTTTCCAGTAAAAATGAGAGGTTAGGACGAGATGACCGAGGGTTCCTTCCAGCTCCAAATACTTCTGAAATGGAGGACAGTCACTCAGAGGAGCTCCCTGATTTGCTGGACTGGGGCACCTCCCAAAGAGGCAGACATGCCCTCTGACTCTGCAGGAATGGACATGGGCTCTGGCTCTGGTGAAACAACTGGTCTTTGGGGATGACACAGAAAGCCCTTATTGGTCTCCGTGCCTGGGAAGAGTTGTATCAAAGATGGGGCTGTGATAAACACTGAGCCAAGAGGACAACTCACTCACTCAATAGTCCATAAAAGGAAAAAAAAGAAAGGCTAGTTTCTCTTTGCCTCTTTTGAGTGGGTCACTTTGGGACTCTGCCTGCACTTCTTTGGACTTCCAGGTAAGCAGGGGAGGAAATTTCTCTCCTCTTGTCCCACTCCAGCGGTCATAGAGGCCACCATGCAACCATGGGGGTGAACACATGGCAGTGAGAATGTATTCTTTGTACACAGGACATAACTCTTCCACCTGACCTACACTGTACGGATATGGATACTACTCCTTCCTTTTGAGGGAGACCTTCAACATGAGCCTCTTTCCTCCAGCATGCATCTAGGCAAACCTGAGGCTGGGCCTAAAGTACCAGGATACCTCTGCTCTTTGGTATTTCCTTTTCTGAGTCCAAGTCCTGACTAGTTATCCTGAGAAGTGGCTGTTTACAGTCTTAGTAATAACCTTGTGAATTTGAGAGGTCAAGAGTTCCTGAATCTGTTCTAGATGCCCAAAAAGAGATGATGATTCCTATAGCAACACTGCTTCTGGGAAGAGAGGAGGCACCCCCTCCAGGAGAAACTGCCAAGAGGATATTGATATTGGAAAGGCTAAGAAAGTCCAGTTCATCCCCTGGTTTGCCAAGAGCTCTGGCCTTGGAATCTGTATAGACAGTGTTCAGCATTCCCAAATGTGCCGAACTCTGTGCTAAGCACTTTATAATAATTATCTCATTTGATCCTTTTGGGAAAGTAGCATAAGTGTGATGGGTTATGGGTTTATATTTTAATTACTTAAAATTGCTCTTGCACACTTATGAGCTTCCTATGTTTTGAATGTCAATAGGAATGTACCCTAGGGAGAGTATGTTTTGTCTGTTTCCAACCAACCAAGTGCATTGGCTTAGCACCAAAGGACTCAGGAACTTTGGGATGGTGAAGCAATCCTCTTCTTGGCTCATTAGCCCTGTGATGGCAGTGGGGGAGCAGCTGCATCAGTAAAGAAGGAGTGATGCCTTCTCAGCAATCTCCTCCTTTACCCCTCTCTGTCGCTGCCCCCTTTACCTTTCCCCCTTTCCCTCTCTTTCATCCCCCCTCCCTCCTCTCTCCCTGTCTTTCTCTCTCTCCTTTCTAATCTCTCAGGTTACCCTAAGGGTAACTGACAGGCCATAGACCCCATCAGTGAGTTAGAGGGATGTGTACCCCAAGCTTGTGAAGACTTTACCTCAGTAGAACAGGCGAAGGAGAACAATTTGTTCCAACAGCCATGAAGGCGGCTGAAGCAGGCACTGTGAAGCCCTTAGAGATTGATCAGGCATCAAAGATGCCAAGGTCATCCACTGCATCCTGGGCTATCACTAGTCATCCTGACCTTTGTTTTGACCCTGGACCTTGATGACTCTGGAAGAGAGAGTCAGGCTGATGCTTTGTGCAACTCTGTCTCACTTAAATCTAATTCATGCACAAGTCAAGACATCAATCCATTCATTCTGTCATTGGTTCTCTTCAGAAAGGAAGGACAAACAACTCTCCAGGTGTTATTCTTCTCCTTCAACTCTCCAAGTAACATGATATAACATTGGGACTTCCCATCAAAGGCGAGGGAGGAGTCAATCTTCTCCAGTGCGTCAGAAGGCAGCTAAAGCAAGCTGAGCAATCGGGGACTGGTTCTTGGGGCCCATGGCGCCATTTTCCATTGTGTATTCCCCTTCCTGTATATAGGTTACTGAACTGCAATTCTGGGCCTGATGTATCCAGCCTTTGAGGCAACCTTGTGGCTTCTAGAAGTCTGATGATCCTAGACTCAGTGTTTGGAGCTGATCTGCAGTGGTGGTGATTTCTACATCAGAGAGGCTATTATCAATAGGGAAAGAGCTGGACCTCTGATCAGGCTTGTCAGAAGACATGGACCTGGAAAGAATTCCCTGGAGGGAAAACAAAGGAAAGATGGGAGGAAGGAAGGAAGGAAAGATGGAAAGCTAGGAAATAGAACAAGGAAAAAAATGGAAAAAGGAAGGAAAGAAGAAAGATGAAAAGATAGGAAGGAAAGAAGGAAGGAACACGGTGATGTGCTAAGCACAGACGATACAAATAATATCAAAAAGACAGTCCCTACCCTCAAGGAGTTTATTTTCTACTCGGGAAGACAATGCACAAAGGGGAGCTGAAAAGCAGGGAGTAAAGCCAGAGAGTGGGAAATGAAATGTCAGAAACAAGGTCAGGAGAGGAGTCTGCTCTGGGCCCCTAATAAAAGGGAGATTCTAGAGAAAAGTCATCCATGAGAGGAGTCAGCCTTGTGGAGAGATATAGTCCATTGTGAGCAGGCTGCAGGGATGGTGGAATGTTCCGGGGTGAGGAATTCCCAGGTGCCAAGAAAAGTTAGAGGCATGGCTTTGAAGTCCAGAAGGTCAAGAACAAGAACTGAGCAGGGAAAGGGGAAAACAAAACAAAACAAGGAAAAAAACAGGAAGAAAAGGCTCTGCCTTACACTGAATAGCACAAGCAACCACGCCCTCACTAGAGCATAAAATGTTTTATCATGTTTCATTTCTGCTCCCATAGACTACACTTCTAGTACTGTTGTAAATCAATCATCAGGTGAAGAAATTTAGTTAAAGAAATGATACCAGAGGAATCTAGGTCAAAAACTCACATTACTGAGGGAGTCCTGGATCATCAGTGTGTACCATTGCATACATAAAGTGGTTTAGGAACTAAAAACTGAAAAACTGCTGAGTGTGTCCCATCAATCAAACTAACAGCAAGGATTGATTAAATGCTGCTGTTGTTGAGTTATGTCTTGGTGACCTCATTTGTTGTCTTCTTGGCCAAGATATTGAAGTGGTTTGCCATTTCCTTCTCCTTTGAGGAAACTGAGGCAAACAGGGTTAAGTGACTTGCCCAGCCAGGTAAGTGTCTGAGGATGGATTTGAACTCGTGAAGAGGAGTCTTCCTGCCTCCAGGCCCAGCACTCTATCCACTTCACCACTTAGCAAATCCCCAATAAAGCACTGATTGTGTGCCAGTCACTGTACTAAGTGCAAGAAAGCAAAACAGCCTCTGCCCACTAGAAACTTACATTCTAACACATAAATACAAGATACATAGAGAATAGATAAAAGGTCGCTTTAGGGAGGAAGACATTAACAGATAGGAGAGAATAGGGAAGCCTCCTGCATAAGGTAATACTTGAATTGAGTCTTAAAAATAAGCCAGGGATTCTGGATGTGGAGGTGAAGAGAGAAAGGATTCCCTCTATGGAAGACAGCCAATGCTAAGGCATGGAGATGGGAATTGGAGTATCAAGAATGAGAAAGAAAAGTAAGCCAGTATAACTGGATTATAGAACACTTGG
Organism: Gymnobelideus leadbeateri; assembly: GCA_011680675.1. Classification (NCBI taxonomy): domain Eukaryota; kingdom Metazoa; phylum Chordata; class Mammalia; order Diprotodontia; family Petauridae; genus Gymnobelideus; species Gymnobelideus leadbeateri. The sequence continues at coordinate 19,601 of WOXC01008520.1, forward strand.
AGAGAAGCAAAGTGTAAAGACTGGAAAAGTGGGAAGGGGGACAGATTGTGAGAGTTTAAATGCCAAACAAAAGAATGCTTCATTAGAGTCCTTTCCAGTTGGCTTTGCATTTCAAGCTGTAGTCCTAACTTCTGGGACCTTGGCCTTCACCCCCATGCAAAGCTTCCTGTAATACAAAGAATAAGGCAGAATTTTTCCTTCCCTACACTCTTTGATGAACAAACCTGGTATAAATGAAAGTTTCAGAGGGATCAAAAGAAAACTGAATTAATTTTCTTTCACTAAAAAAAAAAAAGCAGTCCAGGCAGTTATAGGCTCTTTGACTATTTTAAGTGGGATTATTTTCATCCACCATGTCCACCAAATTTCCTTTGAAAAAGTATTTTATTAGGTTTCTTACTCCCCCCTGGCTGATTGTGAACTACATCTTCCAAGGAAAAAAATTACCTGCTTCTTACTGCAATATCCAAGTGCTACATAATGAACACTGCCCATTTACCAGGAAAAGCCCTTGAGTAGCCAAGGCAGAAAGGAATCCTGGTAGTTGAGGAGGTTAAAGCTCATTTGAATTTTTGGATTCTTTCTGCTTCTTACTTAGACAACATCAGAGTGAAAGTCTGACTCAAGAAAAGTGTATTCACAAACCAACTAGAAAGGGTCATTGAGTCCATCCAAAAGGAACACAAATGAATATCATGTTAAATTTAAAAATTGAATACTACTAGTTCAAGGATTAAGAAATTGTTGATCCACCTTCATGGCTGTAAAAATATACAACTCCTTTCAGGGAAAAAGTTTTACTATAGTTAGTAGGTCATACTTGAGGGAACTAATTTTTAAGGTTTGAAAACATTTAAATATTCGTTTGGGATTCGTGTTAAATTGAAAAGATGTGATGAATTCCAATTGTACAGTAGTAATGGTTAGCAAACAGGACGTGGTCCATACTAAGGCTGAGGTGGTAGATAGAAGCTCAGGCAGTGGGTAGTATACACAATTCATAGGAGGGCTCTGTAAGTATGCCAATCAGAGGTTCAGGTATACCAGCTTCCCAACCCACTTGACTCTACCCTCAACTTCCCTATGGATTTCTCTTCCATAGGGAGTAAAAGAAGTCAATGTGAAGGGGCAAAAATTGGACTTACAGTGAAGAAAGGGGGAAGTAATTGCCATGAGTATGGAAGATCATGCCCCTGAATCATTAGAAATTTTTCTTTGTTATTTATAATAGCTAATAACAGCTAGCATTGATATTTTATATACATATATATCCCCCTATATGCTCAGCACTTAATTTCATTTGATCCTTACAATAGCCCTGAGAAGTAGGTGCTGTTATTATCCCCAGTTTACAGTTGAGGAAACTGAGGCAAACAGATTTAAGTGATTTGCCTAGAGTGACAGTGCTAGTAAGTGCCTGAGGATAGACATGAACTTGGGTCTTTTTGATTGCAGTACCAACTCTATCCACTGTGGCACTTAGCTGTCTCTTACTATATTATTTATTATTCAAATGTCTGTTGCTTTGTATTAGAAGATGAATCTAGTCACTCTAGTGGGGGCTCAGAGCTATGATTTTTAAGTAGATGCTAAACCTAAGCATTCCATGAACTTATAGGTAGCTTTTGAAGGGGGCACAATAAAGGTGATAGGTGGAGGAAGAAATTGAAAACTGGAAAAACCAAGTCAAGGAATTACAAGTAGCAGACATCAGGTTCTTTGACTCAAAGCCCAGTGCTCTTTTCACTACCCATCATTATGATGTGGTAAGTTATGTAATGGGCCAACTATGACCATCAAAAATATTTGGTCTAGGCTATTTCCTTTTCTTGACAATTCCTGATTTCCTGGAACACTGAAAATGTTTTCTCAGTCAACCTCATTGAATCTTCAGAACATTTTGGCAGCCAGTTTTAAATATAACTGCAAAGAAGTTATATGACTTCTAATCTTTTATTTATTTTTAGCTTTTTCCCCCTTTTTTTGAGGACCAATAGAGCATAATGGATACAAAGTGAAAGACCTTGGTTCACAGCCTTCCTCTGATACACACTAGCTGCGTGATCTTTGGCAAGTCACCTAACCTGGACCATAAGTTGAAGAACAGGGGCAGCTAGGTGGTGCAGTGAATGACACACCTGCCCTGGAGTCAGGAGGACCTGAGTTTAAATCAGGCCTCCAACACTTGACACTTACTAGCATTGTGACCTTGGGCAAGTCACTTAACTCCAATTGCCTTATCTTCCCCCCTCCAAAAAAAAAAAATAGGTTTACATAAGTTGCAGAACAGCTACCAACCTAAGTCAGTGGAGGGAAGCCTCCCATCTCACAGGTCTCTATATCAATGGAATTACAGATCTGGGCCCTAACCTATTTACTTTTTATTAAAAGAGAAGATTGTGTAATGAAAAGAGGGCCAGCCTTGGAGTTACGAACACTTGAGTTTAAGCCCTGATGCTGACGTGTACTAGACACATGATGTCACATAACTTTAACTTCTTAGTTCCCAAGGCAGCTCTCTAAGACTATATTACAGCTGAATTGCTCTGCATCAATGGAGAATTTCCACAGTGAGAATTCCCCACTCTGATTAAATCACAGGGTGACCAAAAATGACCTATTCACCACATGTATTGAATAGAGAAGCAATATGGCACCATGGTGGTAGAAAACTGGCCTCAGGGTTCAAGTTCCATCTCCAATACAACCTAGTTTTGACTTAGAGCAAATCATTTAACTTTTTATGTCCCCAGGGGAATGTTTAAGACTGGAAATTGCAGAGACCTGCATTGATAGAGGGAGTTCCTCTCTAAAAGCTTCTTATGCCCATGAAATTATAGGTTCCATCCAAAATTAAAATTTGTGGAATGATTGCTGGGCACAAGGCAATGTGCTAGGCTGGATTAGGCTATGTAAGAGATTCAAAGATATACAGCCACAGTCCTACAATAAAGAAGACTACAATCTAGTAGGGAAGAGAGATATACAGTCACTACTGGGCCAAGTGGGGCTTTGTCCTAGGATGTTGTAGTCTAGAGGATACAAGAATTTGAACAAGGAGAGATCCTTCCCTGCTCTTCACCAATGGAAAGTCTCTCTAGACATAATGGTGTTTCAGTGTTTCCTACCACATGGGTTGGTGCCCTAGGTCTCTACTCTTCCCCCCAGCCCCAAGTTATATGATGCTTACTCATGGTACCAAAATTACTAGAAACAATAGAGCAATCAGAAGAAATTTCATGAATGAGATGTTGTTTGTTCATCCTTTGTTTTTGTAGGACCAGTGACATCATGGGATGATGTCTTGATTTGTGAGTGAACTGGATTTAAATGGGGCAGAGGTACACAAAGTCCTCAGCCTCACTCTCTCTTCCAGAGTCATCAAAGTTCAGTGGCAGGACAAAAGTTAAGACAACCAGCAATGGCCTGGGATGCACAGTGCCTGCTTTAGCCTTATTCATGACTGTTGGAACAAATTTGGTCTAGGCTATTGCCTAGGGGACGTTCTGCCAGGGGAAGTCTTCACATGCTTGGAGTAGACATCTCCTTAACTCACCAATAGGTCTGAGAGCTGTCAGTTACCCTCAGCCTAGTTTAGGCCATCTGCCCAGACAGTTTTACTTGGGTGTGGCCAGAGCACACACTACAGCTCCTTGGAGTTTTAGGCAAGAGTTGGGTGAGAGGTCGACACCAAAGGTGAATGAGCAGCCCTGAAAAGGTTCAACAAGCCCTCACACCAGAGGCGCTAGTCCTTCCTGAATACCCCATACACCCCCATGGATGAGGTAGACTTTAAAGAGTGGATAGATTTCTACAGATGTGGGGAAAGGAGGGCAGGGAGAGGAAGAGAAGGGAGAGGGTTTGGGGGTAACTTAAAAAACATTAAGAGGCATAGAAATGAAAAATTAAAAGTTTCTTGGAAATAGTAAGTAGTCCAGTATGGATGGAACACTATAAAAATAGAGGAGCACCAGGAGATCAGGCTAGAAAGATAGTTAAGGACAGATTATACTAGAACTTAAATGTCAGGCTGATGATTTGATCTTTATTTTATCAAGTAGTGGGGAAATATTGAAGATATTAAACAGGAATGACATAATCAAAATAATGCTTTAGAAAGCTTAATCTGGGGGCGGCTAGGTGGCACACTGGCCCTGGAGTCAGGAGGACCTAAGTTCAAATCCAGGCTCAGACACTTAACACTTATTAGCCATGTGACCTTGGGCAAGTCACTTAACCCCAATTGCCCTGCCCCCCCCCTCCAAAAAAAAAAAAAGCTTAATCTGGGTATAGGACAGGGTATGGGACAAACTGAAAGGCGAGGGAAAATTAGGAATATGATCTAGTCTATTGAAATCATTGGTCAGGATGAACAATAGTGCTAGAAGGGAGTATGGAGGTAGGCTATGGTTGGATAAAAACTATCTTCCCTATCCCCACTAACCTGCATCACATGTGTGTGCATTTCTTTTTATAGGGACAAAATATTTCATTCTATAGTTAGAGAAGAATATTCCAAGGAGAGGAAACACTAATGAATGTTTACTACAGTGTAAACTGATTTTAGATCCTTTCTGAAGAGCAGGTATTGTGAGAGAGAGCACAGAATTCAAAGGTATTGCATTTCTATTGGAAAAGAAATAATAAAAGAAAGACTAAAAAAAGAAAGAGGAAGTTATGGGCACTAAACACTCCCCCCCATCAGTCCTAATAATAAATAAGTTCAATTAATATTTTTGCTCAGTGTGTGCGAATTATTATTTAACCCAGGTAAGTGGGTGAGCAACTATTTGCAAGGGCTCTTTGAAGGTAATTCAATGTCTGTTGCAGCTTCCATTCAATGATAACATGAAAGTCCAGTTTTCTAATATTCCATCTGGCGTTGGAAGGAACACATGCCTTTTTAAAAGGAAATGAAATGGTTGCAAAATAGAACAGGGGACATGATGTGCTCTGGAGTCTGGACAGACTTTGGGTCTTTCAGAGGAGTGCGAAATGTGATTATCTCATTGAAATGCATCCATATTTCCACATAATTTGTCAAACAAACTCTCAGAGCATGTTTACTTCAATGTCAGTTTCAGGACAGAGCTAGCTGCTTGACTGACAAAAGAAATTTAATTCTGTTTTGTGGTTAATCTTTTTACATGTAAGCTAGAAAACCTAAAGTTGTGGCTTCTCTTTCCTCGACTCCAATTTTAAACCAACTTTTTATTTTTTTTTTTTTTTGGCTCATTCATGCAAAAGGTTTCAGGAAATAAAATTACCACCTGCGAAACTTGAGTAAGGTGACAGTTACCATAGTAACACAACTTGGGATTTCTTTGCTTGTCCGTACAGGGACTGCTCAGTCTGTTTGCCTGGAAGGAGCTCCACCATCACAGGGCTCTTGCGCAGTTTTCTCAGTCAAATGGAAAATCCGTGTCATTAATACATGCCAGTAGGCAGGTGAGGTTTAAAAGAGCCTGTTGTTGCTTGTTGAAATGAAATCCTGACCCAGAGTCTCCCTCTCCTTCCCTCTCTTTCCCTCTCCATGCTTCTCTCACTTCCTCTTCCTCTCTCTCTAATATCTTATATTTTCTTTTCTTTCTATCTCACCCCCTTCTCTGTTTTCTCTTCTCTGTTTCATTGTCTCTGCCTCTATCTCTCTCTGTTTCTGTGTCTCTGTAGCTCTCTAGTTCTGTCTCTGTCTCTGTCTATCTATCTCTCTCTGTTCCTCTTCCTCCTCCTCTTCTTTCTCCTCCACCATAACTATCACTATACCTCAAAAATATTCATTTATTTAACTAGAACCTGTGAAGACCTATGAGACATAATGACTTGAATTCAAATTCAGTTTTAGATACTTAATAGTTGTATGACCCTGGGCAAGTCATTTAACCTCTGATTGCCTCCGTTTTCTCAACTATAAAATGTGAGTAATAATAGCACCCACCTCCAAGGGTTATTATGAGGTTCAAATGAGATATTTGTGGGGGAAAAAAAAACCTCTTTGCAAAGTGCCTAGCACATATACATATACATATACATATACATAATACATATACATATATATATAAATGCTTTTTTACTTTCCTTTTCTCTTGCTCATTTTCAATTTCTCTGTCTTCAATGGCTTTTTCTCTTCTGCCTACAAACATGCCCAGGTTTCTGCCATTCTTTAAAAAAAAAACCCTCTTTACTCACTCCTACTCACTCCTTAAACTATTATCCTATATCTCTCCTCCCTTTCACAGTTGAACTGCTAAAAATAACTGTCTATGCTCATTGTCTGGACTGGACTTCCCTCTCTCACTTACTTTTCAACTCTGTAATTTGAGTTCTTCCTCCGATGGCCTTTTCTCATTCCTCCTTCTTGACTGCAGCATTTGACCCTCTCCTTTTGTATACGTTCTCTTCCATGCATTATTGGGACACATTATTGTGTCTCTTGATTTTCCTCCCACCTGCCTTGCCACTCTGTCTCAATTTTCTTATTAGGACCTTCGCCCATGTTTCACACACCCCCTTTAACTGTGGGTGCCCCCCGCAGGCTCTGCTCTGAGTTTTATTCACTTCTGTCTTCTGTGTCCTTCCTCTGTTACCTCATCAGGTCCCATATATGCATGGGTTCAATTAAAATCTCTGTATTTATGACTCTCACATGCAGTCCAGGTCTGTCTCCTGAGCTCTGGCCCAACATCATCAACTACTTTTTCTATATTTACAACTGTTTATTGTCCTATAGGTATCTCAAACCCATGTCATAACTCCCCCAATGTCTACTTTGTCCTCTTTCTATTGCTGATACTCCTATTCTGCCAGCCACACAGGCTTGCAATCTCAGAGGCATCTCTCATTATCTCTTTCACCCCTCCCATATCAAATCAGATGCCCCATCTTAATCAATTCTACCTCTACAATATTTCTTATATCTTCCCCCTTCCCTGCTTTCACATGGCTATGACTCTACTTCAGACTCTCATCATGAAATCTCTAGCTTCAAACATTGAAATTGCCTCCCCATTGCTCTCCCTCTTCTCTAGTTCATGCTTCATACAACTTCTAAATTGGTATATCTAAAGTATATGTATGATTAGTCACACCATTGCTCAAAAAGCTCCAATGACTCCCTATTGCCTCAAGGATAAAATGCAAACTCGCTTGTCATTTAAAGCCCTTCATGATATGGCTCTCATCTTTTTTTAGGCTTATATTGCTACACGTTATTCTTCAAAATGCCCTACTTGCTGCTTCTCATATACAACATTCTGACTCCCATCTCTATGATTTTACACAAGATTTCTCCCACTCCTGGAACACATTGCACATTGCCTCCAACTTTAAGAATCCCCAGCTTCCTATAAAGCTTAACTCAAGCACCAAACATGGAATGAACAAAAAGAAGCCTTTCCTGATCCAACCCCATTTGCTAATGTTCCTGAGATTGCTTTGTATCTGTTTTGCATATAGTTTGTATTCACTTATGTGTGCATTGTTTCCCTCAATAGTATGTAAACTCCTTGAGGGCAAGGATTATTACCTTTTTTTGTCTCTGCATCCTTAGAAAAGTGATTGAAGAATGATAGATACCTTGGGTTCATGCCATTTGAGAGTTGTTTGAGAGACCTAAGAATGTTTAACCTGAAGAAAAGACTTAGAGGGGGTGGGAGGAGAGGCAGATACAATAATTGCCAAATATTTGAAAGTCTATCATTTGGAAGAGGCATTAGATTTATTCTATTTCACCTCAGAGTATAGAACTAGGAACAATATGCGGAAGTTTAAAAAAGGCAGATTTGGCTTATTGTCAGGAAAAACTCTCCAATAGAGCTGACTAAGAATGTAGGAATTTCCCCTTCACTGAAGGTCTCCAAGCAAAGACTAGATGACCATCTGTCAGGTTATAGAAGGGATTTATTTTCAGGTGTAGACTGGAGTAAAGTAACCACATAGGTTCCTGAAATTTTGTTACTCTGTGAGCATTGTGAGGTAGATAGTACAAGAATTATTAATCCCTATTTTATGGTTGAGAAAATTGAGGCTATGGAAATCAAGTGACTTACCTGTTATCATGTAGCTACTAAGTATCAGACACAGGACTTAAATCTAGGACTCCTAACTCCAATTTCAGTGCTCTTTCCTTCATGCAAGATTGTCTCTTAAATGCCCTAGTTGACCTAAGACATTCTCTTTTTCTTTCCTTCTTTCCCCCCTCCTTTCTTTCCCTTCCTTCCTCTTTCTTCCTTCTCTTCCTCTTTCTTCCTTCTCTTCCTCTTTTTTCTGCCTTCTTTTCTTAAAAATGTCTTCCTATTTCACAGAGTAGCTCTTGCCTCCAACTAAATTATAATTCCCTTTAAAGGAGGAACCATGTTTTATGCTACTTCTATATGTACTCTCATAGCACCAAACACGGAACTAAATATTGGACACAAGTCAATACTTGTCAATTTTTTAAAAGATATATAATATGACACCTTTCTAAAAAATAATTATAATGGTTTTTTTTTAACATAACTGAAATGAAGTTGGTATAAACCCATTAAGAGAAGAAATCTCATTGGCCAAGAATATAACAACAATCTCATGTTTCAACACTAAATTCCTGGTTATGTGTAACCCTCTTTCTTCTCCCTCTTCTACTCCTCTACTTCTCATGGCTTCTATTATATGCACAACTGGAAGAGAGTGAAGTGAGCTAAAAATTTTCATTCAGCCAGGAGGCCTTACAGATCAATTGTTTTCTCTTCCCATTTTGTAATATCTAGGGCTAAAGGATTCACAGCTTAATGAGAACCATCAAAACACAGACTGAATTAAAAATTAATTGAGGACAAAAAAACCCTAGCCGTGTGACCTTGGGCAAGTTACTTAACCCCAATTGCCCTCCAAAAAGAAAAATAATTAATTGAGGAAAAGCTATCAGTGCAAAGGAAGAATGGAATAAATTTTTTTTAACTTTCAGTGAAAATTGACATTTTAAGGCAAATTTTCAGATACTTTTACAATTGAGCTCTCCACAAGAGAGACATCTGGTCTTACTTAGGATACTTTTAAAACCAATGTTCCTATATATTCAACCTACAATCTGGTTGAAAGAAAATACCATTGTGTACCCAAAGATATCACAGGGGCACTAGCCAAGAATTATAATTTTAGTTAGATTAATCTAATAAGTCAGTCCCTTATATTTTCAAATCCTTTAACATCTGGTGTATAAATTAAAATTACTAACTCTATAGAATAGTTCTAGATGAATTTAAATGGTTTTACAATAATTATCTAATTTTTTTATAAGACCATGTAACAAAAATCAATTAGGCAAACTTGTCACAATGAAGCTCATTAACTTAACAGAGACCTACCCCCTTTGAAAATAGTGGTAGATTCTGAACCCTTCCCCATCCAATTTCAAAGGGGGAAGATTTCCACTGAGAAAATAGACTGATAGTTCTCCATTTAGATTTGCCAAGCTCCTTTCAATGTAAATGTTTTTTTTTTTAAGTACTATAAGCCCCAGTAAGTGAATTCTTGATTCTTGTACCATTGCTTAATGCTTACTAAATGTGTTAATTTACTAAATGTATTGAGTCACTGTATGTGTAACCTATTGCCAATAGAGCCTTTTGACTCTTCTCTTCCGACAGACAGACTAAGTTCAATATTGGAGACTTCTCTCTAATAATAATCTCTATGATTTACTGCCTCCATCAGAAGTTTCCTCTTGTAACATCAGAACCTAGCTCATGTCTTTCATTTCTTTCCCCTCCTCCCATCCTCAAGCTCTGCAAGCATTATGTTTCTAAAGCATTAACATAGAACAGATTTACTAAAGTCACGCTAAGAATAAAGAATGGACTTAATTCCTAGCAAAGCCCTACCTGACTCTGAGGATCTTGTTTTCCTTCCCATGAACCATTTAATTATAGTCACAATCATTGCAAATCCACAGGACCATGCTTCAAAAGAAAAAGTCCCCTGTCCTAGATCACATCTCTTTCAGTTAACTTTGCTTTTGATGGGTCTGTGTGTATCTAGCAGCAGCCATTGTTCCCTCAGTCTTTTAGCATCATCTTCCTTCAGTATGGCAGTCCATGTGGCTTGCTTACTTTGGTCTGCCCTTGATTTCCACTTCTGACCTGGTTCTGGAACTTGTTAGCATTCACCTGGCAGCCTGTGACATAACCCATTGCCCACTCCTCTCTCTCTACAGAATGGTCTTTCAGCCTAGAAACATCTATCTTCCCCATGGCTACTTTCTGCAAACAAACCCTTGTGCCTCCAGGCCCTTATTGGTCCAGTACAGTCTAGACTTTCTACTCTTTTTAGAACATGGTATTTCACCTCATAATCGTCACTACCACATAATCATTGCACCCTGTTTTTTTCCCCAGTCCAAAAATTGGTTTATAGTCTTTCATTGCATAACCATCACGTGGTATAATTCTGTTCATTGCACTGTTTAAAAAGCAAACAGAGCAGCAATACATTCACCAATGGCATACGGATACACATTTATCCAGGAGCCTAGAATTCTCAATGCATGCGCACTGTCTGTATATTTCCAAAAGTCCACTTGCATGATTTATTTGGAACACTATAGTACTAACAGTATTGTCATTCAACCCAGTGAAGAGCCTTAAGTGCAAGGGGGACCTGGGTGGGCCAGTAAAGCTGCCATGAGTAGGTTATGTGATATGTAAGACTTGCATCTCCCCACACTAGCTAAACTGTACAGCTCATTTGACAGGGATACATTAACACGTGAAATGTTTCTTTCTGATTATGGATAAATATAAAAACTATTCTGAAGGCTTCAAGCTGAAAGTGATTGTGTTCACCCAACAGCATGGAAACAGAGCTGCAAAAAGGCAGTGAGTGAAAAGTTGATGCAAGACTGATGGAAACTAAAAGACAAGTAATACTGGCACAATTTTTAAAATTAAAAGCTTTGCATAATGGTCACACCCCACTTTTATTGCAAAAAAAAATCTGGCACAAAATCTTGATAATTATGCAGTGAAATACAATACTCGGGCACTTTTGGCATGAGTCTTTTCTCCATTTGCCTATTATATAAAAGCATTTAAAATAGTTATCAATGTGAATATTATTATTTTTATTAATATTATTTGTTATTTTGTCATAAATTGTGTCTGACTCTTCATGACCTCATTTGAGGTTTTCTTGGCAGAGATACTAAAGTAGTTTGTCATTTCCTTCTCCAGTTCATTTTATAGGTGAAGAAACTGAGGCAAACATGGTTAAGTTACTTGCCCAGAGTAAAATAGGTAGTAAGTGCCTGAGGCTGGATTTGAATTCAGGTATTCCTGACTCCAGGGCCAGCACTCTATCTACCATGCCACCTAGCTTCCCAATATTATTATATCTAGAGTTATACAACTTTCCCATCAATAGCTGACAACAACTGGATAAAATGTATGTATTTGTAGTAGTTTATCTTTTCAGACTAGATGTACAAGTAGATAATGTGGTGAAACACATGGATGACATTAAATAAATTTAAATTTTAGACTAAGTTGGAAAGATAGAAACCTATTCTCCTATTCAGTGGTTCTTATAGGAACAATTCTTCTCTGTCTCCCCACCCCAGACCCAAGGTAAATTGGATGGGTTAAAGATTAAAGAACAGTGAAAGGACTGGGATAATTATTTTAATATAAATGGTGATTTCTAATATTCTATAAGGGGGGGAAAGTCTGCTGGTTATAGAATAGTGAAACTTTTTACTTTGAGTTCAACAGAAGTAACAGATAGGAATAACTCAATCTAATTGTCATTCAAATGGGCCTGGCAACCTTGGTTTTCATGCAAACCATGGTACATACTTGCTGGGAACACTTACTCCCCATTAAGGGTTGAGATGGGAATTAAAGATTAGATTTTTTTTAAAGAGCATTTTTTGGTGCCTGTTAGCAATGGTTAGTAAAGGATCACTCACATTAAAAAGTAAAAATAGTGACGGAATATTATTTTGTCATAAGAAATGACAAAAGAAAAGGTTTCTGGGAAATCTGGGTAGATTTATATGAACTGATACAGAGGTAAGTGAGCAGAACCAGAATAAATAACAACAACATTGTAATGAAAAACAACTTTTAAGGCCTCTAGCATGTGCTTCAGTACTGTAGCCCTGGGCAAACAGGTAGCTACCAGTGCCCAGACAGCCATTTGCTTCAGTGTAGCCCTAGGGAAAGACAGAAACATCACACTGGCTTCAGCACATGCCAGACACTAGCACTAAGATCCCAACTCAGCACCAGATAAGCTGTCAGACCCCTACAGGCCCCAGCATTGCCAGCCACCACCAGCCAGCCCCACTGCCTCACCCCCTCAGTACAACACAAAACATGAGGGTTTCCTGTAGGCCTCAGGGCAACATCAGTACAGCACCAGGTAAACAGCCAGGGCCTGCAGCTCTTGAAACAAGAAACCTGAGACAGTGCCCCTCCCACCCCAAGAACAGAGATCAAATTTAAAAGAAAGGAAAAGGGCCAAAAAAAAAAGAGCAAACATCAACAACAACAAAAGAATCTCACCATAGAAAATTATTACAGTGATAGGGAAGATCAAGATACAAACTCAGAAGAGGACAACAATGCCAAAACACCTATGAGCAAAACCCCAAAGAAAAGAAACAGGAAGTGGTATCAAACCCAGAAAGAACTCATGGATGAGCTCAAAAAGGAGCTTAAAAATCATATAAGAGAGCTAGAGGAAAAATTTGGAAAAGAAATGAGATTGATGCAAGAGAGTTATGAAAAAAGAGTCCATAGCTTGGGATAGGGGGGAGGGGGGAAGAAACTGCTTAAAAACTAAAACTGACCAAAAGGAAAAGGGAGTACAAAAAATCATTGAGGAAAACAACTCTAAAAGTTAGAATTAGGCAAGTGCGAGCTAATGATTATATGCAACATCAAGAATCAAACAAACATTCAAGAGAATGAAAAATAGAAGAAAATGTAAAATACTTTATTTGAAAAACAACTGACCCTGAAAACAGATTCAGGAGAGACAATGTCAGAATCATTGGACTACCTGAAAACCAGAATCAAAAGGAGGACCTGGACAGCATCTTTCAAGAAATTATCAAGGTAAACTGCACTGGTATCCTGGAACCAGAGGGCAGAACAGGCATTGAAAGAATCCACCCATCACCTCAGGAAAGAGATACTAAAATAAAAGCTCCAAGGAGCATTATAGCCAAATTTCAGAACTATCAGGTCAAGGAAAAAATACAGCAAGTGGGAAAATAACAATTCAAATATCAGGGAGCCACAAACAGGATCACACAGGACTTAGCAGCTGCAACATTAAAGGATCAAAGGTCATGGAACATGATATTCCAGAAGGCAAAGGAACTAAGACTACAACCAATACTCTCCTACCTAGTGAAATTAAGCATAATACTTTATTGGGGGGAGGGGGGGAATGATCATTCAACAAAATAGAAGGATTTCAAACTTTCATAAGACCAAAACTGAATAAAAAAATTTATCTCCAATATCAAGACCCAAGGAAAGCCTAAAAGGGAGAAAAGGGGAAAGAAAACATGAAGAATTTAATAGAACTTAATTGTTTACACCCCTACATGGGAAGATGATACTTATAATTCTTAAAAATCATACCACCAATAGTATAGCTGGAAAGGATATACATAGACAGAGGGTACACATATAAGGTGAATTTGAGAGAATTACATAAAAAATAACTAAGGCTGGGGTGGCTAGGTGGCACAGTGAATAGAGCACCAGCCCTGGAGTCAAGAGGACCTGAGTTCAAATCTGGCCTCAGACACTTAACACAAAAACTAGCCATGTGACCTTGGGCAAGTCACTTAACCCCAATTGCCCTGCCTTCCAAAAAGCAAAAAAATAAAATAAAATAACTTAAGGGATGAGAAAAAGAAGTACACTGGGTAAAGAAGAAAGTGAGAAATAGAATGAAATAAATTATTTCACATGAAGAAGTGAGAGAAACCTATTACAGTGGAGGGGACAATGGGAGGGTGGGCAATGGGCCTCACTTGAACCTTACTCTAATCAGTATTGGATCAGAGAAGAATAATATACACAATCAGTTGAATATAGAAATCTATCTTATTTGACAGGGAAGTAAAAGGAAAGAAGATTAAGTAAAGTGGATGGAGGGGAATAACAGAAGGGTGGACAGATTGGGGAAGGTGGTAGACAGAAGCAAAACACTTATGAGGAAGGAAAGGGTCAAAGGAGAGAGAGGACAAACAGGAGTAAAAATAGAATGAAGGGAAATACACAGTTAATAATCACATCCATGAATGTGAATGGAATGGACTGTCCCATAAAAAGAAAGCAGATAGCAAAGTGGATCAAAAAACATAATTTTACAATATGTTGCCTACAAGGAACACACTTGAGGTAGAGAGACACACACATAGAACAAATGTAAGGGTCTAGAGCAGAATCTATTGTGCTTCTGCTGAAGTAAAAAAAAAAAAAGTAGGGTAGCAATCCTGATCTCAGACAAAGCAAAAGCAAAAAAGACCTAATTTAAAAAGATAAGGAAGGAAACTACATCTTGCTAAAAGGTACCTTAGATAATGAGACAGTATCAATGCTAAACATATTTGCACCAAGTGATATAGCATCCAAATGCTTAAAGGAAAAGTTAAATGAGTTACAGGTTCATGACCAAATAAAAGATAGAAAGCATTTAAGAAACGTAAAACAGACCATTTTGATTACATTAAATTAAAAAGCTTTTGCACAAACAAGAGGGACAATATGTTGAGTAGCAATCTTTGTTAGTTGATCAGCATGTGCATCATACTCATGTTCTGGCATGGTGAGGGCCATGTGAGCATCTACATTAAAAACGGATAAATTAATAACCAAAGACATATCCCAGGTATCTTCCCATAATTCTTTGCCCCAGACTTGTTTACCATGAATTTCCTAATTTTGATTTTTCCACATGGGCATCCATGTAGTGAACCCATTAGTTACCACCCATGAATCAGTGAATATATGACACTGTCCTCCTTGTTCTGTTTTAATGGTTTGATGTACTGCCATAAATTCAGAATATTGACTACTTCCAACTGTCCCAGTACTTTCCTTAATCTGAGTCTCCCTGAAGGTGTGGCAAACTTGGATACAATGGTTCAGTAAGATCTCTTGGGGGCAGTTCTTACTTCTCTATTTTACTTAACATCAAGCCCCTTTTCTCAATACATTTTATATACTTCATTAGTTGGATTACCATCAATTCTTCCAAAGTCTACCCCTGCTCTCAATAGAGCAGTAAACAATTCTTTTCTCATCAATCTATTCTGACTTTGAATCTGCTGACTATTTAGTCTTTTCTCTCGAGGAAATTTATCTTTTTCCCATTCTCCTAAGTCATTAGCTGTGAAATCTTATCCAGCACTTCTGAAAGGTATTAATTTCACCAATTAGTAGAAACGAATTAGGTGCTTATAAGCAAGAGGAGCCATCTTCACTATGATATTTCTATGAGGAACTGCTAAGGGGATATTGTGATAAGCATCAACATCTCTGACATGATGGCTGATTTCATTACCTCCTCCTTAAATCTCTCATACAGTCCCTAAGCAAATACCAGGTTCTCTCTCCACTAGGTCACAGAGAATCAATGGGATACATTTTATTACATCCATCTGCTGCTAAAACTAACAGATTGGTCAGATTATTACCTGCTAATATATGATAATCTCTAAAAGCTTGCTGTACAAATGGATTCTGACTAATACCTATAAATTTCAAGCAATCCACACTATCTACCCATACTCCTCCAGCCCCTCCATCACTGTTTCTCACCATCCAAGACACTAACGATTCTCCATCCTTTGGTGAATCTATTTAATATATCAGTAACCTCATGCTGAGTGAAATCCTCAGTTGTCTCCTGAACTCTATTTGGCCCCCATGATTCTCTTGTTTTCTTCTCAGTATGGAGCAAACTTCTGCCCTCGTAAAAGCCTTCTCATTTAACATCATATTATTTTCCACCCATGCACGCTCGGGCAGTGGTCTCCATGGCAACTAGACTCAGCCTGAGCTATATGCACATTCCTCTTGTTAGTTTTTTGCGTTTTCTTAGCTAAATTCACAATTTTTTCTTCTATCACCTGAGACCCCCCAGCTTGCTCTTCTAAAAGAGAACCCAAATGCTGTAACATAGAAAATTTCTCAAGCAAATCAGCTAACTTCCTCTCCATCTGAGGTTTTTCTTGTAGCAGCTTCTCTCTGCTTTTACATATAATATGGTAACCGGTTAGTAAAATCCAGCCTCTCCTACACAGCCCTTCCAGTTCTCTCCCTGGTTTTATTGGTATTCCTTACAAACATGTTTCTAAATCTCTAGGTTCTCCCTTCTGTAGCCTCAGTTCCCAGTTTTCACAGAGCCCTGTACTTTTAGTCCATTCCCTTGCTAGGGAGGAATAAAGTAAATCCTCCCATCATAGGATATTCATTTCTTTTTCTAAAGCCCTTCTGCCTCCAAACAGAGGTCTGATATTTTGTGATCCCATTCTCACCACCAAATGTAGCACCAATGCAATATTCACAGTACTACTGGCAACCAAGAATATGGCAGCATAGTTCTCAATCACAAAATATACCAAACCCTCCATAAAGGAGACAGAAGCAAAACATTTATTCTGACACCAGAGAGCCAAATCCCAACACCAGGAAACCTAATCCATCATAGCAACAAAAAGTTAATAAACCATAACACAGCAGAGAGCCACACCATCCTTTAGCCTTCCCATAAACTGTAATGGCAATGGGAATTTGAAGATCTTCCCTGCCCCTTAATAGATCTAGAGGGGAGTTTGAAGACCTCCCCTGCTTTGAAAGTAAACTCTGCCCCATAATAGTCTGAATGTAATCACATGGAGCCTGTGATGGAGGGAATAACAGGTGGAGCAGAACCCACAGGAAGCTTCTCTGCTTCTAAACTCTTCCCCCTAATAGGCTGAATGTAGTCACATGAAGCCTGTGGTGGGAGGAGTTTTGCTGAAGGGAAGTAGAGCCCACAGGAAGCTGGTTCAGAGTTAGCAGATGGTGGGGGACAGAGGAGCTCAAGCAAGGAGATAGAGAGTTTTATGGGTAAATATTGATCTTGTATTGGCTTGTGCAAAGGCTGAAGGATGATGTGGCTCTCAGTGTTATTATGGCTTCAGAATATCTTGGTACTATGATAGAATCACCTTACTGGTTTTGGGATGCAGTTTTCTGGTGTCTAAATAAATCCTTCAGTTCTATCCTCTATCTGGAGAATCTGGTATATTTTGCAATCAAATGTCATGTGATACTTATAGTCATGGTCTTTATGGTGATTGTGGGCGCTGTAAATATTGCATTGGTGTTACACAAATAAACACAAGCCAGCTGCCTCCTCCCTCCAGCTCTAACTGCTCTGACTCCCAGCTTCCTATGGGCTCTGTTACACCCTTCAGCAAGCTCCTCCCATCACAGACTCCATGTGATTACATTTGGCCTATTAGGAGGCAAGAAAGATCTTCAAATTCCCTTAGACTTATTAAGGGGTCAGGGAAGATTTTCAAATTCCCATTACCATTACAATCCATCAAATAGAAAAAAATCCAGAATGTCCCTCAATTCTATGTAGCACTCATCTACTTCCTCAGTGGCAATGGGGGTAAGATTAAGGTTTGGGAAGAGAGCTTAGGGTGCTAAAAATCACATTATTACACTAACTACAGATATTAATTTAATGGTTTGGGGCGCTTTTTATTTTATTTTAAAATTTTCTATTTATTTTATTTTATATAATTTTACATTATATAATTTTACACATAATGTAATTATTATGTATATAATATATATTATATATTATAATAAATATTATATTTTATATAAATAAAATAAGAATATAATTAATAAATATTATATATAATAAAAATAAATATTTAAACTTTTATTTTAATTTCTTGGCACTCAGTATTTGATCTTAATCTAAGAACTGAGCTGACAGTGTTGAAAGAACATTCACATCACCGTTATCACTGTAAATGAAATCAGAAGACACAAAGAAATTATACTGTGTGTCTCCCCACTCCAAGTCATCCTTCACTCAATTGCCAAAATGATTTTCCTAACCCTAGTTTTGACCATGTTACTTCTCCTGATCAACAAATTCCATTGATTCCCCTTAACCTCCAGGATCAAATAGAAAGTCCTCTGACATATACAAGTCTTCACAATAGATTCCCTTCCTTCCCTTCCAGTCTCCTTACTCATGACTCCCCTCTATGCACTCTATTCTTCAGCCATATTGGTCTATTTAATATTCCTCACACATAACACTCCCATCTCTATGCTTTTGTACTGGGTATCTCATAGCTTAGCTTGCTCTCCCTCCTAGCCTCCATCTCTTAGAATCTTTGGCTTCATTTAAGGTCCAGTTCAAGTGCCACCTTCTGCAAGAAAAAATTCTTGGTCCGCTCACTGCTAGTGCCTCACTCTCTAAAGTTAACTTCCATCTATTAGGTATTTATCTTGTATGTTCTAATTTATAATGTTGTCTCCCCAGTTAGACTACAAACTCTTTGAAAGCAAAAACTTTTTTTACTTTTTTCTTTGTATGTCAGTGCTTAACACAGTTCCTGGAACATAATAGTAATTTAATATTTGTTAAATGATTGTAGACTGCTCAGCAGCTTTATAACTATACATCATGAAAATTTACTGAAATCATTTATTGTGGGGCAGCCAGGTGGTGCAGTGAATAGAGCACTGGCCCTAGAGTGAGGAGGACCTGAATTCAAATTTGGTCTTAGACACTTAATACTTACTAGCTGTGTGACCTTGAGCGAGTCACTTAACCCCAATTGCCCTCCCCTCCCCCCTCCAAAAAGACCAAAACAAATCATTTATTGTGTCCACTGTATGATGAAATTTGGAGAAGATAAGACCTAATAATCCCATCACTCATGGACTTTCCAGTCTGGGGTGTGTATGGGGGGAAGGGAAACAGCATAAGAAGCATATAGAGATGAGATAACCAATGATGCAACAATGCTCAGTAAGTTCATTAGAAAGTTGACAAGCAAATGATTATGGAAGTTTTGGAAGTTGTCACTGACCTGGGTTATCAGGGAAGTTTTCATGAAATTGTGGCACTTGGTTTGAGCTTTAAAGGATGGCTAGGAATTCAGAAGGTGAAGAGAGCGGAATATAATTACCTAGCAGACAGTAATTACACTCACACTGTCTGCATAAGCTTTTCAATTTCGTGGTCCCACAGAGGTGTTAAATGAACCAGATAAAGGCCTCCAGTACATTAGGTGGGTCTGTTATGGAGGATTTACACACAGACATTACTGAGGAGTACACAGGAGAGGAAGGCAAACCCAACTCTCACGATGTGCATTCATGGAAAGGATAAGGACACAGATGAAAACTACAAATCCATCCAAGTAAAACAAAATCATCTCTGTTTTCTCAGCCCTGCCATTCTGATTAGCTGCAGCCCTATCTTCCAAATTAAATGCTTCATTATGGAAAGTATCTCTGGTATCAAAACAAAATGTGTCCATTTTTTAAAAAACAAAAGTACATGATACAACATAGGCATGTTTATATATGAGTAAAAGAACATGTGTTTCTTTCTCTCTCTCCCTTCCTCCCTCCCTCCCTCCCTCTTTCCCTCCCTCCCTCCTTCTCTCTCTCTCTCTCACTCTCTCTCTCTCTCTCTCTCTCTCTCTCTCTCTCTCTCTCTCTCTCTCTTTCTCTCTCTCCTTCCCTCCCTCCCTCCCTCTCTCTGTCTCTCTGTCTGTCTCTCTTCTCTCTCTCTCTCTTTCTGTCTCTCTGTCTCTCTCTGTCTCTCCCCCTTCCTCCCTCTCTCTCCCTCCCTCCTTCCCTCCCTCCCTCCCTCCCTCTCTCTCTCTCTCTCTCTCTCTCTCTCTCTCTCTCTCTCTCTCTCTCTCTCTCTCTCTCTCTCTCTCCTCCTCCCTCCCTCTCTCTCTCTCCCTCTCTCTCTCTTAAGGAATGAACAAAGTTAAAATATTTGCTGCTCAATAATAGTCTGGCACTATTTAACACAAAAGTATGGGAGCACAAGTGACATTTTATGATGCCACAGGGAAAGTAACAACATAGTAACCAGTAATGCGTGGGTCTTTGTATCGTAGGGTCTTCTCACTAAGGTCTGTAACATCTTTTAATGGAGGAATGCCTGGATAAGTTTCAGCCTGGCCTCAGGTTATTGGAGGCAGCTGGGACAGCTTCATGATTGACCCTGTCAATGATCTGGGACTAAAACAGATTGAATGAGTCCCGATGTAAACCAAAAGGTTTTTGTTTGTGTGTTATAGCATTTCAGATCTCTCTTGGCTCTTTTGAGATCCTACAGATGAAGAATGGCATTTGCGATTCAACCATAGCTCCCCAGATCACCTTGGACCAACCCCAAGTGTGCTCAGAAATAAAGCCAATGCTGGCTGGGCGTGTTTGCCCAGAAGTCAGCTCAGATGGCACTAGTTATCTATCTCTCCCTCTTCTCCTTTCCTAGTTTCCCACAAGTTTTTAACTCCTTCATAACTAGTCTCCAAACCTCGGAGATGATTCCTTTTACTTACTGATAGAATTCACAACTGAGCCTTTACTTCAACAAGACTCACTCCGGTCCCTAATTCCCTGAAAGAATTCTTCACGTACTGAAAGAATTCTCCACTGAGGCCTTCACTGCAGCAAGGCAACCTTCTACTCCTCCCTAAAGGATTCTCTATCCCACTCAATCAAACAGTTACTCTAAATAATCCCTTCTCTCTTCCAGCTTCTAATAGCATGTGCACCCCTTACCTTCCCAGCTAAAGACCTCATTCTTCACCAAAAACAAACAAAACTGGGGCCATTTTCTAAGAGCTCTCTTCTCCCCTCCTCATATTATATGCTCCTGATATCATCCCCCACTATGTGCTCCTTATTCCAGTCCCTGATGAAGAGGCGGCCTACTCTTTGCCAAGGGAATGAACCCCTGAGCCCGTCTCTTACCATATTCCCATGAGTAGACCACCTTCACTATTATTGCTACTCTCTCTCTCTAATATTTGTTTTCTCCCCCTCTGCTGAATCCTTCTCTGCTGCCTACACAATTACCCAAATGTCATCCATCCTTTTTAAAGAAAAAGCACCCTCACTTGATACTACTATCCCTGTTAGCCATCTTCCTATAGTTGTCCTCCTATTAGTGGCTAAGCATCTTGAGAAAGCTCCATGCTTGGTTTCTACAGTTCATCTTCTTTCACTCTTTTCTAAACCCTTTACAATCTGGCTTCCAACTTTATTATTCAACTGAAATTGGTGTCATTAAAGTTACTATTGACCTCTTAATTGCCAGATCCAATGGCCTCTTCTCAGTCATCATCCTTCTTGACCTCTCTACAGCATTTAATACTATTGATGATCTTTTCCTCCAGTTTATATTTCATCTTTTGATTTTGGTGACATTCCTTTCTCTTGGTTCTCCTTCTTGTCTGACTATTTCTTCCTGGTTGACTTTGCTGGATTTTCATTCACGTCACACACACTAGCAATACATATCCCCTAAATTTCTGTCCTAGGCCTTCTCTTTTCTGCATACATTATCTCACCTGGTGATTTCATCAGCTCCAATGGTTTCAAGTATCCTGTTGATAACTGCCAAATCTGTATATCTAACTCTAGTCTCTTAAGCTCCAGGTCTGCATCATAAACTACCTATTGAACATTTTGAACTGGATGTCCTATAAGCATCTCAACCTTTCGATGTCCTAAATAGTGCTTATTATCTTCTACCCCTTCCCATCCTGAACCATCTCCCCTTCCACACTTCCCATCATCCTCTAAGTGAATAAGATTTACAACCTTAGTATTATCTTCAATTTTTCACTCCCATTCACTCCAAATATCCAGTTGCCAAATCTTGTCATTTATACATCCATAACATCTCTTATACACCCCCTTAACTTAGTCACTAACTAGTTCCAGTCACCATTACTTGGGCTACTGCAATGCCCTTCTAGTTGGTCTCTTTGCCTTGGGTCTCTCCCTGTTTCAATACATTCTCTATAAAACTTCCAATGTGATTTTCCTAAAGCCTACATAGGATCATATCACCCTATTGTTTCCAGGATCAAATATATCAAATATCAAATGTTCTTTGACATTTAGAGTTCTTCACAGCCTGGTCCCTGCCTACCTTTCCAGGTTTTTCTGAACTAACTTCCTTCTATGTGCCCTACAATCCAGTCCTACCTCCTTGCTGCTCCTTGAATACAGTACTCAATCTCATCTCCATGCCTTTGTATCTACTTTCCCTTGTGCCTAGAAATGCTCTCCCTCCTCACCTTCACCTCTTATAATCTCTGATTTCCTTCAAGACTTAGCTCAAGTACCACCTTCTGCAGGAAACTTTTCCCATCCCTGACAGCTAGTAGAACTTTCTCCTCTAAGGTCACTTTCCATCTACTTTTTGCATGTTGTACATTTATATATATATTATCTCCTTCGTTAGAATGTAAACTCCTTGGGGCAGCTAGGTGGCACAGTGAGTAGAGCACCCACCCTGGGGTCAGGAGGACCTGAGTTCAAATCTGGCCTCAGACACTTAACACAAAAAAACTATGTGACCTTGGGCAAGTCACTTAACCCCAATTGCCCTTCAAAAAGCAAAAAAAAAAATGTAAGCTCCTTGAGGATAGGGACTATTTTTGCCTTCTATTGTCTCCCCACTGTTTATTATAATTATAGTACTTGGTACACCATAGTAAGTGCTTAATTGATGTTTGTTGATTGATCGAAAGATTCAGACAATAATCATAAGCCTCTTGTTTTCTTCTTTAGGTCAAGATGGTGAATGGTAATTGGTGACATTGATAAGTACTCAAGCTTGATCTGACAATGGCCATTCATTCCTATACTTATTCAACACATAGTTATTTTAAAACTATATGCATTTACTGTGTTAGAAGATGGGAGATTGGGTAGGAATTACAAAGAAATATAATATGCCCTTGTCGAAACTTTTCCTTTGTAGTTTAGCATAATGAAGATTGTCTTAGTCTATTTCATGAAGAGTAGATTTTTTATAGGCCAGGCCTGATTCAGGCCACTCTAGTGGCTCTGATTCTGGATTAGGATGAAATGAGACAATGCTAGACCACCTAACAATTTTAGAAAGGGAGTTTGTTTAGCCATAGAATGGAAAAGATGCTTGGCAAGAATCTGGTACTGATTCAATTGGGTACCATTTCCCTTCCTCTGTTCTGTTCTGGTGATCTGCTGATCAGAAGTCTGAGGGAGAACCTCCTAATTCTTCCTGTTCTGGTTTTTAAAATTTTGGTCACGAAAGGTCTTCTAGGGGATCATCCACCACTTACATGACCTTAGGGACAACCCTGGACCAGGATAACCTTGACCTCAGGGATGTGAAAAATCTGACATAAGCAACCCTGGAGGAGAAAGAGCAAAACTAAGAAAGAAAGATAACCTTCTGCCTACCCCCACTCACCCAAAAGAGCAATGCAATAACTCCCTTAAAGAATAGAAGACATTAAAGACCAGAAATACTAGACTTCCCCTTCTCTTCCATGTCATGAATCTTACATAATGATATGGTCTATTTGTTGGGTGTCAAATCCTGTCAGGCCATAGTAACTCTCCTGATATAAAACAATGACTGGAGCAGCACCATAGAGATCAGGGCCACAAAACAGATGATGGCACTTCCGTTACAATCATCAGTCTTCATCACAGGTCAGGGTCATATGTAGTTAGGTAGCATTTTCCACTTGTATGCAACCTGTTCTGGCACCAGGAACAATGCCAAGAATCACCCAGTACTGCCATCCACTCCAGGGTTCCCTGGCCCATCAACCAGGACTTCTACCTCCCTGGAAAGGGTTAGGAAAATCAGAGTAGAAGGTGTAAAAAAGTAAGGAAGTACACACCAAGTAAGACTCTCAGAAACTTAACTTAGAAGTGATCTGGTGTTTCCTCCTTCCTTCTTCTTAAATCTTGTCAAATGACTTTGGCCACTGTATTCCCCAGGGGGATAATGAATCCAGAGATTTTGCGGTGTAGTTATATTTCCCTGGGGTTCTTCTGAAGTCCACTGTCAGTTTCTATACACACAGTGTACATCAGAGTGACAGGGAGATTTTTTTCCCTAAAATTTGGCATCAGGGGGGCAGCTAGGTGGCGCAGTGAGTAGAGCGTCAGCCCTGGAGTCAGAAGGACCTGAGTTCGGATCCGGCCTCAGATACTTAACGCACACACAAACAAAAAAACCTAGCCGTGTGACCTTGGGCAAGTTACTTAACCCCAATTGCCCTCCAAAATGAAAAAAAAATTTGGCATCAGAAGGATATCTGATCCTTCACAACTGAGCTCAGTCCTTCAAGACTGGGGAAGAGTATCTTGTGGTGGACATCTTTGGTATAAATCATGACACCCCCCATATTCTGCCAGATTAAGGGAAAAGGGAAAAACCTACATTTTTTTTTGGTCTGTTTGTTTTGCTTTTTGGAGGGGAGAGGGCAGGGCAATTGGGGTTAAGTGACTTGCCCAAGGTCACATGGCTAGTAAGTGTGTGTCAAGTGTCTGAGGTAGGATTTGAACTCAGGTCCTCCTAACTCCAGACTGTACCACCTAGCTGCCCCTCTACATTTTTAAAAGTGGTGGAAGAAATGCTAAGTATTGTGAAGGAGAGTCTCTCCTCTTGAGGAACATTTAACTGGAAAAACTGCCAGTCGCTGTATGTGATCTCAATCAATAAACATTTTTAAATGCCTACTATGGCACTATGCAGAAAGTGCCAGGGATACAGAAAGAGAGATAAAATTGTTCCTGCCCTCAAAGAGTTCATAACATGATGGAGGAGGTGACGAACAAATATGAACAAACAAGTTATATACAAACAAGATAAAGAGGAAAGAATTAACAGAGGGAAGATGTACTCCATTTTTTGTGCCTTTCTCTGAATAAGATCTAAATGAAAATTCTTAGTCTGACAAAATTAAAATAGATTATTGTGAGACCATGCCCACTATCCTGGTCCTGCTGACAAAATTGTGGGAAAATTAATAAGGTCAGAGAGAATGGAATCAGTTAATACAGTCTGGAAACTTCCCTGGTTACTGGGGGATAATCCACACAAAGGCAGAAAAGTTACATGATGCTTTTCTTTCTTCCTCTTTAATGCTTCCTTGTTGTATCTTTTCCAGATATGACAGAATTTTCCCTTCTATTTCCCTATAAATTAAGGTTTCAGACAGCTGCCAGGTGTTAGTTGACTGATTATTCTCTCTTATAATAGGAAGTAGCATATAGGGAGAAAGCAAGAGTTAGGTAATTGAGATGCAGTGTCAACACCTGGGCTGGTCTCTGACTAGTCTCATGTTTTATAGGTCTCCTGCATTGGCAGGAGTAAGTACACATTTTTAAACACTGCATTTACTTCTCTGGCAGGATCATGATACTCTATGCCAACGTCAGTAGATATTTATCAGCAGAAATTGATAGTCTAACTTCCTAAAATGTCCCTTCCCTCAGGATTCATAAAATCATTTCCCTATGTGGCTCATTTCATTAATACTTACTTTCAGGTTGAGAGTGGGAGATGTACACTTCACTCCAGACAATGTCATAATATGGATTTTTTTTTCAAATACATCATTTTCAACATATTTAATGATCATTATACAGTGTATAGAGTGCTTGGAGTCAAGAGGACCTGAGTTCAAATTCAGACATTTACTAGCTATGTGACCCTGGGCAAATCACTTAATTCTATTTACCTCAGTTTCCTCATCTTTAAAATGAGCTGGAGAAGGAAAAGGCAAAGCAGACCAGTATATTTGCTAAGAAAACTCCAAATAGTCAGACATGACTCAAATGACTGAACAACAACAAGAAAACCTATGACAGAATGTACTGTTTTTTCCCTTGCTTCTTTTGGTTCCCAAAACTTTAGTCACACCAGAAGAATTTTCTCTTGATTCGTAGTTTAGAAACCAGACTAATTCTAATGCAAAAATTACATTCTGTACAACCAACCAACATTTTCCTTTCATTTTTAGCTGGGTATCCTTAACACTCAAATTCTCTCTGACTTGTTTATAAAATTCATGTTCCTTTTACCCACAAAATGGGTAAAGTAAGCACTTTATTGTTAAAGAACAAATTAAAAGGAAAAGTAGACTCCTTTGACAAAACCATTATTTGTAATGTGAGTCAGAGGCCAATTCACTAAAGGCCAATTCTGAAGCTTGCCTGTGGTGTGGGGGCACTTGGAAGCCACAGTAAGCAGGGCACAAGCTCTAGCAGGTCCTACCAAGATTCTGAGTATGGATTTGGTGAAAGATTGGTAGTTCTCAGAAGGCCAGTCAGGGCCTACCATGCTGAAAATTTTGCTAAGTGTTTCACAAATTTCTGGATGTATTGTTGCAGATAAAAGAAAATGGATAAATAATATTGTTTAATCTAAGTTTTTCTTAGGCAGAATATGGGATAGGGACAGGGATGGAACCCGTGCTTTCATTAGAATAGAGGACCCCCAAGTGAGGCAACTCTTTCTATCTTCTCAGTAACCTACAGTCTTTAAGATTTGCCCAGGGCACTGAGAGATTAAGGAACTTGACCAGGCCCACAAAGCCTCTGCCTCAGGGGTGGGAATCAAACCTAAATCTCTGCTGGCCTTGAGACTAACTAGCTTTCCAATAAACCATGCTGGCAAGTATGGCATTTGCAAAAGAAACAAAACTTGACTATTATACACATAAACTAACCTCAAACTTATCAGGCCTTGAATGTGAAAAGAAGTCCAAAAAATGGTGGATCTTATTGAAGAGAAATCTCATGCTCAAGAGTCCCTACTCTCCCTTAGTTGTTACTACTGTTTGTTGTTTCTCCTTTGCTTTTTTTAAATTAAATTTTATGCTTATTTTTAGTTTACAACATTCATTTCCACAAGATTTTGAGTTACAAATTTTCTCCTCGTCTTTCCCCTACCCACCACCCCTAAACAGTGATCCCACTGTATACCCCCTCCCCCAATCTGTTCTCTCCTATATCCTCTCCCATCCCCCCTCCAACTTTCCAGTAGGGCAAGGTGAATCTCTGTACACCATGCCTGTGTATCTTATTTCTCAGTTGCATATAAAAAGAAATAATAATAATTCTTTAAACATTTGATTTTAAAATTTAAAATTCCAGATTCTTGCCCTTCCTCCCTCATCACACACCCTTACTGGGAAGATAGGCAATTCAATATAGGTTACACACATGTAGCTACACAAAACATTTCTATAGTGGATATACTGTGAAAGACTGACTATATTTCCCTCCATCCTATCACATCCCCCACTTGTTCTATTCTCTACTTTGACCCTGTCCCTTTTCAAAAGTGTGTGCTTCTAACTTCCCTCTCCCCCCAACCTGCACTTCCCTCCATCATTCCCCCTCTCATCCCCTTCCCCCCTACTCTCCTTTAGGGTGAGATACCCTATTTAGTATATAGTATCTTGAGTTCTCATAAAGTCACTAGCTTCCATTTGCTCCAATCTAATTCTGAAGGAATGATTCTCTTCATTGAGCTTTTGAGATTCTTTTTCCATCTGGTAAATTCAGCTTTTTTTTTTCATTTAATAGGTTTATTTACAAAGACATATACTATGGTAAATAGTTTGCTTACTCTATTCTTCAGAACTGCTTTTGTAAGTGGTTGTTGTTCTTCAAGTCTGATATATAGGTGAATCTTATTTCTTAAGCAGCTGATGTCTTAGTATGGGGAAAGGTGCAGCAAATCCAGATCCAAAGAATACAGTCATCATTGCCAACAACTGCCATTTGTTTTCTACTGAAAATGGCAGGTTCTTCCCTGGCCCCTCCTCATAATAGCTCCTGCGAACCAAGGAGATGGAGAACCTGCCAAGCTCTGTTCCAACAAGGCGCTGCCTCGGGCTCCTTGACGAGCGCCCAAATTCAGCTTTTTAAGGCATTCTTCTCCTCGTTGGCTTTTTGAGCCTCTTTTGCCATTTAAGTTAGTCTTCAGTCAGGTTGTTGACTCTCATTTCATAATTCTCTTTCATTGTTCTCATTTCTCTCCCTAATTTTTCCTCCACTTCTCTTACACCTCCTTAAACCAGTTCATATTTTTCTTGGAAGCTTTTGGTGCAGGAGTTCTGATTTCATTGCCTTCTTCCTGTTCCATGCTTTGATCCTTTTTGTCCCCAAAAAAGAAATCTAAGGTTTGACTGCTATGCTTGCTTTGCTTCCTTTGCTTTGCTTATGTTACCTCTCAATTACTTGACTTTTGAGCTTTTTGCCACAGTAAAACTCTGCTTCCAGAGAGGAGAGCTTTGTTCCAAATCTCTGGGGTTTTCACAGCTATGGGAATTATTAGTTGGGTGCCCTCTCTGAAGCTTCCACCCACTCTGGCACCTGGTCACACACCCCAGGACCTCCACCCTAGACAGCAATCCAGATCCAAGCAGGTTAAAGGAAGTTCGATTACCCACTGGTCACTTGATCCCCCTACAATCTGCAGGCCAGGAGCTCTGAAGGAGCCATGCAGCAGCTGCACAGGCACTGCACCTCAGCTGCTTCTCCCTCCAGGGGAGCAGAGGCTGGACTGCACTCCCAGATGCCCTGTTCCCAAAGTCCACTGACCTCTCACTTTATCTTTGGCACTTATGGGTTGATAAATCTGGAAACTGTCACAGCTGCTGGTGATCCACTCTCCCAAAATCCACTCCAGGGTTGAGGCCGCCCTGAGGCTAAAACCACAGGCTCACACAGGGCTGGTCTCTGCTCCCAGTGTGCTATGATGGAGCCTTCCTGCCAGCCTGCCAAGCTGCCTTCAGGAGGAGGTTTGTTTCTCTCTGTCATTTTGTGGGTTCTGTAGCTCTACAGTTTGTTTAGAGTCATTTTTTATAGGTATTTGAGGTGGTTGTGGGGGGAGCGCAGGGAGTTTTCCTGTGTCTATGCCGCCATCTTGGTTCCCCCCCCTTTACTCTTGAAAAGGACCATGATATCAAGGAGGTCACATCATGACTTGCACTTGAATTAAATTTAAATAAGGGAGGGCTGTGCTAAGTCACAGCCTCTCTCTCTCCTCTGGAGCCATCTGTGTTCAGTGGCCAGATACGTATCAGGATGGCGCTCTAAATTCATGAGTATTAAAGCAGCACAGTCCCAAGGAAGATCTGGGGGAGCTCACCAATCTACAGAACCCACAGCCCAGTATATGAAAAGCAGAAAATCCAGTACACTTTTATTGGTCAAGCTCTCCAGGATTATTTTGAAGTCTGTAGTTGTTGTCTGGGGGGTTTGTCATCAGCAAATAGATGAAAGACAGTGAGAGTCAGGTATGTAATTCTATCTTAATCTAGGTCATGTCTTGCTAGGTTTTCTGTAGGTACTAAATTTTTGCAGCTTGCAGTGATATGTTGCAGTTTCTGTTTCTTTATATAATTTACATTGATCACTAAGGGTAGGCATAACCCTTTTATAAACTGCTCCTGAATTACCATCATAAAGTCTTCCATTTACACAAACAAATCTGCACAATTTGGCCATATATTCACTGCTTCTTTGTCTGCATATTGTTGGCAGAGTTCTTAGAGATGTTGCCCATAGAGGGACTTCTGGCTGCATTCTTGAATATTAACCATTGCATAGACTCCATTCGGAAGTAATACATTTCTAGTTATATTATACAAATCCAGTGGTGTGAGCCTGTTAACAACATGACTTTTTGTCAATGAAGTGATGTTTGCTTGTTCCAAAAGTATTTCTGTAGGTTTCTGACTTTTATATAGATATAGTCTAAAAATGTTTAATCAATCCTCTTCCTCCATGTTGGTGAAATATAAATCTTTGTACTTCTGTGTTAGGGTGATGGTCCAGTTTTTCTTTAATATTATATGAATTTGTTAGACTTCTTTCCAAATCTTTTATGCTCCATTTTATAGTTCCAAAAGAGCACATTAGGACTGGCAGTGCTTTAAATATGTTCTTCCCATTCAACTTTGATTTCAGGATGCCAGTAAGTCTCTCAACATAGTTGGCCACAGTCTCCTCTTTAATATCTTTAGGCTCTATTTGTAGACATGTTTTCATCTATTGGTTTAATGTGCCCTGCAAATTCAAGACAAACACCTTCAGTCTCTATCATTCCTTGTAGATTAATTTGGTGTGCCCAAATGACATTTTGGTATTATCAGAGAAAGATTCCAAGAGGAGGCTTTGTTTAATTGTGTTTTTCTTGATGTCATCCATGTACATCAAGTGACTAATAACTTCTTTGGGTTCTACTTTCTCTCTTATTTGGAAGGATTACTTGGTACTATTTAAAGGAAATTATAATGGATTTATGGCTGGGCAAAATAGAACGGGCACAAACTATCTCCCTGAATAATTCTGTATTTTATATGAATTGTTCTTGATATTATTGTGGTGGTGAAATATTTTAAATTGACAGCTTTCCACATGAACATCAAACACTCTAACCTATATTAAAGCCTATTTCCTATATGTTCAGCAGGAATAAGTCGTAGGTACTGAACCAGCTCGATGGTTTAGTGATCATTGATAAAGGCAGTGTAAATGTTACAGCTTTTGGAGGCAGCTGGTTCAATAATTATTTAATTGATAACAAATTCCTCTTTATACCTCTGGGACTTTTGCGACACTGTTTTTGATCCTCAAATAACATACGGTTTTCTTGTAAGTGTTGTAGATTTGTCATAGTTATATAAGGTGCATTATATACCTTGTGTAAGTTACAAAAGCATGAAATTAGTCTACATTTGGAAGTGTTGCTGGTGTTGTCCTCTTTCAGTAATGTATACTTAATGCTTTCTGTTAAGAAACATGTCATTAGGCTTGTGCCTGAGAGGAAGCTGTAAGGGATTTTTGCTAGTGACTCATGACCCAACGTGGAGCATTTGAGTCAATAATAATAGATCTTTCCTGGCCCCAATACTTTCCAGTTTTGTAAAGAAGCTAGAGTTTCAGTCACCTCCCTCACATATCTATTCTACTGCTCATTGTACAGACTATCCCAAAAGGTTTAGTGCAGCTTTAAGCTTATTATTATTTTAAAATTTTAAGAATTTAAGGAATAAGTATAATTTTAAAATTATTTAAAAGTTGTAATTTCTTTAAAAGCTTTAATGACTTAAAGACTTTTGGAGCACTCTGCATTAACAGTGCCCAAACTTTCTGATTCTCATTTGCTACAACTTGTTTAGTTGGCCCTGGAGTCAGAAGGACCTGAGTTCGGATCCGGCCTCAGACACTTAATGCACACACAAACAAAAAAAACCTAGCCATGTGACCTTGGGCAAGTTACTTAACCCCAATTGCCCTCCAAAATAAAGCAAAAAAAATGACCCTGAATTTTCTATATCTTCCTTTTTAAGATATTCTTTTTCACTCTGACTCTTTAAATTTCTCTTGTTATTGTAATAAAATATTCAATTGATGTTGTATTGTCTACTTGATTATTTAAGCTGCTTTGATGCCATATATCATTCTAACCTTTTGGTTTTTGTCTCAGTTACTGATTAAGTAATCTAAAATTTCTCATATGTCTTTGTTTTCCAGATTCATTTTTGCATGTTTCTTTCTTTCTTTCTTTTTTGGAATTATGGCATTCAAATTTTCTACTTTGTGTACCAGCTTTAAAATGATGTAACTTTCTAATGATAATAATTATTATTATGTATGGTTACCAGCTTTAAAATTATGTAACTTTCCAATGATGATAATTATTATTAAGTCTGGGTTATAATATTCATTAATCTTGTTTATTTGAAGTAACCTTTCCAACTATGGAATACCTAAAGAATGCAACAGAGTCAGATTATAAAATTTTACTTGTTCCAGGATGAGGGGACAATTCTCCTTTGTAACTAAATAATTCTATATATCTTATGATTCTACCTGTCCCTGACTTGCAAAAGATGTATCATTTCTACATTTTGAACCTCCAGAAAATCTCTCCCAGTTCAATGTATTCATGCACAGGAATTTGCTTTATACATGTAAGGAAGATTGATCAAGGGCATTCCTATTTGATGAGCTCCCTAAGCAATGTGATGAGCTCATAGACCATGGAACTTTGTTTAGACTAATATGAGGTGCTCCTTCCCATGGAGGTCCCCGTGCCCTCTTGTACCTTACTGATTGAGTCTCAAAAACTCTGTCTCCAAAACAATTTTAATTAAGTCTTAGTAGGATAAACTCTTGTTTTGGGGTTTGGGGGGTTTTTTGGTTTGGAATTTTTTTTCTTTTTGGAGGAGGGAAAGCAGAGGAATTGGGGTTAAGTGATTTCCCTGAGGTCACACGGCTAATAAGTGTTAAGTGTCTAAGGTTGGATTTGAACTTGGGTCCTTCTGACTCCAGGGCTGGTACTCTATTCACTGCACCACCTAGCCACCCCTAGGATAAACTCTTGTTAAAGAAAAGCCACCTCTCTTCATGGCCTATAAAATGAAACAACAGAATAGCTCTTTCTATCTCTATCTTGGATTCCTGGATTTTGGAACAATGAAATATCACACACAGCAGAATAGACCTTTGTTCTCATTTGATGCTGGGAGTTGGAAGGTGGAGGAAGCTGAAGGGTTACATGGTGTTATATGGTTCTTCATCTTTTTATGGCTTCCATGACTCTTTTGCATCTCGTGTAGTTTATGTGAGTGGAACTGAAGGCTGTGCCATCATTTAAACAGAAAGAGCAGTGACCACAACCCAGTCAAGAGTGGATGTTACAAAATTGCAGAGAGAGCAAGCATACCCTCAAAGGAGAGATATGAAAAGATATCCCTTTATCCTTTGCAGAGGTGGGAAGCCCAGAGCAACAGAACATTGCATATATTTTCAGATTTTTTTTTCACACATTGATATGTTTTACTGATTTTTTTTCTTTTTCCTCTCTTTTTTTCCTTTAAAAAAATATTACTTCGGGGTGGCTAGGTGGCACAGTGAGTAGAGCACCGGCCCTGGAGTCAGAAGGACCTGAGTTCGGATCCGGCCTCAGACACTTAATCCACACAAACAAAAACCTAGCCGTGTGACCCTGGGCAAGTTACTTAACCCCAATTGCCCTAAAGGGGCGGCTAGGTGGTGCAGTGAGTAAGAGCGTCGGCCTTGGAGTTTGGATGACCCGAGATCAGATCCGGCCTCAGAAAATGAGCACCCACGCATAAATAATGACTAGCCATGTAACCTTGAGCAAGTTACTTAACCCCAATTGCTTAAAAAAAAAAAATATTACTTCTAGGGGCAGTGAGATGGTGCAGTGAGTAGAACACTGGCCCTGGAGTCAGGAAGACCTGAGTTCAAATCCTGCCTCAGACACTTCACACACACACACACACACACACACACACACACACACACACACTAGCCGTGTGACCTTGGGCAAGTCACTTAACCCCAATTGCCCTCCAAAAAAAGGCAAAAAAAATAAAATATTACTTCTTATAATGGATGGCTATTTAGGAGAATGGGAAGGGAGGGAAATTTAGAGAAATTTTGGTGTTATGAAAACAAAAGACAATAAAAATTTATTCAAAAAAGGTGGGGGAAAGGCCATTCTGTACTCGATGTTTATGTATTGAGTGCTTGTGTAAGAGCTGGGCACATGCTTTATTCAATTTTGGATTCCCTGATTAACCCACCTTAAATTTAAGGGCAAAAGCATTAGCAAATGGGTTCCCATGGAAGAAACTCTTTGGAGTCCTATTAACTTCTTACCTAATTAGTCTGAGAGGGTTTAAATATGTTGCTAGGTAGAAGATCTGGGTATTTCGGCAGGGTGGAGAGTTGTTATACTACAGCTGCTTTGAATGACAGAAAATTAGTAAGAGGGAAGTAAAATTTCTTATCAACAGTGCTAAGGTTGTTTAGAGCTATCATTCTCCACTGGTTCAAATGTAAAAGAAATGGAAATGGGATGGAGGAAGACAGACAGACAAACAGACAGAGAGTGTCATGCTTTTAGATACTTGGTGGTTAACTACATTATTGGAAATGATTTGTAAGTCTGTTGCCAAAAAGTACATAGAATCACATAGGATACTCTGTTCTAACAGGGCAGAGCTTCAGGAGAGGAGAAAAAAAAATAAACAAAACAAAACAAAAAAAGGGAAAACCTGATGCCTGATTTGGTTGCCCAAATGTGGAGTGGTTGCTGTGGAGTTTATTTGTGGAAATTCTCTCTTTTCTCAAGAATAAGCCCCTTGCATAATGTGTTCTAATCAATAAATTTTTGTTAAGACACATTACCTGAAAAAAAACTATCCATCCTACTTGAAAAAAAAAATTTTTTTTTTTGCTTTTTGGAGGGCAATTGGGGTTAAGTAATTTACCCAAGGTGACACAGCTAGGTTTTTGTTTGTGTGTGCATTAAGTGTCTGAGGTCGGATCAGAACTCAGCTCCTTCTGACTCCAGGGCCGATGCTCTGCTCACTGTACCACCTAGCCACCCCCTATTTGAAAAATTTTTAAAGTCTGTGGTTCTTCAGGTTTGGATTATATCTTCTAATTTTCACCCCTCACCTTTTTCTTTTTAATTTTCCTTTCATTCCTGTTCCTAGAATACCAACTCTTTATTCCTCCCTCCTATATGGATTTCTTCTTTAAACTTCCTCTCCTACTTGAAATTCTCCCAGAACAAAATGAAGTAAAGGTCTCCTCTACCTCCACTTCCTTTGAAACAGACAATCATAGACACAGCCCCTAAACCCGCAAATACCAGATCTGTCTATCATGCAAAGGGGTGTGGAGAGATGCCTCTATCTGTGTAGAGACCTTGCTGCTTTTACTTGCCTGTTATCTCACCAGTCTGTCCTTGCTCTACGTGTTGAATCAGATGCATGTATCTTAGTTTGAATACTTGGAACTTTGCTATTTGTTTTAGATTGTAAAACCTCATGCCAAAAGGCTTTTACTCAGCCTTTCAAACAAAATGCATGGGATGTATGCCTGGGAATTTAATGAATGTCATATGAACAGTTAAGTACCCATTGACTTTTGGCCTAGTCCTGTCCTCCATCTTTGGCCTGCTGCCAAAAGCCACAAGAGGTTAAATGTTTTTTGTTCCCAGTCCAATGTTCTAATCTATTCGGACACAAAGTTCTCAGTGGGCAGCTCTGTGCTTCCATGGACTATTTAGCACCAGTGAGTCATAAATCACTTATAATTTCTTCCCTTCTAGTCCTTCTTTCTGCATTCATCCCTCCTCAGCCTTTTGGCATTCAGTGGTCCCACTGTTTACAAAGCTTCTACAGATGGCAGAGACAAACATATGACATCAAGGGACTAGAAAGGAATTATTGATCTAGTCTGGACCTGCTCAATGTACAGATTGAGCTTTGTTCCATAGGAAGAGATATTCTCTCGTGCATCCTTTTTCTCCCTTCCCCAAAGGTATTTTTGAAGGAACTTTCTTGCCTATGACTTTTCATAATAGAAAGGAGACAGATCCATAGACTTTGAAAGGAAGTAAAGTGAAAACGCGGGGCGACCCTGGTTTTAGAAAGATATATTCTCCCTACCACAACAGTGGCAGATGCATTTCCACATAATGATTTTCTCTTCTCTCTCCAAAAAGAATATAATTTGAGGTTCTGTGACATTCTTTTGACACAAGAGGCAGGATGGCCATACTATCTAGTCAACTAAATCTAATGCAACCATTATTCTTAGACAAATGAGAAAGACTGATTAGGGAGATTGTTCAAGTAAAATCATTAGGATCCAATCCAACAAGTATTTATTAGGCAAATAAGATCTGTAAGACTCGTAATCTACAAAGGTAAAACAGAAATATGGTACTTGCCCTCAATAATTTGCATTCCCCAATAAGCATAAATAAGTGGAAAGCATGTATGGATAAGGAACGTGTAAAAGTAGAGATCGAGATCTTGTGAAAACTAAGTTATAGCAGTCACCCTGTCACCTAATCCCTTTGAAATCTAAAGGAAGACCCAGCAAGAATTTTCAGAAGTCCTCCAAACTGCCACCATTAGACAGGACTACACCTACTCATAGGTAAAGTAAGTGACCATTTTTAGGGATGACTCTATACTCCAGCTAAACTGGATTCATTGTTGCTCACTAAAAAAGTCAGTTTTCAGAGTTGTGTTATATGAAAACAAAAGATATTAATAAAAATTTATTTAAAAAAGAAAAAGGCTGCCCTATACACAATCTATATTTAGTACTTTGAGTGCTTGTCTAAGACCTGGGGACATGCTTCAATCAACTTTGGGTTCCCTAATTAATCCACCTTGCATTTAAGGGCAAAAGCATTAGCAAATGGGATCCCATGGAGGAAAAATCCCTTGGAGTCCTATTAGTTGCTTATCTATTTAGACTGAGAGGAATTAAGTATATTGAAAGGTAGATTATCTAGATATTACAAAGAGAGGGAAAGAGAGAGAGAGAGAGAGAGAGAGAGAGAGAGAGAGAGAGAGAGAGAGAGAGAGGGAGAGAGGGAGAGTCATGCTTCTAGATAAATGGTAGATAACCATTACTAGAAGTGATTTGAAAACCATATATTCTTATCTGAATTTTTCTTCACTCTTCCTTATACCTGGAATGCCCTTCCCATTCTCCTTAAGTTGTTGACATTCTATCCACCTTTCAAGGTCTAAGTCAAATACCACTTCCTCAATTAATCAGCATTTATTAAGTGCCTACTATGTGACAGATGGTATGCTAAGTGTTGGGAGAAAGTAAAAAAAATGCCTGAAGTCAAGAGATAGAGTATCTTGTTTGTTCATGGAATAGCAAGGAGGTCAGTGTCACTGTATCTAAGAATTCACATTGAGGAGTAAGGTATAAAAAGACTGGAAAAGTAGGAGAGGGCTGGTAATGAAGGGGGTCTAAATGCCACACAAAGCATTTTGTATTTGATCCTGTAGGCAATAGGGAGACTCTGCAGTTTACTGAGTTGGGGGGCTGGGTTGGTGGGGGAGTGACAAAATCAGAACTTTGTTTTTGGAAAATCACTTTAGTCTCTGAATGGAGGTTGGATTGGAGTGGGGAGAGACTTGAGGCAGGCAGACCCACCAGAAGACTATTGCAATAATCCAGGTATGAAGTGATGAGGACCTACACTAGAGTAGTGGTAGTGCCAGAGGGAAAGGGGCATATTGGAGAGATGTTACAAAGGTCAAGTCAATACATCTTGACAACAGATTGGATGGGGGATATACGGGAGAGGAGAACTAGTGAGAAATCCAAGGTGACTCATTGGTTATGATACTGAAGGACTGGGAAGATGGTGTTGCCCTTTACAGTAATAGGGAAGGTAGGAGGTGGGGAGGGTTTGGGGAAAAAGATAATGAGTTCCATTTTGGACATGTTGAGTTTAAGATGCCTACTAGACATCTAGTTTGTTTGAAACATCTAGAAAGGTAATTGGAAATGTAAAACTGAAATTCAGCAGAGAGTTTAGAGCAGGATAGGTAGATTTGAGGATTATCAGCACAGAAATGATAATAAAATTTGTGGGATCTGACGTAAAGTAATATGCAGGGAGAAGAGAAGAGTGCTCAGGACCAAACTGTAAAGGACACCTATGGTTAGAGGGCATGATCACGAAGGGAGTCCAGCAAAGGAGACCAAGAAGGAAGGGTCAGATAGGTAAGACAAGAACCAGGAGGGAATGGCATCCCAAAAACCTTGTGAGAAGAAAGTATCAAGGAGGAGAGAGTGATCAATAGTGTCAAAGGCTTCAGAGAAGTCAAGGAGAATAAGGATTGTGAAAAGGCCATTGGATTTGGCAACTAAGAGATCACCGATAACTTTGGAAAGAGGTTTCAGTGGAATAACATGGTCAAAAGCCAGATTGCAAGGGGTGAAGAAGAGATGGTCTTTTCAAGGAATTTAGCCACTAAGGGAAGAAGAGATATAGGATGACAGTTAGCAAGAATGGAAGGATTGAGTGAATGAATCTCTTATCGCCTCAACCAAAAGTGAATTCTCTCTCATTTTATCTCCTAGCACTCACTACTCAGTATACCACCTATTGAGTGACCCCAGCAGTTTGTTAGTTCCATTTCAACATAGGGACAAGAAGAGGTACTAATAAGTTGAATTAGTTTAAAAAAAAAAAAGGAGGTTGTCTTAGCTCTGACATAGCAAGTCTATAAAGCAACAAGATGACGAGCAGGATGCTTTCAGAAAAACCTGGAAAGGCTACAGAAACTGATGCAAAGTGAAGTAAGCAGAACCAGGAGAACACAGGTACATAGTAACCACAACATTATACAATGATCAACTATGAATGACTTCGTCATTTCCAAAACTACAAAGATCCAAGACAATTCTGAAGGACCTGTGATGAAAATACTATCCCCCTCCAGAGAAAAAAACTGATGGTGTCTGAATGCAGATTTTAGCAAACTTTTTAAAATTTTTCTTAGAGTTTTTTATCTGGGTTTTCTTGCACAACATGATTGCTATGGAAGTATGTTTTGCATGACTGTGCTTATGAAACGTTTATCAAATTGCTTGCCTTCTCAATGATAGGGAAAGGAAGGGAGAGTGGGAGAGAATAGGAAACTCAAAATTGTGAAAAATGAAGGTTAAAAATTGTTTTTAGGGGTGGCTAGGTGGCGCAGTGAGTAGAGCGTCAGCCCTGGACTCAGAAGGACCTGAGTTCGGATCCGACCTCAGACACTTAACGCACACACGAACAAAACCTAGCTGTGTGACCTTGGGCAAGTTACTTAACCCCAATTGCCCTACAAAAAGCAAAAAAAAAATTGTTTTTACATGGAATTGGTAAAAAATAAAATAAAATAAAATAGGACTAGCACATCTGGTATGAGGGCTTGCTGAGCCCTTTTCAGGGCTGCTCACTTTTGGTGTCCACATTTCACCCAAGTCTCATCTGTAGCTCCAAGAAGCTGTAGAATGCACAGCAGCTAAATAAACCAATAAACCTTTTTCAAAGATGGGCTAAACTATGTTGAAGGTAACTGGCAGACCTCAGACCCATAGATGAGTTAGGGGAAGGTCTACCCTAAGCATGTGAAGACTTCTCCTGGTGGAATGGACAGATGATGACCAAGAAGGCAGCTGAAGCAGGCACTGTAGAATGTTTAGAACTTGGTCAGCAAGAAGTAGCCAAGGTGAGAATGAGTGGCTTCTTTCAGAGCTCTGAGCCCCGGGGGGATTCACCCATATCTCTGCAGCTAGGCTCTGCTGCTGCCGCCCTCCCAGAGGGATGAAATTGGCTTTTCCCAAGTGGCACTGAGACCTGCTTCCAAATTAGACATCCTGTGGCAACATAGCCTTGTGGGAGACTGGTGATTAATGGCCACAGAGGAGGTGCAACTACAGGAAATCAGAAGTTTGCTCAACCTGGGACATTTCAGCCATTGAACTAAAGAACAGAAAGAAGTGGAGCAGGGTGCCAGTGTGGAGTGCTACACCAGGCAGGAAGGAAAGGAGGCTGGACTCTAGCTGGGACCAGTTCTATACTCACTGAAGTTAGGGGGTGTAGGCACTGAGGTTAGTGAAAAGCGAATTCCCCAACCTTCAGATCTGCCCTCAAAAGAAAAAGAATCAGAAACTGAATGATAGGAGCATAAAAGAAAAAAGACTGAAATTACTCAAGGTCCCAGAAGAAAATTCTGTTTAAAAAGTTGAGTGTGTACGGAAATATCAGTAGTTTAGCTGTTAATAACAGAAGGAAAGGTGGCATCTAAACAAACCCAGAAATCTCTGAGTAAATATAACAAGACAAAGAAAAATGAAGCAACTCCCGATGAGGCAGCAAAATCTTTGGATTCCCAAGAAAGTATGGAATCACAGCAGGATGTTCCCTAATGATACAAGAGAGAAATAAGAATCTTCAAAGCAGAATGTATGGCCTATACAGGAGAAATAATTGACAGGATTGAAATCTCTCCAAAGAAGCAAAAGAGAAAAAGCTTTAATTCCATGAGGATCACAGAATAAAGAAGAAATGAAGAGGTATAAAGACCATGAATGAAAGAATAAAAGTTTAGAATAGACAGAAAAAAGAATTCATGAGGATAACAAAGTAAAAAATATGCTTTTAAGAAAAAGATAAAATATTTAAAAATAACAAAATTAGTTAAAGGAGAGAAGAAGGAAGGATTTTAATCAACTAATAGAGAAAGAAAAAAGAATCAAATTGTGTGAAAGGAAGAATGAAAAAGGAATGAATAAACTTTAAAAACTAGGGGAAAGGATGACAAACAGGGGGTAGGGAGAATGGAAGATTATTTATTTATCTATTTATTTGTTCATAGCATTCCTTTTTTTATATTTTGAGTTCCAAATTCTCTCTCTCCCCCACCCATTGATAAGGCAAGCAATATATGATAACCTGTTATACCTGTGAAGTCACTCAAAGCGTTTCTGTTTCGGGGCGGGGGCAGGCAGCCAAAAAAAGTGAAAATGAAATTCTTACATCTGCACTCAGTTCATCAGTTCTGTGTCTGGAAGTAAATAGCATTTTTCATCACGAGTCCTTTTGGAGTTAACTGGGATCATTGTATTGATCAGAGCAGTTAAGTCTTTCTAGTTGTCTTTCATAGTTGACCATCATTACAGTATTGCTGTTTCTGTGTATAATATTTGCTAGTTCTGCTCACTTCATTTTTTATCAGTTTGCTTATTTCTTCTCAGGTTTTTCTAAAACCATTCTGTTCATCATTTCTTATATCATGGTAGTATTCCATCACACTCATATACCACAAGTTGTTCAGCCATTCCCCAATTGATGGGCATCCCCTCAATTTCCAGTTCTTTGCCACCACAAAAAGAGCTGCTATAAATATTTTTGTACATACAGGTCCTTTTCCTTTTTCTTTGATCTCCTTGGGATACAGACCTAGTTGCTGGATCAAAGAGTATGCCCTTTGGGCATAGTTCTAAATTGTTCTCCAGAATGGCTGTACCAGTTCAAAACTCCATCAGCAATGCTTTAGTGCCCTTATATTTCCACATCCTCTCCAACATTTGTCATTTTCCTTTTCTGTCACATTAGCCAGTCTGATAAGTATGAGGCAGTACCTCAGAATTGTCTTAATTTGCATTTCTCTACTCAGTAAAGATTTAGAGCATGTTTTCATCTGACTGTTGATAGCTTTGATTTCTTCTGAGAATTGCCTATTTATGTCCTTTGACCATTTATCAATTGGTAATGGAGGGAGGAATTTAAGGGTGAAGAGATCCTACAGAAATTAGGTTTCTTTAAAAATAACTTAAGAAACAATATCTTTAAAGAGGATGCATTTTTTAAGAATCCCAATTCAGAAAAAGAAAGCCATATTAGAAACAAGACAAAAATAGACACCTAACTCATAACTTTATATGTGAATGGATTAAATAATTCAATAAAACAAAAGTTCAAATTGAATAAGAAAAAAAAAGTAGCCAAGGTCATCCACTACATCCTAGACTGTCACCACTTGTCCTGACTTTTGTCTTTCCACTGGACTTCCATGACTCCCCAGAGAAAGTGCAACTCAGCCTCATTTAAATCCAATTCATGGGCGACAAGACATGTCATTGGTCCTCTTTGATAACAAAGCATAAACAGCAAGTGTCACTCTCTTTGTTCCTGGATACATAGCTCCCTTATCTCCGGTTAGGAACTTAACCAAGTCAGCAGGGCAGAGTCTTTAGTCATCCATCCAGTTGGAGGGACCAGACCCAACCTAGGAAGAAACTTGTCAAAGTTTCAAAAATCAAATCAACACAGTCAGGGGTTACCAGTAAACTTCATCAAGGGA
Source organism: Gymnobelideus leadbeateri (assembly GCA_011680675.1). Lineage (NCBI taxonomy): Eukaryota > Metazoa > Chordata > Mammalia > Diprotodontia > Petauridae > Gymnobelideus > Gymnobelideus leadbeateri. The sequence continues at coordinate 61,401 of WOXC01008520.1, forward strand.
GGCAAAACTTGAGCCTTGCCCCACCTCTAGGCCAATCTGGGACTGTTTTCCCCCCTTTTTCCTAACCTATGTTGGGGAGAAGGAGAGGGAATCCCTAGTAGATAATGATTTGAAATCCTAATAAAGCTGCCCCCAGCCCCAATATTCTAACTTCCTTATGGGCCCCACTGAACAGTAGGCATGCCCTGATTTAACCATGCAATCTGCTTTAACCATCCCACAGACCCCTGTACTCAATATTGCCACTGCCCCTAGCTAGCCATGCCCCTGGATCTAATTCACATATTTGAACAGATATGTTTTTATATTCAACCACAATCACATCATCCATTTAGCTCAAGACAGGACCTATCCATCTTGACCAGAGAAGATCACAATAGCTAGCCAATCAGAAAACAGTACAATCAGGATGTTTAACCACTGAACCATAGAAGAGACCCCTCCCCTATTATCTAATCCCTTAACAATCCCCTCCTGCCTTTTTAATATTCATAATTTTTGCAGTGTAATCAGCATCATTACACTACAAATTTGCCTGTGTTGTCTTATTAAGTTGCTGATTCCTCTTGGAACCTAACCCACTTCTTACAGGTGGTCTGACTCTGAATTCTTTGAGATGGCACCAACACAGCACACCATGAAATAGCAACACTATCATACATCATGTCCTACCACATAGTGACAAAGTCCTAAGGACTTTCAGATCTTCCATCATGTAAATGCCTCCAGGGCTTTTACTGAACAATCCTCCTAGTATAAGCAATACTATGAGAAAAAGGAAAAAATACAGACACTGCCACCCTCCCCCGACATCCCTCACCCTCGCCTCCCATCCCCTAAATGCTGCCAAGAATCATCATAGAGCAAAAATAGAACAAGTAAAATGGTGGGTTTTAATTATGAAGTAAAACAAAAGCCAGAAATCTGAGACTTCTCGGAAGGATCAAGGCTTAGATTTCAATGATCTTCTAGGCTGAGTGGTGGAGAATGCCAAATCTTTGCAGTCTGCATTAGTCTATGCCTAATGCAAGTTGGTGACAATCAGAGGGAACAGCATCAGAAAAATCAGGGATGGGGCACAGCTGATGCTTTCAGAAGTCACAGATTCTCCTGATACGAGGTGATAGCCATGAGTAGGAGGAGCGCCAGGAACATCAGGGCCATGGCACAGCTGATTCTGGCACAGTCTACAATTCTTTATCATGCATCAGGGTCATCTGTAGTAAAGTGACCTCTTGCATGCAACTTGACCCAGGATCTAAGTGAATATCAAGGCTCTCCTACTACCACCCACTCAGTGTTCCCTGACTCACCCAATAAAAACTCTCTCTCCCTGAGAGCCACATCAGTGGAATCATACAAAATCTTTGTCCCCTCACAGGCTTCTTTAGAGGAGGTGCCCCTTCTTCCACAAGAACTAAAAAAAGGCTTTCCCCCTTTAGGGTGGCTAGGTGGCGCAGCGAGTAGAGCATCGGCCCTGGATTCAGAAGGACCTGAGTTCAGATCTGATCTCAGACACTTAACGCACACACAAACAAAAACCTAGCCGTGTGACCTTGGGCAAGTTACCCAATTGCCTCCAAAAAAAAAAAAAAAGGAAAAAAAGAAAGGCTTTCCCTCACTCAGAATTACCACTGAATCAGCTAGAGGCTCTCCTTACTTCCAAGTAAATCACATTCACTATGGATACGTAGCAAAAGTTTCATTTCTCTCATGCCATTAGAAAGCAAGATACCTCCAGTCAATTTCACCCCTTGGTCCTCAAGCCCTTTCTGGGAAGGAGCTGTTCCTTCCAAGGGCAGGAAGCTTGCCAACTGAGAGGGATGTGGGCTGTTTCTTATAGGGAGTACCGACTCCTTTAAGTGAATAAGGTCCTTTAAGGCCAAGATGACTCTGCTGGAGAAGGAGAAAGGACCAGAGCGGGTGAGCCAGAACCATGTCTAAAAACAGTCCGTATTTATCAGGGGAACCTTCCTAGAGATTGTGTCCCAGAAATCCCTGGGATGGAGAGTGCTTTCCCTGCCTAGAGTATCACTGATTTGTCACAGATATGGATTTAGGAGATTGGACACCTGACATGGGCAGACAAAAGTACTATGAGGCAACGGTTGGTTAGCAGGAACAAACCTCTTGGCCTGAGATGGGAGAGTGCCATTTGGCCAATTAAGGATGACTTTGGTGAATACTCCAAATGGCACAAGGACCCCAGGTGAACAACAATAGCTGCCTTGTCCTTAAATGAGGAGAATTGCATGGTCCTGTGCCCAGCACAACATGGCATTACCATCCCAGCATCTATATTGGCACTGAAGCCTATTCTCGACTTCTGCTATTCTTGTAATGGTTCCAACATGGTTGTTTAGCCTATGATGTATCTGATGTGTGCTGAAATGCCCCACCAATAACTGTACACAGTGGAAGGAACAGCAAAATCCCTCCAGTGGTTCTGACCCCAAAGGGGAAAGGCTTTGATTGTCTCGTCCTGTGCTCTTCAGGCCTCAGACCAATTGGCCAAACTCATGGCCACAGTCTAGGAATCAATGTAAATGTAGATGTTCTCTGCCCTTCCCTCAAGGCTCCCACATAGGTCAGCCAAAGACCTTCATTCCCTAGTGTATCTTTAGTATCCATCTATCTACTGTGCCTTATAAGATAAGGTAGGTAGAACAGTGTGAGACAAGGGAGAGAGAAGGGTAGGTTTGAGGAGCTGGTAAGCCAAAAGCAGGCGTATTATGTGCCTTAGGTTTGGGAAAGGATATTGAAAGGGTATTGAATGCAAATTTCACCTAATTCACAGTATTATACAGAATTAGTTGTTTCATTACTAATTCATAATCCTATCCCTATCACACCTACAATATGATAATAATTGCTAAATCCTACTTGACCCTTTTCCATTATGGAAGAGGTAGGGAGCCAGAACTTATAATTTCATTGGTCTGGAAAGCTATTTACTAATTCATATTGGAGCCTGCTCTGTTATTTACAGTATTAGAGTCATTTAGTGACTTGACCAGGGTCACACAATCAGTATGTATTAGAGGAAGGACTCAAACCCAGGTCTTCCCGAATCAAAGACCAGTTCACTATCCAGTATGCCATGCTGCCTCATACTTAGCCTTGTTTGGCTGCTCAAATGTAAATTCAAGGTACACATGAAAAATAGATTTGATTCTTTTCATGTCAATAAAACTATTGTAATTTTCTGGCCTACATAGTCTTAGTTGAGAAAATCCTTGGAGTTCAATGGGCTTCTGTGAGAGTACTGAGTGGTCTTCTAATGACTGCATTCTAATTCCTGGTCCAGTAGAAACCCAATCCACTTTGCTGCTATGGCCTAATACATTAGGGGTTCCAGGAAAAAAGAATTTTAAATGTCTTTCCTGAACAACTCAGGAATAAAACTTGACTTAAAAGGGATTCAATCAAATTCATCTTGTTTCCCTCTGAAACAAAGGTAGTCAGAATTTTTTTCTTCTGTCCATTTTCCTAGCATAAGGTATCATTGGACAGGTGCATGTTTTCCCCTGCATAGCTCCTGCCCTAGGGAGAGAGTAGGAGTAAAGGTGATTTGAATAATCTTGCCCAAATACTCCAAGGAAGACACAAAGACTATTCAAAGACAATTGTGGAGAAATTGGAACACTTTTAAAATCTTCTAGACGTGTAAGGGAAATTCACTCAGGCAAATCACGCAATGTCTGGGAGAAAGAGGACATCGGATTTTAGAGTGACTTGTTTCCAGAGAGCAGGGATAAATGTGTCCTTCACTTGTGCAGAATAAAGATGCATCGCTGAATCTGAGCTGAAATTTTGGAAGAACTGTCACCTGCCAAGAAAGAAAAGCCTTTAAGCATGCTCTCCTGGGATAAGTATTGTTACATAAAAGTGCTTTTATGATGCCTTCAGAGCTATCCTGCTTAGTCATTGAACAAGTCAAGGATGCCAAATGCTCAGAATCAAATTAACAAACATTTATTAAGCACCTACTATGTGCCAAACACTATGCTAAGTACTAGAGATATAAAGAAAGGCAGAGACAGTCCCTGCCCTCAAGGAGCTTACAATCTAATGGGGAAGCCTACATGCAAATCATGTAGGAACAAGACACATACAGGATAAATTGGAGAAAAACACATAGGGAAGACACAAGCATTAAGGAAGACTAGCAAAATCTTCTTGCAGAAGGTGAGATTTATGTGAGACCTGAAGGAAGCCAGGAGGGGGTAAGTTCAAGGGAGATGACGTGAGGAGATACGTCCCTGCTAGGAATCCTATCTAGTACATAACCTTAAGTGACTAAAGTGCCACAGTTCTCTGGGGAAGAATGTTGCTCACTGGTCAATGCTGTTGTTTTGCACAAGCCCCGTGATGAGTTCTATTGATTTTTTTTGACCTGTCAGAGCTAGCTTTTTTTTTAACTGTATGTGTGCGTGTGTGCATGTGGGCATGCGACGCTCACAGAAGGGAAAGTAGTGACAACACACTGTTCCTAGATGTTCCTGAATTTACTGGGAAGTGGCAAAAAGCCAAAAAGGTAAGAAACTCCCCAAAGTGTACCCAGTCCCCCTCCGTCACAGATGAACCTTTGACAGAATAATTATACAAACAGAAGCAAATAAGAATTAAGCCTGTGCCTCTTGGGGACACTTAGTCAAGACGTCCTCCAACCACATCATCAGATGCCTTCTAGATGCTTCAAAGTGGATGTTCTAGAGCGGGTCTGCACAACATGTCCCACAGTGGCCCATCAAAGGCTTTCTGGCAGTTGTCATGTGACATCTCGCCTCGGGTCATGTGACAGCTGCCCTAAATCCTTTGTCTGTGGGTCATATGTTATGCAGCCTGTTCTCTAGAGACACCTCAAACTCAACAGGCCCAGAACAGAATTCATTACCTTTTCCCACAAAGCCATCCTTTCTCTAAATTTCCCTATTACTGTTGAGGTCACCACCATTCTTGCAGCCACCCAGGTTCTGACCCAAACTCCTCATAGCCACAAATCATAAGATCATAGATTTTAGAGACAGAAGGTATTTTAGAGACTCCTGAGTCTAACCTCTTCATTTTACTGGTGAGGAAACTGAGGCAGACAAGTGAAAAAACTGCGTGACCTGCCCAGTGTCACACAACTCATAAATCTCAAAGGCAATGTTTGACCCCAAGTCCTTCTGACTCCAAATTTAATACACCATCCATTACACCAGTGGTTCCCATTTAGCAGTTTGTGAACCCCTTGGGGATTTGCCATAATGGTCCAAGGGGTTCATGTTAAAAGTTCCTTAATGGCACCTCAAGTGGCAAATAACTGCAGAATAGTATTAAATTACCCTTGGGGTTCTCCACATATTCTTTTGTTACAGAAAAGAATTCAAGAACAAAAGATGTTGGAAACCATTGCATTATAACATAGTGTTTCACACTCACTCCCTGTAGCAGCAACCACACTAGCATACCCAGGATGGCTGCTAGCACAGGTTCTTAGATCTGCTTTACTGGGAAAGACAGCTATTTAAGGGGTCAACAATCTTTTTTTTTTCTTTTTTGGAGGGCAATTGGGGTTAAGCAACTTGCCCAATGTCACATGGTTAGTTTTTGTGTTAAGTGTCTAAGGCCAGATTTGAACTCAGATCCTCCTGATTCCAGGGCCAGTGCTCTACTCACTGTGCTACCTAGCCATCCCAGTCAACAATCTTTTTAATTACATTCACTAGTTCAGGGGAAAAGTCAACATCCTGAACTTCAGAAAAAATACAAGCAGAGTAATAAAGACCAACAGACAGGGCTTCTAAATGTCTGAGAAATTAGCACAGATCAACAGACAGATCCAACTGTCTGACCAAGGCAGTACCTTCCATTGCTACACTTTGCAATCAATCAATCAATCTTTAAGTCTATTAATCACCTATTATGAGTCAACATCTGGGTTTTTCAAAGCCAGGGGGCTCCTTAATGGCTACCCAGAATCTCATCTGGTCAAATCACTTGAACACTCTTCCAGTGAGTGAACCCCAAAGCAAAATGCTAACCTCAGAATATATATACCTTTTTAGAGCCAGAGGGCATCACAACCCTCATGACTCAGTGCCTAATTAGAAATTAACAAAAGGTATGAAAGCTTTCCAAGAAGCAAGCCTCCTCTAAGCAAGCTTCTCCTAATGGGCTCCATGTGAGGCCTATTAATGGACAGGAAGGGATTGTACTAGGGACTGTAGGAGATGAATGTGAGGAGGAAGCACATTCCAATCATGGGGACAACATGAGCAAAGGCATGTCAAGTATGAGGAAGATAAAAGGCCAATTTGGCTGGATTATAGAATGGGTGAAGGAAAGTGATACATAATAAGGCTGAAAAGAGAGGTTGGAGCCAGGTTTCAAAAGACCTTAAGTGCCACATAGAGGAGTTTTTGCATTTTAACTAGAGTTTCATTGTATTTGAGTGTGAATGTGGTATAGTAAGACCTGTGTTTTGTGGAGGATGGATTGGAGAGTGGGGGAAAACAGGAGGCTGAAAGATCAATGAGGAGGCTATTAATCCCATTAACATTACATCTCCTCATCCAGTAAGTTTTCAAAATTCATCAATTCTATCTCTATGATATTTTTCATAAATATACCATTTTCTCATACAGCCATCAATTCTAGTTCTGGGGTTTGGAACCTCCTGCTTGGGCCTTTGCTCATGTTGTCCCCATGATTGGAATGTGCTTCCTCCTCACATTCATCTCCTACAATCCCTAGTTCCTTTCAAGGCTATCTCCTACAAGAAGCCTTTTCTGAGCCCTCCAGTTATTAGTGTCTTTCCTTTACCCAGACTTTATACATATTTTGCATATGCTTAGATGTGTACATATTGTCTCCCCCAATAGTATGGCAACATCTTGAGGGCAGGAACGGTTCCATTTTTTTCTTTGTGTCTCAAGTGACTAATTCAATTCCTGACTCATAATAGGCGATTAATAAACTTAAAGATTAATTGATTGATTGATTGTAAAGTATAACAATGAAAGGTATTGTTAAAACTAGGCAGAAATAGTGAAATAATTGAGGGGCAACACACCATACTTAATCCTCAAATGTAGTTGTAATCCCATTTTTAAAGTTTCCTTGTCTGCTTATTCTGTATGACCCTATCTCATGTCTTTCCATAAATTCACCACAAGGGGTCCACGTGATGTACTGGAGGCCTCCCTGAATTCGCCATGACTGGTCATTGTTTGGGTTCTAATAGTTGAGAGTGGATGTAAATAGTAATTGTTTCTGTTTTGACCAGAAACACCGAGGGTCTTCCCCTCCCAGACTGTTGTTTTGTTTTTATTTTTTGAGGTAATAGAGGCCCCTCTCTGCCTCTTTTCTTACCTAGCCTGAATCACTGAATGGTCATTGCCTTGGACTGAGACCTGGGAAAGACCTTAGCTTAAAAAGGTGGAGGTCTCCTACTGCATCTTGGGCCATCTCCAGTCATCCTGATCTGTATTTTGCCACTGGATTCAGATGGTTCCAGAGGAGAAAGTGAGGCTGGTGACTTTGCACAGCCTTCCCTCACTTAAATCCAATTCACTTGCAAGTCATGACATCACCTTCCTGATATCATGGTCCTCTTTGAGAATGAAGAACAAACAATAACAATGGTACCAGATGAGAACTCTGGCTGTCCATCTGTCATCCCTTGACCTTGCCATTTTCTCTTTCTATCATATAATTTCTAATTGACATCTTTCACTTCTGACTTTACTGGTTATATTTCGCAGCCTGTTCACACCTACCATGTGCCCTTCCATTACCTTCATTTTAATTCTTCAAAGACTTATATTTTCCATTTTTCATTGCCATATTATGATAATGATGGTATTGAAAGGATAGGCCTCTGCTTTCACAGAAATCTTAGGGGCCATTTCAAGAGCTTTGCAATTATGCATAAGCAATCCAACCAAGCTCTCTCCCTCTTCATCTCTGGGCCCAACTTACTTGTCCACATATACTGTTTAATCCAAATATATTGATGGACAAGCTCTATAGGCTGTCCATCCAAATTCATTTTATAATCTGTTCATCCACTTTTTTGTGGATGAACAGATTATAAGGCAAAAGACTCCTTTGAAAAAGAGGAAGAGAAGGGGGAAGAAGAGGAAGAAGAAGAAGAAGAAGAAGAAGGAGGAGGAGGAGGAGGAGGAGGAGGAGGAGGAGGAGGAGGAGGAGGAGAAGGAGAAGAAGAAGATGATGATGATGATGATAATGATGATGATGATGATGATGATGATGTGATGATGTGCTATAAGGTTTACAAAGTGCTATACACCTATTATCATATTTGAGCTCCACAACAAATTATTACCCTCATTTTTACAGATGAGGAAACTGAGCCTGAGAGAGGTTAAAGTACTTGCCCAGGGTCACACAGATAGAATGTCTAAGGTGAATATGATTATAAATCTCTTCCAAGGAGCTCTGCTATGTCCCAGGGTTAAATGCAACCTGCCCAATGTCCTTCATAAACAAGAACATCTGGAAGGCCTCACTTATCCATAATGAATCCTTCTTCATCTGTGATTCTGACATGGGTCTCTGCCATCACAGTAGCAAGCATTTTGGGTGACCTTGACTCACGTTGTTTTATGCCTCACCTAAAACTGATGATCAAAGATTTGTTGAACAGATTTATTTCCATTATTCTATCTTTCATGGAATGTTGACTGGTTTTGATGTATGGATGGTAGATACATTGTTGTGAAAAGAGCTTATAAATCAGAATTTTGCTCTACTGAATCAAATGTTTTCCTAATCAACTAATGATAAGCATCATGGGATCTTATGTTCTCTACTTCTTTCCAGAAACTGTGAAATAATAAAGATGGGATCCATTGTGCAATATCACTTGTGAACACGGGCTGCTTTCACGCTGATACCTTCATTGTGGATGCCCTTGATTTGTCTTTAGATGACTCCCAGAGAGATTTTGTATAGATGGGAGAATAGATAGCTAGGTTTGGTAGTTACTGATGCTTAATGTTACTCACCATTTTTCAGTAGTAATGTCTGAGATTTTTTTCCATGCCTCTCACTTCCTTCAAATACCACAACAATATATTGATACCCTTATAAGCATGTCACCTCTAACATGGATTGCCTCTATAAATACCTGCTTTTCTTATCTTTGTTCTCATTAGAATTATTTCTCACTCCCCAATAAACACAATGATGATTGTGATGTTAGAGTCCAGGTGGTGTGGTTTCACTGTCCTTGATGGAGAAAGTTTGTTATAAAGATTCACAGCTCTTTTCCATTTTTCTTCTATTTATTGTCTATCTGTTTTCGTTCTCAAATGCCCTTGTTATGACTTTGCCTTATTAGGTTTCTTTAACCTGGTTTTCCCCTATGATGCTGCTTTTTGCTTTGTGAAATGGTACCGCTCTGAATCAGCCATCATCCTTCTTTATAAGACCTTACAAATGAGTTTATATTCCACCTTTATTACATTCTATAGCCATCTCTCCCAGTTTGGCAAGTAAGTCATATTTTTGTTAATTAAAGTGCTTTATGAGCTTTTGTAATTAATTTATATTGATTAGGCTTCTAGATAAAATTATAATTGGAAAGACCTTAATTCCAAAAGGCCAAGGTCACCCACTGCGTCCTGGGCCATCACCAGTTAGTTGTCTTAACTCTTGTCTTGCCACTGGAGTCTGATGACTCTGCCTCACTTAACAATTTACTCAAAAGTCAAGACATCACCCTTGTGATGTCATTGGTCCTCTTCAAGAATGAAAGATCAGAGGTGGCTACGTGGCACAGTGAGTAGAACACCAGCCCTGGAGTCAGAAGGACCTGAGTTCGGATCTGACCTCAGACACTTAATACACACAAACAAAAAAACCTAGCTGTGTGACCTTGGGCAAGTTACTTAACCCCAATTGCCCTCCAAAAAGAAAAAAAAAAGAAAGATCAGCAACAAACAATAAAAAATTCTCATTTCTGATTATCAATTATTTGTTTACTATCATTATTATTATTTAGGATGAAGTTGTTTCAGTTGTGCACCATATATTTCCTCATGATTAGCCCCATTTTATGGATAAAAAACTGCAGCTGAGACAGGCTAAGGGACTAGCCCAGAGTTACACAGCTGGCAAGTGTTAGAAGGGAGACTCAAACCCAGGTGTCTTCTGACTCCAGGTCCAATGCTCTCTACATAAGATTATGCTTGATCATTTCTTAAGGGTTGAGAAGTTGTTCTAAAAGGCAATAAAACACCTTATCTACCTAACATTTTAGCAGAAATAAACTTCTGTTACTACCTATTCGTGGCCCTGAGCAGCTAGCTGGGCCTGAAGTCAAGGAAGACTCATATTCTTGAGTTCATATTTGTGCTCAGACACTTACTAGCTATGTGACCCTGATGGGAAAGTCACCCTGTTTGCCTCAGTTTCCTCATCTGTAAAATGAGCTGGAAAAGGAAATGGCAAACCACTCTAGTATCTTTGCCAAGAAAACCCCAAATGGGGTCATGAAAAGTTGGATGCCACTGAACAACATTGTCCTGAGAAAAAGTAACAGAAGAGAAATTTTTATTGGAGGAAAGGGAAGAAATTGGGAACATGGAGTACTCTCCAAGACTCAGGGCAGCTGGGAGAAGCAGAGAGCCCTATGTGCCAAATGTAGGGAAAGGGTACCAAAGGAGTGGCAGATGAGCACCAAAAAAAAAAAAAATGTCAGTTCTTCAGCATTTTGCTTAAGGGTAATTCTGGTTGTCAATATACTGTATGGTTATATTCTATGAGAAAAATATTCCTGCTCACATCATCTTGTGAGACAGATGTCATTATTAACATTTGACAGATGGGTAAACTGAAACACAGAGAGAGATCATTTGCAACTCATTATACGATGTTAGCAGAAGAATTAGAAATGAGTTCCCCGCTTCCCTGAACTCTTTATTCCATGCCGTTAATAAGTGGTTCAGGGGCGGCGAGGTGGCGCAGTGAATAGAGCGCCGGCCCTGGAGTCAGAAGGACCTGAGTTCGGAGCCGGCCTCCGACACTTAATCCGCACAAACAAAAAACCTAGCCGTGTAACCTTGGGCAAGTTACTTAACCCCAATTGCCCTAAAGGGGCGGTTAGGTGGCGCAGTGAGTAAGAGCACCGGCCTCGGAGTTGGGATGACCCGAGATCAGATCCGGCCTCAGAAAATGAGTACCCACGCATAAATAATGACTAGCCGTGTAACCTTGAGCAAGTTACTTAACCCCAATTGCTTTAAAAAAAAAAAAAAATATAAAAAAAAAATAAGTGGTTCAGTCTTCTTTCTTGTCTCCTGCTTCAGAATAATTGGTCACAGTGGGGATGTGTCAGCCTTACAAAGTCACTTCCCTGACCAAATCCATCACAAGCAAGGTACATAATGAAAGGCTATTTCAGTGGCCTCTTTAAGATGGTAACTTTGGTCCTCTTTGCAAAGAAAGAATTGATCACTTCACAAGTAACAATCTCTCCACATAGTTAATGTAGGGGCAACAAAATACAGCCAGTCCCTTTATTAGGTGACTCCTATGTGCCATATCACATGCTAAGTGCTAGGGCTACAAAGAAAGGTAAAGATCAGCCATGCTAGATTTAATCAGAGGACCCAGGTTTAGAGCCAACACTGACATTTTCTGCTTTGTGTGTTGCCCTTCTCTGGGCCTCCATTTCTTAGCTGTAAAGTGGACTAAGTGACCTCTAAGGTCCCTTTCAAGTTTCATGTTTATGATCCTATAATGAAAAAATCAAAATGGAAGTTAGAGATAAATGATTGTCTTCCTCATCCGTTCTCTCGTTCTCAGAGAGATCAACTACATGTTCTTTAATAAATATCCAATGCAACAAATATTAAGCATTACATTAAATATGTAACCATTTACTTTGTTTTATACATATATACATATACCCACATATATACATATATTGTGTGTATGTGTATATATATATGTGTATGTATGTATATATACATACCCATATTGTCCCCACCTCCTTGAGGGCAGAACTATTTCATTTCTACCTTTGGATCCCCCATACCCAGCATAGTGCCTTGGTGTTTAATAAATGCTTGTTGATTAATTGGTTGACCAAACTCATAGTTCTAGGAATTGGGGATACATAGATAAAAAAAATAACATAGTTTCTGCCCTCAAGGAGCTTACAATCTAGTAAGAATCATACAGTATAAACAAATAACAGTAACAAGTTAGAAAATACTTAAATACATTGGATATTTCAAATCTCTCAGTGTCTTGAGAGATTCAAAGTGGTGAGAGGATTACTTCTATATGGGGGGGGGGGGGCGGTGCAGGGACCAGGGGAGGCAGAGATTAGGATGGCACCTGGGAGGGAGCCTTGTAGAAAAACAAATAGTGTGTCTGGATCCAGAATAATCACCAAGAAATAAGACTGAAATAATTACCATGGTAGTTCACTTTTATATAAAGTTTACAAAGTACTTTGCTCACAATGTCTCTTGTGAGGAAGGTAGTCTATATATGAATATCCCCATTTATTGATTACTGAATGACTTGCCCATGGCAATGAGACTAGTAATGGAATTCAGACCTAACCCTAGTAGTAGAATTCAGACCCCCCTACTATGGGACTTCTCAAAAGAGACCTCAAATAATCTACCTATTAACTTGTTACTTGATAAGAACATGGCGTGGGGGCAACTAGGTGGCACAGTGAATAGAGCACCAGCCCTGAAGTCAGGAGGACCTGAGTTCAAATCCAGCCTCAGACACTTAAGACTTACTAACCATGTGACCTTGGGCAAGTCACTTAACCCCAATTGCCCTGCCCTCCCCCCTCCAAAGAGCAAAAAAAAAAAAAAAAAGTGGCATAGGAACTGATATTTGGCATTGCTCCATCTAGGTCCTTTCCCTCTGTCTATCTCCTAAATACATCTTCTCTGCCCCTTCCACTGTAATATTTGCTTTAAGAGTCATAAAAAGGAATTTATATGGCTCAAACCCATAATGTTAGTGGTACCAGATAAATCAATCCCACATTGCTCATTTGACATAAATTGGATCAATGCTGTTCCCATAATAAACATCATCTTCTTGATAAGGGAGAAAAACATAGAATGTCTGCTTGTGCAACACAGCATGAGGACAACTCATGTAGCACAGCAGGTGGGTAGAAAGCAAGGCCATTATGAAATTTGTACTGTGGACAGTGAGGCTTCACATGATATGGCAAGTCCTTCCCATCCAATAACCTACCCCATTCCTGCCATGAATCTTCCCTTAGCCAAACTCTGTTGTTCTCTACGCTCTCCTAGTTTCCAAGATGAACCCCTTCGGATCAAAGGGCACCCTGGGAGAAGTAAGGACACTAAAAAATAATGAGGTCACTCTGTCCTTTGGTAGTGATTGTTTGAGTCTGCAAAGGCCCCTGATTCCCCGTTTTACTAAGTCACAAAATTTCACAATTGTAAAGGGTGTTAGAGGCCATCTAGTCCAACCCACATTTGGATGAGGATCCTCTCTATGGTCGTCCACCTTTTTGCTAAAAGACCTCAAGTGAGAGGGCCAACTTCCTGAAGCCACCTATTCCCCTTTGGAATAACTGATTAGTCTCAAGTTTTTCTTTGTTGTTCTTCAGTCACTTCAGGTGCGTCCAACACTTCATGACTCCATTTGGGATTTTCTTGGCAAAGATGCAGTAGTTTGACACTTCCTTCTCCAGTTCATTTTACAGATGAGGAAGCTAAGGCAAACAGTTTGCCTTGTCCAAGGTCACACAGCTACTGTCTGAGACAGGAAGATGAGTCTTCCTGGCTTCAGGCCCAGCACTCTATTCACTGTGCCACCTAGCTGCCCACAGAAGTTTTCTTTACATCAATCCTAAATTTTCTTCTTTGAAAATTCTACCCGTTGCTTCTGGTTCTATTCTCTAGGACTAAGTTGAGACCTCTTCCACAGGCCAGTTCTTCAAACACTAATCACAGGATCATGAACCCCTGAAGGTCTAGGAAAACTTTCTCTGGGTTCCTATACCAATGAGCATCCAATTATTCCTCTATAGATGTCTGCTGCTACAAGGACGATGCAAATGGAGCCCCAAACTTACCTAATAAGAAGACTCAATTTGAAAGGAACAGAAAGAGCCTCAGGTAAGCCCCAGTCACAAATGGAGCACTTAGGGTTTATTACTGGGAGTTTCTAGGCCAGTAGAAAAATCTCATCTGGGAGCTAAGCAATCTATGAGGGTCCTTCAACCACCATTTTTATTATCCTTAGCTTTCCTTCCCAGTCTCAATGCATTCTGAACTTTAGTACCTCTGATATTATTCTTAAAGGACTTTGTCATTCTTGTTAGAATTCATCTTCTGTTAACACTCCTTGCTTCCATGTTCTGTACTTGTGTAACTGTGTGTGTTGCCCATATATGATATGTATGGACACATGGGTTGGCTAAATGTGGCTTGCAGGGAAATAAGATGAAATATCTCTCTAGTTTTAACCTATCTCTCTCAAAGGGAGACTTTGCTTCCTGCCTAAATGAGAACAGAAGAAAGACCATGAGGTTGGTTGCTCCATTCTCCTCTGAAAGCAAGCTGTACTGAACTAGAATTATTTCTATCAGTCCTTCTAAATATTGCTGATCTAGGGGCATGATCTTTTTCTTAGACTCAAAAACAATAAAACTTTTAGTTTCCTGATGATTATTTCTTCAAGGGGGAGGAAGGGGTTTGCTGGATCTGGTGTGAGTATTTCCACCTTAGAAATCAGCAAATGCTACAAATCACAACTTGAATACTGATGTGTTGATTTTTAGACTTAAGAAAGTTAGTTATAATTCAGATTAAATTTAAAAGTATGCTTTTGCTACATTATTTTAATATATTATTTTTTTGAAAGGCAGTTGTCAAAAATTTAGCAATACATCCTCAGGGGAGAGCACCCCAAGTTTATACCTGTAGGCTTGATGCCTTCCCACCAGAAATTAATTACACAAAAGACTTAGAAAAGATTTACAAATAGTAAATAGGAAAAAACAGCCATACATCTGAACTGTTAGCAAACAGAAATCAGAGATATTTTATACATTAGAATAAACTAAAAAATAAAAAACAAGAATAAATGAACTCTTTAGAAAGGAGCAAAGATCTCAATCAATCAAGAGACAGTCCCACTGGATTCTCCCACTGGAAGAGAAATCCCCCAAACTCTACAGGAAGGCAAACCAGAAATCAAGGTAATGTTGAAGACCAGGTTTCCTCTTACATGTCTTTAAGAGAGTCTATCTCATTGTTCTTTCTGAAATCAATCCCAAAGAGAACCTGGAACTGCATATGTCTCCTTAAATCAAGGATAAAGAATGTCCCACCTCTCTGAAGCTTTTGGACCAAATCTGCCCCTTGTGAGCTACAGTAGATGCTGTGTGAGCACATCATTCTCTGCAACAGTTAGGAGAGCCTTATACAAAGTGCTCCAGGCTTGAAATCTGTGTTTCTTATGTCTTTAACAATCAAAGTTAAACATGAGATCTCTGTGCAGCCACATTGGTCTATTTAGACAATTTCTCCCTTTTTCTCTGTCTTCAGGATTTCATTTGTGGGAGCTACCCTTGCCAACTAGGATGACTTCCCCAGTAGAATTGTGGTCCAAGGGATCCTGTCTAATCTTCCTCTGAACCCTTTGAAATTTGCTTTCCCCATACCTAAGGTGCACATCCTACTCTACATATCTTTGCTTCCTCACAAATTCTAGGATAAAGTGGTCATTTCCCCTTTCCCCAAAGTTCCCATCTTTTCCACCCTAGCAACTAGTGCTTGCTGTTGGTGAGCATTTCCCCAAGTTAGTTCCTCTACTTTTTTTTTTAAACAAATGCTTTATTAACTTCTGTTTTACATCATTCATTTCCGCCAGATTTTGAGTTACACTCATTTCCCCCCCATTATTCCCCTACCCAACCTCCCAGAACAGTAATCCCACAAGATATAGCTTCCTCCATTCTGCTCTCTCCCATACCTTCTCCCATACCCCCATCGACTTTTCCATTAGAGGAAGGTGAGTCTTTGCATCCCAATGCCTGCACATCTTATCTCCCTATTACAAGCAAAAGAGTATTAATAATAATATTTATATATATTTGAAACATTTAATGTTATGACCTCAAATTTCAGATCCATTTCCTTCCTCCCTTGTCACCCATTCCCTCTGGGGAGATAAGTAATTCAGTATATGTTGTACATGTCTAGCTATGCAAAACATTATCATAGTAGATATATTGTACAAGGCTGCTTACAATTTCCTCCCACTCATCCCACCCCCCACCTGGTCCATTCCCTACATGATCCTGTCCCTCTTCTATAGTGGGTACTTCCAACCACCCCTCCCCCCAAGGATGCCCTCCCATCCATCTTCCCTCCTCTCATCCCCCTTCCCCCTATTCTGCTGCAGGTTGAGACATCCCATTTAGTATGTATGTCATTCTCTCCCTGAACCAAATTCAATGAGAATGTGGTTTTGCCTTTTTGCCTTCCTATTCTTCCCCTCCCTTGCAACCACTTCCCCTTGCTTCTTCTACATGAGATAGTTTGCCCTACCCTGTCTTTCCCCATTTCCTCTTGCCACTTTCCTCTCTCACCTCATAATTTCACCCCTTGAGTATCCTCCCTTCCCAACAAATTCAACCTATGCCCTCTATCCATATATAACTGTAACCATATACACACACATTCACATATGTATTCATATGACCACACCCCCTTCTTCCATTATTTTCATAGTGAGAGAGATATCATCAGTCACAGTTATTGCTTTTCCATATAGGAATGTAAATAGTTCAACTCTGATAAGTTCCTTTTGATTTCTTTTCCCTGATTACCTTCTCAGGCATCTCTTGCTTCTTGTGTCTGGATGTCAAATTTTCTATTCAGTTCTGGTTTTTTCCTCAAGAATGCTTGAAAGTCCTCTATTCCACTGAATGACCATATTTTCCCCTGAAACAAAATACTCAGTTTTGCTGGGTAGGTGACCCGTGGGTTCATTCCCAGTTCTTTTGCCCTCTGGAATATCATATTCCATGCCCTTCGATCCCTCAGTGTAAAAGCCGCCAGGTCCTGGGCTATTCTGATTGTGTTTCCACCATATTGAAATTGTTTCTTCCTGGCTGCTTGAAGTATTTTCTCCTTGATCTGGGGATTCTGGAACCTGGCTATAATATTCCTGGGAGTTTTCTTTTTGGGATATTTTTCAGGAGGTGATTGGTGGATTCTTTCAACCTCTATTTTGCCCTCTGGATCTAAAACATCAGGGCAGTTTTCCTTGAGAATTTCTTGAAGGTGATTTCTAGGTTCTTTCCTTGATCATGGCTTTCAGGTAGTCCAATAATTTTTAAATTGTCTCTCCTGGATCTATTCTCCAGGTCAGTGGTTTTTCCCATGAGATATTTCACATTGCCTTCTAATCTTTCGTTTGTTTGGATCTGCTTAACAGCATCTTGATTTCTCATAAAGTCATTAGCTTCCATTTGCTCCAGTCTAACTCTGAAGAAATGAATCTCCTCAGTGAACTTTTGAGATTCTTTTTCCATCTGGTAAATTCAACTTTTTAAGGCATTCTTCTCCTCATTGCCCTTTTGGGCCTCCTTTGCCATTTGAGTTAGTCTATTTTTTAAGGTGTTGTTTTCCTCAGTCAGGCTGTTGACCCTCATTTCATACTTTTCCTGCATCCTTCTCATTTCTCTTTCCAATTTTTTCCTCCACTTCTCTTATTTGATTTTTAAAGTCCTTCTTAAGGTCCTCTATGGCCTGCAACCCACTCATGTTTTCCCCTGGGGCTTTTGGAGTAGGACTTCTGACCTCACAGTCCTTCTCCCGCTCTATGCCCCCAAAATAGGAGTCTAGGGTTGCATTTTTCTGTTTCCTTTGCCTTGGCATGTTGCCACTTAATTGCTTGACGTTTGGGCTTGTTGCCACACTATGGCTTTAAGGCCAGATAGAGGAATTTTCGTCCCGAACGTGTGGGGGGCAACTTCCATTTCTGGCAAGCTGTAAACCCACCCACGACTTCCACCCTAGATCACAATCCAGATCCAGGGAGGTTAAAGAAGAGCGATTACCCCCCAAGACTGATCGCTGGATCTCCCTACAAATTTGCAGGCTGGGAGCGGGAGCTGCCTCTGAAAACTACAAAATGGCATTTGTCCTCAGTGGCTTCTAGCCCCCAGGGGAGGGAGCTGACGCATTCCCTAATACCAGTCCCAAAGTCCATAGGAGACTAACCTCTTACTTTGTCCCAGGCAAGTCTATGTTGATAATTCTGGAGTCGCCACAGCTCCTGGTGTTCTGGGGTTCCTCCAGCTGGCTGCTGGCCCTGCCGCCCTGGGGCTAAAACCTCGGCTCATGCGGACCTGGGCTCGGCTCGGCTCCTGCGCTCTGCGCGCTGCAAGCTGCCAGGTCCCAGACCACTGCGCTGGTCCTTCCTGCAGGGCTGCTGGGCTGTCCTCAGAGGGAGTTTAGCTTCTCTGTGTCATTCTGTGGGTGCTGGGGCTCCAGAAGTTGTTCAGAGTCCCCTTTTACATCGTTTGGGGGGAATGTGGGGGCAGAGTGGCTTGGATGAGCTGTTTCTACTCCGCCATCTTGGCTCCGCCCCCAGTTCCTCTACTTTTTAAAGGATGAAATTATACTTAAGATAAAAGAGAGGAGAGAGACAGAGAGACACAGAGAGAGAGAGAGAGAGAGAGACAGAGAGAGGGAGACAGAGACAGAGAGAGACAGAGACAGAGAAAGAGACAGAGAGAGAGAGACAGAGACAGAGAGACAGAGACAGACAGAGAGAGAGAGACAGAGAGAGAGACAGAGACAGAGAGACAGACAGACAGACAGACAGAGAGCTCTAGCACATTTTCAGATAATTGGAATCCCTTATCGCTATCATATCATGCTTCTTTTCCAGGGTTGTGATGTCTTCCCCAAACTCTGTCTGTTTTTCATTTTTGGTACAGATAGTCTATAATAAATTCATTTTTAGATGGTTTATTCTTGCTTTTTATTACCCCACAATCATTCCCAATAAATGGTCAAACCTCTCGAACTACTGCTTATAACAAAGAAAGACAGTTAAACCAAAAGAATACAATGTAGAAAGGTTGTCATCTCTGACAGACCTAAATCCACAAGCTACTGCCTCTCTTCTGTATCATAAGCTGATGACAATGTTGTTCCTGCTTTTGCCTCTGCTGGTTTTCCGCCTAATCCCCTCCACCACGCTTCCTCTCCTTGGAGCTCCTCAAGGGCAGGGACTGTCTTTTACCTTTATTGAATCCCCAGCACTTCACATGGTACTTAATAAATATGTGTTGACTGACTGATTCTGGATTAGCCCCACTATACACTAACCTTACTCCTACTTGTGCCTTGCTGAACAAGACTGAATTCATCATCACTCTCTCCAAACCCTCGCTGTTCCTAACTTTCCTGTTAATGTTAAAGATGCCCCATCTTCCCAGTCACCCAGGTTCACAGCCCAGGTGTAATTCTCAACTCCTCACACTCTCTCATCCCTTCTATCCAATCTGTTGCCAAGATCTAGAATTTTACCTTCATAACCCGGCACCTGTCCCTCACCTTTTCCTTACTCCCATATACTCCCCTTTCCAGTGACACTAGTCTCTGTGATTTTCCTTGCACATGAAACTGTATCTCCTGATTCTGAGTGTTTTCATTTGCTGTTCCTCAAACACAAAATATTTAAAATGAATCTCTCCTAATACCTCTCAATGCTCGTGCCTTTCCTCTCTTGATTATCTCCAAATTTTTCCTGCATTCCTCTTGTTTGCACATAGTTGTTTACTGTGAACTCCTTAAAGCAATGGTTGTCTCAGTCATGTCTATGAAGTCAAATTTGCCTTCTTGTGTTAAATCTCAAGGTCAACTTGCTTGTTATTCAAATTTTGTGCACTTGGTCATAGAAATGTAAGATCATGGAATTTTTGGGTGCCTCTTTTCTTGGATTTGGTCTCCTATAAACATCCAAGTATATCAACATCTATTTTTTCTTTCTATATTGCATCTGTTCTCTGTGGTATCCAGCTCTGTGGCAGTCTTCTCTGCCCCCCCCTTTCCAATTTAAAGCCCATCTGATTCAATTTATAAGGTTCTATGGACAAAGACAAGTCAAAAGGGCTTCTGTATTTTCTTTACTGGTGCTCACATCATGTTGAAACACCATGTGACCCACATAGTTGAAAGTGGTTGTGCAGAACTGGTTGGAATATGAAGTTGGAACAGCTTTTTGTTTATTTGTTGGTTTTACCCATTTTCTCTAGCCAATCCAATAGTCTTCTTCATATTCTTACAGGATCTTCTGAAAGATAATGTTACCATCAAGGTGTTCCAAGACTTGTAGCTAATCCATGTCTCCAACTACTTTTTCCATCAGTCTTTGGAAAGAGTTTCATGCCCCCTGCGTCCCCTAGAACATATTCAAGCTGTTCAAATTCAGCTGGGCAAAGCATCTCTGCTGCCTTTGAGCAAATCAATATATACAAGCCATTAATGATTCAGTGGTAATTAATTCTTATCTTAAAGCTAGATTTTAGGGACTAGGTGAATGGCATGAAAAGAAACAAACTTTAAAGGAAGAGAGATAGCTTCGGAAGAGATGTATACTCTTCCTGGAAGAGAAAGATTGAAAACAGGATGGGCAGAAGGAAAGTATCTTTATTATTGTTCCTAACAAACACAGTTAACTACAGTCTCTCCTACATTGACCCCGAGTGGCTTTCAAATGGTTGACCCCTCTGACTATGACTGGAAATAGTAGCAATGGCAGCAGTAATGGTGGTAGTGATGGCAACAGCAATGACTGGTCCCCAGCAGTTCCATTCATCTCTCTCTTTTGTTAATTATAGTTTATAGCCATCCTAAGGTTGAGTTTGTTAGGTGAGGCTAAGGGGTGTGTGTGAATGGCAGCAGTATCTCTTCCTTCCACCACCATCAAGGTAGCCACAAGTTTCCAAGGTCCTCACTACTCCAGTATACTTGTTATTCTCTTTTTGACAACATTCCTTCGCAAAAGATGCCTCTTGCCCTTCCCCTCTCTTTTAAGGTGAGAAGGGGTTGAACTTCCAAGCCTAGTTTCACATATTTCCAAGCAAATATTTGTGAGCCTCTGTTTATACTTCTAAATAACTGTAATGGAAATGCAGATTTGAAGATCTCCCCTGTCCCTAGGCCCTTTGATGGGCTTAAGTGACTCTGAGAACCTTCTTTAATTTGAAAATATACTCTGCCCCCTAATAGGCTGAATGTGGTCACATGGAGCCTGTGGTAGGAGGTTTGGTTTTCAGGAATGACCACACCTTGATGCTGTGTGATTGGGCAATGGGTCAAGAAGGTTGTTACATTCTCTGAGCCAGGAGAAGGCTATATAATCCCTGATGTGAGGCTTTGCTTTGGGGCTCACTTTGGGAAGAGTTGTGTGATTTGACCAGATGAGACTCTGGGCAGCCATTGAGAGCCCCCCCAGCTTTGAAAATCCAGATGTTGATGCTTCCCTCTCTGGTAACTGTGATTTGGCATTGATGTGTAATGGTTGGACAGTTTGGAAGCCTGTCTGCTTGATCTGTTTGTTTCTCTGTCTTGTAATTTGTATACTTTGTATACTTTGAAGTTCGGGGTGCTGACCTTTTTTCCCTGAACTAGGTAAATGATATGTTTGATTGATTAAATTAAGCTTGTTAACCCATTTTGAGTTGCTTTCCTTTAGAAAAGCAGATCTAAGAACCTGTGTTGGCAGCCACCCTGGGGATGCTGGGGTGCTTGCTGCTACAATAACATATTACTTGATTCAGCTTTCTGATCCATTCTGCTAATCTCTTCTGTTTTATAGACCAATTCATCCCATATATTCACTGTCACAATTATTGTGTATTTCCTTCCATAAAATCCTCTTTATTTTTACTTGTATTTGCCCTACCCACTCCCATCTTTAAAGGAAAAAGTAGAATTAAAAGAGAAAAATACAGTTAATTCTAATAATATATAATTGAAGTAGTTTAATCCCACTACTCTGCCCCTCTTCTCTTCACCTAACAAAGACACCATCATGGGGACACTATCTTTCTCTCTTTTATTCCTCCCTTAGCATCAGTGGATAGAGCTCTGGCTCTATGCCTCAAGACTTCATATTTCATTTTTATCTCTTGCTTCATTTCTTCTGGATACTTTTGAAGTTTTTGTGACCAAGGCATAGTTTTCTCACACAATCTACTTGGAATTCTTCTGAATGAACCTCTTCTCTTAACTCGTAGGATTTCTTCATGATGTTTAGCCTTTTTCTCCTGTTTGCGCCTATCACCAGTTTTCATTTCTGGAACAGGACTTTGTGCCAAGACCAACGTCTACACTCTCCCACACTCTTAGATTGAGCAGGCAGGCACTACTAATTGGTCCCACCTTCTCTATGCTCTGAATGCTGCTGCTCTTGTTGCTTTTACTACCACTGTTCTGGCTATGGTGCCCTGACTTCTACTTCCTCTCACAGGAACCCAGAACTGGAGTTGCCTTAGCCCATATATGACTCTTTTTTCCTGCATAATCCTCAACAGGGAGTTGATTCCATCTGCTGCTATGACTCTGACAGATGCCAGCTGGATCTCTGAGATCACACTGGAACCTCGGGGAAGACTCGCCAACATATGTGCCCAGTTGAAGAGGGAAGGGTGATAAGGAGGGGGGGAGGGTAAGTGGTTCTGCCAGGGAAACCTCTCCTGGCATCCAGTCTGGAAGGAATTCACCAGGCTCAAGCAAACTTTGAAGCCGAAATTGTAAAGTTTATTGTTACGCTGTAGAGAACAGCGGGCTAGATTCTTATGGAACCTGCAAACGCGCAGAGGCCGCAGACATAGTTTTAAGGGGTCAGTTATGCTAACTAGGTGAGTAAGGGTGGGATCAGGGAGGAGTTAAGGAGTGGTCAGTGCTCAAAGGACCATACACTTTTAATATCAACTGCGCAGGTGTATTGCCCATGTTTCACTGGGAAATAGCTCAAGAGGGGGGTCTAGCTGGAGGTGTGGTTCTAGGCCTGATAACGTCACTAAAGAGTGCCCAGTCTGCCACCCACCAAGGTCATCAGAGACAGTGTGGGTCTATAATTGACTAAGGAGTTACCCTATAGATAAGGTATTAAAGAATTCATGGTGGTGCTGGCCACTCTAACTAAG
This sequence comes from Gymnobelideus leadbeateri, assembly GCA_011680675.1. Classification (NCBI taxonomy): domain Eukaryota; kingdom Metazoa; phylum Chordata; class Mammalia; order Diprotodontia; family Petauridae; genus Gymnobelideus; species Gymnobelideus leadbeateri. The sequence goes on from WOXC01008520.1 coordinate 84,604, forward strand.
GGAGATAACATTTACATAACTTATTGTTTCAAACAGAGATAAACAGGTCATGAGATGTTGCTGGGCAGAGTGCTGGAAGGGGGAAGGGGCAGAGTCAATGCTCTGAGGCTGGGGGGGGTGGAAATGTGATCTTACAGACTGCTTTTACAAATTGATTTTACAGACATAAATCCCAAAGCACCCCATTTACAAACTGATGTTACAGATTGATACTGTAAACATATATACATCACAAGGACCCCATCATTCCCCCCTTAAACAGATGGCACTCAAAATCATCTGGGGACAAGGGGCGATGGTCTCAGCTTCCCGAACTGCTTCTCGCTGGGAAAGGGCGTAGAGCTGTCCGTGCCTCACAGGGTTCCATCGTTCAAGGGGTGGGGTCTATGGCCAATGTCCGGAATCTGGCCGATGCTAGGTCCAAGGGGTGATGAGTAGCAGCTTCGGGCAACAGTTGGTACTCCGTCTGAGCAGTCATCTGCAGATGGAAAGCACTGAGCCTAGAAGAGATAAACCTAGCAAGGAGGTTAAGCAGGCAAGAGCCAAAAATAAGTAAGAGAAAATTGACCAGAAATGGGGTGAGGATGGGCTAGCATAAGCCATTACTCAGACTATTTCACTTTCCTTCATATATCTACATACTACATATTCTTTTACCAACATAACTGTACTGCCTTTAACAAAGGAGGTTCCTGACTAGGTTACTTAAGCTGAAATTACAGTGATGTAGGCTGAAACTCCAATGATTGGTCATTGAATTTTCCACTGGCGGGGAAACCCTAGGCTGGGTCTCCCACCCACAGATTAATCAAGGGTAAGCAAGGGGTGGGGGTTCTGCCTAGTTACAGATTAAGCAAGGTGGAGTTCTCTGTTTTACAAATCAATTAAGGGAAGGTTGGGCTGCCTGTTTTACAAATCAAGGAAAGGGTGATTGGATTTGTGTCTGACATTCAGGAAGGGCAAAGTGACAAATCAAAGAGGGAAGGGTAGAGTGGAGCTGGGGAATGATGGGGATTGTGGGGGGCCGAGCAAGGAGGTAAAAAGGGAATCAGGGAGAGGATCAGATAGTCTTAGCTTTAGGGGGTGCTCGTGGACTTCTGTTTTCCATTCTGAGGTGACAGCAGGCTTCACTCTGGTGTAATGTTGTCATGTGGGAATAGAGTCCACTTTGACAGCAGTAGGTGTAGTGGGGATCATGACATGTGGTCCCTTCCACCTCTGCTCCAGACCATGAATTTCTTTTTACCAGCACAGAATCCCCAGGTTGAAACAGGTAAGCTGAGGCAGAACTCGGGAGGGGATCAGGAGAGCTGAGGGAAGGTTTTTTTTTTAATCGCCTGCAGACCCTGAAGGAACTTGATAAGGGAAGAGTTAGTGATTTCAGCTTTTAGGTCTTCCTAGATTAGAGGAAGAATGGGTGGTCATCTTCCATATGTTAGGGAATGGTCTGGACTTTCTCAGCCTTGAGTTCTGAGCTCTGAGAAAATTTCAGATGCCGGCTGCTCAAGGAAGTCAAAACTGAGAATCCAAGGACCTGATCATCTCCCCCTTAAACAGTTGGGACCCAAAATCATTTGGGTAGATCTATGTTTCATAGGAAGCTGGGTACACAGACTATATATACAGTATACAGTATACAGTGAATACAGATTCACTCAGGAAGGAAGAGATAATTCAGAAATTGAATCCTTAACATACATTCAGTTACAAATGTTAACTTTTGCTTAGAGAATGAAACAACTACAAATTCGGATCAAAAAGGCCAGATCTCTTCTGTTTTCACAACTCATTACATTAGTTTAGCAATAAATTTCTCTTGCAAATGAAAGTTTTAATAGGCCTCTTAAAATGACACTAGAGATTTGAAAATTCCTTCTGAAAGTATTTTCCCTTCTTTTAAAACAGTTTCAAGATTTATAATTGATCACTAAACTTTTAGGAAGAAAGTTAGTTGAAAACTTTTTAAATGATCTTAAGCAATTTGCATACTTTCTGCACATGTTCCAATTCCAAATGAAAAATATTAGATTTTCCAGTGAGCTTACACGAAAGAACTCATATCTGCTACTACTTGCTCTGATCATGGAAACTTGCTATAGAAGGAAAAAAGCAGGGACATGTGACACCCCAAATATGACAGGATAAAACATCCTTGACTCTGTTTAAATTCAGGTAAAGTCACAGATATCCAACCATGCAGTATCTGTTCCATCTTATAGCTAGACTCAGGAATAGGTGGGAAACATTCCTTTTCAAAGGAATTCCATGGGTAAACTGAGCCAGGAGGGATCCCATCCCAGACAGAGGCTAAGATTGTCCCTTCCACCTTTACCAAATGTAGACTTCCACCTATCAGCAGTACAGGATCACATTCCCTCTGAGTAGCTTGTGGCATTTTCTCTGAGATACTGATTTAATGCAGACAACTATACCCAAATTCAAACTCAAAATAAAATTTAGTTATGGTCCCAAGTGCCTTTTACCTTAAACAACAAGCTTCACCGATCACAGCTTAGAGCTAGTTAGTTATTTTTATTTTCATGGAGTTGCACTAAGCAATGATGATTCATCAGGTCTCACAAATGTAAAGAATTCCATTTACCATCTTTCCTTCTGAAATCTAAAAGCCAATTGATAGAAATCCTTCTAATCTTTGCAACTTCTTAGCAAGTTAGGTTCATTTAAAACTACACTTAAACAAGTTCCTTTCCCAGGCTGAATGACCTTGCCTAATAGAGATAGTTTCTAGGGGATTTGGCAGTTTTACAACATAAGGAAAATTTATATGAATTCTAAGGAGGAGAGACTGGGGGAAGGGCTAACAATGATGCCCCCCGCTTAACCAATTCTCATACAAGCAGGAGGACTGTTCAGAATGGGCAGAACTAGTCAGAATAAAGTTCTCATCCAATCTCCTCCTTTCCACATACAGTAATCAATTGACAATTTTAGGTTTTAACATTAAAACAGTAGCCAAAATAACTTAGTTAACAATCTTACAAGTTTTAAACAGTCTTAACTGAAACTTCCTTTTAAACAAAGACAGACTAGGAAACTTATGATTTCCCAAATTACAATACTCCAAGACTTTAAGAAAACTGCTTCTTATACAGCATAGATAATACAACTTTTTACCAGTAACAATATCATAAACAATTATCATGTTCTTAAATTTGAACTTTGAAATAAAAACAAATGAATTACCAATCTGGTGACCTTAAAAATCAAGTTTTTGAAGTTACACAGAACTAAAATTTTCTTCTTGCCACACACCTGATCAACTTATCACTAAAAATTAATTACATTCTGGAATCTCACATAGATGGTGAATGTGGTGATCCATAAACCTTCAAATTAACATAAATACATCCTTAGATGAAGCAAGCTTGAAAACCACATCCCTATATTTTCCTTTCCTTTTTTTCCCAAGTTTCTCATTTGCTCAATAAGAATTCTACAAAATGCCTTTCCAATTCCCTGTGTACATTCATTTCATCATTAGTTATGTGGAAACTATAACTTTAAGTCACTGCATATTTCCAGAATAGCCAAAAAGTTAAATGAACAACCAGCTATCACAATAAATATCAGCAGCATTATTACTACCTCTTTGTATCCCAAATATAACAGCTTTAAATTGTCAGGTCTTATAACATAAAAAAATCCAATTCACATGAAATAAACATAAGACAGGATTAGCAGAACTGATAAAGTACCATAGCTGGTTTTACAAAACTTTTCTCCATCTTTTAGTTTCAACAAAATTCAGATTGAAAATTGCTTTATCTAACAACATTTCTGGCTCACAATGGTCACTCAAACTTTTACAGTATAAGAGGATTTTACAATTTAGAGATACCATAATAACACAATGACATTATGACATTAATCGCATTTCCAATTCATCACATACAAAAATTACTGGTAGAAAAATTGGGCTTACCAAGTACAGAGGCTTTTCTTCTCTCCCCACAACTGCAGAGCCTGGTTGAGGACCCAGGCGTTTCAAAGGAGAGAGGGTCATCCTCATGCCTGGAGGTGTAGGCTTTGGGGTACCCAGGGGTGTTGCCAGGCCCCTCAATATAGCTGCAGCTCCCCCTTCTTTTTCAAGTGGGGGAGCTTAACTCAAATTCCCTATTCTTTAGCACGCTCTATTTTTCTTCTAGAATGAAAGACTTTAATAAATTTTTGTAAAATATTTTCAGCCGATTTAACTTTTACTCCAATAAACTTTAATTTATGTGTCCACTCCTTATAAAACCTTGGAAAGTGATATCTTTGACCTCTCCAGCAAGTGATATTGGGGGGGGCGCCTTCCCCCTTTCTCACTACTAGAGAACCCAAAAGAAAATTCCCGTTTTCTTATCAAATCTTAGAAAATATTCCAATTTGCCTCAATGAAAATGAATTCTGACTTATCTTTAGCATCAAATTAGGAGTGACACTTTTTTTACTTCTCACATGAATTCAATTGACTTATAGTTTTATTCTAATACACAAATTTTTCCTCTTTTAGGTAGAGGCAGGAAATAGTTAAATTTTCCTCTGCCTGCCTCTTTGATTTGAGGGGAGAAGATTCCCTCATTATTTCTTATCGCCTTCTCCTCACTCCACTTGGCCAGAGTGGAATGAAGAGGAGGAGATTTTCAAACTTTTAAAGATCTTAAAACTTCTGTTCACACTTCTCAATACCAAATACCATCTCTATCTTAACTTCCTACCCATGCTTCTTTCCTTGCTACATGCTTAAACTTTCTTGCTTTATAAACCTAAACAAGACAATATTTACCTCTCTTTTCTCTTCTTCTCCAGCCTGCATTCAGCATCAGTGAAGGGAGGAGGGAGAGAGAGCTAAGAGCCTTCCAAAGGAAGGTCCGGCAGTCCAGCTGCAGTTTAAACCTTCCATGTTAGATTACACACTCACTCATTCACACAGACACACAAAAAAACAGAACAGAGAGAGAAACTGACAGGAACGTTCCAAAAGCTCACAGAGGATTGTTAGAAATCCCCAGGCACAAATCATGTTTGCTTGGCTTCCAGATAGATGCTAATGGAGGCCAGGTACAAATCATATTTGCTTGGCTTCCAGATAGGTGCCAATGGAGGCCAGGTAAAACTTGCTTTAAGATAATCTAGGCTCAGATCCCCGAACATAGGGGGAAACACTGGCCCATCCTTCCTTCTTGGGGTTGTGAAGACCGAGTTTTTTCCAACTGTTCAAGAGACATCCCAGGGGGGAGTCTCGGGGTATGGAGAGAGACTGACCGATTGATCCTTTTCCTGCCCTGACACCAAAATCCCTGTAGTCCAGCTTCAGCCCTGCGTCCAGGGAGAAGCTCTAGCCTACTTTTACAAAGTAGACGAATACCCAAAGCATCCCGGGGATGAGAGCGTCCTCTGTCCCGAATCGGGAGCGAACCCAGGGTCTTACAGACCCACACCGGCCTGGCCAAGACCGGAGCGTCCCCACAAGCCTTCTTAGGGCTTGTGGAGGTGAACCCAACTACAGGGAGAGGGGGGAGTTTAAAGGATAAAAGCTTGAGACCTCAGACTTTGTCTCTTCGTGGTCGCCATCTGAAGAGGGAAGGGTGAAAAGGAGGGGGGGAGGGTAAGTGGTTCTGCCAGGGAAACCTCTCCTGGCATCCAGTCTGGAAGGAATTCACCAGGCTCAAGCAAACTTTGAAGCCGAAATTGTAAAGTTTATTGTTACGCTGTAGAGAACAGCGGGCTAGATTCTTATGGAACCTGCAAACTCGCAGAGGCCGCAGACATAGTTTTAAGGGGTCAGTTATGCTAACTAGGTGAGTAAGGGTGGGATCAGGGAGGAGTTAAGGAGTGGTCAGTGCTCAAAGGACCATACACTTTTAATATCAACTGCGCAGGTGTATTGCCCATGATTCACTGGGAAATAGCTCAAGAGGGGGTCTAGCTGGAGGTGTGGTTCTAGGCCTGATACGTCACTAAGAGTGCCCAGTCTGCCACCCACCAAGGTCATCAGAGACAGTGTGGGTCTATAATTGACTAAGGAGTTACCCTATAGATAAGGTATTGAAGAATTCATGGTGGGGCTGGCCACTCTAACTAAGGGAGATAACATTTACATAACTTATTGTTTCAAACAGAGATAAACAGGTCATGAGATGTTGCTGGACAGAGTGCTGGAAGGGGGAAGGGGCAGAGTCAATGCTCTGAGGCTGGGGGGGTGGAAATGTGATCTTACAGACTGGTTTTACAAATTGATTTTACAGACATAGATCCCAAAGCACCCCATTTACAAACTAAGGTTACAGATTGATACTACAGACATATATACATCACAAGGACCCCATCACAGTCGTTGAGCCATCCTTTGTCTCCTATTGTAGCTCTGAGTTCACCAAGGCATTCATTGCCCCATCTGCTTCCCCTGAATAAGCAGAGAAGGAATTTCTCTATATCAGCAGCCTTCTCACCCTGGAAAATCATTATGCCCCTATGTCCCCTTCCTCTGGTCATTTCCTCCTAGAAGTCCATTTTAATGAAAGTAGTCTGTCCAGCCATGTTTACAACTTCACTTATCTCTGGGTTTCAATCTTGCCTCTCCAGATTTCTTTTCTCCACCATGCCAGGAGAGTCAGTGTTCTATACTTTATAAATACTAGCTATTATTATTGATCCATATTTTATAACTACCTAATAGCACAGAAAAGGCAACACAAATCTAGATCAAATGAACCTAGGCATAGCCTAAGCTCGTGTGGAAAAAGGAGAGAGAGGGAGAGACAGAGACAGAGGTAAAGAGACAGAGAGGGAAAGAGAAAGAAAAGAAAGAGAGAGACACAGAGACAGAGAGAGGGAGGGAGGGAGGGAGGAGGGAGAGAAGGAGAGAGAGAGAGAGAGAGAGAGAGAGAGAGAGAGAGAGAGAGAGAGAGAGAGAGAGAGAGAGAGAGAAATCCTCCCTTCTGAAGTTAATTGATCCAGGGACCTTCCATCCTTTTGTTCTGGTCTGGAAGGCTTAATGAAGTACCTCTCCCAAGGAAAGATCAAAGGGTGAAGACTGGGGAGAATGCAGGTCTGAAGGGTGGAGGTAGGATTGAGGAGTTGCCAACACAAGGGTGGGAAACAGACAAGAGGGAGTGATTAATTCTCTTGCTAAGCACCTACTTCCCCACACAATTGGTAGATTTCTTTGTTGACATATTGTTGATTAAGTACATGCAGATGTTGTCCATGGAACGCCTTTGCATTCCATTCTTGGATTGTAGCTTTTCCATAGGCTCCATCTGGAAATAAACCACATTTAAATACATTAGACTAATTCAATGGCAGCCTTTACTTTTGATGGATGAAGTGACATCTGTTTGCTGCAGAAGTATTTCTGTAGCTTTTTTATCCATTTATCATGTGTTCTAAAAATGTCTTCTAATCCTCCTCCTAAACTCTGATCCCTAATATTCTTGCCAGGGAATACTTCCCTACTAGAATCACACCTAATCTCTCCCCCTGAGGATTTCATCATAAAATTCTTTCCCTCTTTTCTGTATTTAACCTAATGATGCACTCATACAGGCAAGCAGTCCTTCAAATAGGCATATCAGTTTGGAGAATTCAGTTTCTCTAAAAGCAAATGGCAAAAAAAACAACCCACCTATTTTTGAAGAACAGAGATGGGAAACACAGCTTATTGCTCTCCTGAGAAAATATAAATGTGAAAGTAAGAGAAAATCTGGATGTCACTAGTTTTTCTCTTTGCAACAAAGAAAGTGACAATCACTACACACCTACTCCATAGTTCAACTACAATCTTCTATTTTCATCTCATCACTCTTTCTCCCTCTAGACTGATCATATGGCACCATTTCTTCCCAAATCCATTGGTCAAGATGAGAACAAAGAGATGATAAAATTAATTATAAAACCAGCTTGATCCAGCACTTAGCTTGCTTTTATTTGGCAAGGAAGTATTCATCTTTCTATAATTACATTAGGGTGATATTTCTTTAATATAGTATGGGGTTTTGTTGGATATCTTTCGAAATCTGTTATGCTCTATTTTGCAGTTCTGAAGAATATACTAAGTGAAACGGAAGGTGAGGGAAGGTGGGAATTTAGAACTGAGGATAAAAATTTGAAGTAGAAAAAAGAATACATTAGGACAGATATTGCAAAGGTGTAAAATCGCTTTAAACCTGTTCTTCCCATTCAGCTTTGATTTCAGAATGCCAGTATGTGTCTTACCCTATTCTATCACATCTTTCTCTTTAATATTTTTACACTTGATGCATCACATTTGAAAGAGATCAAGATATTTGTAAATATTACCTTCATCCATTGGCTCAGTATGACCTCTAGATTCAAACACAAAGCCATTAGCCTCTAGCTTTTAAATGAAGAATTTTACACATATTGAATTCAAATGACATTTTTATGTCATTGGAGAAATATTCCAGGAATAGAAGCTGGTTAATGTGTTTTTCAGTGGAACCATACAGTTTAATATCATCCATGTATTTCAAATTTTAAGGATTTTCTTGGTTCTATTTAGAGAAATGATGATGGATTTAAAGTCAGGCAAAACCACAATGGATTTAAATTCTCTCCCTAAAAAATAAGTTATTCTTGGCATTACTGTGCTAGCAGCATGCTTTCTGTAGATAATTCTTTTCCATGTAGAAATCAAATACTCTAGTATTCTCAACATACATGAAAATAAATAAGTTACAAGTCATGGATTTGTACAATTGACAAAGGTAACTTAAATGTCAGAGCACTTACTGGCAACTGGTTAAAAAATCTCTGAATGGGTAAGTTGCTCTTTGTAGCTCCTGGAACTTGTTGGCACACCTTTTGTTTCTTCTTTTTTTGTTGTTTCTCAGGCCCAGAGTGGGAGACAACAAGCCACAAACTGTAAGAAGAAGGAATCTAGGGGTGGCTAGGTAGCATAATGAATAGAGCACTGGCTCTGGAGTCTGGAGGACCTGAGTTCAAATCCAGCCTCAGACACTTAACACTTACTAGCTGTGTGACCTTGGGCAAGTCACTTAACTCCAATTGCCCTGCTTTTCCCCCCCTCCAAAAAAGAAAGAAGGAGGAAGAAGAGGAGAAATCTAACCGCACTCATTAGAAGGGCGGATTCTCTGGGACTGTCCTCAGTCCTATAATATGCATGGGCCCAGAGCAGAGGATTTCCAAAGGAAGGGAATGAGTACAACAGCCCCAACCCATGTGGTGAACCAGCAGTGATTCTTCAAGATTAAATAAGCACAATTATTATCCTGAAAGCATTTTAGGATGAAAATGAAGAGAGAAAAACAAACAAATAAAAGAAAAGATTCGTGAAGATTTTCCATAACACTCTTTATCATAAAGGTCAATGGAGCTGCTCAATTCAGATTCTAATATCCTACTTCTGGATGTTATTATAGAGGAAGTCTAAATGGCGTTGAAGAAAACCAGGACAAGAAAAGTAGCTAGCCTAAATCAAGTATACACAGAGTAGGCCCATGCTGGAGACAATACAATTTTGAAAACATTGAGGGATATCAAAATTCTCAAGGTATATCTGAAGAAGGAACAAATCCCCAAAGGTGCAGAGAATAAAAAAAGAACTTGGTCCTTTTTATTTTTTTAAAGTATTACCCAGAGAGTAACAATCACTAACAATCCATAGGCCTACATCCCCAACTATTGGAAAATGCTTCCCTGATAAGAAAATCAGAAAGAAACAGGCAGGCTTTCACAACTGGTGTTCCACAATAGATTACATCTTTGCCATCACACAAACAATTCGAAGATGTGCAGAATACAAGGTCATACTGCAGTTATTGTGGGATTAGGACCTTAAGCCTGTCTTATTTGGTTGTGCTTCCAGAGAGAGTGCTATCCTTGGAGAGGCCTGTAGGTAGATTAGATCCACCAACAATGCATCAACATGCCTTTTTTCCTACAGCCCCTCCAACATTTACCATTTTCCCATTTTTGTCATCTTTGCTACCTTTATGAGTGTGAAATAGAATCTCAGAATTACTTTAATTTTTATTTCTGTGATTAGTAGTCATCTGGAGCATTTTTTAAAAACAAGGTTATAGGTAGTGTGCTTTTCTTCTCTTGAAAATTGCTATTCAAAACCTTAGACCATTTGTCAACTGAAAAATAGCTCTTTTTCTTATAACTTTTAATCAGCTCCTTAATTTGATTGGATTTTATTTGTGCAAAACCTTTTACATTTTATATAATAAAAGTTATTTATTTTATCTTCTGTGATCCCTCCTATTTCTTGTTTGGTTATTAACCTTTCTCCTATCCATAGATCTAATAGGTAATTTTTTTTTCATATTACTCCAATTTGTTTGTGATGTGACCTTTTATATCTTGGTCACACATCCATTTAGAACTTATCTTAGTATAAGTTATGAGGTGTTAGTCTAAATCTAACTCCTTCCATACTCCTGTCCAATTTTTCCAGCAGTTTTGGTCAAATAGTGAGTCCTTAGCCCAGTAGCTTATTGTGATAGGGACTCACTATTTGACAAAAATTGCTGATATTGTCAATCCTAAGAAACTAATCGGGAATGTGTTCTTAGGGGCCAGAATGTGGTCTCTAGACAAGACAATGGAAAACGCTTCCTTGGCTTGAAGCACTTGTTCCTAGAATGTTCTGATAACAATTCGGTCATGATGCCCTACTAATTATACTTTTTTCAAACTCCTAACTTTGTACTTCCATTCCTCAGCATTATATTATCTACCTAACCCACCCCTAACCCCAAAATTCATCTTTCAACTCTATTCCTAACTCAACACAGTTATAAGACTATCAATTGATCAGTCATACTTTACTTGCAGGGAGAACATGTCTGTGAGACCTGCTTGTGTGTCCATAGTCTGGTTCTCCTCTTCTGTACGAAGGTTATGAAAATGTTTTTGCTAAAACAGAAAAACACAGAGAATCCTCTGTTGAAAAATTAAAGTTCTTTAATTAATTAATTGAATTCATAGATTAAATTTAAATTCTTTAGCATTATTTGTTAACTATTATAAATTTGATTTAGCAGAACAAAACATTACCTTAAATGGTTTTATTCGGCAAGATGTCTTCCATGCATAAGTCAAAATTACACAAGATTTCTTGAAAGACATAATAACATAGATAACATTGTTGAATTATCCTCTGTGTTAATATAAAATGAAGTATAAAACAAGATTTATGCTTCCCAAAGGTCTTTGCCACTAGAATGGAGGAGCTTCAGTACAGATTCCGCGTGAAAAAGGGATGCCCTACAGAAGCAAAAGTTTAGATGTTGTGGTCTCCCATTTGTAGGGGATATTGTGCTGATTACACTGAGCCCTGAAATGTGGCAGAAATGCCTACATGAGAGTAATAATCACTCAAATGTGTTCAGCCTAACTATAGACATAGGAAAAACTGAGTAGATAAAGAATGTTTATTGTTCAGATTACAATTTGTAATTGGATGAACAACCAATAGAGCTTGTTGCAGTCTATCTATCATCTATCATCTATCTATCTTGACTTGAGTCATTTTTTTTCAGTTGTGTCCAACTCTTCATGACCCCTTTTGAGGTTTTCTTGGCAAAGATACTAAAATGGTTTGCCGTTTTCTTCTCCAGCTCCTTTTATAGAAGAGGAACTGAGGCAAACAGGGTGAAGTGACTTGCTCAGGGTCATGCAGCTAGATCTGAACTCAAGGTTCTCCTGACTTCAGACCTAGCCCTCCATCCACTGCATCACCTAGCTGCTCTTTAGTGTGTGTTAGCAGGTTACAACACATTATAAGCAAAGAATTACAGAGGACAGACTTAGCCCCATGCCTCAGCTGCCTTCTAAGTCTGCTCCTGAGGACCACTTCTCTCATTGATGAGTTCTTCCTGGAACTTTTGGGGAAGGGCCCTAGACCAGTCATTCCTCATTCTCCCCACTTAGCCAACATACCCCCTCTACCACTCAGGTACTTCCTCTCCTAGGCTTTGTGGCCACCCTGGTAATAAGTTATGTTGCTGTGAATGTTATGCTTTAGTTTCTTGAATAAAGTTTAGTTTTGAATAAATAGAGTGCTTATTATACCTCGTGATTAGACTCTTAAAATTATTCACAGCAGCAGCCCTCAAGTGTGCTCCACTGATTGGCATTATAGCAGGGACTGTCTGACAGGCTTCAAACCTTTGGTGAGTTAGTGGGGTGTCTACCACAAGCATGTGAAGACTTCCCTCAGCAGAATGGGCCAATAAGACTAATTTTTTCCAATGGCCACAAAGGCAGCTGAAGCAGGCATGGTGGATCAGACATTGAAGGTCTGATCAAGGTCACTCACTGCATTCCAGGTCATCACCAATTGTCTTGACTTTTGTTTTGTCATTGAACTTTCATGACTCTGGAAGAAAGAGTGAGGCTGACAACTTTGTGCAACTCTGCCTCACAAATCCAATTCGTGAGCAAGTCAATACTCTATAATGTCATTGTTCCTCTTTGAAAACAAAGGATGAGCAATAACAACCTAGTGCTTAACATAATACCTGGCATGTAGTAAGAGTTTTATAAATACTGAGTGAATGAATAAAAGATTGATTGGGTTATTAGAGATTTCAAATAACTAGATTAACTCTGTACAGCACCTATCAGAGTGCCTTGTATATAGTAGACACTTAACAAGACCTTACTGAATTTAATTAATGTTTACTGGAATCTTTTAGCATCCACTAAACCATAGATTCTCAAAGTGGGAAATACTGCCCTTTGAGGGGCAGTGGACCAATTCAGAGGGGGAGGTAGTAGCTTTGGGTGCAATTGGTGGTGTTGAATAAAAATAAGGGGGTGGTGGAAACATAAGGAAAGAAGGGAAGAAAAAATTTTTTTAAGTTTCATCTGTTGTGTAACAGAGTAAAAGTCAGAGTGATCACATAATTTTCCAAATATACACATAAAATGCAAATTATAATTCATTAGTAGTCAAGTACGCTGACAGGTCTTAACAAAAAAGTGTTGGCAGGCAAGTGTGTTGTGCTTTGTTGGGAAGTCTAGCATGCATTGGCAAGAATATGTGTGTGCAATGACTTGTTTACAATAAGATACTATATGGTTACATGACACAATATTGCATCACCAAAATTTTAATGCAGGGAAAACCCCACAAATTTAAAATAAATTATTAAATTTGAGATTTTATATTTTTTGAAATGATACAAATTTCCAAAAAACTATTAAAAGGTTAAAGAGGGGCAGCTAGGTGGGGCAGTGAGTAGAGCGTCAGCCCTGGAGTCAGAAGGACCTGAGTTCGGATCTGACCTCAGACACTTAATGCACACACAAATAAAAACCTATCCGTGTGGCCTTGGGCAAGTTACTTAACCCCAATTGCCCTCCAAAAACCAAAAAAAAAAAAAAAGGTTAAAGAAAGCAGACTTCCAGGGGGCACTGAGTAATTTTTTTAAAGGAAGTGGTAGGCCAAGTAAATTTGGGAACCTCTGCACTAAAGAGTTCTAAAGGAACTCAAGGTTGTATTTGGAGACCTGTTGACCAAAATTTGTAATGTAATTATGTAACGAAAGGCAACTGTGTTAAAGCCTTGACTGACTGCAAATATGGCTCCTTTTTTTTGCAAGGCATTTGGGGTTAAATAAATGACTTATCCAGAGTCACACAGCTAGCTCCCTTTGTTCTTAAGAAGGAATCCAGTAGATGTTCAGTAAATATTGACTAAATTTCTCATTAACTACAGAGCTTGTTTCTCTTTGCAAATATTTTCCAAGATAATAAAAAAGATATGTGACTTCTCCATCCCCAGCTCAGCTAATATAACCACAGAATGCAATCACAAATGGTGACATTTTAATACGTTAACACAGTATTTCATTATTACCTCCTTATGAAGTACAAACCGCTCTCTGAATCAAGAAGAGAACCAGCAATTGACAGAAAATAACTTAGCTGTACCTTTGGAGATTTTAGAAAGTTTAGCCCTAAACAAATTTTAACAATTCGAGAATGAATGAGGTTATGAGCTGGGAACTCCCTGTGGAGAAGACCTTTGCATGGGAGCATAGGGCACACACTCCAGAAAGGCAGACACATGAGAGGAAGAAGCTTCAAGGAACAGGACCCCTGGCAGCAGAGAAGAGAGCCAGCTAGGGAGAGGATAAGACCCGGGAAACCCAACCGAGTCATCTGCTCAGCAGAGATGCTACACACAAGAGGATCTTTGTGGAAAAGAACTTACAGGCCCTAATACACCAAGTGTTGTAAGTTGCCTTGCCTCATATGCATCACTAACATTGTACTCTAAGCTTAAACTCATTCGTCCCTTAGACACTGTGCAGTTGTGGACACTGTATTTGTGGGACAACGTTCCCCAGGTTTATAGGGAAAATGTTTGTAATCACTCTTTTTTTTTACTAGACTATCTTAGTAAATGCATTTGCTAAGGACTAATGGTATCTTCTGGCTGATTATTAACTCTTGGAAGCTTAAAACAGTAGAGTACAGCCCCATAGACTTACCCCTAGAACCTGAGTTAACAGCTACACTATGAAGATCCAACCCATGAGTCTGAATGAGTTGGAGAAAATAGCCCAGAGGGGTGCTATTATGCCACAAACATTTTTTCTCTCTCTCTTTTTTCTCTGTTTTGCTTACTGTCCCCATTCTGTAATTCTCTTATTTCCTTTTAACTTTTCAAAATGCCTATAAGACCCACAAAAATTAGAAATGAAAAGACATCTATCTTTAAAATCTTTACTCACAGATATGGTTCATTTGGAGACTCTAGATTCAGGTATAATTGATTTCAGAAGCATAGTCATGAAGTCTTTGCTGCTGTGAAATTTTTTTAAGAGCACATTTAAAAGGTTTACATAGCAGGAAGGACAGACGAGCATAGAAAAGGAAAAGGAAGGTTTGATCAAATTTTCTCTGTCTAGAAATTAAGAAGTTTGGACTACAAGATTTTTTTTTCTTGCTTTTTGCTTTTGGGAGGGCAATTGGGGTTAAGTAACTTGCCCAAGGTCACACGGCTAGGTTTTTGTTTATGTGTGCGTTAAGTGTCCGAGGCTGGATCTGAACTCAGGTCCTTCTGACTCCAGGGCCAACACTCTACTCACTGCACCACCTAGCCAGCCCCGGACTACAAGATTTTCAAGGTACCTTCCAGCTGCCCATCCTTTGATACCATACATGGTCCATGTCATTCTCTGAGAATACTACTGAGATTTCTATCAGTGGCTGAATGCACCTTTTTCTATACAGCCTTCAAAGTTGCCCTTTCACTGGTGAACTAAGTGCTCTCTAAAGGACTATTTATCCAGTTTTCAAGGTCTTTATTTCTCACACTCCTCTTTAAGCGCAAACTCCCCAGTGTGGCAGTAGCCTGCATAATGCACTCCTTGATTCTGGCTGCTGCCATTTGGGGGTCCATTCACCATCCCAGAGAACCAGCTTGTTTTCTTCTGCAAATCTCTTCCTTGGAAAAACTGCTTATTCATACTGACTTATTTCTGAGAAGTGGGAGTTTAGCCTGTATTTCTTCTGGAAAGGTCACGCAGCAAAGAAAAAGTGAAAAACTTTAGCCAGTGTTTTGATGGAGAATGTATCTGAAAATACTGAAGACCACACCAATACGAAACATTTCTAATTAAGTTTTTAGAATATAGACCTTAATGCAGATCAAGTTCTTGTCAACAATAGCCATCTCCAGTTAAAAATAATTTGATGGCAGATAAAATTCTCAAGATACTGACATGACAATGAGGGGACAGAAAGAGAGAAATGACATATTTCCCCCGGGGTTTGCTTTTATTTATAAGAAGGTGCAATGTTTAGCATGTTGAGCTTTGCTAAATCATAAAAGGGGATTTTGCAGCTTTTATTTCAGATGGCTTGTGCTTTGCATCACCCTTCCTGTAAAGCTCTTGATAAAAGCGATTGTCTCATTTCATGTAAGTTAGATAATGCAATTACTATATTGAAAAGAAAAATGTTCTCTACCAGGGTCACAGTGACCCATGGGATAGGTGGTAGCTATCTCTGTGTATATTCAGGATGAGAGAAGCTTTCTGAAATCTAGGACACTATATGCATCACTCTTGCTAAATAATAATAATAATAACATAATGCTGTATTTGTCCTTCATTCTTGGAGAGGACCGTGACATCAGGGAGATGATGACATGACTTGTAATTGACTTGGATTTGAGTGAGGAGGGCTGTGCAAGGTCACCAGCCTCACTTTCTCCTCCAGAACCATCTGGGTCCAATGACCAGACAGCCCAGGATACAATGGGAGACCTTGGCCCATTTAAGGGGCCAAGATTTTCATTTTGAGTGAGGCAACATACATTCAGTAAATAGGCCTCTTTAAGAAGTGAGTCAAGGGATGGCTCCTTTAATTAAAAAAAAGTCAAACTGGGAAGGAAGACATATTTTATATCATAAAACTTATTGTATGATAGTTTCAACAAAACCTCAACTTTCAATCTTATGCTGATATGGTCTCAGCATCTTGTGTTGGGGGAAGCAGTAAAGTGATTTTGTCTCTTTGAAATTAAAGTATTAGTAAAATTAAATTATTGCTATATCATTATCTCTCAGAGAACTGATTCAGGTAGGCAGTACCCACTTTGGATATTAAGGACAGAAAATTATTTTCCAAATGGGTGCTCATGAGTAATTGGAAATGCATTGGGGGAAAAAATACTACCCAGACAATGAGGTGAGAAGATACTATTTCTACCCCACTCCATCCTACTCCCTAAGTTCTCCTGCCTTGTCAGGAAACGGGGGAAAATGAGCTGATTAAATGGTAACAGGTAGTAAGTGGCCCAAAGGCCCTGCCATGTACATGGATTTTACATGTTCTAGGAAGAGTAGATCTTTCCTGGAGAATCCTGCTAACATGTTCTTGAGTTCTTTCCTCAAACATGAATCCAACCACATTTGGACTTGGTAAACTTATTCTATTAATTGGGGGTCTCCAAAATTTCTCTAAGATATAATAGCAAACAATATAGCAACTTAAGATTTGGAAAGTGTTTTACAAATATTATCTCATTTGATCCTCAGAATAACCCTGGGAGGTAGGCATTATTATTACCCTCATTTTAGAGATATAGAAACTGAAACAAACAGAGATTAAGTAACTTAACCGATTAGTAAATGACAGAGGCTGGATTTGAACTAGGGTTTTCTTGACTCCAAGTCTATTGTGCCACTTAGTTTTTTACTTATTCTCAGAAATAGGCATTTTTTTTCCTAAGTCAGAGAGAAGCAGAGTGACTACATAGATGACAGAGGGTAGAGAGGGAATTCCCACACCAGATTCTACCCACTCTGCAAAGTATCTTAATGTTTGACTGTACTTATCTTGTGAGTCTGTTATGTGCTGTCACTCACAGTTACATACACCCTATAGTTTAAAGCCCTTGTGACTTCTAATTCTCCAAAGCATACTTTCTTTCCATATTGGTGACTATAGGGACCTCAAAAGTTTGACATTTACATATTCAGTGCAATATAGAATATAGAATCTGTATATAGATTTCTATAGAATATAGAATCTGACCAGACTCTAATCACAGCTCTCCAATATTGATATACTTATGGAGGAGGACATTAGGACAAATAACACAGTCCCATCATATACAGTGCACACACAAGCCTTTGAACATATGGGGATGAGACAGTTTCTTGCCTCCATGTAAATACATGCTGAACATGTACATTTACATGGGTGCCCTCATTCCTTCCATCCTTTTTCCTTTTCCCTTTCTTAATGGATATGATAGGATTGACACCATTATAAATTCTCTGGGATTGGTTTCTTTAATGATCAAAGTGGGAATATACCATGTGCCAGACATGTTGCCATAGCTACTGTTGTAATATAACCAACCAATTTTTCCCCCTTCTTCCCCCCTCAGCTCTTTACCTCTTGGTGTCAGAAGATTCTCTATGTGATTTGGAAGCAGACAGGTATTCAGATATTACTACTGGCAGCCACAGAGATGTTACAAGAGCAGCTGATGAAGGGAACTGCTGATTGCTCTTGGACTTGGTACCCTTGGGTATTTAAAGATATCAGAAAATAGGAAGGTTGCTGGACTACATCAGTAGGGAGTGAGCAGGGACTGTTATTTGATGGAATAGAGTGATGAGAGGAAAATGTTCTACTTGGTTTGAGAAGATCCCATGGTGAGAGAAATGTTTACAAGACAGAGATTGGTAGAAGAAGGGAGACCCATCATGTCAGTGACCATATCTTGCTTAAATATCTTCTTCCAGTGTTATCATTATGTGCATGGAGTTTTTGTGTCTATTTGTATCAGTTTGGAAACATGACTTGGCTACTCCATTTACCAAAAATAGAACCTTTAGAAGTAGCCAATGATGAAACCATTTACATGGATTATATTAGTTGAATATGTTTCTGATTCCCATTCCTAAAGAAGAATGCTCAAGGCCATTAAGCATCTAAACATTGAGACTGAGTAAGTGTGATGTCATAAAGCCCTAAAGGAGCCATTCTCTCCCACCAGATTCAAACACTGCCTGGGGATCCTAGGCCTCTGCATATATCATGTCCCAAAAGACAGTGCAGTTTAAGACTCTACTAATTTCAGAAGTATGAAAGCTATAACGGTATGAAAATTTTTAAAAATTTAATTATTTGAATTTAACTTTTTAAATTTAAATTATTTGAACTCGAATTTTTGAAAATTTAATTATTTCAATTCTTTTATACTTATTTAGTTTTATGAATATTCAACAATGAATTTTTAATTTTCACTTTAACAAAATGGGACATTCTGTGATTATGTATTGTGTATGTCATACTTCTTCCAACCCATGGATCAGGATAGGTGGACCTGTAGTTCTGCCATCTTAGTCACCTGATTTCTCTCCATTAAGCTTTTTCTTGTGGGGTCACCTCAAAACTGTCATGTATGCATTAAAATCTCATTCTTTGGATGATCTTCAGGCTAGAATTACAAATGTAATTCAGTCACTGAGCAGCAGTTGACAAAAGTGTTTACGAGGTTCAAAAATCAAATAAAGCAATGTATAGCATGAAATGATGGTTACATCAAATTTTAATTAGAGACACCCCAATATTTATAAATCTCAGATAATTAACCTCCTACATATTTTTCTAAGTTTTTAACATTTATATTTCTAAAGTAAGTAAAGTTGAAAACTATACTGATGCCCTGTCCTAAGCAGAAGATGACCAGAAGTGTCAGTGTGACAGAGGAAGAATATAAGTGGAAGGGGTGGCTAGGTGGCACAGTGAGTAGAGTGCAGGCCCTGGAGTCAGAAGGACCTGAGTTCAGATCCAGCCTCAGACACTTAATGCACACAAAAAACAAAAACCTAGCTGCGTGACCTTGGGCAAGTTACTTAACCCCAATTGCCCTCCAAAAAAAAGCAAAAAAATAAAAAATAAAAAAAAATACAAATGGAAGACAAACACATATGCATGCTTTCCTAATATTGTCTAGGGTGTTCTTGACTGATTCTTTTCCACATGTGGTAAGAGCTTTGATTCACAAGTGGCAAAGTCAAAATTGTTGGCAGCCTTAAGGAGCTGCTCATAGTGGGGAAGAATTTTGGCCAGTGTGTGTGTTGGTGGGGAAAGATGACAGAAATCCTCAGAATAACCAAAGACTTTCTGGGTCTTCTAACTTAAAACCCCAGGATTATAGCAGAAGTCCTAGGACGGTATCACAAAGTGAGGTCAGGGCAGCAATCGGTCAGTACCATCCTCAGGCAAAAGAAAAAACCAACAACAGTAAAAATTTTGGCATGCCCATGAGTTCATGACCCTTTATCCTGACTCTAATGGATGCTGTAACCAGTTAGCATTTGAAAATGAGTTAAGGTTTGTTTTGTTTTGGGGTTGGTTGATTTGCCAAACTCTGCAAAAGTTTTTTGATACTCAAACCATATCCTTCAGCCACTATCAAAAGTAGCTTAGACACAAAACAATTCTATAATTAAGTGTGCATTCTGTCTGTTGTTGACCATGGGATTCCTACATTTTTTGACATTTGAGTTTTTTCTTTAATTTCTATCAGAACCCAAATTTCATCATCAACACCCATTGTCCTTCAAGCTGAGCATGCATATCGCTGGCAAATACTCCTCTACTAAGTTTCCCAAAAGCAACATGCCATTTGGACCAATATTTCGTTTGTTTGCACAATCACCAGCATAATTACTGAAACAGATGTTGCCTAACAGCATTTTGTATTTAGTCTTTCATTTTGTCCTGTCACATATCCAACCTCCCCACCCACCCCACCCCATTCTCTTTTTGAATGGAGAAAAATGTCAAGCAAAGTATTTTCCATACTTAATTTCCTCCCTCTATCTTTTTTCCAGTTTAAAATGGCAACTGTTGCCAGCAAAAGCTTTTGAAATATATCCAAAGAGGGATAAAGGTAAATTTTAAAAATAGCAAAATAGTGGATAACCCTCCGCCCTCTAGCCAAACTTCATTTGGATTCAGTCAAAGCACCATACTTGAGGCCCTAGAGAGCCACATGTGACCTTGAGGCCTCAGGTTCCTCACCCCAGCTCTAGTCGTATCCAGAGTTGGGTCACTCCTCACCAGCCCTCCAACCCCATTCTTTATCTTTTTTCTACCTTCCATAAGCTGCTGTTAATTTTCTCCCAAACATTTGAAAATCTATAAGAGAATGAGTACTAAGCTGGGACCCTAGCAGCTGCCTGGTCCTTCTTCCCTAGTACTCCCAAATATCATCTACAAAAATAGTGGTGATAATAATAATAGCCCTTTCAGGTTTGCAAAGTGCTTTACAAAAATCATTTAATTTTATCCTCCCAACAATCCCTGGGAGTTTGGTGCAAATGAGGAATCTGAGGCAAAATCTGAGGTTAAGTGACTTACCCAGGATCATATAGTTATTAAGTGTCTGAGGCTAGACTTGAACTCAGGTCTTTTACTCTCCAAGTATAGTGTGCTATTCACTGTATCAGCTATCTCTATCCACTGCATCAAATGAGACTCAAATGAAAATTCTAAATCTAAACACCTAATTTTAATCACTGATTGTCTTCTCTCACTTTTTGCCTCACTAATATTCATACTAGAGTACTTAGGCAGCTTTTGGATAAATGTATAAACTATCTTTCATATGGTGTAATGGAAATGCAAATTTAAAGATCTTCCCTGCCCCTAGCTTAAGTGCACCTGGAGCCTGTGGTGGGAGGCTTGTTTTTCAGGAAAGCCCACACCTTGATACTTTGTGATTGGGCAGTGGGTCCAGAAGGTTGTTACATTCTCTGAGCCAGGAGAAGGCTATATAAACCCTGAGGAGAGGCTTTGCTTTGGGGCTCACTTTGAGAAGTGTTGTGTGATTTGACCAGATGAGACTCTGGGAAGCCGTTGTTGAGAGCCCCCCGGCTTTGAAAACCCAGATGTTGATGCTTCCCTCTCTGGTAACTGTGATTTGGTATTGATGTATGTAATGTTGGGACAGTTTGGAAGCCTGTCTGTAACTCTGAAGTTCTGTAACTCTGAAGTTTGGGGTGCTGACCTTTTTCCCCTGAACTAGGTAATGTGTGTTTGTTTGATTAAAGTAAGCTTGTTAACCCATTTTGAGTTGCTTTCCTTTACAAAAGCAGATCTAAGAACCTGTGTTGGCAGTCACCCTGGGGATATTGGGGTGCTTGCTGCTACATATGGTTCTTGTTAGGGTTGAGCTTATATACTTAAAATGGTTTTATTAATGTGTTAATATTATTATAAGTTTTATGCACATTATGACAACAAAATATACAACTTTTATAACCATTGTGATATTTAGAATTGTTGTTTCTTAATGTGGATCCAAGTCATTTTAAAATTATTGGACTACCTGAAAGCCATGATCAAAAAGAGAACCTAGAAATCATCCTTCAAGAAATTCTCAAGGAAAACTGCCCTGATGTTTTAGAACCAGAGAGCAAAATAGAGGTTGAAAGAATCCACCCATCACGTCTTGGAAAAGCTCCCAAAAAGAAAACTCCTAGAAATATTATAGCCAGGTTCTGGAGTTCCCAGATCAAGGAGAAAATATTACAAGCAGCCAGGAAGAAACAATTTCAATATTGTGGAAACACAATCAGGATAACACAAGATCTGGCATCTTCTACACTGATGGATTGAAGGGATAGGAATATGATATTCGGGAGGGCAAAGGAGCTGGGATTAAAACCAAGAATCACCTAACCAGCAAAACTAAGTATCATTTCAGGGGAAAATATGGTCATTCAATGGAATAGAGGACTTTCAAGCATTCTTGATGAAAAAATCAGAGTTGAATAGAAAATTTGACATTCGGGGGGCGGAGCCAAGATGGCGGAGTAGAAACAGCTCATCCAAGCCTCTCTGCCCCCAGATTCTCCACAAACTATGTAAAAAAGGACTCTGAAAAACTTCTGGAGCCCCAGCACCCACAGAACGACACAGAGAAGCTAACCTCCCGCTGAGGACAGCCCAGCACCCTGCAGGAAGGACCAGCGCAGTGGTCTGGGAGCCGGCAGCGCGCAGAGCGAAGGAGCCGAGCCGAGCCCAGGTCCACGTGAGCCGAGGTTTTAGCCCCAGGGCGGCAGGGCCAGCAGCCGGCTGGAGGAACCCCAGAACACCAGGAACTGTGGAGATTCCAGAATTATCAACATAGACTTGCCTAGGACAAAGCAAGAGGTTAGTGTCCTATGGACTTTGGGACCTGTATTTGGGGAATGCGTCAGCTCCCTCCCCTGGGGGCTAGAAGCTGCTGAGGAGACACGCCACTGTGTAGTTTTCAGAGGCATTTCCGGCTCCCAGCCTACAAATCGTGGGGAGATCCAGCGATCAGTCTTGGGGGGTAATCGCTCTTGCTTTAACCTCCCTGGATCTGGATTGTGATCTAGGGCGGAAGTTGTGGGTGGGTTTATAGCTTGCCAGAAACGGAAGTTGCCCCCCACACGTTTGGGACGAAAATTCCTCTATCTGGCCTTAAAGCCATAGTGTGGCAACAAGCCCAAAAGTCAAGCAATTAAGTGGCAACATGCCAAGGCAAAGGCAACAGAAAAATGCAACCCTAGACTCCTATTTTGGGGGCATAGAGCGGGAAAAGGACTGTGAGGTCAGAAGTCCTGCTCCAAAAGCCCCAGGGGAAAGCATGAGTGGGTTGCAGGCCATAGAGGACCTTAAGAAGGACTTTAAAAATCAAATAAGAGAAGTGGAGGAGAAATTAGAAAGAGAAATGAGAAGGATGCAGGAAAAGTATGAAATGAGGGTCAACAGCCTGACTGAGGAAAACAACACCTTAAAAAATAGACTAACTCAAATGGCAAAGGAGGCCCAAAAGGGCAATGAGGAGAAGAATGCCTTAAAAAGTCGAATTTGCCAGATGGAAAAGAATCTCAAAAGTTCACTGAGGAGATTCATTCCTTCAGAGTTAGACTGGAGCAAATGGAAGCTAGTGACTTTATGAGAAATCAAGATGCTGTTAAGCAGATCCAAACAAATGAAAGATTAGAAGGCAATGTGAAAGATCTCATGGGAAAAACCACTGACCTGGAAAATAGATCCAGGAGAGACAATTTAAAAATTATTGGACTACCTGAAAGCCATGATCAAAGAAAGAACCTAGAAATCACCCTTCAAGAAATTCTCAAGGAAAACTGCCCTGATGTTTTAGATCCAGAGGGCAAAATAGAGGTTGAAAGAATCCACCGATCACCTCCTGAAAAAGATCCCAAAAAGAAAACTCCCAGAAAAATTATAGCCAGGTTCCAGAATCCCCAGATCAAGCAGAAAATACTACAAGCAGCCAGGAAGAAACAATTTCAATATTGTGGAAACACAATCAGAATAGCCCAGGACCTGGCAGCTTCTACACTGAGGGATCGAAGGGCATGGAATATGAGATTCCAGAGGGCAAAAGAACTGGGAATGAACCCAAGGGTCACCTACCCAGCAAAACTGAGTATTTTGTTTCAGGGGAAAATATGGGCATTCAGTGGAATAGAGGACTTTCAAGCATTCTTGAGGAAAAAACCAGAGTTGAATAGAAAATTTGACATCCAGATGCAAGAAGTAAGAGATGCCTGAGAAGGTAATCAGGGAAAAGAAATCAAAAGGAACTTATCAAAGTTGAACTATTTACATTCCTATATGGAAAAGCAATATCTGGGACTGATGATATCTTTCTCACTATGAAAATAATGGAAGAAGGGGGTGTGGTCATATGAATACATATGTGAATGTGTGTGTATATGGTTACAGTTATATATGGATAGAGGGCAGAGGTTGATTTTGTTGGGAAGGGAGAGTACTCAAGGGATGAAATTATGAGGTGAGAGAGGAAAGTGGCAAGAGGAGATGGGGAGAGACATGGTAGGGTAAACTATCTCATGTAGGGAAGTGGGTGCAAAGGAGGGGGAGAATAAGGAAGGCTAAAAAGGCAAAACCACATTCACATTGAATTTGGTTCAGGGAGAAAATGACATACATACTAAATGGGATATCTCAACCTGCAGCAGGATAGGGGGAAGGGGGATGAGAGGAGGGATGATGGATGGGAGGGCATCCTTGGGGGAAGGGGAGGTTGGAAGTACCCACTATAGAAGAGGGACAGGATCATGTAGGGAATGGACCAGGTGGGGGGGTGGGATGAGTGGGAGGGAATTATAAGCAGCCTTGTACAGTATATCTGCCATGATAATGTTTTGCGTAACTAGACATGTACAACATATACTGAATTACTTATATCCCAAGAGGGAATGGGTGACAAGGGAGGAAGGAAATGGATCTGAAATTCGAGGTCGTAACATTAAATGTTTCAAATATATATATAAATACTATTATTAATACTCTTTTGCCTATAATTGGGAGATAAGATGTGCAGGCATTGGGACACAAAGATTTATCTTCCTCTAATGGAAAAGTCGATGGGGGTATGGGAGAAGGTATGGGAGAGAGCATATTGGAGGAAGCGATATCTTGTGGGACTGCTATTCTGGGAGGTTGGGTAGGGGAATAATGGGGGGAAAATGATTGTAACTCAAAATCTGGCGGAAATGAATGATATAAAACAGAAGTTAATAAAGTATTTGTTTAAAAAAAAAAAGAAAATTTGACATTCAGATACAAGAAGCAAGAGAAGCATGCATGAGAAGGTAAACAGGGAAAAGAAATCATAAGGAACTTATCAAAGTTGAACTATTTATATTCATACATGGAAAAATTATAATTATAACTTATGAAACTTTTCTCAGTATGAGAATAATTGAAGGAAATAGAAATGTATATATATATGTATATATATGTATACATACACACACACATATATATATACATATATATACACACACACATATATATAGGAGGGTATAGGGGCGTATGAATACATATGTGAGTGTGTGTATATATGTGTACAGGTATACATAGACAGAGGGCACGGGACCAATTGAATAGGAAGGGATGATACTTAAAAGGTGAAATTAAGAGGTAAGAGAGGAATAAAATGAGGGGAGATAGAATGGGGTAAATTATATCATATAGAAGAGGCAAGGGAAAACTATTACAATGGAGGGGAAGAACATGAAGGCAAAAGGGAATGAGTCAACCTTATTCTCATTGAATTTGGCTTAGGGAGGGAATGACATACTCACTAAACAGGGTATCTCACCCTACAGGAGAGTAGGGGGGAAGGAGATAAAAGGGGGGGGTTAATGGAAGGAAGGGCAGGTTGGGGGGGAAGGGAAGTTGGAAGCACACACTTTTGAAAAGGAAGATCAAAGTAGAGAATAGAACAAGTCGGGGGGTGGGATAGGATGAGGGAAATATAGTCAGTCTTTCAAAACATATCCACTATGGAAATGTTTTCCTCCAATACACATGTACAACCTATATTGAATTGTTTATCTTCCCAGTAAGGGTGGGTGACAAGGGCAGAAGGGAAAGAATCTGGAATTCAAAGTTTTAAAACCAAATGTTTAAAAATATATATAATATTATTACTATTACTTTACATGCAACTGGGAAATAAGATACACAAGCACTAGGGCATAGAGATCCATGGTGCCCTACTGGAAAGTCAA
Organism: Gymnobelideus leadbeateri; assembly: GCA_011680675.1. Lineage (NCBI taxonomy): Eukaryota > Metazoa > Chordata > Mammalia > Diprotodontia > Petauridae > Gymnobelideus > Gymnobelideus leadbeateri. The sequence goes on from WOXC01008520.1 coordinate 110,685, forward strand.
AGGGGGGATGGGGGGAGATATGGGAGAGAGCAGATTGGGGGAAGGGATATTCAGTGAGATCGTTATTTTGGGGTGGTGGTAGGGGAGAAAATTTGTAACTCAAAATCCTGTGGAAATGAATGATGTAAACTAAAAAATAAAAAAGAGAGGGGGAGAAAGGAAAGAAAAAAATAAATTCCTCAGAATAGCATTAAAAAAAAAATTAGATTGGAGCAACTGGAAGCTAATGACTTTATGAGAAATCAAGATACTATAAAACAGATCCAACAAATGAAAAAATAGAAGGCAATGTGAAATATCTCATTGGAAAAAGCGCTGACCTTAAAAATAAATCCAGTAGAGATCATTTAAACATTATTGGACTAGGGGCGGCTAGGTGGCACCATGAGTAAGAGCACTGGCCCTGGAGTTGGGAGGACCCGGGATTGGTTCAGGACTCAGATACTTAACACCCACACAAAAATAGCTAGCCTGTAACCTTGGGCAAGTTACTTAACCCCAATTGCTTAAAAAAAAAATTATTGGACTAACTGAAAGCCAGGATCAAAAAAAAGAGCCTAGACACCATCTTTCAAGAAATTATCAAGCAAAATTGTGCTGATATTCTAGAACCAGAGCACAAAATAGAAATTGAAAGAATTCACCAATCATCTCTTGAAAAAGATCCCAAAAAGAAAACTCCTAGGAATATTATAGCCAAATTCCAGAGTTCCCAGGTCAAGGAGAAAATACTGCAAGCAGTTAGGAAGATATAATTTGAGTATTATGGAAACACAGTCAGGATAACACAAGACCTAGCAGCTTCTACATTAAAGGATCAAAGGCCTTGGAACATGATATTCCGGAGGTCAAAGGAGCTAGGACTAAAACCAAGAATCACCTACCCAGCAAAACTGAGTATAATGCTACAGGGAAAAATATGGTCATTCAATGAAATAGAGGATTTTGAAGCATTCTTGATGAAAAAACAGAGCTGAACAGAAAATTTTACTTTCAAATACAAGAAGCAAAAGAAGCATGAGAAGGTAAACAGGAAAAAGAAATCATAAAGAACTTATTAAAGTTGAACTATTCACATACTTACATGGAAAAATGATAATTGTAACTCATAAGACTTTTATCAGTATGAGGATAGTTGAAAAGAATATGTATGTAGAGGAGGGTGTATTTGTGTGTAAATATGTATGTGAGTGTGGGCATATGTATGTTCATGTATACATAGACAGAGGGCACAGGATGAGTTTAATATGAAGGGATGATATCTAAAAAATAAAATTAAGAGGTGAGAGAGGAATTTTGGGGAGAAGGAGAAAGGGAGAGACAGAGTGAGGCAAATTATCTCATATAAAAGAGAAAACTGTTACAATGGAGGGGAAGAGCAGGAAGGTGAAAGGGAATGGGACAACCTTACTCTCATTGAATTTGGCTTAAGGAGGGAATAACATAAACACTCAATTGGGTATCTTACCCTACAGGAAAATTGGGGGGTAAGGGATAAGAGGGGGGATGATAGAAGGGAGGGCAGATTGGGGGAGAAGGTAGTGAGAAGCAAACATTTTTGAAAAGGGAGAGGGTCAAAGGAGAAAATAGAATAAGTGGGAGGTGGGATAAGATAGAGGGAAATATAGTTAGTCTTTCACAATATAACTACTATGGAAATGATTTGGGTAACTACACATGTACAACCTATATTGAATTGCTTTTCTTCCCAGTGAGCGTGGGGGAGGAGGGAAGAAGGGAAAAAATCTGGAATTCAAAGTTTTAAAAACAAATGTTCAAAAATTTGTTTTTTACATGCAACTGGGAAATAAGATATACAGGTACTGGGGTATAGAAACCCATCTTGCCCTAGTAGAAAGCTAGGGGGTAATGGGGGAGGATATAAGAGAGAACAGGTTTGGGGAAGGGGTATTCAGTAGGCTTGTTATTTTGGAGTAGGGGGTAGGGGAAAGATGGGGAGAAAAAACTGTAACTTAAAATCTTGTGGAAATGAATGTTGAAAACTAAAAATAATTTTTAAAAAAAGGTGAAAACTTGCCTATCAGAGCCCAAGGAGTCCAAATTCTGGTGAATCGTGGAGTAGTATCAGAGTGCTGGTGGCATGATTTGTAGAGTCCAATTAACCGTTTCCTGTACAATTCTAATTGTACTGATTTTGGTTTTGTACAAAAACTTCAATTTTATGCAACCACAATTGTCCATTTTATTTCCAATGGTCTTCTCTGTCCCTTGTTTGGTCAAGAATTTTTCTTTCTCTTTGCTGATCTTCTAATTTGTTTAAAATATATTTTTATATCTAGGTCTTCTTTCTCTTCAGAGATCATTGTAGTATAAGATGTGACTTGTTGGTCTGAACTTTATTTTTTCCAGGCTGCTCTCCAACTTTCATATCAGTTTTTGTCAAGTAGTGTGTTCTTATCCCAATACTTAGAGAAAATTACAAATTTTTAGTAAGTCTTGACATTTTCATTAGCAATGCTTGGTAGTTCTCTATTCTATTAAAGGTCTCTCTTTTCTCTGAAAGATTATAACCAGTTTTTCAGAGTAATTTATTCTATATTACGGGCCTTTATCTTTTACCCATACTGTTTTCCAAGATTTTCTCTTATGTGTAGTACACACAGCCTTATTTTGTATCTGTTTCCTTAGAAATTGAACTATTTGCGATGGCTAGGTGGCTTAGTGAGTAGAGCGCCAGCCCTGGAGTCAGAAGGACTGAGTTTGGATCCGGCCTCAGACACTTAACACACACACAAACAAAAACCTAGCCGTGTGACCTTGGGCAAGTTACTTAACCCCAATTGCCCTCAAAAAAAAAAAAAAAGAAGAAAGAAATTGAACTGTTGCTTTTCTGACTGCTTGGAGTAAGTTTCTTTTTTTTTCTTTAACCAAAAAGCTCTGGATTTTGATTATGACATTCTTGGGTGTTTTCAGTATGGGGTTTCTTTCAAGAGCTAATCAGTGGATTTTTTCCATTTTCTGTTAGCATTTTGGTTGTAGTAGATTGAAGAAATTTTTATTTAAAATTTCTTGAACTATGGTGTCCAAAATTTTTGTTTGATCATGATTTTCATCAGAGAATCAGATGATTCTTAAATTATCTTTTCTCATCCCATTTTCCAGATAAGGCATTTTTAATTATATAACTTACATATTCTATTTTTTTCAATCTTTGACTTTATCCTAATATTTTTTGTTGTCTAATAGAGTCATTGTTATATTTTCTCCATTCTATTTTTCAGAGAATCCATTATTTGGTTAAGGTTTTTCACCTTCTATTCTATACTATTCTCTTCCTAATTTTTTCCTTTAGAAGTCTAATTTCAGGGGCAGCTAGGTGGCACAGTGAGTAGAGCGCTGGCCCTGGAGTCAAAAGGACCTGAGTTTGGATCCGGCCTCAGACACTTAATGCACACACAAACAAAAACCTAGCCGTGTGACCTTGGGCAAATTACTTAACCCCAATTGCCCTTCAAAAAGTAAAAAAAAAAAGTCTAATTTCATTTATCTCCTACTTTATTTCTTATAATTTTTGTGGCTAAGTCATTTCTTTCTATGAAACTCTGCTTATAGGCATTATGGGATAACTCTTTTCTGCCTTTACTTCTTATACTTCTCTTAACTCACAGTATATCTTAATTGTGCCTGTTGGGTGGGGAGGGAGGGGGTGCAGAATGTTGCTCATATGTACAGCATCAGTTCTTTGATTGGGACTTTGTGGTTGGACTAATTCCCTCTGACATTCTTGGATGAGCTGAGTGGGACTTGTTTGACCCTATCTCTTTTATAATCTGAATGCCACTGCCAACACCAATCTGGAAGGGTGTAGGGAGTGTTATTAGGCACCATCCTCTGACTCAAATCCCTTATTTTTGTCTCTGTCTCCTGGTGATCTACTTTGAGTTCTGGACTCAGCCAATGTCTATAGGCTTCCCTCTCTCCTCTCCCTCACCCCCCTCACTCTAAGTGTTTGTCATCTGCTTATAGTTTCTGTGTTCCAAAGCGTTCTGTATTCCTGTTCAGTGACCAATAGAGCCTGATTCTCTCCTTGACTTCTGTTACAACAGTTCAGGGCCAAGATCTAGCTTTAAGTCCTCAACAAATGAACTAGTGTTGGCTTGTAACCTACTCCTAATCAGGGCACTTACCTGATTTAGGAATGATTACAGAATTAACAGGGCAGCTAGGTGGCACAGTAGATAGAGTGCCAGGTTTGAAGTCATGCATCTTCTTGAACTAAAATTTGGTCTCAGACATTTCCTAACTAAGTGACCCTGTGCAAGTCACTTAACCCTGTTTGTCTCAGTTTCCTCATCTATAAAATAAACTGGAGAAGGAAATAGCAAAGCACTCCAGTATATTTGCCAAGAAAACCCCAAACAGGGTCACAGAGAGTTGGATATAACTGAAAAAATTATTCAACAAAAACAACAGGAACAATAACAAGGTGTGGGACAAGCTGTATGTTACCTCAGCCTCAGTATCCTCATCTCTAAAATGGACATAATAATAATACCTTACCTCTCAAAGTTGTTGCAGGGATTAAATGAGATAATATTGGCAAAGCCCTTTGCAAACCTTAAAGTACAATATAAATGTGAGCTATTATTATTATAGATGAGGAAACTGAAGCCCACGATAACTTTTCCAAGGTCACTTAAGTTGTAAACAACAGAACCATAATTTAAACCTGAATCCTTTCTGCTCAAAACTAGAGTTCTTTCTAGTCCATTGAATGACAGAAATGGAATGTCATCATTAGCCTAATCACTATCACTGGAAAAAAAACAAGTAAACATGCTGGTGGTATGGGTCAATGGTATCATATTTCTATGAAAAACTCAGGCATTATTAAGCTCTTCTCCAATGTCTCCACATGGCAAAGAAGTGATTCTGAATTTTTGAAGGCTATGCCACTAGAAGACAAACTTTGGTATGTCCAATGAAATCAGAAAGGTTCCGAGGTTCTCAGGTTTGGTGACAAGCTACAGATCTGCCATGTAAGGACCAAGAGTTGAGATGGGAAAAGCTTATTAGTCAAGAACTTCCAACCAGAAAATGAGTTTTTCACCTGAGGTAACTCTAAAGGACCGTCTCCTAATACATAGAGGGTTTACCATCTGTACTGACAGAGTATATAATGTAATAACATACATTTGAAGTATTGAAGGAGTAAATTAGAATTACATTATCTTTTTCAGGCTACTGGCTCAATAAACTATTTTTTTTTTTTGCTTTTTGGAGGGCAATTGGGGTTAAGTAACTTGCCCAAGGTCACACGGCTAGGTTTTTGTTTGTGTGTGCGTTAAATGTCTAAGGCCGGATCCAAACTCAGGTCCTTCTGACTCCAGGGCCAACACTCTACTCACTGCACCACCTAGCCCTCAATAAACTATTGATATGAAAAATTAATTAATAGCCTAGGGTCCCAAAGAAGTTAATGTAGCTTCTAAGGGTTACTCACATAGTAAGGCTGTGAAAACATCTGACTCAATATTAAATTTTATGCATTAGCATGATCCAATGTGAGAAAGCTTTTCTTGGTAACTTGTCTAGAGGAATTTATTTTTCTTTTCTCCAAAAAAAGCAACATTCACTATAGAAAATTGCTGCCACTCCCTTCCTGTTCTTTTCCCTTTCTTCTGTCTCCTGATTATTACTTGGTGTTTGCCCCAAACTCAGCAGAGCAATATCAGCTTTCTTTCATACATTAGCAAATGAGTCATTCAAAAGACTTGTTGCAATGGTGAACAAACCTGGAAATAAACCAATGACACTTCTCTTTAATATCCCCACTTCTGCATTATTCATTATAAAAATTTACTCCATATCCTTTACCTTGACCAGCCCTTTAACATCGATATTCTTCTAGAGAGGTGGTGTGGCATTGTGGATGGAGAGGCAGCCTTGAAACCACAACAGACCTGGGTTTAAATCACCTCTAACACATACTGCCTGTATAACTCTAGGTAGATCACATAATCCCTCACAGCTCTAGACCAGTGGTGCCAAACTCAAATAGAAAGGGATTCCTGTGGGTAGCATCCTGACTCAGAAAACCACAAGTTAACATTACCTATATTGTATTTTTATTTATTTTGTTAACCCTTTCACAATTACACTTTAATCTGGTTCTGGCTGCACTGAGGAGTTTTGCTGTTAGCTTACTCCCTATCTGGAGTATGACACCTCTGCTCTAAATCGTCTAAATTTAATTAATTAATCCTCTAATTTAATTAATTAGTCCTCTAATCCTCTCAAACTATGCATTTCGGAGATGCTGTTGACCTGCATCAGTCAAGAGAGTGTGCTCATCTGGGAGTTCCCTATACTAAGGAAATCACAGATCCAGTCCCTATCCCTATTCTTGCACTGACAATAATATACGGTTATAAATTATGAAACATAATGATCTGAGAAAAATTAAATTTATTAACAGTCTGAAGCACAATGGAAACGTGCCATAGGGAAGTGGCTGAAAAGATATTATCAAAACAAACTTTGTTCTCTCCTGAGTATCCTCTTTCTAGTCTCCTTTTCTAGATAATTATTTATGTCCCCTCTCCTAACTATGGGTCTATCCTAAGGCTCTACTCTCTCCTTTTCACTTCCTACACCCTCTGAATATCAGATCCCACATGTTTAATTGTCATCTCTATGCAGACAACTCCAAAACCTATATATTCATCCCTAAACTCTCTCCTGAGCTCTCACCCCACATTATCAATTGCCCATTGAATATCTCCAACAGAATAACTAGTAGGCATCTCAAAATTCAATGTCAAAAATGGAATTATCTTCCCCATCAATCCTCCTCCTCCTCCAAATTTCTCTATTTCTATTGAGATCCTCCCCAGCCTTCCATTGCCCTAAGTTTGTGCCTTCAGAGTTCTCAATGAATCCATTTCCATTATTTTCCACATACAGTTGCAAAGATTTGCTGGTAAATGTTTAACAACCAGCACATGACACAATTTGAACTTTAGTCTGAATTAACATTTTCTCCATTACTTTTTAAATCTGGACAATCAACAAAACAATAAGTTAGTTCCTGACGTGTAGCTTACTAATTCCCTAGGTGTAAATGTTCACAATGAAAATTTCATAATTGAGACTCATAAATCTGTTCAAGCTGTCTCTAGTTGTAAGTTTTGTTAATTCCACCTCCACATCATCTCTTCCATTCATCTCTTCTCCATTCATAAAGCACCCAGCCTAGTTCAAGCCCTCTTACCTGGATTATTGCAATAACTCCATAACTGAATTTTCAGCCTAGAGTCTCACTTCAATCCATCCAAGACACTGCTGCCAAAGTAATCTTCCTAAATCAAATATCTGATCCTATCACTAGTCCTGTTCAACAATGTTCAATGGGGGTGGCTAGGTGGCACAGTGAGTAGAGCGCTGGCCCTGGAGTCAGAAGGACCTGAGTTCGGATCCAGCCTCAGACACTTAACACACACACACACACACACACACACACACACACACACACACACACACCCCAAAAAAAAAAAAAACAAAAAACCTAGCCGTGTGACCTTAGGCAAGTTACTTAACCCCAATTGCCCTCCAAAAAGCAAAAAGAAAAAAAAGAAAAAAAAGAAAAAATGTTCAATGAATCTTCTTTGCCTCTATGATAAGATACAAACATTTAAACTCTGCATTTATAGCCTTTCCCAATCTGGCTTAAGTTTACCTTTAAAGGCATCTTACACGTTATTCTCCATATATTTTGTGTTCCAATCTAAATAACTTACTTGCCATTCACCACACTTGATATTCTCTATATCACATTCCCATGCCAAGGATGCATTCCTTTCTTACCTGTGCCTCTTAGAATCTATAGCTTCCTTCAAGAATCAGCTCCCATACCATCCCTGTCTTCTCTGATCCCCTTGGTCATTAGTGTTCTCTCCCTCCTCCTCTGACAGAATCTCCCCAACCTACTTTCTTGGGAGCCTTCTTCCAGGAGACTCATGGTAATGTGAATGGAAGGACCTTGGAGACTTGAGCATATGTAGACATTATGGGGTAGCTGAGGCAGTCATGTTGCATCTGGATATGAACTTGGTGGGGCCAATGTTATGTAGGAACTGTGCTAAGAATGAATCCACTCTATCTAAAGACCAAAGTGGGATAGAGGAAAGTATTCCCTGGAAATTTGGGGGGAAATGTATGTATTTTTTTTCTTTCTGTATCTTAGAAATAAATATCCCTTTGTAAAAGTGAATTGATGGAAAGTGGTTGATAAAGTGTGGGGCCTAGAATCAGGAAAACCTGAGTTTAAATCTGGCCTCAGACATTTATTAGCTATAAGACTCCGTGCAAATCACCTAAATTCTGTTGACCTCAGTTTCCTCGTCTGTAAAAATGAGGATAATAATAGCACCTACCTTCCAGGGTGGTTATGAGGATAAAATGAGATAATAATTGTAAGGCACTTAGCAGAGTGTGGCACACAATAAGCACTATGTAAATGTTGGCTATTATTGTCATTAAATGGAACCAAGGTGCTATTTAACAATAGGGGGAACACAACCAATGGGGACTTGAGCTGATGGCATTAGAGAAAGTCCCCCACCAATCCTTTAGGTTGCCCTAGAATCCTGAGGGAATGACATAGGAAACCTTGCTCTGGGAAACTGAGCCTCCTCACTGCAGATCCTGAGAAGAAGAGGTAAGGTGAGAGAGCTTACCAGGCATGCAGGGATAGCCAGTGTACATGCATGAAGTATGAGAAACAGAGTACGGTGTGAGAGGCACAAAGAAGTCAATATGACTGAAACGCTGAGTGCCTGGAGGGGAGGAATGTGTAAAAAGACTGGAAATATAAGGAGTCAGATTATAAAGAATTTTAAACGCCACATAGAGAAGTTTGCATTTGAGCCTAAATGTTATTTATCAAATAGAGAGATGAGCTGGCTCAGTCCTAGACTTTAAAAATATCACTTAGGCAGCTGCATGAAGGATAGATTAAGGTAAGGAGAGACTTAAGGAAGGAAAACCAGTAAAGAGGCTATTACAATAGTCTACGTAAGAGCTGATGACGGTCTAAACCCTGGGAAGGGTTTGCCAGAGATGCTGTGGAGGGTGAAACAGAGGGATTTGGCAGTGGATTGGATATATGGGATGAGAGAGAGAATGAGGATTTGAGGGTGAAACAGGTTGGGAATCGGGATGACTGGAAGGATGGTGGTGCCCTCAGGAGTGAGAGGGAACTCATTATAATAATCTACCATCTCTCTATAGATATCTATATAATCTATACAACAAGATAGTAATGATCTTTATAATCTATATAATAATCTACACATATATTAAATAGGAATCACACCCTCTGTTATAAGGCTCAATCAAATTAGAAGGCTCAAGAGATTGGGAGGACAATAAGTTCTCTTCTGAATAAGCTTCAGACTAGGAATTTAGTTCAGAATGTCCAGTAAGCAATTGAGACGAGAACTCATTTGTAAAAAAAAAGGAGGTAATTAAACTTGCATTATCTTCCTCACAGGGGTAAAAAAAAAAATCGTGTTTTAAACTGTCAAGTGTTATGTATTATGACCTATATGAAAAGAGTAGGAAGAAAACCTCCAGAATATTGGGCATCACCCACCTTCCAGTCATCCAGATTCCCAACCCGTTTCATCCTCAATGCCTCTCTCACTCTCTCTCACCCCATATATCCAACCAGCTGCCAGACCTTGATGTTTCAACCCCCACAGCATCTCTGGCATAAGATCCTCACCTCTCCAGGGTGTAGGCCCTCATTACTTCTCACCAAGATTATTGTAATAGCCTTCTGATTGGTTTCCCTGCCTTAAATCTCTCATTACTTTCACCTATCCTCCATGTAGCTGCCAAAATTGGCATAAATCATATCCCCTGCTTTATGGAGAAATATCAATGATCCAACCCAAGCATGCACCCCATTGAGCCCAAAGACACAAAGAAAGATCTCTTATATACTACAATTTTAATAGCAGCATTGTTATTGGTAGCAAATAGCTAAAAACAATGTACATTCTTACCAGCTGGGGAATAGTTGAACAATTTGAGGTATTTTTTTCTGAAATTAACAAACAGCAAATAAAATTTCCATATAATAATGTATATGGAAATGTTCGTATTCATTATAGAACAAAAAGAGAAGATTGTATATGTGACTGTAAATCTCCATTATATAGAGCTTTCTTTTTAAATATATGATTAATTCAACATGTAACTTTCAAAACCGTCCTGCTTGTCTCTGATTCCTTATGGACTTCCTTCTGTTTGTTTTTCATTTTAGGGGGAAGGGGAAGGAGAGAGGAAGTAATCTTATCCCTACTCCCTCTCACCTCCCCCCTCATTTAGAGAGAGAGAGAGAGAGAACCTTTGTAACGAATATGCATAATCAAGCAAAACAAGTTCTCACATTGGCCATGTTCAAAAATGTTGGCTTCATTCTACCTCTTGAACCCATTACCTCTCTGTCAGACACATCTCAGGGGGCACACTTTCCAGGTTTCTCTGGACCTTTTTTTTCCTTTTGCCATTTTGTACAGCATAATAACATTACATTCCATTCATACATATCAGTATTACCAGAAGAGGGAACTGAAAACCCAGGTCTTCCTAACTTTAAAGCTAGACTCTTTGTTCACTACACCAGGCTTCCTCTCAGGCCCTTTGTTATAAGACTGAATTAAAATTTTTGAATGCCTTGAAATTTTTCAGCACAGGCTCTAGAAACAAGAGGGAAAAATTAATTGGAATTTTCCAAATTCTCTTTACCAAAGTCTATATTAGTAAAAGTAAATTGGAAGATTGTTAATGCTTCTTTGTATTTGGATAATCAACTTTAGAAGCCTAACCACACTTTAACTTTAATTATCTGTGTAGCAGGCTATTCATACTAAAACTAGTTTTTCGAGTTCAAGCATATCAAGGATCTGAGCCCTCACTACAAATCCTGGGATTTGTAGCTTTCACTTTCCTGGGATAGAATGGGCTAACACTATTCCAACTAAGAGTACAACAAGGGGTAGAAATTGGCCCTGGAATATTTAAAGCCATAATTGGAAGAGCGGGGTATAGAGGGGCATGAGGGTACCTCCTCACAGGGCTTTTGAGAAAATCAAAAGAGAAAATATAAGGGGCATCTAGGTGAGGCAGTGAATAGAGCACTGGCCCTGGAGTCAGGAGGCCCTGAGTTCAAATCTGGCCTTAGACACTTGACACAATTACTAGCCGTGTGACTTTGGGCAAGTCACTTAACCCCAATTGCACTCCAAGAAGCAAAAAAAAAGAGAGAGAGAGAGAGAGAAAATATATAGGCAAGGTGTTTCACAGACCTTACAATGGTATATAAATGCCAGATATTAACTATATTTAAAGTTTTCTGCATATTCAAAATTAAACATTTAAAATCATATATGTGTGTGTGTGTGTGTGTGTGTGTGTGTGTGTGTATATATATATATATATATATATATATATATATATATAAAACACTCCCCTAGGCTCACTCTCCCAACTTTTTGTCACACTTCTGCTTTAGCGTCCCCAGATTGTAGCTGCTATTCTGTCTCCAGGTTCTAAGGGTAAACTTGTGGAGCTAACACTGCCATTGCAGAGTCCCCATCAATGTGCTTCTGATTGATAATCAATCAATAGCTTCAACTATCTTTTAGAAAAGTATTTACTCAAATGGCATGGTAAGAAGAGTTGGTACAAAACATTCCCCCCAAAACCCAGAGCATACTCTCCAACAAATTCATCCAATGTCCAAGAGAAGAGTGGGCTTTAAATTAAGTTAAATATACAATGATAGTGAGGCACATACATAAAGAACAATTGTAGGTATGAAAAAGCTCTAAGGAACAGATTGGAAACTGGATCTCCCACTATGCCCCATCCATGCCCATACTCATGCCTCATGCTCCCCTACATCTACCTCTTGTTACCACCCTCTGGTGCAGTCATTTTCAATGATCTGCCCCTTTTCTGCCTAAGGCCCAGCCCCTCTACTATGTCTGACCAAGAGGGCTGAGCAGAAGGCACCTGAACCCCTCCCAATGAATATTCTCAATCCCCAGAAACCTGCAAATCCAGAAGTTAATCAAGCTATTGAAGTGACTAAACTAATATGAGAAACTGAAACAAACTGCATTTTGAAAAACTTGCTGGTAATTTATTGTTCACATTTTCTGACACAACCTGAAGTTGACTTAAACACAGATGGCTTTAACACTGAAGATTCTCAGTATGTTCATATTTCATCTATAAGAAATCATAAAAGAATGTGAGGGGGAAATGTGAAGAAATTTCTTCAAAGGCTGAAAAAGAATTTTTCAGTGAGTTCTCCTAAACAAGAAGGGCCCAGCAAAAATTTGTTTCAGAAGTTTGTCAAAAGCCATTCTTTTCAACCACAAAAAAATCATCAAGAGTAAAATCTGTCATATTTTTTTAAAGCCACAAGGATGCTTTTGAACCTGGAGGGGTTTTTGGTTGTGGTTTGGTTTGGGTTTATTTGCTTGTTTTCTGTCTATGTCAGCATTTTTCACCAAGGTTTAGTGTGAAAAAACTAATGTGAATTTGAATGAGTGCTATAAGTCACTACAGTGATGATCTAGGATCTTTACTTTATGAACAATGTCTCAGCTCTAACACAGCAGGACTTGTAATATATCTGCTTTATGTGACCGATGAATGTGCTGGAACATGCTTGGATATGCTGCATACACTGTAAAAGACAAATAGTTGCCATATGATGTGTACGTGTAGACGAAGAACTTGTTTCTTACCAAACAGCAATATTTTTAGACCTTACCTGAATTCTTCTTGAAATGATAACTGATTATTTATACAAAGTATATAATGAATTGAACTTACTTGGTTTCTTTTAAATATAATTAGTACATGGATTTGAAAAAATGGTTTTTGCAGGAAAGGCAATTGTAGATTTAAGAAACATCTGAAAATAAAATTTGGCAAATATGTCTTGCAGGCAGAAATTGTCTTCCCCCTCCTCCTGTTCCTCCCCAAGGGAAATCAATAGCATCTCTATATTTGGGTTTTTTGTTTGCTGAACAACTGTACAATTATAATATGCCTTCATCTTCGGTTTAGTTGGCCCTCGAACTGAATTTTGGGGGGAGGGGGGCACTTATTTATTCAATTAATTTGTGGTAAAGATTTCTGTGCTAGTGAACCAATCTTTGTATTTATAAGGTTAAGTGAATTTTCAAAGCTATGTTAATCCATTGGCTTTATGTATAGTATTTATTTCTTTAGTGTTTAAAGAGGGTTATTTATAATACTTTTGAAAGTACATTGGCTAGATTTATTAAGTTTTGTTAAACTTGCTATTGCATTGTCAACTGGACTGAAACTGGTCTCTAACGTGTGGGTAGCCAGCCAAAGAAAGCAGACTAGAGATGGGAAAATCAGGAATCAAACAGAAGTTTAAATAATTTCAGAGTGAAAACACTTGCAAACAGAAGTCCACCTTTCTGAGGAGATACAGATAGACCTCTGGTGCAGAAGTAGGGCTTATATGCATAAAGACTACAAAGGGACCACAACACAATCATTCTTAGGCCTTGAGTAAACAGTTCCCACAGCAGGCCTGTGGGAACAGTCCCTACGTTGTCTCAAGTCTTAAGAGTCATTGAGCCCTGTGATCATTCAGTGGGGTACAGATCTAGAGTTAGCATGGCAGGAACACCAGTGTAGTATCTGGTTCGGTTCATTTGGCAGTTAACAAGAAATGGATTGTATGTCAGGAGATATAATGGATGGCTTTAGGCTGCAGAACTTCAGCTGCTTCTGACTCAGATCCCTGGGAAATAGGGAGAGCTGAACAAATCTAAATAGTTATTGATTAATATGAAAATCATAAATCCCTCAGTGAGCACCTGGTGCTGGTCAAAGTAATGCATTTTGCCAAAGTGTGAGAACATTCAGAGAGCAAAGAATTGTTGTTACGCCAAGCCTTCTTTCTGGGCCTTACCTCTGGAAAACAAGGTGTCTCCAAATATCTTGACAGCATAAATAAATTAAAGTTATCACTTGATAAAATAAAAAAAAACAATTGTATTAAGGAGATACCTCCCCAATTTCTGTTATAGGAAGTCCTTTTTCCCCTTGTGAATTTCCACTTAGTTGTAGCTCTCTGCCATGCAAACCTCTTAGCCAGGCACATAGAGCCAATACCTTTCCAGAATTCATAGCTGTCACTACTCTCCACTACAATGGGTCATACCACCATACTTAGGTGACTGTCTTTCCACATTCATTGCAGTTATTTCCTCTGTGGTCAGCCACTACCACTCAGGTAGAAACCATTTAATTCTGACTACCAGTGGGACCCCTAATGGGATCCCTAGGTCTTCCAAACTCACAAGGCAATCTAGACACTTCCCCACCTCAGAATATTCATTCACCTAAGATCAGAGGAAAAAAAAACAAACACAAAGAAATAGTTATCTGTGTGCTCAGAGCTGCCATGACTAGGTGGAAGACAAGGCAAACACACTCCCCTCACCTAGCTCTTGATGAAATAGCCTTCTATTTCAAAGCTTTGGGAGAAAGAAAAACAGACAGGAGGACAAAGAGAGATAGAAAGACCAATCCATCTGTGATAATATATATATACATATATATTTTTTATAATCTACCCTACCAATTATACTTAACTTTTGATAAATTGATTATTTTTAACTTGCACTGACATTCTGTCCAATCTATTAAACTAAAAGACTAAGGAGAGCCTATTGTTCCAAAATTACTGATTTTAATGGTACTAAAATATAAATTCCAAGAATAAATTTTATTTGTATAACTAAAGATAATTGACCTCCTCATAAAAGAAGTTTACTTCCAACCTGAAAAGCATATATGTTATATTACACATGAATTCTATATTTTGTATTCAAAGACAAAAAATATTGAAATATGACTTGATTTATAGTGTATTGAGATAATAATGGTGTCTTCATTTTGTCTTTTGCCAATTCCTACAGCTTGATTTAATGGACTACATAAAATAAAACTAAAGGAAACCTTGGCTATCAATTAGTTTAGCCTCTTGTCCCCTGCAAAAGTCTCACTTCAATATCCAGCCTTCTGTTCCCTCCTACAACCAATTATTGGATCATTTTTAACTGGACCCATGTTTTATCTCACCAGTGGACTACAAACCCCTCAAGGACTAAGGCTGCTTTGTTTTTTGTCTTGGTATCTCTAGTATCTAGTAAAATGTCTTACACATAGTAGGCATTTAATGCTTTTTTAACTGAATTGAATGGTACATAAACAAGCATGTTATCATTTACAGTATAATGTTTGGTCCTGAAATTAGAGACAATAGAATCCATTGAAAGACTGGAAACAAAGAAACTGGAGACAACCCAAAAGTTTGGATGACCTTACGTTAAATTGACAGTAGTCTAAAAAACATAGGAAGACTATATTTATTGATAGAACAGGGTGGTGAGGTTTGCAAAGTTGAAAAAAAAAAAAAGACATGCTCTTCCAAAAAAATTAAGATTCTGGGAAAAGTACTGAACTTCAAGATAATCCTATCTTAATGGGATGTTAGAAGTTGCCAAAATGGCTTGTGAAAAGGATTTGGTTTAAGCAAATGTTCTTTTCACACTGTACAAAAACTATAGAACTTGTTCTTAAGGCCATTAACATCTAAAAGAGACAAGTATATAAAGAAATAGTCCCTAAAACAGCGAGGCACTGTTTCCCCTGGCATTAAATATTCAGTGATGTTAAATGGAAGATGGAGATTTGTTGGTTGTTGTGTTTCGTCCTTGAAGAGAACCAAAATGACATCACTACACAAGAGTCAAGTTATAGTGTGTCCAACTGTGACTGATTAGACCAATATGAGCTCAGAATATTCTACCATAGGTTGTGCACAAACAGTCCATGTGAACATCTGGGGTAGATTCTCTAAATTTGCGTATCTTGTGTTTCTTTTGAGCTGTTTCAATTCTGCTTTGCTCATGATGTGGATACCCTATGCTGAGGAGTCCTATGCCAGTGTCTCCCATGTCAAACAATCAATTTCAGAGTTCTTAAGAAAGGCCTTAAGAGTGTCCTTGTATTGCTTCTTCTAACCACCATATGAACGCTTGCCTGGTGTAAGTTCTCCATAAAATAGTCTTTTTGAGACTGATACTATAAGCAAATGAGGAAAGCAAGGAAGTTTACCTGTCAGATCTATGGAGAAGGGAAGAATTTATGATCAAACAAGGGATAGAGAACATTATGAAATGCAAAATTGATGAGTTTTATTACATTAAATTGAAAAGGTTTTGCACAAATAAAGCCAATGCAACCAAGATTAGAAAGAAGCAGAAAACTGGGAAAGAATTTTCACAGCAAAGGTCTCTGATAAAGGCCTTATTTCTAAACTATAGAGAGAACTGAGTCGAATTTACAAGAATGCAAGTCATTCCCCAATTGATAAATGGTCAAAGGATATGAATAGGTACTTTTCAGAGGAAGAAATTAAAGATATGTAAAAAAAAATGCTCTAAATCACTACTGATTAGAGAAATGTAAATCAAAATGACTCTGAGGTACTACATCACACCTATCAGACTGACTAACATGACAAAACAGGAAAATGATAAATGTTGGAGAAGATGTGGGGAAATTGGAACACCAATGCATTGTTGGTAGAGTTGTGAACTGATCCAACCATTCTGTAGAGCAATTTGGAACTATGCCAAAAGGGCTATAAAATTGTGGATACCCTTTGACCCAGCAACACCACTTCTAGGGCTCTATCCCAAAGAGATCACACAAATAGGAAAAAAACCCACATGTAAAAAATATTTATAGCAGCTCTTTTTGTGGTAGCAAAGAATTGGAAATCAAAGGGATTCCCATTAATTGGGGAATGGCTAAACAAGTTGTGGTATATGAATGTAATGGAATACTATTGTGCTATAAGAAATGAGGAACAGACGGACTTCATAACCTGGAGAATATTATATAAATTGATGCTGAGTGAGTGGAGCAGAACCAGGAGAACACTGTGCACAATTATAGACACAGCGTACCTGTTGATAGACTGGACTCTTCTGAGCAATACAACATTATAAATGTTGTGCACACATTGTGCAATGACTAACTTTGATACTTGGCTCTTCTCAGAAATGCAAGGTTTTTTTGGGGTTTTTTTTTTAAGCAATTGGGGTTAAGTAACTTGCTCAAGGTTACACGGCTAGTCATTAAGAAATGCAAGGTTTTAAGACAACTCCAAAAGGCTCATGAGCAAATCGAAGCATACTGTTTGTGCTCTCCTTTGTTTTGTTTTGTTTCTTCTTTCTTGTGGTTCATTCCATTGGTTATAATTCTTTACAACATGACTAATGTGAAAATATGTTTAATATGAATGTATATGTAGAGCCTATATCAGATGGCATACCATCTTGAGGAAGGGGGAAGGGAGGGAGGGGGAGAATATAAAATTCAAAAGCTTGTGGAACTGAATGTTGTAAACTATAAATAAATACATATTTTTTTAAAAGAAAGAAATGATGAGCAGGCAAACTTTAGAAAGACTTATATGAACTGATGCTGAGTGAAATGAGCAGAACTAAGAGAACATTGAACACAGTAATAGCCACATTGCATGATACTGACTTTGATAGACTTAGCTCTTATTAGCAATGCAAGGACCTAAGACAACCCCAAAAGACTCACAATGGACTCACATCCAGAGAAAGAACCAGAGTCTGAATGCAGATGGATGCATTCTATTTGCCCTCCTTTTCTTTTGTGGTCTTGTTTTGTTTCTTCTTTGTTTCTCATGGTTTCTCCCATTAGTTCTAATTCTTCTTTACATCATGACTAATGTGAAAATATGTTTAATATGAAAGTATAAGTAGAGCCTATATAAGATTGCATGCTGTCTTGGGGTGGGAAGGGGAGAAGAAAGGGAGAGGGAGAAAATTTAAAACTCAAAATCTTATGTAAGTAAATGTTAAAAATGAAAAATAAATAAATGAATTATATTTTTAAAAGAAAAGGAAAAAAAAGTCAGGACTCAAAAATATAGTCTTCTTGGCAAGCACAAGTTTTGCATTCAAACAACTCCACTGGTGACTGGGAAAGTACAAGAGCATTGTCCATTATACAGAATCTGGGCAAGCATGCCTTCATGAAACTGATGTATAATGCTGATGAACTTCTCCAGGAGACCAAATTTTAACATAATTTTCCATAATCCCTCATGACTGACAGTGTCAAAGGCCTTGGTCAGATCTATAAACATTGTGTATAGACCTCTGTTCTGCTCCTGGCATTTCTCCTGAAGGTGTCTGGCAGCAAACACCATATCAACTGTTCCTCATCTCTTTCTGAAGCCACACTGGTTCTCAGGTAGACAATCATTTTCCAGGTGAAGGATCAGTCTATTAAGGAGGACTCTGGCAAGAATCTTGACGGTAATGACTAAGAAGGAGACCCCTCCCCTTGTGATAATCACAGGACAATCTATTTCCTTTACCTTTACAGAGAAACTCCTGGGGGATAACCTTCTCTTGCCATATAACTTGGAAAATTTCAGTCAGCTTTCATATGAGCAATGGCCCCCTTACCTTCTAAATCTCCACTGGAATGGAATCAGTGCCAGGTGCTTTACCAAACAAAAGGAGCCTAACTGCATTCAAAAGTTTCTTCTTCAGTTGGAACATCAGCTAGGGAGAGATTGACTTCAACCTGAGGTAATCTGTGAATGACCTTGGCATGGATTAATGATGGTTCTCAATAGAACACCATGGAAGTGTTCAGCCCATCTTTCTAGGATCATATACTTATCACTCATCAAAGTGACTCCATCAGCACTGAGTAGTTGAAATGTACCATAAGTCTTTGGTCCATAAATATCCTTCAGGGCATCATAAAAAGTGTTTTGGATTGTTATTATCAGCATAAAATGGAATTTCATCCGCCTTCTTACTGAGCCAAGAATTCTGTATCTTGCTAAGCTTTGCTTGTGCTTTACTTTTGATGCCTTCTTAGAGATGGATGAACTATTCTGCTGGTAAACCCTGTGGAGTTCTCATTCTTCATTTAGCAGTTTCTGAATTTCCCCATCATTTTCATAAAACAAATCTTGATGTTTTTGAGTGTTCTGATGCAGATGAGCAAATGAAGTTCTATACACCAAATTTCTTAAAGCTGCCAACTCCTTTTCTGCTCCACAGTTGCCAACTGTGTATTGGCTTAACTTTCCCTCCAAGTTAGCCACAAACTGTTCCAGCTCAGAGATGAGCTCTAATCTGTTGACATTAATTCTTCTGGTAGTCATTTTGCCTTGGGGATGCCCCTTTTGTTGAATGTGAATATTTAGCTTAGAGTGGATAAGTCTATGGTCAGTTCAGCACTCTGCACCACACATTGCCTTCTTCACTCTCACATCCTGTCTGCCTCTTCTCCTTACAATCACATAGTCTATTAAATGCCAATGTTTGCTTTGAGAGTGCCTCCATTAGGTTTTATTGCTTTTAGGTAAATGGAAAACAGGGTTGATGATATGAAGGTCATGGGATGCAAAAGTCTTCAGTAGTAAATAACCACTGCTCTTGCTGTTTCCAACTCCATTCCTCCCTAGGCCTCCCTACCAAGTCTGGAAGACTGAACCTACTCTAGTATTAAAGTCATCCAGAATTATAAGCTTGTCCTCTTTTGGCACATTGATGATAAGGTTCTCCAAGTCTTCATAAAATTTTTCTTTGACCCCATCAGGGTTCATCATGATGGGACCATAGGCACCAATGATGGTGGCATGATGTTTTCCTGTAGGAGGCAATTGCATTGTCATGAATCTGTCCTTCACTCCTTTTGGCAGGCATGCAAACTTGTTGACTAGATTCGTTTTGAATGCAAAACCTTTGCCAGCTTACCAGGACTCCCCTTCACTGTGGCCACTCCAGAAAAATGTACATCCAGTTCCAACTTCAGTGATCTGGTCTTCATTTGCCAGCTTTGTTTCACTTAGGACTGCTATTTGGATGTGACATCTGCTGAGTTCTCTTGCAACAAGAACTGCTCGTCTTTCAGATCTACTGGATTTTGAGTTTTCTATAAGTGTGAACATATTCCATGTGCCCATGGTAAGTGGAATGGTTTTGTATAATTTTTTGTGTTTTGACTGAAGAGTGGGATTCCCTACTTGCCACAGTAAACAGGCCAGGGCTGGGTAAGCAGACAGTTCTTAGGGCACTGTTTCCAGCCTCTTCCTCACACCAGGAGGTGAGCAGTATGACCCTTAAAAGGCTGTTCAGATACCCAAGAGGCTGCCAGATCCTACTTCTGCTTCCAGTGAGAAGATGACCCTGTGACCTGGGTCACCCCGGGTTCAGGCTTGTGACTACAGCTCCCAACATATCTGCACCTGCTGCTCTCTCACTGGCCTATCGCCACAGGACTTTGAGATAGGTAAAATGGTGTGGATAATGTCTTCTGAGTTGTGCACAAACTGGATTTAAATGAGGCAGAGTTGCACAAAGTTGCCAGCCTCATTTTCCTCCAGAGTCATCACAGTCCAATGGCAAGACAGAATAAAGGTGACTGGTGATGGTTTGAGACGCAGACATTGAAGACAGCAAGGTCATCCACATGGTAAATGCTATAAAAAACCTAGTCACCAATCATCATCATCATCATTGTTATTAACTAACCAATGAGCAAGAGGATTTCTCTAGTTTAAACTTTAATTGACCAATTTCCAGGGGAAACCTGGGCATAGAATTTGTCTTTCCTATGTATATATCCTAGTGGTACTGGAACAAAATACTAGGGGGACAATCTCTTTCAAAACAAGTAGCTAAATGGACACTATTATGAGTGACAGTATTAAAGGCACTGCCTGAGATAGTGATATTCACTTCAATAGATTATTTGATGCCCAAATTTTCAATTTCAATCACAATCACAAAAATGTAATGGAGGATTGACCTAGTCAGTTCCCCAACCAACTTGATGAGTTTACAGTTTAGCCTTCATCTAGAACTCTCTACAGAGGGTGGACATGTCCAATGAGATGTTAAGAGATATTTAGAGATGTTAAAGCTGATTGATTAAGTCTCAGAGACTAATACTGACCTCAAGACTAATTAGCTGGATTGAAGCCTCCCTTTACTGCCTTCTAAGGGAAGGTCCCTGATGACTGGGGCCCAAAGATCATTTGTTAAGACTTGGTAGAATGGTCTCTTGTTAAGACTTGGTAGAATGGTCTCTTGTCACAGAACCACTTTTCTCTACTGGCCTATAAAAACTAGAGGCAAGTCACTTAACCTCTGTTTGCCTCAGTTTTCCCACTGCAAAACAGGGATAATAACAACTCCTACCTCCCACGATTTTTATTGTGAAGGTCATATAATATTTGTAAAGCACTTAGCATGGTACCTGACACATAGTATATAAATATACTATATATAACTATATAAATGCTATTTAATATCATCATATTATTAAATGTGGGATGAAGGAAAGAGAAATTCTCTCCTTCCACATTCACAGGGTGTCTTCCCATAGGTAACTCCTCTGTTGCAGTCTCTATCACTCTTAAACTGCTGAAATTTATCCAAGGTTTATCTATTTATCGATGATTTATCTATTTAAACCCCCCCAAGGCTATGGTTAATTTGTTTGCTTTGTTAATTCCAGGTGTTTGGATTTAGTAATGGGATTAGAGGGCAGCCTGGTGGCTTAGTGGATGGAACACTAGGTCTGCAGTCAGGAAGACTCTACCTAAATTCAAATTCCCAGCCTAAGACACTCACTAGCTGTGTGACTGGGAGAAATGTGCCCACTCTAGAAAGAACAATACTCATTTTTGAAGCCAGGGAAGCTTTTATTTTATTTTACATTCTTGTGAATGGGTAACTCCCTAAAGGAACACACTTGCTCAGACAAATGCAAAGCTATTTATGCCCTGTTCCTGATTCGAATTCCACCCCCACCTTGTTACCCATTGGCTGGATGCAACTTCCTGAACCTCTGATTCCATGTTTTTCTCCTAAATGTGTTCCCCTCCCTTGTCATTCAATCAAATGTGTATTTAAATTAGCTTTCTCCACCTGGGGGTGTGTGGGTTAATATTGAACAGCTTATTAGGCATGTTTACAAGCTTCTGACCTTTTACTTGGTCAGAAGCCTAGTTATCCTAGGTCACAGCTCTGGTTGGAACCAGTTACTTCTAATTTACATCCTGTTATTTTTCCTGCAAAGCTGGAAGTGTAGTGCTAATCCTGTGGAAACAGAACTCCTTCTTTTGTTTCTCACATGACCCTAAGCAAGTCACTTAACCTTGTTTGCCTCAGTTTCCTCATTTGTAAAATGAGCTAGAGGGACAGCTAGGTGTAGAAGTGAATAGAGCACCAGCCCTGGAGTCAGGAGGACCTGAGTTCAAATCTGGTCTCAGATACTTAACAATGACTAGCTGTGTGACCTTGAGCAAGTCACTTGACCCCAGTTGCCCTGCCCTCCCCCCTACAAAAAGAAAAAAAAAAAGTAAAATGAGCTAGAGGAGGAAAGGGTAAACCATTCCAGTATCTTTGCTAAGAAAACTCCAAATAGGGTCTTGAAGAGTGAGACAACTGAAAATGACTCAGCAACAACAAATGGGCATCTCTGGTTCAACAGCAGTTCTTTATAGTGATTGGTGACTTCTTCTGCTTACTCATCTTGCCAACCTCAGTTCCTAGGCTGTGACTTTGTGCGGTCAGGCTGTGCTCTCCGCTATACTCAAGTAGGTTAGTTTCGGTCCTGATTGGTCTCTACCAGGGTCATCAGCATCTCTGTGCTGAACTCCATTTCTCACAGTGTGTCTGGGCTAAGAGTAGGGGTAGATTTTATGCCCCACAGATCTTTGGGGTTTAGAGCCCTAGATCTTCAGGTTCCTCTATGGTGCCAGATACCAGAACACTTCAGACTTCTAGAGTCCCTGGAGTTTTCTAGCCTATATGATGTTGTTCAGCACTGGTTACTGCTGGCTACCAACTGCTTCTAAGGCCCAAGTGCTTTGGGTTTCTTATCACCCTTGAGCGTCTCCATAGAGTCCTTTACTCTCCCTGACTCTAGAAACAGACCTTTACAGAAGAGGGTTTCCTGGAGTCAGCTCAAACTAGCTTGCGAAAACCATTTGTTAAATTTTCAGTATGCGCATTTATACCTTGAAAATTTGCAAATGCCATCTGCTAATAGCTCAGTTTATTGTTTTGTTGGGTTTTTTAGATCTAAATTATTGGTCTATTTATTGTTTTGTTGATTTTTTTGACTTAAGAAAGTAATGAAAAAATGTTATAATGCAGATTAAATATGTCATATGTACATTTTTTCCTAGAGATCAGGTTGTTAAATATTTATTAGCACACCACTACTTACAGTCTTCAGATGTCCTTGGACTATCTCTGGCTCAGGCTCACAGATGTCTAACTTATTAGTCTGCACTGGCACATTCTTTTCTATTGAGTGCTATTTGCTATGGGCAAATACCTCTTTGTGAAGTCTGGGGCTATATGGAAGTACTTAGCATAGTTTCTCATTAGACTTTTTATTATTACTCAGTCTGATATTATTTTATTTTTGGAGGGGGAATGCTGGGCAATAGGTGTTAAGTGACTTGGTATTGGCGTATTATAGTTTTATTCATTTTTACCTAAATTTTTATTCAACTTTTTTTTACATCACCATAGTTTGCTCCAGTATCCTTCCCCCTCCTCCTCCCAAAGAGCAATCCCACATGATAAAGTGTATCATTGTTTAGATTTTGATGGCTTAGAATGATTATAAATAGCACTTGTTTTCTGTTGTGGTCAGAAATTCTGAAAAAAAATAAAAATAAATAAATTCTGAGGCTCCTTCCCCTCTCAGACTGATATCTTTGTGAAGGTAAATTGAACCATCATTTGTCTCAAAGTCCTTAGTCAATGTATAGGTGTGGCCTCAGACAAACTGAGACCTGAGAAAGATCTTACTTTATTTTCAAAATCCTTTTTGAGTTCTTCTATGGTCTGTAACCAATTCATATTTTTCTTGGAGGCTTTTGATGTAGGAGCTTTGACTTTGTTGTCTTCTTCTAGTTGTATGTTTTAATCTACTTTGTCACCAAAGTAAGATTCTATAATCTGAGGGTTTTTTTATGCTGTTTGCATATCTTCCCAGACAAATATTTGACTTTCTAACTCTTTGTCAAAGTAGGACTCTGCTTCCAGTAGGGGTGGGGGTGGGGGTGAGTGTACTGTCTCAGGCTTCTGGGGTTTTATATCAGCCACCTGAACCCCCACCATCTGTGAGCCCTGAGCTCCAGAAGCAGCTGCTGATGCTGCTGCCACCCCCCCCCACCACTGCCACCCCAAGGCTGGGGCCAGACCAAGCTCCTCTTTCATCCAGGTCCCACACTTTGCCCCATTGACCTTCCACACTGCCCTTGGTGTTTGTGGGTTGAGAAGTCTGAAAAACACCACAGCTACCAGAGATTCAGTCCCCTGAGGCCTTCTCCAGGCCATCTGCACCGGCAAGGCCCACACCAGACTATGCTCCCAGTCCAGTGCAATATACCCTTCCTGTCAACCTTCCAGGCTGTCTTGTTCTGGAGATGTGTTTCACTCTGTCATTTTGTGGGTTCTGCAGCTCTAGAATTTGTTTAGAGTCATTTTTACAGGCATTTGGAGGGGTTTGGGGGGAGAATTCAAGCAAGTCCCTGCTTTTACTCCTCCATCTTGGCTCTACCTCCTGGGAAAGATCTTAACTTAGAAAGACCAAGGTCACCCACTGCATCCTAGGTCATTGCCAGTCATCTTGACCTTTGCCTTGCCACTGGACTTCGATCACTCTGGAGGAGAAAGTGAGACTGATGATTTCAATTAGCTCTGCCCCACTCACATCCAATTCACATACAAGTCACCCTTGTGACATCGTTGGTCCTCTTCAAGGAAGAAGGATGAGTAGCAACAGTTCTTTGCTATCTTAAAATATCCTATTTTAAATATCTTGGTGTATCTGGGGACTTTCTTCTTAACAAGGGCCTCCTTAGGCCTTAAGTATACTAAAGGGAATAGATACTTTATTTGTATAATTTGTATAATTCTAAATTGCTTTCTGAAATGATTATACTAATACACTACTCTAACAACAAGGCACTAATTCCCCACCCAACAATGACTATTGCCACCTTTTGTCATCTTTGTCAATCTGCAGAGTGTGAGATAAAACCCCCAGATTGTTTTGATTTGCATTTCTTTTGTTATTGGAATTTTGGAGCATTCTTTCATGTGGTTATCATAGTTTTTAAACTAGAATTTTCTCCCTCCTCAGCTCCTCTTGGCTTCCCAGTTTTCTTCAAAGTCTCAGCTAAAATTCCACCTTCTGCAAAAAAGTGGCCCTTTTCCTGGCCTTCCTAATAATAATGCCTTCCCTGGGGCCGGCAGCTGCAGAGGAGGAAGAGCGAGCCGGAGTCACTGCTTCTGCCGTGGTCTGCACCCCAGGCCCCAGAATGACTTCAGGTGCTTTGTTTCCAAGCCTCGTCCCAGGCTCCAGGGGCTCATCCAGGAAATACTTGGTGGAGTTTCGGGCAGGAAAAATGTCACTGAAAGGAACTACAGTTACCCCAGATAAACGGAAAGGGCTTGTATACATTCAGCAAACTGATGATCCCCTCATTCATTTCTGTTGGAAGGATAGGACTTCTGGGAACGTAGATGACTTAATTATTTTTCCTGATGACTGAATTTAAGCGAGTACCTCAGTGCACTACTGGTAGAGTGTATGTACTGAAGTTCAAGGCAGGATCAACGCGACTCTTCTTTTGGATGCAGGAGCCTAAGACTGAGAAAGATGAAGAACATGGCAGAAAAGTAAATGAATATTTGAATAATCCACCTATGCCAGGAGCTTTGGGTGCGAGCGGAAGTGGAGGCCATGAACTTTCAGCACTTGGAGGTGAAGGTGGTTTGCAGAGCCTTTTGGGTAACATGAGTCATAACCAGCTCATGCAGCTTATTGGACCAACTGGCTTAGGAGGACTTGGTGGGCTTGGTGCACTGACAGGTCCTGGTCTGGCTAGCTTACTGGGGAGTGGAGGGCCTCCAAGGAGCAGCTCTTCATCAAGCTCCCGGAGCCAGTCAGCTTCTGTAACCCCATCTTCCACCTCTTCTTCCGCTCGTGCTACACCAGCACCCAGTGCTCAAGCAATTGCCTCTGCAACTAGTCCAAGCCCTGCACCGAGTTCACTTGACTTGGCCAGTGTACTCACTCCAGAGATCATGGCTCCTATTCTGGCCAATGCTGAAGTCCAAGAGCGGTTGCTGCCTTATCTTCCCTCTGGAGAATCTCTTCCACAGACTGCCGAAGAGATTCAGAACACGTTGACTTCTCCTCAGTTTCAGCAGGCATTAAGTATGTTCGGTGCCGCCTTAGCCTCAGGACAGCTTGGCCCACTTATGAGTCAGTTTGGTTTACCAACTGAAGCTGTAGATGCGGCAAATAAGGGTGATGTCAAAGCATTTGCCAAAGTCATGCAGAACAATGCCAAGTCAGACCAAAAGGAAGGAGATGCAAAGGACAAGAAAGACGAAGAGGAAGATATGAGTTTAGATTAAATTATTTGCTGTCTTTTAAGATATTGGAAATTCTTAGTAATTAAGTGACTGCAGTAGTGTCACTAGTTTATTGCCTACACTCATGCCTACGTTCAGCCTATAAAATAAAGGACTTTTCTTTTATCTGCCAAAAAAAAAAAATAATAATAATGCCTTCCTGCTGAGCTCACCTCCGAGTTATGCTGTATATATCTTATTTTACATAGCTGTTTGCATGTTTGCATATTGCCTTCTCCATCCAAATATGAACTTGAGAGTAGGGACTATTTTTGCTTTATTTTGTATCCCCAGATCTTAGCAGAATATCTGGCACATTTAGCAAAATGCTGAAAACATGCTTGCTGGCTTGATTTGGTAACTTCCCCCCTCCAAAAAGCAAAAAAAAAAAAAATGTTTGTTATATGGGATGACTCCCTGAGGGAAAAAAAAGTGGAGAGACCTAGGAGAAAATTTAGGCTATGTTAAAACAAAAGAGATCAATAAAATTTATTTTTTTAAAAAAGAATGTAGTTCCTTTTAGTGCAACAAAAGAAATAAATATTTTTCTACCTACTCATTAAAGTCCAAAATTACCTAACGCCCACCTTTAACAAACTAGTTAATTTCATCTTCATACTTGTGTTTCTACTGTCAACTGAAAATTTGTATGTGCTCAAACTAAGGGTGTTATGTAAGGTCTCTTTACAAACATATTAATTTATATGCTTAAACTGTTGTTTCCTAGTCATTATTTTCTGTTGGGAAGAGAAAATATACTTATATTTCACAGTAATGTATAAATTGTAGAAAGCTAACAGAAGGGCCCCATTCTCAGATAAATTTCCAAAAAACTTAAATCAGGAAAGCAGAGATAAATTATTAACTAATCAATAATTAATAAAACTATTAAATAATTTAACAAATTATTCTACTTCACAATAAAAACAGTGAAGAACCTAATTAATGAATTACTAGCATTTCTTTTTTGTCTACATTTGCCTTGTCTAGATTTGGGGAGAACTAATTTCAAAGGGTCCACAGAAAAATAGCTTAGGTCAGAGGCAGTCAGCTTAAACTGCTGCAGTGGACATCAGCCCAGAAAGAAGACAAACTCTCAAGTATGATATTCTGAACATGCAAGTAGAATTCCAATGAAAAGGAAAAGAGGGAGTCATCTAAAGACATTAATGTGCCTGTACAGAGAATCAAACTTATTTTTAAAAAGAAATGTGTATGAAATGATTGACTGGCCAATCATAACAGAAAATGAAGGCCAATGAAGGACCAGGCCTGGGAGCATGTTGCCTAACAACCCATGGTACAAATGTTCCCAGGCCTGGGATCTCATTGACCAGTCAGTCCCCAGTTACATGTAGGAATGGAAACAGAAGAGGAAACTTAGGATAAATATAAAATAATAATACATGGAACTGGAACATGAGACCAATAAATACAAAGGACAACAAAGGGGCAAGAGGAAAATCAAAGAAGTTATAGGACTCTTTTTTTTAGATGGATAGGATAATCACTTAAAATCTCAAGTGAAAAGACAGAGAAAATTTTTTGACTTCTTTTGCTTTGATTCTCTCTTCCAAAATGAATGATTTTAAAAATACTTAAAATTCAGTCGAAGTCAAGATAAGTATGGAATTAGTAAGAGAGTACCTGACCCAGGCAAACACCATCCTAGGATATTTAAGGAATTGGCAGTCATGATTGTTGAGTCACCATCAGTAATCTTGGAAACATCATGGAGAAAAGAAGATGTTTCATAGGATTGGAGGTAAGTAAATGCCCTGTTTTTCAAAAAAGAAAATAAAACAGGTCCTCAATTATTGGTTGATAAACTTGAGTTTAATTTCCCAATTTAGTCATATATCAGTCACGTCTGACTCTTCATGACCCCATTTGGGGTTTTCTTGGCAAAGATCCTGGAGTGGTTTGGTATTTCCTTCTCCAGCTCATTTTACAGATAAAGAAACTGAGACAAATAAGATTAAATGCCTTACCTAGGGCTTCACATCTAGTATCTGTTAATCACTTCAGATACTAATCACCACTAGTATTATCTGTTATTTAGCATGTTGTTAATTCTTTTATTTTTGTGTAACATCTATATATACTTTAGGATAAGGAAAATATACCAATCCATGACCCCACTTTTGTAGGGGCAAGGTAAGCCCTTCTGTGGGGAATAAGATTATACAAACCAAGGCCCCAACTCAATATGACCTTTCTACCTCCCATTTCACTGTGCTCTCTGAAATGCTTACTCTATAAGTAACAAACTTACTTTCATCTTAAACTTTTTTTCTTATGTCCAATTAAGGATTCACGTAAATGGAATGCTCGGCACTCCAAGAAAGACCCAAGTCAATTTCTGGGACAGAGGCCAATCCCCCCCACCCCCCACCCAAGAACGATGTTTCCTTGGAGTGGCTAGTTCCAGGAGTTGGGCAGTTATCATATCTCTTCTCAAGGACCTGGCCAGGGTCCCAAGAGAGGAGCAGCCTTCAAGTTCTCAGGATCCCTGTTCCCAAACAACTCAGGGTAATAGATAAATAAGAGGCCTCTAATAGTTTATTAACAACTATATGGGTTTGTATTCGATGTTCATTGAGCGCTCATTGATTTTTCACCAATGGTTGCCGAAGTTGTGTTGAATGATTTAGGAGTCCAATCAGGGGGCTTAAAGACAAAGAAGTGTATGAAAGAGGTAAAAATTTGGGTCCCCAGAAAACGATCACATCATCCACTGTGTCCCAGGGATCACCCTGCCAGTGGAGAAAACAAATATTTTTCAAACAACAATCACATCATCCTTAATAAGGAGCAAGTAGGCCTACACAAGTCAAATCAATCTGGTCATTAAACACTATACATATGCATTGAGTATCCACTTCATACAGCATAGAGAAGTTAGAAAGTAGTTACAGAGTCAAATCACACAGGTTGGAGGAATGGTTCAATAGACAGGGCTTCAACCGCCTAGTGGCCATTCCACAAACCACGCCATTATGACCTATACACAACTGAATCAGTCAATACACAGTTGGGTTAAACTACGAAATTCTATAGGTGCAACTGACCACTGTAACAGGGAAAGAGATATGTATTTTGTTAGGGCATGCTGCCCTTGAGCTAGGGAGAAATGTGATTTTGCAAACTAAGGTGATTTTACAAACTATGGTTCAAACACAAGCACCCCAGCACCTCATCATTCCCCCCTTAAACAGATAGGACCTAAAATCATTTGGGGACAAGGGGCGATGGTCTCAGCCTCCCGAACTGCTTCTTGCTGGGGAGCGGCGTAGAGCTGTCTGTGTTTCATATGGTCCCATCATTCAAGAGGCTGGTGTCCAGAACTTGGTAGATGTCATGTCCAGGAGTGATGGGTCATGTTCTTGGACATGAGATGTCATCTGAGATGACTGAGATGTCATCTGCAAGTGAAGGGTGCTGAGCCTAGAAGAA
Organism: Gymnobelideus leadbeateri; assembly: GCA_011680675.1. NCBI lineage: Eukaryota > Metazoa > Chordata > Mammalia > Diprotodontia > Petauridae > Gymnobelideus > Gymnobelideus leadbeateri. The sequence goes on from WOXC01008520.1 coordinate 140,753, forward strand.
ACAAATCTGGCAAAGAGGTTAAACAAGGGCCAAAAAGGAATAGGAGGAAATTAACCAGAAGTAGGGTGAGTATGGGCTAATATAACCCATTACTCAGACTATTTTACTTTCCTTTTCGTCTTCTCACAGACAAGATACCTCAAAAATTATTCTTTTACTAACATAAGTGCACTGCCTTAAACTAAAGGAGTTCCTGACTTGACCTCACAACTAAATAGTAGACATACATCCTTGTTTCACAAAACTTGTTTATCCTTTGCTTATATTCACTCTGGAAGAAAGAGATACTTCAGAAATTGAATCTTTTACATATACATTGAGTAACAAATGCTAATTTTTGCTTAGATCATGAGATAACTACAAATTGAGATTGAAACAGCAAGATCTCTTCTGCTTTACAACTTATTGCATTAATTTGAAATTTACTAAACCTTCAAAAGCATAACACACAAGACCTTTCAAAACATTTCTTCTTAAAAGTATTTCCTTTCTTAAAAAAAGTTTGAATTTATCCTAGTGTTGAGAAGAATAGTCACTAATTCTTTATATAAGAAAAATTAATTGGAAAGTTTTAAATATCTTTCCTTTTCCTTTAAGGAAAACAAACTTTTAAAATTGGAATTCATTAAATTAAGTTAGTGTCCTTGAGTAACATAAATTCCCAAAGTATTATTACAATTTAAATTCTTAGATACTTGCACAATTCCTAGATATCACAAAATTTAGTCTTAAGCAGTTTGGATAACTTTCTGCACATATTCTACTTCTGGATGAAAAATAATATTAGATTTTCCAAGAAACTAACACAAAAGAGCTCATATCTTTTACTGACTACTTGTTCTGATCACAGAAACTTGCTATGGAAGGAAAAAACTGGGACACTCGACATTCCGAATATGACAGGATAAAGCATCCTTGGCTGTGTTTAAATTCAGGTAAAGTCACAGATATCCAACCATGCAGCATCCATTCCACCTCACAGCTAGACTCAGGAATAGGTGGGAAACATTCCTTTTCAAAGGAACCCCATGGGTAAACTGAGCCAGGAGGGATCCCATCCCAGACAAAGACTAAGATTGTTCCTTCAGCCTTTACAAAATGTAGACTTCCACCTGTTAACAGTACAAGATCACATTCCGTCTGAGTACTTTGTGGCATTTTTTCTCAGATACTGATTTAATGCAGATAATTATACCCAAATTCAAACTCAAAACAAAATTTAGTTATGGTCCTGTGTGCCTTTTACCTTACACAGCAAATTCCACCCATCACAGCTTAGAGCCAGTTAGTTATTTTTATTTTCATGGAGCTCCAATAAGCAATAAAAAAAATTATCAGGCCTCACATATGTAGGGGATTCCATTTACCATCTTTTCTTTAAATAAGATTGCCACATTGACAACATACAAGGGGACAGTCCCCTTTATGAGTACAGATACAGAGATTCAAAAGAAAATTAACAAACAATTGTCCCTTCAAAGTCCAAAAGTCTCATTTCATACAACTGTGAGGGGTTACACCATCTGATGGGAGTCCTCTGGCTGTTTTCCATCCATCCATCCTCAGCATTGCATTCCAGGCTCTTTCTCTTCTGCCTTCATTCATTCAAAAGTAACCTTGGAACCAATTTAAATTACCCGTCCTGAACCCTTATCATTCTTATAAATTAAAATTGGTACAAATCTTTCTGCCTTCTTAAATACTTCTGCACACCCTTCTCAACATACTTAAACCATCTGATACAAAGGTATCGAGACAACTATTTAGAGACAGGAGGGGCTTGGAATCCCCATTTGTCCCCAAACCTTCTTATCTGCCTTCCATATTTCCAATCAAACCTTTATTTATCCTTCCAAATCTCTCAAATCCATTATCCAGATTATTCCACTTTCCTTTCACAATTTTTTTTAACTTGTCCTGGTAAAGCCAATTGTTAGAAATCCTTTTTAATCTTTTGTACATAGACTTTGCTGCTTCTCAGCAAGTCAACTTCATTGTTTAGGAGCTTCATAACTAAAACAAGCTCCCTTTCCAGGCTGAATGACCTTGCCTAATAGAGATAATTTCTAAGGACTTTGGCAATTTTGCAACATCATATAGTAGCAGGAGGACTGTTCTGAATGAGCAGAACTAGTCAAAATACAGTTTTCATCCAGTCTCTTCCTTTCCACATACAGTAATCAATTAACAATTTTAGGTTTTAGCATTAAAACAAATTCCCACAGTTTCATCAAATCATTCTGATTATAAGCAATTAACTACAGATAATATCTACTGCACTAATGAGCAGATTTCTCTACCTGCTATCCCTCTCTCCCTGCTTCCTTTCCCAGGATTAAGATTGCTTCCCCATCCTGGATTATAAAATTTTCCTTGTTTCTCTCACCTTGTGTCTCCCATCTTGTTCTCAGTCTTTCCCATAAAACTTCTGAAATACTTTATTATTTTGGAACTCATAAACCCCACTCTCCAAATCTCAAGGTCTGTCTTTCCTAGCTTTTCTGCCAGGAGACTCACACTGCTTTCTTAATCCCCTTTTGCTTACTTCCTTATATATAAGACACTTCACAGATTGGTTTAGCAACTATATACATATACTTACACATCTATATTTCTTTAATGCTAGGACACACATTACACACACTCCCCAATGGAGTCTTTGATGTAAAAAAATTGACAAAATGTCCCTCATGATTTGTTAATTAACCACTTCTCTCCCATCAAGCAATAAATGGTCTTGCTCCGTCTCAATCTTCCCAAACTTAATTAAATTTTCTTTTTCAGCTTCTATGAACACAAGTATTGCTTTTGTCTTAGGGACTTGGGGATTCAATACATACATCTTCATAGATTCTATGGACAGGGCAGTCTCCTTAACTTTCTTGTCTGTTAATCTGTTCCCCATCATCTCATACCAAAGTCTTATAAAACATTTCTTCATAAGAATATTCCCCTTTTTCAAAAACAGTCTATCCTGATATCATTAACTACTATACAATTCCTAAATTCTCTGGTCATAAAATCTTTTCCAAATGATTAACAAAATCTACACAAGGAGGTTTCACAGGTCTTTTCTTCACATAATTACCAATAATTACCTTTCACAAGTATACTTTTGTAAATACTCGATTTGTGCAGTAACACCAAATAGCTTGGTTAACAATCTTACAAGTTTAAACAATCTTAGCTGAAACTTTCTTTTAATACAACTGTTTACCAATAACAATAATTATCATGTACCTAAATCTAGACTTTGAAACCAAAATCAAGTAATTATCAATTCAACCCATTACCATTGGCATAAAATTCACACTTCAGGAAAATTCCACAGAAGATTAGCAAACATGAAACAATTCATTTTTAGCTTACACAGTTCACATTCAAATAGCACTGTTGTTTTGTACCAGGCATTGCATTGTGCCAAGCACCTTTACAATTACATCAGTCCCATAAAAATCCCTAGGATGTGGATTCCACCACCATCCTCTTACTGAACAGGAAACTAAAGGAAATAAAACTTTTAGGGGAGGGGGAAGGGGGACATACAGTGAGTCACTTTCTTAATGCCAAATAACAATATATACCTTTTGATCATGTAACTATATATTTCTAAGTTCTAATACACTTGGTCCTCAGAAAGGAAATATATCCACAAATGTATTTCTTACCTTACTAATTCCAATTACCCATTCACATTCATATCTTCCAAAAAATTTACAAGATGGTGGCGCAGTGAGTAGAGCATCGGCCCTGGAGTCAGAAGGATCTGAGTTAGGATCCGGCCTCAGACACTTAACGCACACACAAACAAAAACCTAGCCGTGTGACCCTGGGCAAGTTACTTAACCCCAATTGCCCTCCAAAAAAGCAAAAAAAAAATTTACAAGAAGTTTCCTTTTCCCTTATTATAATCAGGTCACTTTAAAACATACTGGGCTAAAATTTGAACTGCTTTCTTTGGTTCTTAAAATGATAACAAATTACAATAGTCTGTATTTTCTACCATAATCAGTGCCCATCTCAAATTCAATAACAATAACTACTCAATTTCAGCCCTTCCACAGTGGATTTCTTGAAGGACAGCATTCTGACCTTCGAATCCTTTTCATGACGCCATAATGTCCAATTAAGGAGGTTCAGAATTCAAATAAACAGAATGCTCAGCACTCCAAGAAAGACCCAAGGCAATTTCTTTAGAATATTTATTCAGAATATCTATATATATAGGCAAGTGAGAACGAAACCAGAGATAACAGAGTAAGAGGCTTAAAGATAGCAGAATAAGAGCAACTATGATTAATAGTGGATATATATTTACATATTTACAAGCATCACTGTTGAGGGGAAGCACCAACACCTGACCACACAAGCTGGGGAATCACAGCCATCAGGGTACTGAACGGGAGGGTCCCAGGCAGAGCATCCTCTCCATGGGTGAGATTCCAATTTGGGGTCTGAATCTTACAGTGTAAGTACCACACAATCAAGATTCTAGTAGCTATTTTCTGTCAGCTTTCAAGATAGTCTTCTTCCTTCCTCAATAAGCTCAGTGCCTGGCTCATGATCTTTCTCTCCTCCCCAATTCCTGCCCTCATTCTATGGGACTTCAATGTGCACAGTGATCTTTTTCTTCCTTCCTCCTCATCTCACACCACTCAGATTGCTTCTTCCATTATCTCTTCCTTTACCCTTGTCTCACAGGAAGAGGTGGTTCTCAAACACCAAGATAACCAGTTCCTCAATTTACCCATCTCCCAAGGCCTATTCCTCTAACTCATCTCAGTAACACACAAAGATAGATAGCCATACTTTTGATCTTGCTAATCATCTACAAGTATTTCACTTCCATATTCATGTACTCTGAAATTTTGTCTGATCATATTTTATCATTCCATCTTTTCCTTTGCCTTATGACCTCTCACCATGATATCCAATCCCTTCACTCCTCAGTTCTTTCTCAGACCATCACCCCTGCACTGACTACCTCCCCAATATGGCACATTGGTAAACTCTTCACTATTCTCTTCTCAAGTCCCTTGTCCTATTATCTTAGCATCAGTCTTCCCCTGACAAGCCCCAGCAGTGTATTACTTACCCCATCCACTACCTTCACTACTATTCATGTGCTACTAAACAAAGCTAGAAAACCTCATGAAACTGCTAACTATATATTTGTGGGACATAACCTCAAATGGGCCCTCACTATAGCAAGGCAATCCTTTTGCACTTCACTAATTGAGTCACTATCTGACTCACCACAGTGGTTCTTCTAACTTTTTTATTCCTCCTCAAACTTCCCATGGCTCCACCTCCCCCAACCCTCTCAGCTATGAACTTTGCCACATATTTTGCTGAAGAAAAAAAATTAGGGGTTTCACTAAGAGGTCCCTTTTTTCCCTCCTCTTCATCCTATATCATTCAGGTGCCTTCTTCCACTATCTCCTTCTTCACTCCTGTCTCACTTGAAGAGATAGCCCTTCTTCTTTCCAAAGCCTCTACATGTACAGATGATCTCATTCCATTCTTTCTTCTCCCCAAAAATTGCCCTGGCTATCATTCCTATTGTCTCACTAATCTTCAATTGTTTCCTGTCTACTGGCTACTTCCCCACTGCCTACAAACATTGGCAGTTGTCCACCCCTACTAGCTATCTTCCCATATCTCTCCACCCTCCCTTTTTTTGATAAATAGTATAGTATTTTTTCCCAATTATATGTAAAGACTGTTTTCAACATTCATTTTTATAAGATTTTGAGTTTCAAATTTTCTTCCCTTCCTCTCTCTCATTGCCCCCCCAAGATGGCAGACAATCAAATATAGCTTATACATGTTCAATAATGTAAAATATATTTCCACATCAGTCATGTTGTGAAAGAAGAAACAGAACAAAAGGGAAAAGTTACCAAAAAAAGTGAAAATAGTATGCTTTAATTTGCATTCGGACTTCATGGTTCTTTCTCTGGATGTAGACAGGATTTTCCATTATGAGTCTTCTGGAATTGCCTTAGATCATTGTATTGCTTAGAAGAGCTAAGTCAATCATAGTTGATCATCATACAATGTTGCTGTTACCATGTGCAATGTTCTCCTGGTTCTGCTCACTTCTCTCAGCATCAGTTTGTGTAAGTCTTTCCAGGTTTTTCTAAAATTAGCCTGCTTATCATGTCTTATAGCCCAATAGTATTCCATCACATTTTTATACCACAACTTGTTCAGTCATTTCCCAATTGTTGGGTATTCCCTCAATTTCCAATTCTTTGCTGCCAAAAAAAAAGAGCTGCTACAAATATTCTTGTACATGTGGGTCCTTACCCTTTTTAATGATCTCTTTGGGATACAGACCTACTAGTGGTATTGCTGGGTATGCACAAAGAGTATGCACAGTTTTATACCCCTTTAGGCATAGTTCCAAATTGCTCTCCAGAATGGTTGTATCAGTCCACAATTCCACCAACAATGCATTTAGTGTCCCGATTTCTCCTCCCTTTTGAGGCTAATCTCCATAAGAAGACCACCTCTTTCAGTGCCCTTTACTTTCTTTCCTCTCAGGCCATTCTTAATTCTTTCCTCTCTGGCTTTCAACCTCATCATTCAACTGAAAGTGCTTTTCTCCAAAGTTGGCAGTGATCTCTCAGTTGCCAAATCCAATGGACTTTGCTCAGTCCTCCACATTCTTGACTGCTCTGCAACTTTAGACACTGCCAATTTAGCCTCTTTTTCTGTGGTATATTTATTATATATTATATATATATATATATATATACATATATATATTATATTTGGTATAGAGAGAATACTCTCTACCCCCCTCCCACTCCGGTATCTAATCTGTTGCCAAGTCCTATCAATCCTACCTCCATAGCATCTCTCATACATGCCCCCTTCTTTCCTCTGACACTGTCACCACCTTGGTACAATCATCACCTCATGCCTGGTTTGCTCTCCCTGCTTTGAGTTTCTTTTTTGATCTCTCTCCACTCTGATCTAACTTCCACTCATTTTATCAAACTCCTCTTCCTACAATGCAGATCTGACTATAATAGCACTTATTCAGTAAACTCCATGGCTCTCTGTTGTCTCCAGGATCAAATAAAACATTTTCTGTTTGGCTTTTAAAGACCTTCATAACCTGCCCCTTCCCCTGGAAGGGAACTGGAGATAGCTATTACCACAGTGGATAGAACATTGGGCCTGTAGTCAGGAGGACCTTAGTTCAAATCCAGCTTCAGATACTTATTAGCTGTGTGACTCTAGGCAAGACCCTTAAATACCACTTGCTTCCATTTCCTCATCTGTAAAATAGACATAGTCTGTCTCAAAAGATTGCTGTGAAAATCAAACGAGATACTATTTATAAAAAGTGTCTGGTATATAGTCGGAACTATATAAATGCTTATTCCCTCCCTCCTCTTCCTTTCTAGTATTCTTAAAACTTTAGTTCCTTCCACATACTCTTCAATCCAGTGATACTGGCTTGATCTTCCAACTCCACGAACCTTCAATGGTTACTCTATGCCTGGAATTCCCTCCTTTCTCATCTCCACTTCCTAGCTTCCCTGTCTTACTCTAAGTCTCAGCTAATGTCCCTCCTTCTGCAAGAAATCTCTGCCAGTCCTCCTTAATCTTCATGCTTTCCCCCTAAAACTACCCCTACTTGATTCTGCACATATCTTGTTTGTACACAGTTGTTTACATTTTGTCTGTCTCCCCACTCTTACCCCCTCAAATTGGATTGTGAGCTCCTGAGAACAGTGGCTGTTTCTGCCTTTCTTTGTATCCCCAGCACTTGACATGGTACCAAGTACATTGTAAGCACTTAATTAATGCTTATTGACTTGATTTGACTTGAGAGGATTGGAAACCATGCCACAGGGGGATTACTTTAGGGAAATGGACATATTTAACTTGGAGAAAAAAATCCGTGGAGATACGATAGTTGCCTTTTTGAGCTGTCATGTTGAAAAGTGATTAGATTTCTACTACTTAGGTTAAATATTAATTTTAGGGTGTTTTTTTAAATTTCCTAATAATTTGAACTGCACAAAAGTGAAATGGGCTGACTGAGGATGTCGTGAGTTCCTCCTCTCAGAAATTTTTAGGTAGTCAAGATTGTCAGATGGGTTGTGGAGCAAACTCTTTTTCCTATAAGGGTGGGCTAATTGGCCCCAAAGATCCTTTCAAATTCTAAGATTCTGCGATTCTCTGGGCCATAGAGATCCATCTTGCCCTACTGGAAAGTCTGAGGAGGGATGTGGGAGTCTATAGGAGAGAGCAGATTGGGGAAGGGGGTATACAGTGGGATCGCTGTTTTGGGGTGGTGGGTAGGAGAGAAACAAGGAGAAAATTTGTAACTCAAAATCTTGTGGAAATGAATGATGTAAACTAAAATTAGACGTAAAATTTCATTCAAAAAAATAAAATTTTGTGATTCTGAGTTCAAGGTAACTGGAAATTATTCAAATCTGGAGAATGAAGGGGAAAACAACTAAAGAATTTTTTTCTGATTTTTTTCCCATCAATTGTGCCCTCTAGTGTTTGAAATTATGATAGCTAAAGAAATAGGTCTTTACAGTTTTTTTCTCCTTTTTTCTTTTATTCTTACCTTATTAAAAAAAAAAACTAAAGATGAGTAGGACTTGTAAGCCTCTAAAAATTATCTTTATCAATGACAAAAAGAAACAAAATACTTTTGTCAGCACTTTTTATGGTAGTAAGGAACCAGAAACAAAATAGATTTCCATTGCCTGGAGATAACTAAAGAAATTGTGATTCATAAATGTAGTAGAAAACCACAATGGTCAAATAAATGAGAACTATTATACATACAGAGTAGAATGGGAAAACTCATATGAATGGATACAAACAGAACCAGAAAAACAATATACAGAAGATCTACAACAATGGAAATGGGAGGCAGCTAGGTGGTACAATGGGTAGAGCACCACCCTCGAGAAAGGAGGACTTGAGTTCAAATCCTTAACACAAAAACTAGCCATGTGACCTTTCGAAAGTCACTCAACCCCAATTGCCCTCCAAAAATAAAAAGAAACTAAATGGGAACAATGTAAATGGAAATGGGGAAAATGCAACTGAATGATCAAGCCTGGCTTAATGAAGACACTTCCTCTATTACTTTGTAGAGGCAGGGGACATCAGACTTTTTTATATGTTAGTTTTGCTGAACTTTTTCCTTCCTTTTTCTGTTCTTAATCATAAGAGATGGCTCTCTGCAGGGTGAGGAGACAATGTAAAACCAAAAGATATCAATAAAATGTATTTTTAAAAAAGCATTTCCTATCCTCCTCTGTTCGAATTTGTTACTGTAGAAAAAAAATTATCACCATTAACAAACTAATAACGCTGATTTTTGTAAGATACTAATAAGATTTTTTTATAAGATGCTGATAAGGCAAATAGATGGTATAGCAGATAGAATTGAACCTGAAGAAAACCTGAGATCAAATCCTGTCTTTTAAAAACTTACTAGCTGTGTGACCCTGAGTAAGTCATTTAATTTACATCTGCCTCAGTTTCCTCATCTGTAAAATGGGGATCATAATATCACCTCCTTCTCAGGTTTGTTGTGAGAATAAAATGAGATGATGCTTATAAAGTGCTACTCAAATCTTTTTTTAACTTTATTTTTGTTGGATTTTTTTTTGGTCTGCGTTTTCTTTTATACCATGACTAATATGGGAAAATGTATTGCATAAATGCACATGTATAAACTATATCAAATTACTTGCCTTCTCAATGAGGCGGTAGGGAGGAGGGTGAGAATTTGGAATTCTAAATTTTTAAAAATGAATATTAAAAACTGTTTTTACATGCAATTGGAGGGGGGAAGTAAAATATTAAATAAATGAAGAGCAGAAGGTTAAGGATCTCCTTGATGGTCTAATCCAAAGCATGATGAAAGAAAACCAAATAACTCCTCTTATATAGAGACATGCTTTACTAACAGTTACTAAAAAGAGAGAATTAGATTCCCTGCTAAGGATTGTATCATTCATTTCTTGTATACCCTTTGTAGACATATATGCATTATTATTATTTATTTGGAATTTAGTTAGAAAACCCTTGCATTAGAATAGGGAATTATGCGTATGTGTGTGTCTGTGTCTGTGTTTCTATGTTCTAGGATTAGTTGTTATTGTTTTAAAAGATGCTACAATGATTACTTATTCATCATTTACCTTGATTTTCTATGACTGATCAATCTCTAATTCACCTGAAAAATGCTCCCTCCAATCCTGGACCTGAAAGCCAGTAGGAGTCTTTTTTCACAGATTTGAGTCTAAAAGATTGCTATAAAGTAAAATGTTTATACTTGACTCCATAAGTCTCGAGGATAGAGTTCTTTGAAGTGGGAAAAGAAACTCATAGGCCACATGAAGAAGCAAAACTTATTTTTGTCTACTAGGAAGAACCAAAATCCAGCCTCTTAACTTAATGTGATCAGAGAAAGGCCTCATGGTAAACACACTTTAAGAAGTAGAATCTATTGTCCTCTTCTATCTTCTGACCTTCTATCTCCCTGACATGATGAGAATGAACACAGAAAAAGGGCCTTGAAGGCTCCCAAGGCTGATATCAGTTTCCCTGCCACCTCTTTCCCCCCACTCCCACCCATAGCCCCATCAGGCTCAGGAATCCCCAAAGTCTCCACCCAGGAAATTCCAGCTCTCAGACTAAGGAGAAGGACAGCAAGCTCCAGAGGGGTCAGCACCTCCTGGGGGTCCCCTGAGGAGCTGTACCAGCAAGGGACAACTGAAGTGGCCTATGCAAATCTTAAAGCACTCTAAAAATGTTGCTGAACTATTGATGCCTTTTTAGATGAAATATCACAAGAAAATTATGAATACAAGTAGCCCCTAAAACAAGAACCCTAGATTTACACACATACCTTATATTTAAAACAACTTTTTGGTCTGAACTACCACCTTGGCAGGGAAAGGAAGCCCCTTTTGACAGTAGAACTACAGTAGGCAAGAGGTGCTCTGGAAGACCTTGCTTTAGAACCCCGGACATTTTCCCATAGAAACAATATCATAAATAAGGCTAAGTTTGCAACCACCCCCAAAACCTTCTTCATACCCTTGTTGCATATTCAATACTATACATTTACAAAGAAGAAAACAGTAGTAAAAACCAATAATGTAGCAGATGTCAGATCCAAAATGTAGATGAAATACAGTGCATTAGATAAAATGATCTGGGGGGCACTGGGACAACATCCATGCCCAAAAGTAGCTCCCTGCTATGTAACATAGGAAGCCAAATTCCACCATTACAAAGTTATTCTCTTAAATTAACACAATGACTTTCCTGGATCTTATTCTGAAATATAAAATTCCCTCTCTCCCCATTCATAGAAGAATGCTGCTCTGTCTCTCCAGAATGAAAATGTCTTATGGTCATAGATTCAGACCTAGAAGGAACCTTAGGTATCAACTAAGTCAATCCTTTCTATAGGCAAGAAATCTGAGGCCAAAGAAATTAAATAGGGGCGGCTAGGTGGCACAGTGAGTAGAGCATCGGCCCTGGACTCAGAAGGACCTGAGTTCGCATCCAGCCTCAGACACTTAAGGCACACACAAACAAAAACCTAGCCATGTGACCTTGGGCAAGTTACTTAACTCCAATTGCCCTCCAAAATGCCAAAAAAAAAAAAAAGAAAGAAATTAAATAGAAGGAACTTAGAGTTAGGAGCTCCAAGTCCCTAGTTCAGACACATGCTAGCAAATAACCTAACATTATTTTTTTGTTTAAAGCAATTGGGGTTAGGTAACTTGCTCAAGGTTACACGGCTAGTCATGATTTATTTGTGGGTGCTCATTTTCTGAGGCCGGATTCGATCTCGGGTCATCCCAACTCCGAGGCCGGCGCTCTTACTCACTGCGCCCTCTAACATTATTTTCAATAATAATTTTTTAAAATATCATTAATATCATTTACACAGAGCTTTAAGTTATGCAAAGTGCTTTACAAATATCTCATTTGATCCTCACAACAACCCTGGGAGGTAGGTGCCATTAGTATCCTCATTTCACATACAAGGAAACTGAAACCAACAAAGACTAAATGACTTGCCTGGGGTCACATAGCTACTAAGTGACTGAAGCAGGATTTGAATCCAGGACTTTCTGACTCCAGGTCTAGCAGTCTATCCACTGTACCATCTAGCTACCTCCTCAACTTCCATTCCTTCATTTATAAAATATATATATATTATTATTATATATTATATATAATGCTTATAGTATTTACTTCATAGAGTTATTGTGAGAAAAACATGTTGTAAATCTTAAAAGACAGCTAAGGTGGCTGCCTAGACGTGAAGAAGTGTAGTGGAGTCTTCCCCACAAATCTACCAGATAGATCTGGAAAACACAGCAAACTAAATCTTGATTGGGGAATTCCAAGAAAAAAAACACTGAAAGTCATTTTTCCAGCCCGGGTTGGCATGGGGAGAAAGATAGAGAGGCCTTCAAATACTGGGGATGAAATCTAGACAGAAACAGCTTGTGAAGAGCATCCATGTACTGGGAGAAATTATGTCCTGGAACAAGAAGAGGTTCCAAATCTAGCAGAGAAGGGTCTAATCTTGTCCAGGGCACAAGAAAAGATGTAAACTGGAAGCTTTGTCTTCATTACTCAGTTCCAGGTTTCAGATTAAAAGCAAATTGAAGAGGATATCTGTGACTAGGGGCAACCTTCCAGGGTAAGGAGTAGTGCTAGGCCTTAGACTATGTACCAGATGAAAGGTACAAGTTTCAAACCAAGCAGCAGTTGTGACTTGGACCCAAAGCTGAGCAGGGTCTCAATACCAGCTTCCAAGCCAATCTCAAGCCTACAATGGAATAATCAGGGAAAGAAATATTAAAACAAAGTCAAAAGACTGGAAAAATAGAAGGAAATGTAAATTATCGCTCATCAAAAATCAACTCACCTGGAAAACACATCAAGAATAGATTATTTTTAAGAATCAATGGACTACCTGAAAGCCATGATCAGAATAAGAGTCAAGATATCATAACTAAAGAAATCATGAAAGAAAACTGCCCCAGATATTTTAGAACCAAGAGACAAAATGGAAATAGAAAGAATCCCCCCATCACCTCCTGAAAGAAATCCCCCAATAAAAACTCCCAGGAATACTACAGACAAGATCCAAAACTTCTAAGTTAAAGGGGGGAAAATGCTGCAAATAGCCTGAAAGAAAGAATTCAAGGACTGAAGAGCCATGATGAGGATCACACAAGATTTAGCAGCTACCATTATAAATGAAAAAAAAAGCATGCAATTAGATATTCCAAAAGACTTTTATAATAATTAACCCAACAAAACTGAATATAATCCCACAGGAGTAAAAATGTATCTTCAATAAAATAGAAGACTTCTAAGCATTCCCAATGAAAAAAGCAAAGATGAGTAAAAGAATTTTTTTAATACAAACAAATGAATTAAGAGAAACATAAAGAGGTAAATACAATGGAGCAATTAGAAGGGATTTTATAAAGATGCACTATTTCCATTTTAATGGAGCAGTGATTAAGGGTCCTTTCAGAAACTAAGATCATCAGGAATCATTTTGTATGTTTCAAGGATTTTGAAAGAAGAAAAGAAAGGGAGGAAGAGAAGGATACAATAGAGGAAAAAAGAGGAGGAAGGCTAGACAAACATTATCTCACATAATCAAGATGTGTAAACAAAGTTATTTCCAAACATGGAAGGAGTTAAGGTAGGGGTGGGGAATCTGTGGTCTCAAGGGTGAGTTAAGGGATTTCTTGAACCTCACTTCCACTTGAAATCATAAAAGATAACAAGAAATATACACACAGAAAGAGTTTGGTATAGAAATGCTTCAACTCAAAAGGAAAATAAGATGAAATGAGGAAAGGAGAAAGGCTGGGGTTGGGGGGAACTTGTTATAATAAGAAGGTAAGTAGATTGAAGGTAAAATTTATCATAAGCAAAATAACCCCTAAGCTTGGAGGCAGGAATCATGGATTAAGATTTTTTAAAACCCAATCACAGAAAAATAAATTAAACAAGCCATAAATAAACTTATAAACAAATTTTAAAAAACCCACAAGACCAGAGAGATCCACAAGTGAATTAATTCTATTAGACGTTCAAAGAACAATTAATTTCAATACTACACAAAAGGTCTGCAAAAATAGTTTTTAAAAAAGGAGGATGCTACCAAATTACTTATATTATACAAATATTGGGGGGGGTCGAGGAAAGAAAATAGCAGATATTTAATGAACTAGAGGACTTTGGGGCATTCCTGATGAAAAGACTAAAGAGCTGAATAGAAAATCTGACATTTAAACCCAAGACTTGGAGAAGAATAAAAGGCAAAGATGAATGAGAAATCCTAAGGAACTTAAGAAGGTGAAACTATTTACATTTCTATGAGGGAAGATGATGCAAATAACCCCTAAGGACTTTATTAGGGGAGTGAAAAGAATTCTACTTAGACAGAGGGCATGAGTGTGCCTCCATTTATTATGTTGGGGTGGTCTCAAAAGAATAGGGAGGGAAATAGAATGGAAGGATGAGAGAGATGAACTAGGAAAAGGGGGGAGAGGAAGAATAGGGAAAATTATCTCACATAAAAGAGGCTCACAAGGGAGAGTTTTTACAACGGAGGGGGAAATAGACCTCATTCTTTTCACACAGTTGGGTGTAGAAATTCATCTTACCCAACAGGGAAGTAAGAGGGGAAGGATCTAAGAGAAAAAGAAGTAAGATTGGGGTTGGGGGAGGAGTGTGAAAAAGGAGGTAGATTAAGGGAAGCACTAGTCAGAACTAGAACTTTTGAGGAGAATACAGTGTAAAAAAGAGAAATAGAAATAGAAGAGAATAGCATGTAGGGAAATACAGAGTTAGAAATCATAAGCATGATGGGATGTGTGTGCAATGGGATGAATTCACCTATAAAATGGAAGTGGGTAGCAGAAAGAATTAGAAACCAGAATTCAACAATATCATGTTTACAAGAGACACAAAACTGAATTAAAATAAGACACAGGAGCAGAATGCTACCACTGAAGTAGAAAAGGACAGGGTTAGCAATCATGATCTCAGAAAAAAAGAAAAAATATTATACAAATGGACAGTTTTAATTACAGTAAAACCCATATAATTAAGCTGAGATTTGAACAGAAATGATCAACTGGGAAAATATCTTTCCAGCAAATTTCTCTGATAAAGGAACATTTCCAAGATCTGATTCAAATAAAAATCATTCCCCGATTGATAATCAAAGGATTAATAATCAAAGGATTTTAACGAGCAGTTCTCCAAAGGAAGATCCAAACTATCAATAGTTATATTTTTAAAATGCTCCAAATGATGGAAAATTAGAGAAATGAAAACTAAAGCAATTCTAAGAGTTTACCTTACCCTTGATTCAGATTGGTGAAGCTGACAAAAAAAGGAAAATGACAGATATTGAAGGGGCTCTGGGAAAATCAGCTCATAGATATACTGTTGGCAGAGATGGGAAATGGTTCAGTCATTCTGGAAAGCAATGTTCACAGGTGCAATCCAAAAAGTCTACATATTGTGTATACTCTTTACCCAGTGATATTATTACTAGGTCTATACCTTCCAAAAGAGCTCAAAGAACGATTAAGAGGTCCTTTATGCATAAAAAATATTTATTGCTAAATTTTTTTAGTGACAAGGATCTGGAAATTAAGAGGGTGTCCAACAATTGGGGAATGGATGAACAAATTATGGTATATAAATGTAACATGATATTATTGAGATAGAAGAAAAGAAGAACAATATTTTCCTAGAAATTTGGAAAGACATATGAACTGATGAAGAGTGCAACGCACAGAAGTAGAATTGCAACTTATACTTATAAGTATAGTAGAATTGCAACTTATAACAACATTTTAAAGACTTAAGAATTCTGATCATGGGGCAGCTAGGTGGCACAGTGAGTAAGAGCGCTGGCCTCGGAGTTGGGATGACCCGAGATCGAATCCGGCCTCAGAAAATGAGCACCCACACATAAATAATGACTAGCCATGTAACCTTGAGCAAGTTACTTAACCCCAATTGCTTAAAAAAAAAAAAAAAGCATTCTGATCAATGAAATGACCAACCACAATTCTAGAGGACTGATAAAGAAGACTACTACCCACCTCATGACAGAGAGGTGATGGCCTTAACCGGCAGAATGAGACACACTTTTTTTTGAACAAGATCAAGATGGGAATTTATTTTGCTTAACTATACTTATTTGTTACCTGGGTTTTGTTTTCCTTTGGCAGGGAATAAGGGGAGGAAGGAGAAAGAAAAAATAAATGCCAGACAACTGAAAAAAATTAATTTTTAAAAAGATATACAGTATAAATTAGAGGCAAACTCAGAGGAAAAGAACTGGGCGCTGGGAGGGATAAGGAAAGGTCCACAGAAGTAGGTGAGATTTGAGGTAAGTATTAAAAGAAGACAGAGAATCCATGAGAGGGAAATGAGGAAGGAAAGCATTTTAGGTATGAGGACAGCCACCCTTCATACCTAGAACTGATGAGAACAAATAGACTGAAAAGGTAAAAAGGGGAAAGGTTGTGAAGGGTTTTAAAAGCCAAACTAGAACACAATTAGTAAGAGTAGAAAACAATTCAAATTCATGTTTTGTCCTGTTCTGTTTGTTCTCATCAGTTCTAGGTATCAAGGGTGGAATCCCCACTGGACCCAGAATCAAGCCAGGGAGATCTTAAGAGTCAGGATTCCAAGATGAATGGTGTAGTCAGCAGGGAAGCCAAGGTGGGTTTTGGACCTGGAACTTAGGTCTGTGCTATATAGGAAGTGAGTTAAACTGTGAACCTAATCCCCTCTGTCTGCCCAGAATATGAGCTAGGGGAGGTAGGGGAGGTGGTGAACATGTCCCCAGGTGTTAGGCGAATGTTTGTATGTTCATTCTTGCTACTGCTTTAAAATAAATATGCCTTAATTAAAAACTAATCTGACTATTGACTAGTTGTTAATGGAACTGGGCTGAAGGGGACCTCCAATAGAGGGAACAACAATCACAAAGGCTGGAGTCAATGATATAAACCCTAGATACCCAAACCTCCTTAAGGTTTGCGGGGGGGGGGGGCAAGAAGGGGGAGCAGGGTGAAATGTAACCTACTTGACCTTTGGGTAGTAGAGGCCAGAGTAGTAGTCACTATTATATACTATATGAATGTGAATTATTACTATTATTACATCATCCACTTGGCCATTACCTCTTTCTAGAGGCCTTTGTTCACCTTTAGGCAAACAAAATTTCAGCACCTATGTGCTACAAGTATGTATTTCCCCATAATCTCAGAATCTCACCAAAAAAAAAAAAAAAGCAGAAAACTAATGAGTCTACAACATTGTCTGCACTTCAGTTGGTTCAACTTTTGGGTACTGTCGAAAAGACTAATTCATAGAAAAACAGAATGCCCGGGGCGGCTAGGTGGCGCAGTGAATAGAGCGCCGGCCCTGGAGTCAGAAGGACCTGAGTTCGGATCCGGCCTCCGACACCTAATCCACACAAACAAAAACCTAGCCGTGTGACCTTGGGCAAGTTACTTAACCCCAATTGCCCTAAAGGGGTGGCTAGGTGGCGCAGTGAGTAAGAGCGCCAGCCTCGGAGTTGGGATGACCCGAGATCAGATCCGGCCTCAGAAAATGAGCACCCACACATAAATAATGACTAGCCGTGTAACCTTGAGCAAGTTACTAAACCCCAATTGCTTTAAAAAAAAAAAAAAAAAAGAAAAACAGAATACTGGTCCAGTTCCCTTAACTCTATTATTAAGTTTGTTTGGATAGTTGATTTTTGGAGACTAGCTCCCCTTTCTCGTTCCCCACCATATAACATGGAGAAAAAGGGAACAGCTAAAAATAATGTATTAAAATATTCCTGTGAACAGATTTTTTAATTCAATTCATTTTGGTTTGCATATTCCTGTCCTGATTTCCCTTAGGCCCTAGACCTATGGCCCAAGATTTGTTTCATAGTTTTCACACAGAGAAGCACTATGGTCTAGCATTACCACCACTAAGCTTTGAAGTCATAGTGTGAAGGATTAAGAGCTGCAAGGGACCTCAGAGATCACCCTCTTTTAGAGGTTTAACTCCCTCATTTTACAGATGAATTTGAAACCAAGAATGGTTAAGTCAGAAGACCAAGGTTCACATTCTGGCTCTACAGTTGCTTCCAAAACCTGATCCATCCCACCCTCACCCCTACCACCCCTCTTCAGGTAAGACACATAGACTATCTTTGAGTCTGTTTACTGCTTTATAAAATGTGAATAATACTTGCATTATTTGCCTCAGAGTTTTGTTGTGAAGAATAAATTAAATATTCTTATATGTAAGAAATTTTGCTAACAAACTCAGGTTCAAATTTTAAGACTAATCTTGGTTTTAAAAGCTCTAAATTGAGCCCAGCTTGTCATAATGTATAGGGGTGAAAACTGTGGCTGAAATAACACACTCTATAGAAATGAGACTTTTTTTTTAACAGAGCAAGGTTTATTTAAGATAGACATATAAATACATAAAGAATTACATTCCAGTTTTGGAAGCATTTTAAATTAAGATTTGGAATATAAGAAACTAAGTGTTTCCAATTCTTCTCAAGGTTCAGAATTAAGGTCATTTAATCAGAAACATCTCATGTTATCAAGTGAAAAAGAAAAACAGAAATGTCTCAAAAAGAGGAAATGTTAGCATCTAAACATAAAAGAATGATGACTATAGCTCCTGATGTCTCAGAGTAGTCAGGGGCTCTCTTGGAATGACTTCAGGTAGTAAGACCTATCTGTTCTCACAGTTCAGGAACATTCATCTTGAGTCTAATCAGCAGCAGCCTTCACCTTCTTACATGGCCTTCTTCACATTCTGGTGAATTTTGAATGTGTGAAATAAAACTATCTTAAAGAACACATGATAATGCTGTAAAGTATATGTGGATTTATTCACATTTACCAAACTTCTGAAATTTAGAAAATATAAATTAAATAACCTCAGTCACTTCTAATGGCAGTTACCTAGAATGGAGTGCTAGATTTGGAGTCAGTAAGATCTGTATTTAAATCTTTCCTCCGACACTTTCTAGCTCCCTAACCCTGGGAAAGCCACTGAACCTCTTAGCCCAAGAGAGTACTTGTCTGGACTTTTCATTGGTGTCTCCAAAACAGCAGTAGCTGGTAGCAATGTCTACACTGGGATCTCAGGAGAAACCAGACACCCAGAGGAAAGGCAGATTCAAGACGCTACAAGAAGCACAACAGAAAAGCTGTACCATGCCTGAGGGGACCTTCGTTAGTGTACCCCCAAAAGGGTAAAATGGACTTCTAACAACCAAGAGCCGTGACTCATCCTTTTGTAACATGTGCTTTCTAAATTTGAGCTTAACTTCCTCTGCATGAACTGGTGGAAGGCTGTCACAGATTTTTTGGGGGGGCGGGGGAAAGGGTAGGAATGTTTTGTATCAACTGTTCTTACACCTTGCCTGATACAGCTTTTTTTTTTTTTTTATGGGAGTGCCAGGGAAATGGCTAGTCTTTTATTGGAGGGAAGAAAACATAACACATCTCAAGTAAACCAGTTCAGGGGCTCAGTGGCTAAACTGGTGGGGTACCAGCTTGTAATGGGTTCCACAGTTAGGGCAACGCTGTGTCTCACCTTTGTGAAGCCAGAACCAGATGACTGCGCTGTTGTCCTCTTCACAGATACAGCCCACTATTCGCTTGTCAGTGATGGAAGGGACCAGGTTGGGCTCCTCCTTAGTCCCTGGAGCTGCCTTTGGGGCTAGCATATTGTATGGATCCAAATCATTTCTTGCAGCCATCATAATCTCTCTCTCCAAGCCAGTAGCCTGCTCCTCATCAGAAGGGATACCTCCTCTGGTCGCCATGGACCGAGCGGCCACCCGAGCAGGGCCACAGGCCCTCAAGGCCTGGACAGCCAGTGCCCCGGCGCCCCGCAGTAACCTTGAAGCCATCGCGCCTGAGACAACTAAGCCCTGATACAGCTTTTTAAAAACTAATTTAGTCTATCATGTGTGGATAGCTGTGGGGCAGGCTTGGGCAGAGCCTGGTGGGTTGAGACTTATGGGGCTTCCAACATGAATGAAATAAATGAAAAGCAATTATTACATACTTACTATGAGTTAATCGCTATGTTAACCTGTTGAGAGAACAAATAGAAAAAAAATAACAATCCCCTTGAAACAGATTTTAAGGAAATCATACTAACTCGGGATAGATAATACATATAGGAGGGTTCAGGGTGAATGTACTGTTTGCCCTACAGAGTGCAGAGTCTGGAAGCAATTGGTCAAAGGTGAGGAAGTGGGCCTAGGGCAGAAATTCCCTCCAGGATTTCTCTAGCAGAGATGGGGATGGGTGATCAGTACCTGGCCAAAAAAGGAAGATGAAGAAAGGGCAGAAAATGGGGTTGTGGCAGAATAGAACAGCTCCATGCCCTAGATGGTCCTGTCCCTGCTGTAGTCTGGATTCTACTATCAGTGCCTTTCTACAGTCCTGGATGGGATGGCTGGTTCTTTGTCCTCCTACTGGACAGCTTTCAAAGTCTTGGCCGAGGACAGGGATTCTCTGCCCTCTGCTACAATCCCTGGCTTCTCCCTCAATGGGGGGGGGGGAGGCGTCAACTGGGCACTGGTCTTGGCCCTGTTTCCATTTCTTTTTCCCAAGTAGGAGTTGAATTCATCCCTTACTGAGGCCCTGGAAGTTTACTGGATGTTAGAGATTGCACTGGCTTTGGCCCTCCATCTCCACGTGGCCATTGGTCAGTTTCAGGCATCCTGGAACCAGCTCTGATTCCCTGGGCAGTCCTTTTTACAGGCTGCTGGCATCCTCTAGGAGTATCCACCGGGCCTCTGGCTTTTCTCATTCA
Source organism: Gymnobelideus leadbeateri (assembly GCA_011680675.1). Lineage (NCBI taxonomy): Eukaryota > Metazoa > Chordata > Mammalia > Diprotodontia > Petauridae > Gymnobelideus > Gymnobelideus leadbeateri. Next base: position 161,684 of record WOXC01008520.1, read on the forward strand.
GTCCTGGATTGGATGGAGGAAGGCGCTGATGTTTCCTGTTGCTGTTACTGATCATCTGGCACCCTTTTAGATGGTTGACAAGGAGTCTGTCAGCCAAGCTTCCCACAGTAAAAACCTTTTCGCTGGGGTGGCTAGGTGGTGCCCTGAATAGCGCACCCGCCCTGGAGTCGGGAGGACCTCTGACACTTGGCACACTTACTAGCCGAGTGACTTTGGGCAAGTCGTTTAACCCCAATTGCGCTCCAAAAATTAAAAATACTAATAATAATGAACATGCAAGATATGTACAAAAGAAAGGGAAGCAGGAGAAAGAAATATCCAACTACTCCGGAATCTTTGCCAAAAGAAACCCAGCGGGGTTGCTCAGGTCACGCTGCCCCGCCCCAACCGCCCTGTGAGATTCCCGTCCTTCCATCCCCGCCCTTGGCACGCAGCATATGCTTTTTGCCCTTCTTATAAACGTTGGTTTTTGTCTCTTAAAAACTCGATCTCATCTCGTGTCTGCTCGGTTACAAACCCGCAGCGTCAAGCAAAAAATTAGCTGTTTCCAAAAGATCTCCGTACGCCTCCGCCTACCCGGAGTTCTCCTCTCCTCCATCTGGAATCGGGCAGCGTGCTTCATTCTCAGCCCTACAGCACTGGGCTGGGGCGGGGTTGCTGGGCTTTCTCTCACGCCCCCTGCTGCTTTCCACGCGTGCACCAAGGTCTCGCGCTCCACGCCAGCGCGGCAGGTGCCCGCGCCCCGCCCCCGCCCCTTAGCCCCGCCTCCTGGGCGGAGCGAGCAGCCGGCACCACCCCTCCTGCTCCCCACTCCCCCCGCCCCCGGCAGGTGCCCGCGCGCCTCTCCTCCCGTCAGCCCCGCCCCCCCGGAGGCGCGTGCACCCAGTTTCCCCTCCCCGGCCCCGCCCCCGGCAGCTTCACTTAGCTAGCCGGCCGTCCACGTCGGCATTAGGCCGGCCCGCCCAGAGCGGGCTGGGTGGATTACATCCGGGTCGTTAGAGGCGCTCCCCCGCCCCTTTTCCTTCAGTAATTTCGCTCACTTCCTGCAGTTTCCGGTCTCTTTTGCACCCGTCGCCTCCGCCACCGCGGTAGCTGCGCCCCCTCCCTGCCCCCTCCCTCACCTGTCCCCTCACCTCCTCTCGGTCCGGGTCTCTCCCCCTCCCCCACCAGGCCCGCGCGCCGCCTCTCCCTCCCCCCGCCCGCTCCCAGCTCGCGCCTCGCGGAGCCGTTTCCCCGGGAGACCGGCGCTGCCCTGCCCTCCGCCGCCGCCGGCTCCCCCGCCGCCGGGGCTTGGCCAAGCCTCCGGGCCTCCTCGGAGGAGCGGGCAGGCCCGGGCAGCGCTCCCTCGGCTCTGTGTGTGTGCGCCTCCCGCACCGCCCCTTCGCCGCGGTCCTCCGGCCGCCCCCAGCCCGGGACATGCCTCGGCCGGGGTCGGCGTGGGCGGCCGCCCTCCTGCTGGCGCTGGCTCTGGGGCCCGGCAGCTGCTCGGAGATCACCTTCGAGCTGCCCGACAACGCCAAGCAGTGCTTCTACGAGGACATCACGCAGGGCACCAAGTGCACCCTCGAGTTCCAGGTAGGGCGGGCGGGGCGCGCCGGAAGGGCCGGCAGCCCCTCACCGCGGGCGGGGAGCCTGGCAGAGGGGGCGAGCTCGGGGGGAGCGGATCCCGGATGGAGCGCAGCTCAGCCCAGCCTGCACTTATTAGGCACCTGCTGTATAAAGACGAAGATTCGATTACCTGGGGGGGGGGGGGCGATCTCATTCAGTAACCCACTTATTAATCCCCTACTGTGTGCTAAACGCTGGGGAAACAGAGCACTTCCCCCCCTTTTATTGACAATCAAGTAAAATAATCATAAAACATGTAGTACCTGGCACATTGTAAACACTACATAGACCTTAGCTGCTGTTGTTATAATGATGTAAACGGTAATAATTATTATCATAAAAGCCAGGTAGAGCTGAGCTCAGATCCGCCCTCAGAGCCTGGCAGGAAGACCCCGGGCAAGTCGTTTCCCCTGTTTCCCTCATTTTTCTGGTAATAAAAGCAGCCACTTGCCAGGGCGGTTGTGAGGATCCGATGAAGTCTTTGTAAAGGGCTAACTTAGCACTGTGCCCAGCGCGTAGTGAACACCATAGAAATGCTTATTATTGCAGAATAAATTGAGATGATCAGTGGAGAGGAGGCCCTAGAGTGGATGTCAGCAGGCAGCACGGAGCATCTGTGGAAAGCTCCTGGGATGCCGAGGAGGCTGAGAGTCCCTGCCCTCTGGTAGTGAGCACCCTGAAAGTAACCACTCAGAGACGGACCAGAGAACTTGGAGCTATCTCTGCAGCTAGGCACCAGCATTGAGAGGGGCTGAAGTAGGATTTTAGCTAATATGGAGCCCCCCCCCCGGAATTTTAAATGCATAAAACAAAATACATAGGATGACAAAAGAAACATCACATTGAACTTGTGTTACTAAAAAATTTTAAGTTAACAGACCCCACTGGACCTTCTGGTTCTAGGTAGCTGATTGGCTGGGTGGCCTCCTTCCCACAGGTTTGTTACAATCTTAACTCTGATCTAACAAGGCAGATTCATTCTTTGGGTTTTCTTTAACTTGTTGGTTTCCTCGAGTTTCCAATTTATTTCATTATTATTATCAACTTCAGTGGTTTGCTGGAGGAAAGGGGGCAAGAAATACTTTTCATTTTGTAAACTGAGTGATGAAGACATTTTACTATAGAATTAAGTTTGGATAGTATGGATTCTGACTCTAACTAGAGATAGTTAATTGAATAACCCTTCTAAAGATTTTTTTTCTATTTGAGAATTAGACATCAGTGCTTTCCCTTCATGTTATTACCCATTTTTTCCCCCAAATAATTTGAAACAGTAATCAACATCTAGTTGGTTTTATAATTTTTCATTTCATATCATTGCAGTGAGATGTAACCAAAATGACCCTAACCCTAACCCTAACCCTAACCCTAACCCTAATTAGCCTTTCTGTGCCAACATTGTATGAAAGAGCACTTCTTTTTATAATAAGTGCCTGTCTGGAAAAGTGTTTAGGTCACATTCTTGTAAGTAGATAAGTTTAGGTTGATAGCCTTGTTTTTTAAAGAATTTCCTTTTAGATTTTTGTAAAATATATCAAAAATTGTGACTTAATATTATTATTTATAAAGGAGATTAAGCAGCAACATATATAGTCATTTGACTTAAAAGGGGAAAGGTTGGATTACATTTGACATAGTGTATCTTGATTTCATATGTTGTGGTGCTCCTGTAGATATTAGAGAAATACAGACTAGGTGGATTCATAATTGGTTCAAAAAAGGTTTTGATGGATTGTTGTCAGCCTGTAGTAGCAGAGTGGGGACTTCTCAAGTGGTGTACCCTGCAAGTCTACTTTTGCAACTTAAACTATTGAACATTTTTATTATTATTAAGTTAAGATACGGAATGTGCCACTCAGTCTTCAAATGACAAAAAACTCAGAAAGTTATTTCATAATGAGCGCCTCCTCACTTTATTCAAAATCTGCTAAATAAAGAGGTTTACAGAGTACTTTACATATGTTATCTCATTTGAGCCTCACAACCACCCTATGAGGTGAGTACTATTATCCCATTTTACAGATGTGGAAATTGAAACTAACAGAAGGAAGTGACTTGCCCAGGGTCAAACAGCTTGTAAGTTTTTATCTCAGGTCTTCCTGCTTCCAAGTTCACTACTCTATCCCCTGCACTTCTTAGCTGCCTACTTTCCTCAGCTACTCATAGCATCATTCAATGCTTTTTGGATATCTCAACCTATTCCCCTTAGGCATCTCAAACTCAGTATTGTCCAAAACTGAACTCATTAACTTTCCCCTAAAAACCCTTCCCTCTCCCCAATTACTTTTAAAGACATACCATTCTTCCAGTCCCATAGGCTTGAAATACGGGGTCATCCTCGACTCTTCAGTTGAATTCACCCTACATAGCCAGTCTATTTAGTTTAGTTGTGTTTTTTTGTTTTGTTTTTGGCGAGGCAACTAGGGTGACTTGTTAAGGGTCATATAACTAATACATGTCCAGTGTCTGAGGCTCCGTTTGAACCCAGGTCCTCGTGACTCCAGGGCTGGCTCTATCCACTGAGCCACCCAGCTGCCCCTCCCCCCCCCCCCCCCCCACTGGAGCTCAGTCTTGAAGGAAGTCAGGGATGTTAAGAGGCTGAGGTGAGAAGAGGAGCATTCCAGGTACGGAGATGTAGGGTCATGTATGAGGAATAGCAGGTAGGCCAGTGTGACTGCAACTAAACTCCAGTCCCACCTTTACAAGAGCCCTTTCCAGGTATTATAGATTGCTAGTGTCTTCCCTCTTAGAAGACTGGCCATCTGCTCTGTTACATCTTGTATTTCCATAGATATTTACATACTTTCTTCCCCATTAGAATGTGAGCTCCTTGTGGGCAGGGAAAGGTGTTTTTGTTTTATTTTTGCCATCTTTGTATCCCCAGTGCTTAATAGGGTTTTAACATTCATATTAAGCCCTTAATGAATGCTTGTTGATTGTAGTTTGCCTGAAGATAAAAACATCCCTGGTAATAACACTTGAAATGGCTTTGTAAGACTTTGTTTCTAAAGCATTTTGCATGCATTATCTCATTTAGTTTCTGAACAATCCATGAAGTAAGTACTATGGGTGTTATTACCCATATTTTACTAGTGAGGAAACAAAACTCACTAGTTTAATTTAAACTTACTAGTTTTAATTGACTTTGTCATGGTCACACAACTAAGTGTCACAGGTCACTTCCATTTGCGTAATGTGTATAAATACATGGCAGACCTTAAAGGGATATACAGATGTTATCCCCATCACTATTGCCTCCAATGGAGTCTTTATGCTTTGCTTTCATTCTTATATATTTCTGATATCAGTAACTTTATGCCACATTTTCTGACCTCCTTGATGCCTTCATTAGTCCTGAGAACCTATTAATCATCAAGCTTTCGTAATCCTGCTAGCCAGTTTTTCTGCTTCTATTCCTGAGCTGCTGAAAAAAGGCATGGAATCAATTTGATACTCACTGCTGCCCAGCAGCATTTCACTCTTATTTGACAAGCCTTATTTCCTTGATCCACTTTTCACTTAATAGCACATGTTAATACAACACCTCACTGAAGTCCCTCACAAGTTGGCACTTGACCTAGGCTCTTTTTCTGCTAAGGACATCAGGAAGATGTAGAACCTAAGGATTATACTATATAAAAATTGATTAAAGGACATAGGAATATTTTATTTTTATTTTGCTTTTTGGAGCGGGGTGAATAGGGCAGTTGGGGTTAAGTGACTTGCCCAAGGTCACACAGCTAGTAAGTGTTAAATGTCTGAGACTGGATTTGAACTCAGGTCCTTCTGACTTCAGGGCCAGTCCTCTATTCACTATGCCACCTAGCTGCCCCCAACACAGGAATATTTAGCCTGAAAGAGCTAAAAGATTTAAGAGACGTGATAGCTGTCTTCAAGAATTTCAAAGACTATCATGTGAGAGAGAGATTGTATTTTTTCTTAAAAGTAAGAACAATGAGAGGAAGTTACTGGGAAACAGATTATTGATATATAAGAAAAAAGTGCCTACTCCAGGAGGTAATGACCTTCCAGGTGTATAGACAACTAACCTTTGGACATGTTAGAGAGAATTTTTGTTCTGTTATATGTTGTACAGGATGACCTCAGTGATCCCTTTTTTTGAGTCTGTGGATTCCAGTCCATTAGTCTTCCAGTTTCTTATTGTAACTTTTAAAATCACTCCCAGTTCTTTTTTCTCTCCTGTATCAGAAAAAGGGAAATCCTGATACTGACTAAAGCTAAACTCTCCATCTGTCCCCTTGATGTCATCTCTTTCCACCTCTTCTAGGACTTTGTAATTTAGCTTTTGGGTTCCTACTGCTCTGTGGAAAATATTTCCAAGGTCAATAAAGACCTCCTTCTCCTTATCTTTAATTCCAGAGGCCTTTTTTGGTCTTCTCTCTTGAATTCCCTGCAACTTTTGATAAGGCTAGCAGCCTCTTCTGTGTACTTTCTCCTTCCTTAGCTTCAGAGGTACCATTCTACTTGTTCCTTTGTAAACATTCACTTGTCTTCTTCACTAGTCCTTCTCTTGATCCTATAATTATGGTAAGTGTTCCTCAGATTTTGTCTGGCATTATCTTTTCTCTTAACTTTACTTTTTCTTAGCAATCTGATGTAGGCTTTAACATTGATATGTTACTCTAAAATTCTGGTCCTGATCTCATTTCCAAACTCTAACCCTGCATTTCCACCTTGACGTTTCACTCAAACATACCTAAAACCAAGCTTTACTTCCATCAAAATCGACCTTACCTGATTTTAATTATTTCTGCCAGTATTTCCATTACTTATTCAATCTGCCCTATTTGATACCTTTGGGGGGGAGGAGGGGGAGGGAGGGAGGTTGACTCTTTCCTCTTCCTCACTTCTCATTCAATCCTTCACCAAATCCTACAGCATTTCTTATGTCTATTACCTCTTTCTTCTTCCCCTGCCTGCACCTTAATATGGGACCTCATTGATGTCATTCACACCTTGGACTCTTGAAGTAATCTGTTTGCAGATCTGTCTACCTGCATGCCCTTTCCCCACTCCAATCTACCCTTAACAGTACTACCAATCAATCTGTAAATACTTACTAAATTCCTACTATGTCCCAACCCCAGAACCCCAGCACAACTAGACTGGGCCACTCCAGCTCAAAAATTCATTGACCAGGCCCCAGGCCCCCAGTGCAAGAAGCTTGGGACAGTGCCCCCTGTGTACCAGGAGCAAAGCTCAACTTTAAAAGTCATGAAATAGGTTAAAAAACTGAGCTGAAAGGGGCCCTGTTTATAGAAAGCTACTATAGTGATAGAGAAGACCAAAACATAAATTCAGAAGAGAACAACAATGTCAAAATGCCTACGTGCAAAGCCGCAGAGAGGAATACAAATTGGTCTCAAGTCTAAAAAGCCTCCTTGGAAGAGCTCAAAAAGGACTTTAAAAATCAGATGAGAGGTAGAAGAAAAATTGAGAAAAGAAATGAGAGTTATACAAGAGAGAGTCAGCAGCTTAGAAAAGGAAGGACAAAAATTGACTGAGGAAAACAACTCTTTTAAAAGTGGAGTTGAGGGGGCGGCTAGGTGGCGCAGTGAGTAGAGCATCGGCCCTGGAGTCAGAAGGACCTGAGTTCAAATCCGGCCTCAGACACTTAAGACAAAAACTAGCCATGTGACCTTGGGGAAGTCACTTAGCCCAGTTGCCCTCCAAATAAAGTGGACTTGGACAAATGGAAAAGGAGGTACAAAAGCTAACTGAAGAAAGTAATTCCTTAAAAATTAGAATTGGGCAAGTGAAAACTAATGACACCAAGAATCGGTTAAAATCAAAAGAATGAAAAAAATAGAAGAAAATATAAAATGCCTCATTGGAAAAACATCTGAACGTGAAAATAGATCCAGAAGAGACAATTTCAGAATTATTGAACTACCTGAAAGCCATGATCAAAAAATATGGACAGCATCTTTCAAGAAATTATCGAGGAAAACTGCCTTGATATCCTAGAACCAGAAGGTAAAATAGTAATTTAAAGTATCCACCCATCACCTTGGGAAAGAGATCCCAAAATGAAAACTCCAAGAAATATGCAAATTCCAGAATTATCAGGTCAAGGAGAAAATACTGCAAGCAGCCAGAAAGAAGCAATTCAGATATCAAGGAGGCACCATTAGAAGTAGATAGAATTTAACAGCTTTTTTATTAAGGATCAGAGAACTTGGAATATGATATTCCAGATGTCAAAGGAGTTTGGATTACCACCAAGAATCAACTGCCCAGCAAAATTGAACTTAATCTTTCAGAGGAAAAGATGCATGTTCAGTGAAATAGGGGACTTTCAAGCTTTCCTGAAGAAAAGACTAGAACTAAACAGAAAATTCGATTTTCTTGGGGTGGGGGGGAGGTAGGTAATACAGTGGGATCGCTGTTTTGGTGTGGTGGGGAGGGGAAAGATGGGGAGAAATGTTGTAACTCAAAATCTTGTGGCAATGAATGATGTAAACTAAAAATAAACATAAATTTTAATTTAAAAAAATAAAAAAGAAAATTCTATCTTCAAATACAAGACTCAAAAGAAGCAGAAAAAGGTAGACAGAAAAGGGGAAAAAAACCTTTACATCCCCACACAGGAAGATTATACTTAGGACTCTTGAGAACTAACTGTATCTCTATTAGGGCAGTTAGAAGAAGTATACATAGCCAGATGATGTTTGGATATAAGTTGATTTTGATGTGATGATTTTTACAAAGGGGGGGGTGAAAAAAGGGATTATACTGGGAGAAGAGGAAAGGGGGAAGTAGAATAGGGTAAATTACATCAAATGAAGAGGCACAAAAGACCTATTATAGTAGAGTGGGGAAATGGAGGAGTGAGCATTGTTTGAACCTAACTCTCATTGGATTTGGCTCTGAGGCAATAAAATATACATTCAGTGGGGTATAGAAATTTATCTTACCGTTATAGGGAAATAGAAGGGGAAAGAAAGGGTGGGAGGCTGATGGAAAGGAGGGCAAATTGAGGGAGTTGGTGGTTGGAAGGGACAGGGTAAAAAGAAAGTGAAAACTATAAATAAATGGGGAAGAATAGGATAAAGGGAAATATACAGTAATCATAACTGTGAATGGGATGAACTCTTCCATAAAAATGCAAGATTTTAGGCAGATACACACAGTAAAGGTTAAAGGCCAGAGCAGAATATATTATTCTTCAGCTAAAGTAAAACAAAAGCAAGAGTAGCAATTAAATAAAGCAAAAGCAAAAATAGATCTAATTAAAAGAGATGAGGAAACCACATCTTGCTAGGTTACCATAGACCATGAAGTAATATCTCAATACTAAACGTGTGCACCAAATTGTTAGGGGAGAAGTTGTGAGTTATAGCAAGAAATAGACAATAAAACTATATTAGTGAGGTTCCTCATCCTCCCCCTCTCAGAACTAGATAAATCTAACCACAAGAAGTTGAGGTGAATAGAATTTTAGAAAAGTTAAATATGATAGACCTCTGGAGAAAATTTCATGGGGATAGAAAAGAATATACCTTTTTCTCAGTGGTACACGGCACCTACACCAAAACTGACCGTGTATTGGGGCATAAAAACCTCAGAAAGGCAGAAATATTAAATACCTCTTTTTCAGATCATCATGCAGTAAAAATTGTAGGACCGTAGAACTAAAAACTAAATGGAAATTAAATAATCTAATCCTAAAGAATGAGTGGATCAAACAGCAAATCATAGAAATAATTGATAATTTCATCAAAGAGAACAATAATGAGACAATATACCAAAACTTAGGGATGCAGCCAAAGCACTTCTTAGGGGAAATTTTAAATTTCTAAATGTTTATATGAATGAAATAAAGATAAGATAATTGGGTATATAGCTTAAAAAGCTAAGAAAAAGAACAAATTAAAAATCCCCAAGTAAATACCAAATTAGAAATTCTGAAAATCAAAGGAGATTAACAAAATTGAAAGTAAGAAAATTGTTGAACTAATAAATAAAACTAAGAGCTGGTTTTATGAGGGGGAAAAAACAATAAAATAGATAAACTGTGGGTTAATTTGATTTTAAAAAGAAAGAAAACCAAATTTCCAGTATCAAAAATGAAAGGGATGAATTCACCAGCAGTGAAGAGGAAATTAAAACAATAATTAGGAACCGTTTGCCCAGCTGTGTGCCAATAAATCTGACAATCTAAGTGAAATGGATCTATATTTACAAAAATATAAATTACCCAGATTAACAGAAGAGGAGATAAAATATTTAACTCCATTTTAAAAAAAGAAATTGAACAAGCCATCAATGAACTCTCTAAGAAAAAATCCCCAGGGCCAGTTGGATTTATAGGTGAATTCTGTCAAACATTTAAAGAACTTAATTCAAATACTATAGAAACTATTTGGAAAAATAGGCAAAGAAAGAGCCCTACCAAATTCCTTTTATGACATAGATACCTATGTTAGGGGCTGATACCTAAACCAGGAAGAGCCAAAAGAAAGAAAATTACAAACCAATTTCCCTAATGAATATTGATTTTAAAAAATTTTAAGTAAAATGTCAGCAAAGAATTTACAGCAGTTTATCACCAGGATAATACACTATGACCAGGTGGGATTTACACCAGGAATGTAGAGCTGGTTCAGTATTAGGAAAATTATCAACATAATTGACCATATTGATAACAAAGCCAAAAAAATTATATGGTTATTTCAATAGAGGCAGAAAAGATTTTGACAAAATACAGTACCCATTTCTATTTTAAAAAAAAAAGAGCATAGGAATAAAAGGAGTTTTCCTTAAAATGATAAGCAGTATCTATCTAAAAGCATCAGCAAGCATTATCTGTAATGGATACACTAGAAACATTCCCAGTAAGATCAGCGGTGAAACAAGGATGCCCATTATCAACACTGTTATTCAGTATTGTACTAGAAATGTTAGCTTTAGCAATAAGAGAAAAAAGAGAAATTGAAGATATTAGAATAGGCAATGGGGAAACAAAACTTCTTTGCAGATTATATGATGACATACATAGAGAATCAACCTAAAAAACTACTTGAAACAATCAGCATCTCTATATATTACCAACAAAGCCCAGCAGCAAGAGATAGAGAAATTACATTTAAAATAACTGTAGATACTATAAAATATTTGGGAGTCTACAAACCCAGGAACTATATGAATACAATTACAAAACACTTTTCACACAAATAAAGTCAGATCTATACATTTGGGGAAATAACATTTGTTCATGGGTAGACCAAACCAATATAATGAAAATGACAATTCTACCTGAATTGGTTTACTCATTCAGTGGTATACCAAACTGCAAAAAATAATTTTACTGAGCTAGAAAAAAATAATAAAATTCATCTGGAAGAACAAAACATCAAGAATATCAAGGGAATGAATGAACAGTTCAAAGGAAGGTGGCCTAACCATACCAGATCTAAAACTGTATGATAAAGTGGCAGTCATCAAAACTATTTGGTACTGGCTAAGAAATAAAGAAATTAGTAGACTAAGTTAGGTACATAAGACATAATAGTAAGTGACTATAGAAATCTATTGTTTAGTAAACCCAAAGACTCTAACTTCTGGAATAAAAATTCACTATTTGACAAAAACTGCTAGGAACACTGAAAAATAATATGACAGAAACTAGGCATTGACCAACATCTCACATATTATACCAAGATACAATCAAAATGGGCACGTGATTTAGACATAAAGGGTGGTACCATAAGCAGAGTAGGAAAGAAAGGAATGATTTACCTGTCAGCTCTATGGAGAAGGGAAGAATTTATGCCCAGACAAGAGATAGAGGACATTATGAAATGCAAGATAAATAATTTTGATTACTTAAAAAAAAAGTTTTTGTTCAAACAGAACCAATGCAATGATGATTAGAAAGAAAACTGGGGAATTATTTTTACAGCCAGTGTTTCTGATAAAAGCCCCATTTCTCAAATATATGGCAAACTAAGTCAAATTTATAAAAATATGAGTCATTCCCCAAATGATAAATGGTCAAAGGATATGAACAGGCAGTTTTCAAATGAAGAAATTAAAGCTTCTATAGTCACATTTAAAAAATGCTTTAAGTCACTATTGATTAGAGAAATTTAAAACCACTCTGAGGTACCACTTCTCACCTATAAGGTTGGCTAATATGAGAGAAAAGGAAAATTAAAAGTGTGGGAGAAGATGTGGGGAAAATTGGAACACTAATGAATTGTTGGTGGAGTTGTGAACTGATCCAGCCATTCTGGAGAGCAGTTTGGGACTATGCTCAAAGGGCTATAAAATTATGCATACCCTTTGATCCATCAGTGCCATTACTTAGGTCTCTGTTCCAAAGTGATCATTAAAAAAGGAAAAAGGACCTAGATGTACCAAAATATTTATAGCAGCTCTATTTTTGGTGGCAAAAGAATTGGAAATTGAGAGGATGCCCATCAATTGAAGAATGACTGAACAAGTTGGGGTATATAAATGTAATAGAATACTATTGTGCTATAAGAAATGATAAGCAGGCAGATTTCAGAAGAACCTGGAAAGATTTATATACACCTGTGCTGAGTGAAGTGAGCAGAACCAGGAGAATATTGTACACATAACAACAATGCTGTGCCGTGATCAATTGATTGACTTAGCTCTTCTCAGCAATGTAGTAGTACAAGATAATTCCAAGACTCATGATGGAAAATGCTATCCATATCCAGAGAAAGAACTATGGATTCTGAGTGTAGGTGGAAGCATATTTTTACTTTGGTTTTTGCTTTTTCTTTCTCGTGGTTTTTCCCTTTTGTTCTGATTCTTTCACAGTACGACTAATATGGAACTATGTTTAATATGAATGACATGTATAACCTATATCAGATTGCTTGCTGTCTTGGGGAGGGAAGAAAGGAAAGAATGGTACCATGAGTTAAGGGAGGTGTAGGAGGACTGCCTTAGCAGCAGTGAGGGCCCGTTTGAGATTGTATAACATAAATTTGTAGTGGACCCGGTCTGGATTTTGGGATTTTTCTCCCCTTCCATTTAGCAGTACATGTGTAGGATCAAAGACAGTGAATGTTGGGAGCATTCCAAGGCTGAGACTTGGCTGAGTATCATCAGTGACATGAGATTAATAATCTTGTCATTCTTGAGATGAAAACTCATCTAGTAGCTCTCCATTGCCAGCGAGGTAAATTTCAGACTGCTTTGACTAGCATTCAATGCCCTTTACAAAATGGTACCACTTTACTTTTATGGCCTTTTCTTTATGTTATTCCTGTGCATTTACTCCTTTTAGCTAAAATTGTAGCCTTCACGTTAGTTGGAAGGTTTTACGTTAGAGGTCATCTGGTCTAACTTCCCACCAGTGCAGGAGTCCCTTCTGTAGCACAAAAAAAAGTCATCTAGCTTCCTTTTGAATGCCTCTAGTCATAGGAAACTTACCTCATGAAAGAACTCTCTTCATTATTGAACAACTCTACTTGTTCTTTTTTATTTTAAAATCACAATTTGCTTCTCGGTAAAGGCCCATCAATAGAAATATTAGAATATGGTATTATCTGGCGCTTTCATTTTAGCATTATGACAAGAAAATTGGTTAATGTCTTTAAATTTTGTTCTACCCCAAACTTCTCTGTGTTTTTCTTTCACAGGTGATTACTGGTGGTCACTATGATGTAGATTGCCGGTTGGAAGATCCTGACGGTGTGGTGTTATACAAAGAAATGAAAAAACAGTATGATAGTTTTACCTTCACTGCGTCCAGAAGTGGAACGTACAAATTTTGTTTCAGCAATGAGTTCTCTACTTTCACACACAAAACTGTGTACTTTGATTTTCAAGTTGGAGAAGATCCACCATTGTTTCCCAGTGAGAACAGAGTCAGCGCTCTCACACAGGTAAAAGCACATATAGATCATCAGTATGATAATATAGTATGCATAAATACTTTTGTTTTGAAAAAGACACTAAGGAAAAAACAATAGCGGTACACAATAAAAACCCACTCCAGCTCCCCTAGAATTGGGGGGAAGGAGGAGTATTTGAACTACCACCACAGTGGCCTGAGGTGAGGCAGAAATGTACAAGTATAACCTGTAGGAGAGAAAAAGAAAATCATTACATTCTATTTAACATTAATCAGACTGCTGTCATAATACTATGCCTTGTAACTTCTTCAGTTAAATTTTTTTGAATTAACAAACGTGTCTTTTCTCTCTCCCATCTTCCCTCCTCTCTTCCCATTAGGGAAAAGAAAAAAACCCTTGTAATAGATGCGTAGTCAAGTAAAACAAATTACCACCTTGGCACTCTCCAAAAAGTGTATAAATTGTTCTCCTGATTCTACTCACTTCACTCTGCATCAGTTCATAAAGGGTCTTCGTGGTTTCTCTGAAATCATCTTTCTTACTGTGCCCTGCAATGTAATCAAAATATAGAGGAGTTAAAATCATTAAAGGATCTAAAACAGAACCTTGTGAAGAAGGTCTAGAAAGACTGGGAAAGAAAGTATATTGTAAAATAGTATCAGGATAGCAGGCATGGCATTTTTGCCCCCGTTTCACTGTTCTCTTTCGGAATAGGAAATAAATATCAGGAAAGAAGCTTAAATTATAGATGAAAGGTTTTTAATTTCACATCACTCCTTCTTTGTAAATTCCCAGTGAAGAGGATAGGTATTCATAATAGATTTTGTGAGGCAGTCTTTAGAAATACTAAAGAGTACTCTTAAGGTCTTATAATGAAAAAACTATCTACCTCCAGAGAAAGAACTGATGGGGTCTGAATGCAGAATGAAGAGTACTTTTTTTTTACTTTATTTTTCTTGGGTTTTTTTGTTTATGTTTCCTTTCACAAAATGACTAATATGGAACTAAGTTTTGCATGACTACACATATATAACCTATATCAAATTGCTTACCTTCTCATTGAGAGAGGAGAGAAGGAAGGGAGAGATTTTGGAACTCACAGTTTTTTTTAAAAGAATGTTAAAAATTATAATTATTGAAAGAATATTTGAAATTTTTACATATATATTTTTAATACCCAATTCTTAACTCATTCTGCCAAATGCAAGGCTTGTCATATTAGGCTTTACCAAGTTGATAAGTACATAAATTTTTAAAAATTAAATGAACCTACTATTTGTAAAAGTTCATTTTATTTAGTATCCAAAACTACTCTTTGATTGAGCTTATTCACATTCAGCTTCTATTTATATCAATACATCAATATAGTCACAAATAAAAGATCTATGGTTTCCTCAGCTCAGGGATTCCCTCAACCAACACAGATCAGCACCCACACATGACTTAATAGACAGGCTCATAGAGATCCTGGAACTTGCCAGGGGTCACAATGCTGGTATCAACAGTAATGTCTGAACCCAGGTCTTCTTAACTCCAAGCCTAGCTATTCCATTATCCCACATTGCTTCTGTAGCAATGGATGTATAATCAGCAAGCATGTATCCAGTGCCTATTATGTATTAGGTGTTTGGGACACATTTGGGGGAGAAAAAAAATGGAAACCATCCCTGCCCTCAAAGAACTTGTATTCCATCAGAGGAGACAGCTTGTACAATGAGAAGTATATACAGAATAAAAAGTGATTTGGGAGCAATTGTAGATAGGGGATCAGGAAAAAACTTAAGTAGATTATGGCATTTGATTTGAATTTAAGTTCCCTTAATGCAATATATGATAGAAAAATAGTATTGTAACACAGATTTTTGTACACCACCATTACTAAACTTTTAAATAGTGGAAAATGTTAATCATTGTAATACACTAGGCGTTGCAAATTCATATTTCACTCTTCAAAATATGAAATAATATAAAACTTGAGGATTCTGGTTTCTCTTTAAGTGAAGTAGAACAACCATCTCAAACTAGGGGTAAATACAGTGAAGTTAGTTATACCCTATCAAGAAAAAAAAGCATTGGTTTAATCAACAATCATGACAAAAAACTAATAGATTTACTGTGAAATAAAATGCAGGGCTTGACATATAAGGCTTTACCAAGTTTGTATGTTATTTATAACTTGCAAAGTTAACATCTATTATTTTTATCGTGTTTAAATAAACAACAAAAAATTCAGTAAGGTGTTAGCTTGTTCTCTGAACATGCATTGCTGAAGTTGAATCCAGAGTATGTTACTCCCAAGTTTTCCCCCATAAAAGTAGGCTTTGAGTTTTACTCTCTAGCTTAAAGTTCTCCCAGGCTGATACTCTCATGTTTCCCATGTTTCTTCTCCTATCTTAAAGCCCCAATAGTAGTCTGCTGCAACCCCCCTACTTCATAAGGGGTACAATACTGAAGGCAGAGTAAGTAGTTAACAGTTGAACACCTTACCTACACAGCCCATATGGTGTGTCCATTGCTGCCAGAGCTCTTTATCACTCTGGAGTCTAGCAGCAGTTACAGCAGAATAAAGCAGGAGCCTGGGACGTTCTCAACTTTGCCTCACTTAAATCCAGTTCACATAAAAGTTGAGATATCATCTTCAAAAACAAAGGATAAACATGTGGTATTGGCAGTAGTAGAAGAAAGTGGTTGTCTATAATTTAGGGAAACTTTCGTGTTTAACTTAAAAATCAAATGTCTCTGTATACAATAACAACTGGGGGGGTTTTATATAGAACTTTAAGGTTTGTGAAGTGATTAACATTTTGTTTTGCTCCCCATAAGAACCTTGAGAGGTAGTTACTATACACTTGCTTTACAGATAAAGAAACTAAAAGGACAAATAATCTCCCTTTGGTCACATGCTAGTGTCAAAGATGATATTTAATACTTCCTAACTTCAAACCACCACCCTACAGTGCCTCTCCTAGGATATTCAGTCGGATAGCCTTTTTTTTTCCTTTTTGGAGGGCAGTTGGGATTAAGTAACTTGCCCAAGGTCACACAGCTAGGTTTTTGTTTCTGTGTGTGTTAAGTGTCTGGAAAAAGAAAATTTTTTTCTTCCTAAAAAGAAATATATTTGAAAGTAAACTATTAGCAAGGCTAACCCAGAATGTTTCTATCTAGATGGAATCTGCTTGTGTTTCAATTCACGAAGCTTTGAAGTCTGTCATCGACTACCAGACTCATTTCCGACTAAGAGAAGCTCAAGGACGCAGCCGGGCAGAAGATCTAAATACAAGAGTGGCCTATTGGTCAATTGGAGAAGCCATCATTCTTCTTGTTGTTAGCATAGGGCAGGTATTTCTTCTGAAAAGCTTTTTCTCAGATAAACGAACCACTACAACCCGTGTTGGATCATAACTAGTGTTTTGAGAATTGATCCATTATACATCTGTAATGTTGCTGTTCTCCAATTAATAGTAGGTACCGAAGAACTCAATATTGGCAATATTTTAAAAACCTCTTTACCCCCTTACATTTGTTGTGAGGAAAATGCAACATATATCCCTAAACCATGGGAAAGGACACCTTTTTATTTGAAAAAGTTGAAAAACTTCAGAACTTGTTTGAAGTTTTTCATGTTAAATATCCAACACAAATGTTCTATCCTTTCCACAGTTGTTTGTATTCACTCTTATCACTCTAAACTTTGTCATGTTGATTCTTTCTAATCAGTAAGACTACTTCTGTCATAGGGAACTGATGTTTTAATTCCTTAGTTTCCTTTAAAGATGAGTTATATTGTGGAGGAAGAAAACAGCCCTTTCAGTAGTTTAGGCATGAATTTTTGGTTTTTTAAACCAGTGTGATGAATTGTAGGCTCAGCCCTGTACTGCACTTTTGATTTGTTATTAAAAAAGTCTGCCATAGTTACATAATTTTTATTCAGTTTTGAGTTGATATATCATGCTACAAATTGTTATTCAGTTGCCTATAAAGTAGCAGGTTTTATACTCATTCTATAGTTTATAAAACTATAAAAGCAATGAGTTTTTCAGTAATTGTAGAATTGAAACCTTAGAGATTTTGATTGCAGACACTGAGAGATAATAAAGCTGTCTGTAGTTAGAGATAACTTCTGACAACTTTGCCACAAACATCACAATTTCTGTATTAGCATATTCTCTTGCCTTTAATAATGACTGGGTTTCTCCATATGTGACTACCTTGATTTTAGCTATGTCAATTTATTGCAATTCTTTGAACTATTTAAAAGCTAATTTGACATTTTCATTGTTAGCATTACAGAATCCTGTACATTTAGTCATGTTAGGCAATGATACTTTTTTCCCCTTGAACTTAGAACTGGAGCCACAATTGTTTGTATTTGGTTATTGGTCAATAGTGACAAAAATGGTATTCAGAGTGTTTTATGTGTTATTTTTTCATCCTTGTAAGTGGTTTGCATTGGTTTCAGCCTTCAGTAGATGTTGTATTACATACTTTTATTGAGCTGCCAAGGGCATTTTTCTTTGAAACGGGAAAAACTTGTGTAAATCAAAACTTTCATTAGGATTAGTTTTCTCTGTCCTAGAATGGGATCGTTTTACTATGTCTATAATGCTAAGCCAAAAATTCTACAAATAGTTAAAACATTTTTCTGATGTTAGACAAAAAGAGTTGTTTGTTCCCCTCTGGCTTTGTCTGAGAATTCATGCTGTACCAAAAATGTGATCGTCGAATCCCTGTGACATCTGATATTAAAGAGTACTTACTGGACAGCATTTCTAGTCAGTCAGTTTACCATCATTGACCAGAAATTGCCAATTCTTAATTCTGAGAACTTTTTTAATACAAACACATTTCCAGCAAGTTTTTCTTTTTTTCTGAGATGAGAAAAAGTTGCTGTTGAAGTGAACTTTCACAACAAAGCAAAAGCATTTGCAAAATGAATCTTGCTTGATTTAAATTCTTAAGTTTAAGATTTTTCAGAGCAAAACAGAATTGCATGTAACAAGATTTGAACAGAGATCTAAAATTGTAGATTTGTTCATGGGAAGTGTGGTGCAGATATTTAGACTTGATTCCAATGTAGGTAATATCCTGTGCATAATATTAATGCAATTGACAAAAGCATAGGTGTACTTAATAGGTCCTTTTCGTATTGCTACTCTGTTCTGTCCTTCAGGTCTTTTATTAGGCAGTATATTTGGAGCAATAAGGTACCAGAATATTTCAGGTTTGTCATAAGACCACAATCATTTAATCTGTGCCCCTAAAAAAGTTCATTGTTTAAAATACTGAAATATACTAAGTTTTATGAAACCAGCATTTTTCCTCCTATTATATTTGGAGAACAACAAAATTTAAAGTATTTATAAACACCAAGACCTGGTCCACAAAATATTTAAGCTAATAAGTTAATTTTTTATGTTTGTTTCCTTTCCTGATTTGTGTGTGTGCATATGTATATTAGGAAATACACATCTCTTTAGAGAGACACATGCTGATTTAACAGTTTTTTCTTCCTCCCACTAAAAATGCTTGGTCTGGTG
Organism: Gymnobelideus leadbeateri; assembly: GCA_011680675.1. Lineage (NCBI taxonomy): Eukaryota > Metazoa > Chordata > Mammalia > Diprotodontia > Petauridae > Gymnobelideus > Gymnobelideus leadbeateri. Next base: position 180,687 of record WOXC01008520.1, read on the forward strand.
AGTCATAAAGAAAAATTTGAAGCCAGTTCTTTCATCCTTTCAACTTACCCTAATAGCTTGAAGATTCCCAAACGTTTGCTTTGGACACATGGCACAGGACGCATATTTAAACATTCATAGTTGTATATATTTTTTTAAGTAGTTAATTGAAAGGGATTTAATATACAAGTTTATATGCTGAAATGTCAACTTGCTAAGTAAACATCTTAAAATATTGTTCTGCTGATAAAATCTAAACATTTTTGTGTTAGAAGAAGTGGTAGTGGCATGTGAGTCAAAAAGGTCACCCAAGACTTGACAATATCAGACTTTGAATACAATGAACTGAAAAACAATTTTTAAAAACTATTATTTGAAAGATTTGTTTAAATCCTTGTGTATTGTCAGTTCCTGTTTTAGTTTGTAAATGTTTAACATTTATAGTTTGATGAAACAAAGCAGATCCTTTGAATATTGTTTTGGAAAAATTAAAACAAATTAATATATGAATATGATTTAGTGGCTTTTTTTGGTTTAGTTTGGGACAGGCAGGAACAACTTCTGAATTAAACAGATATTGTTTCCAAAGGATTGTGTTAGTGCCGTGTAAAATAAATGCTTTTTTAAAAACCTATCTTCACTCATTCCTGACACATAATTTGAAACCTTAAAAAATCTTAAATATTGAAAACTAACTCTAATAATAAATAATAATAATAAAACTAACATATATATATAGATATATATGTATATATATTGGAGGGCAATTGGGGTTAAGCAATTTGCCCAATGTCACACAGCTAGTTTTTGTGTTAAGTGTCTGAGGCCAGATTTGAACTCAGGTCCTCCTGATTCCAGGGCCAGTGCTCTACTCACTGGGCCACCTAGCCGCCTCTAGGCTTTTTTTTTTTTTTAAAGAGCATCATACTAGCTTGTTTGTGCTTTTACTCTTTTTCCTTCACACTACCCCACAGGATAAAATATAAAATTATTAGCCTGGTGATCAAGACCTTCTACAAAACTGAATCTTATTTACCTTTTTTAATCTTATTTCCCTCTTGCAAAAGCCTTGTTGGAGGAGCCATTGTCCCCAAATCTGTGTTTATTGCCACTGATAGCTGAAATTTCTTTGCTGTTCTGCCATTCAGAAGTCCATTTCTAGCCAAAGCTTTGTATTTTCCCACCTCTCTACCTTTTTTCAGCATTTTTCCTACCTTAAGCACCCTTCTCTTTTCACCTATTCAGATAAGGATCCAGTTAAAATCTTACTTCAGTTGAAGCCTTCCTTAGTGTACTCGATAGTATACAGTGATCTTTGTACCAGTCTTTTGACAGTTACGGTTTAATACCCCATGTATTTTTAGGTTTTAGTTGGTTTTGGTTTGGGGGCTTCTTGGGGGGAGTTGGCACAAGTAGGGGAATGCATATATAGCTTGAAGTATATTTTATCTCATAACCTGGATAACCTCTAATTTATTTAAGTGGGTTCCATACTGCCTAACTCAATACCTTATACCTAGTAGACCCCAGTATTTGTTGGTTTATTTTAAAAGGGATCTAGATCTCAGATCTTACCTAATTTAAGCCTTACTTTGTGATAGGTATATGTTCATTGTAAGGCTGAACTTACCTTCTATCTATTTTCACTATTAAAAAATGGAAGCAAAAATTCTTGGCTACTTTTAAGCCAAGGACCCTTGCTTTTTTATACTTGTTTATGTTACTGCAGACCTAATTTTCTGCTTATCACTAAAATTCCTTTTGTATTTATTCCATAACTAAAATTTTCTAATTGTAAGTGGGAATAATTTCTCTGGACCACCTGTTTCACTATTCAGTTGAAAAGTCTTGTTTATCTGTGTGATTTTTCTTAAGTAAACTTAAGTTATTGCTTAGTAGCAGTGGGGAGAAGTACTTCAAGGGATAAAGCTGATCTTGGATTATATGGATGTTCCCCCCACACACATGGATCACAACCCCTTTACTGGCTAATAGATGGTCTTTGTGAATTATGGTCAGCTTGTGGCAGAAAATTCTGCTTTCCTTGGCAAGTAGACATTTGTTTACCTTACAGTAAATCAGGTGACACATATACTACTGACTCCAAACTCCACCATTTTAACAGGGAATACAGTTTTCCAATCTTATCATCCAGAAATGTTTTTATCCTTGCTCTGCTAGTTGTCCACTTGTTTCTCCAGAGGACCCCTCGTAAGCTCCCTGCTTACCTTCCACATTCCAGATAGCATTTGCTCTTGGGCTCTCACTGAAACTGATGTTTTTTACTTTGCTGAACTCCTGTCACCAGTATATACCTTTTGGAGGTTTTCTGGGGAGTTATTATTGATGACAATGGTAAATGTTAGAAAGGGGTCCCTATTTTAGGAATTGCCTTCATTAAAATGTTCTTTTTGCAAATCCAGTATAAATGTGAATAATTTTCACTAAAATTCATAAGGAAAGCAGCTACCAGTGGTGTCTTGGGATATAATTGAGAGAGAAAGTAAATTCAAACTATCTGGGCTACTTTATCATATCACCATACTGGACAGGTGCGAATTTTCAAGGTAACAGTAAATGGAAGATTATAAATTCCAAGCAATGGCAGTAAGGGAGGAAGAGGTGCCCCTGTACCTATGATCTCATCGAGACCACTTGTTCCACCATTCAATTGAAAAAAATGTTTGTTTGCTTTCTCGTAAGTCAGGCAGTGCCTGCCATTCAGCAAGTATGAGTACATTACTTTGTGCCAGGCAGTTACAGAATTGAAAAAGTAACTTGTGAGAACACAGGACTCCAATAAAGTATTTAAAACTCCACTGTGTCAAAATAAGTGCTGCCAAGCTGATATCTATCTTTAACATGTGGTTTTAACAATGCTTGTTGCAAAAACATCCTGTATAATTAAACCAAAGGTTATTCTGACCATTTCATTAAGTATATAAAACCTTGAAAGGAGCTGGTGGGACTTTGTGCACACTTACATTGGCATGTTTCAGTTTTGTACAAAATGAGTGCCAAATGGGTTTATGGATATGTTATTTTGGAAAAGCATATTTCCTACCTGCATTGAGAACATATAATGTAGAATATATAAACCTTCACGAAAGCTGAAGTGATGTCTATTTTTTTAATCCTTAGCAGTTTACTCAAGGCTTAATCCAGCAAGGCATTGCCCATGTGTGTCATGGTCAAAAGTCTTTGAAGGATACAACTTCTTTTTTCAGCTATATTATGAAACCAGGAGATATGGGAGACGCATTGCTTTGATTCGTCTGAATACAAGAATGATCCCCATTAAATGGTATAATATTCCAGAAGCTCCTGTTTGTGGATGGCATTATTCTGATCATCAGGCGCTAGAACTTTGTAGTGCCTCTCAGCTAAGAGCTATGGGTTATAATTCAACTGAAGGAGCCATCAGATAGGAAGACACAGATGAACAGAAAATACTTGAAAATTTTGAAAGCCTAGGGAGCAGAGAGTTATGTGGAAAGGGAAAGTACTCAACAGATATAATAGCAGATCAAGTAATATGAGAACTGAGAAAAGACTCATCAGATTTAGCATTAAGAGGTCATTGTGATGGGGTCCTTGGGATGTATATATGTTTGTAACATCGGTCTGTAATATCAATCTGTAACATCAGTCTGTAAATGGGGTGCTTTGGGATCTGTGTCTGTAAAATCAATTTGTAAAAGCAGTCTGCAAAATCACACTTCCCCCTCCCCAGTCTCAAAGCATCAACACTGCCCCTTCCCCTGCCAGCACTCTGCCCAGCAACAACTCATGAACTGTTTATCTCTCCTTGAAACAATAACAAGCTACCTATGAATCCTTCGCAAAACTATCTATGAACATTTTAGCTTAGGCAAATGTTATCTCCCTTAGTTAGTGGCCAGCTGCACCATGAATTCTTCAGTACCCTATCTATAGGGTAATTCCTTAGCCAATTATACCCACACTGTGTCTCTGACGGCCTTGGTTCCCAACATCTATCTTGTCAAGCTTGACATTGAGGGGTGGCAGACTGGGCACTCATTAGTGGCCGTGACCAAGGATTGACTTTAGTGACGTGTCAGGCCTAAAACCACACCTCCAGGTGGCCCTACCCCCCCCCCCAGGGCTATTTCCCAGTGAATCATGGGCAATACGCCTGTGCAGTTGATATTAGAAGTGCATGGTCCTTTAAGCACTGACCACTCCTTAACTCCTCCCTGATCCCATCCTTACTCACCTAGTTAGCATAATTGGCACCTGATTTACTATCTTGACTCCTTAAAACTATGCCTGTGTTTTCTTTTAAGTTTGCAGGTTCCCTAAGGATCCTTGCCCGCCTTGCTGTGCAGTGTAACAATAAACTTTACAATCTCAGCTTCAAAGTTTGCTTGAGCCTGGTGAATTCTTTCCAGACTGAATGGCAGGGTTTCTGGTCACTGAGAGTGATCAGGGTCCCTGGCAGAACCTCTTACCCTTCCCTTCCCTCATCAATTGGACCTCCCCCTGCTCCTGTGCAGAGATGAGAGGATGTAGAATATTACATAGAATGGCACGGGTTTTTTCAATGTATTGATTTGTTTTGAAGTTTTTTTTCTTTTAATGTAAGGGATAGTTCACTGGGAGGGGAGATATAGAGGAACATGGCACTGTAAAAACAAGATAAAATCTTTTTTCAAGAGATCAGTGACTAGAACAGTTTCAGTTGAGTTTTGAGGTAAGCTGGATTATAATGGATTGAGTGAGTGAGGAAGTGAAGGCAATGAGTATAGACACCTTTTCTAGTACTTGGTGACTATGGGACATTTGAAATTCTGTCATGTGGATGAAGGATTAGAAAACAACTATGATCATTGGATAAAATAGTCACAAAGAGGTGAATTGAGGTTTGGTGTAAGGAAAATAATTCTTGAAAGGTTATTAGTATATAGATACAAAATAGATTTTAATATGGATTTAAATATAAATATGTAAGTGATATCATTAATATATTATATATATAAAGAATAATCGTAATAGAGCTAGCCAAAAGTAAAAAGGGGTACTTTGGTAGGTAGTTGGTTTCCCCTCTCTTCAAGCAAAAGTTGGTGTGTTGGTTGAGGGAGGTGGGGATTCTTTTGCAGGTAAAGGTTAAACTAGGTACCCAATGATTGTAAGTGTAAAAAAGCTTTAGAGAGTTGCTTAGAATGAAAGTGTCAAACACAGCCACTGGCATCCTGTCCAGCAACAGCCCTAAGAATGCCTAAAATCAGATTAAAATGTAATTGAAAAATATTTAACAAAATAAAATATAGATCGTGCTAATTTGACGTTTTCTAAGTCAATATACAGCCTGCGGGGAGACTTAATGTACAGTTTAGAGGCCATTTCTATTTGAGTTTGACACCTCTGGCCCAGGGTACAGAAAAAGTTAAACCCAGCTCTCTCTGGCTCCAGACTAGCTTGGCCACACTGCTTCTCAGATAACTGTCTAACAACTCTGAAGACGGGAACTTGAATTGGCCATTTCTTTTCTCTGTATCAGTGAAATCAAAACTGCGCACACAGAACTTCCATATGATCCCTTTGGGAGATGACATACACATGCCCTAATCTAAGAATTTGCAGGATGAGTCTCTTCTGCTGGGGAGTAAGGATTTCCATGGAACCTGCACATGGGGAGATAAAATATACACATAAAATAACAGTATGAGACTATATGACTATCGGGCAGCAAGGTGGTACAGTGAAGAGTACTGCTGGACCTGGAGTCTGGAAGACTAATCTTCCTGAGTTCAAATCTGGCCTCAGTTCCCTCAACTGTAAAATGAGCTGGAGAAGGAAATGGCAACCACCCCAATATCTTTGCCAAGCAGACGCCAAATGGGGTCACAAAGCATCAGATGCAACTGAACAAAAATATGACTATCCAATTGAATGGATAGAATGCAAATTATATAGGACAAAGAGATAAGTCACTTGAGGTAGAATATTTTGGGTCCGTTTTGGAGAGAATGGGAGAAGGCTTTTTCAAAAAAATGGGACAACAGTGAACAAAGGCTTGGAGGTGGGACTGGTCTCCTATGAAGGAGAAAATGCATTCATTTTGAGGAATAATAGGGGATCATGTTTTTCAAGTGTGAGATAGAGACTAGTTATAAAAAGCCCCAAAAGTCACTCTTGCGAGTAAACTCTTTGAGGGCAGGGACTGTCTTTTTGTTTGTATTAGTATTCCCAGTGATTAGCATAGTGCGTAGCATATTGTAAGGGATTAACAAATGCCTGTAGATTTAGGACAAACTGATATCTGAGGCCTACCTGTCTATAAACTTGGGGGGCCATAGCCCACTCTACTACCTTCCCACCCTGATCTGTCAAAGCTGAGCCTAGAAGAAAGGAGAATGGATATTCACCTGTTCAATGACTTCAAACAGACTGTCAGGGATATTGTTAAGGAGATTGATGTTCAAGTCCGTTCAGAGACTAGACTGTCTCTGGGTCCCTTCCACCTTTGCAACTCTGATGGACAGGTACATAGATAGATAGATAGATAGATAGATAGATAGATAGATAGATAGATAGATATAGATATAGATAGATATAGATGTATATATCCAGAGGAGAGGACAACCAGGAAAGCATTTGTATCAAGAGGAGTAACTCAAAAAACCAGAAACACCTAGCAGCTTAAGAACCAGGCAAAGAATGGCAGGGTGGGGAAGGGAACAAGAGAGAACACAGTGCTAGTTATTTTTAACCATTCAGAGGGCTAGCATAATAAAGTGATGATACCCATTTTTTTGCTTTTTAGAAGAATGATAAAATTTTTAAAGTTCTAATAATTAAATTTTTAAAGTTCTAATAATTAAAATTTTAAAGTTTTAAATTAAATTTTTAAAGTTCTAATAATTTAAAGTTCTAATAATAAATGGACTGCCTTATTGAAGTAATGAGTTCCCCTGGTAGGGGGTGAGGTTTAAGCAGAGACAGAAGACAACTTGTCAGAGATGTTAAACAGAAAAAAGCCTGGGGGATGGCTAGGTGGCCTAGTAAATAGCTAGCACCAACCCTGGAGTCAGGAGGACCTGAGTTCAAATGTGACCTCAGACATTTCACACACACACACACACACACACACACACACACACACACACACACACACACACAAACTAGCAATGTGACCTTGGGCAAGTCACTTAACCCCAATTTCCCTGCCTTCCCCCCTCCAAAAAAAAAAAGCTTGGACTTAGATGATCTCTGAGATCCTTTTAAAATCTGGGATTCTATGATCATGAATCATGTAGTGCTATGAGTGTGTTACAAATATGCCTTAATTTCAAATAATAGATGGTTTAAGGTATCTTTTTGTTTCTTTGTTGTTTCTAAGTAAATTGGGATAGAAGGCTGGGGACGATTAATTATTGAGCTCCCAACAATGTACTAACTGTTGAAACAATATTGTACAATTCTTTTTATTCATATATATCCTGTGCTATACTTAACGTTCCCACTCTGAAGCACGCCTCGTGTCCCAGTACTCTAGCAGAATTTTGTCACCAGAAATTTGCAGTCCTGTAGGACTTTGGAGACTACATAAACATAAAGCAGTGCATTATAATTAAAAGAACATAGGATATTTATGGGGAAACTGCCTAAGAAGAATGACTGTGACATTGGAAAGAGCCCTAAATTTGGAATCAGGGAGCCTAGTTTTGAATCCCAGCATTATAACTGCAATCCATCATGCTAAGCAAGCCACGTTCCCTTTTTGAACTTCTATTTCTTTATAGGAATGTGCCAGATATTTCTTCAATGATATTTTACATTGTAGGTTACAGAGAGGGCCACCAGAAGTCCTGACAGGAAGAAGTGTAAGACATTGGTGAAATAGAAGTTCCTATTTCCTATTTGGAAAGGTTCTATTTGGACCTTGGGAGTCTCTAGACATATGGATGGTAGGACTTATTTTTACATGTACAAAACACAATCAAGAGGCAATAGGCTTTTTTTTGCCAGATATGTGTATTTTATTTTTTAAAATATATTTTCATCTTATTAGATATTTCCCAATTACATGAATAAAATTTAAAAATCATTTTTAAAAATTTTGAATTGCAAATTGTCCTCTTCAGCCCTTCTCCCACTCCTTGAGAGGGAAAGCAGTTTTATATCAATTGCACTTGTGAGGCCATGCAAAATTATTTATTATTATGTATTAGCCATGCTCAAAAAAAGAAAAAAAACAGACCAAAACAACAAGAAAAATAAAGTTAAAAAAAAGTATGTTTCAACCTGCATTGAGAGTTCATCAGTTCTCTCCCTCTAGGTGGATAGCATTCTTCATCCTGGGTCCTTTAGAATTCTCTTGGATTATTGCCTTAATCAGAGTAGCCAAGTCTCACAGTTGACTATCCTTACAATATTGTTGTTACTGTGTAGTGTTCTCCTGGTTCTGCTCACTTGACTTTGCATGAGTTCATATGAGTCTTCCTGGGTTTTTTTGCAGTAGGCTTTTGAATTTAACTTCTTGGTTTGGCAATGGGTCATCCTGAGCCTCCACCTACTGTAATCAGAAACAGGCCTTGGGAGGGCTGAGAACTGACATCTGATGGAGTACAGGAGAATGCTTAGCCACAGCAGGGGGATGGATTCTTCTTCCTGCGTCACTCAGAAATCCATTCACTTGAACAAGAAGTATTTGTTGAGCATTTACTATGTTCAGAGCACTATGCTAGGTTCTGGGAATTCAAGTACAAAGAATGAGCTTATATTCTAATGGGGGAAATGAGTACATAAAAATAATGTGTAGCATAAAAACAAAGTTGATAAATACAACATATACAGACTATTTAAATATAAGGGAGGGAGGGCACCAGTAAATAATGGAAGAAGCTCCATGAAGAAGATGGTGTGGCGCTATCTTAAAGGAGGAGAGGGTGTCTCTGAGGCAGAGCTAAGGAAGGAGGGCATTCCAGACATAGAAGATGGCTAGTGTAAAGGCATGGAGATGGGAGGTAGAGTGGAGTGGGTGTGGGTGCGGGTATGTGAAATCCAGTTAGCTAAACTACAGACCTGTAATGTCCCCTGAGGCTGGAGAGATAGGTTGGGGTGCAGTTCATGCACACACACACACACACACACACACACACACACACACACACCTTTCCTTTTCTCCTTCCCAAGAACCACGTGTGTCTCAAGGAAAAAAACAACCTCTCCAAAGCGCTCATATCAATTTTGCCTCCTATAGGCATCCAGCATAGGGTCAGCATTCTTTCTCCCATTTAGAAGAGCCCCTGGATTGTATAGAAACCTATAATTTTACAGTAACTTGGAGCAGCATTGCATTTTTATACCCTTAGGTAATTATTGAATCTGTGTCCCAAGGAACTGTGTGGAAGGGAGGTAATTCAAGAGTTTGCAGGATGAGTGTCTTCTGGAGGGCAATGGGGATCCTGTTAGTTTTGGAAAGGCTCCCGTATGTGCACCTAAGAGGTCCAAAGAGGTTCGCTAAAAGAGATGGAGGAATGATTTGTCTGCCAGCCTGAGTCTGCCACCACCTGGTGCACAAATTATATATTACATGTCCAAAACAGGCTGTGCTGAAATACAATGCTTATGTTAAGGGCAGTGCCGTTATCACTTGACATGCTGGTCAGTGTACATATAGCCCCTACACCGTCCGCTCCTGCATAGGTAATGAGACAGTAAGATTAAGTGGCTGCTATGCTCTCTTTCACCATTACAGCCTGCAATTTTAGGACCTTCTTAACTAAAGTGGGGGGCAGGTAAAGTGGGGACAGCATTCAAAGCAAGATTATCATGTTCCCCCAAGGGGAGGGGAAATTTAGAACAAAAAGTTCTCCTAAATTCTAAGTTCTGAGAACAAAAAAGAAATGAAAAGAAATATAAACCTTGATCAGGGCCAACATAAGGACAGGAACTGAAAAGGAAGAGGCAGTGGGGAAGGGAAAAGAATAATAAGTATTTATTCATACCATGCCAAAGGCCCAAGTCTCCCACTGCATCCTGGGCCATTTCCAGTCATTGGGCTATGGTTTATATCTGGCCACTGAACCCAGATGACTCTGGAGGAGAAAGTGAGGCTGGTGACTGCACAGCCCTGCCTCACTTAAATCCAATTCACTGCATGTCATGGCATCATCTCCCTGATGTCATGGTCCCCTTAGGGAGTGAAGGACAAATAGCAGGAGCGCACTCATTACAAATATCTCACCTGGTTAAAGTGACTTGTCCAGATAACACAGCTATTAAGTGTTTGAGACCAGGCTAGAAAGGAGGGGTTCTGTCAGGAAATGGGGGTAAGAAACAGAAAGCTGAGAAGTCCAGCTCTTACTACGTTGGTGCAAAAAAGTAGGTCAATTTTTTTTCATTTCTATAACTTAAAATTTGTTTGTTATTTTAATCCCATTTGCAAAGCACACTACATATTTAACTCCTTTGAGTCTCACAACAACCCTGTGAACTAAGTGCTGTTTATTATTTCCTTATAGATAAGGAAACTGAAGCACTTTTAGTTCCATGATATGAACAGTAGTCAAAATCTTTTTAGAATCTAAGACATTTACTCATTACAAAGAGGAGGATAACAGAGAAGTTGAAAACTTGGTGCTTTCTTCTCTTGAATATAACATGTATAAACATGTAGTATGTAACATGTAATCATGTTACATTGATATATTTCAGGCATGTTACATTGGGCACTGTTAATATATGGGACAACGTGTAACATGGCAGAACTGTTAGGGAAACCTAGCGAAAATGATGACCAGAAGACCAGTAGTGGGAGCCAGTGAGCCACGCCTGAGGAGTCAGTAGTAGAAGACTATCAAATGAGAGAATTTTTGTAAAGCCCTTATTAGCACATGCCTGGCATACAAACATTAACTACTACTACTACTACTTCTACTGCTGTTACTCTTATCTTGCAACAAGGTGAGGGACCACATGCTAAAACGTAGAATCATAGCATTTCAGTGCTGGAAGGAATCTCAAAGGTCATCTGGCTCAAACTCCTCATTTTGTATGTGAGGAAATTGAAGCCCAGAGACTTTGACCTGCACAAGGTCATGCAAATTAATAACAAAACCAAAACTATAGACCCTAAATCTACTGATTCCTAGTTCCATGCTTCTCCCACTGTATGTAAAATTTATTCCCTATCTTATCAACCAGGGGGGGAAATGAGTTTAGTTAAAAAAAAAACAAGAGATGAATTTTTTATTCTTGATAATTTAAGGTTTTGGATCCCAAGTCTACTTGTAAGGGAGGCAGTGCAGAGTAATGAAAAGACCTAAATTTGAATCTTGGCTCTGCTCTTTACTAGCTGTGTGACTTTGGACAAGTCATTTTCCCCCTTCCTGACCCTCAGTTACTTTATCTGTGAGAAAAAAAAAAAACAGTTATTGGGCTAGATCAGAAGTGTAAAAACACACTGGCTGTGGGTCTCGTGGCCACACTCCCAGATTAAATGTAATTGGAAAATATGTAATAAAATAAATAAAAATATAACAGAACATAGATAACATTAATATGTGTTGGGTTGTTTTCTTTTTTTTTAAGTCAATGTGCAAGCCTCAGGGTTCCTTATGCATGGTTTGATGACTCCTTTTTCTATTTGAGTGTGATACTTCTAGTCTAGATGATCTTTAAGGTTCATCTAGCACTGAAATTCTCTGATCTAAAAATATAAAACATAGATGATGTTGATTTTTGGTTTTCTAAGTCAATGTGCAACCTACAAGGATCACTTTCAAACTGAATTTGACACCACTGTTCTAGAGTATTTGATTTGAAGTTTCTCACCTAAGGATTCCAAAGTTCAAACATATGTCATTAGCTCTTTGCTACCATTTACCCACATCTAAATGCATAAATTTAAAAATTCATTTACCAACGTTCCAAAAAGTCAGTGTCCCATTCAGAAAAATCACTTTTTTCTCTTATATGATCAACAATGGAAACTTCTCTCCCTTTCTCTCCTTTTGAGCCACAAAAAGACAGTCCCCAACATAAGAGAAGGGGAACAGCTCATTTATCACAGCAAAAAGAAATCTCCTCTGCTAATAGAAGATACAAGAGAATACAAAAACATTTTGAAGATCTCTCATGAAAAGCCATATATCATTCCTACCTGTCAGTTGCAGCATAATCAGTGTTGGCCCTAAGCAAAGTTATGAAATATATAAAAGTTCTTCTAAAATGCTTCCACATAGTCCTTTTGTTTACTTTATTTTTTTGTTTTGTTTTGCTTTTTGGAGGGCAATTGGGGTTAAGTAACTTGCCCAAGGTCACACGGCTAGGTTTTTTGTTTGTGTGGGTTGTGTCACTGCGCCACCTAGCCGCCCCCTGTTTACTTTATTTTTAATGTATGGGACAAAACAAGCATTTTCATAACAGTACAACAACAACAAAAAATATGATTGTACATGAAACTGCCAATCTACTCTGCACAATTTTCTGTTCCTTTCAAATATACAACAAAATTATCATGTTAATTTTTTCTCCCTCTTCCTCCCCCCCATGGTTACCACTTAAAATAAGTCTAGAAAGTACAAATGCCAAAACAAGCCCAGGAACCAAATAAACAAAATTATAAATTTAAAAAAGTTTTTATTCAAATAAAATCAGATTTAAATAATTGGAGAGATATTAATTGTTCATGGGTAGGCAGGGCCAATATAATAAAAATGACAGTTTTACCCAAGCAAATTAGCTATAAATTAAAAAGCAAATTATGTATAAATTAATATATTCCATGCTATACCAATTAAATTACCAAAAATTATTTTACCCAATTAGAAAGATAATAACAAAATTCATTTGGAAAAACAAAAAGTCAAGAATAGCAAAGGAAATAACAAAAAAAAAAGTTTAACTAACAATACCAGATCTTGAACTGTATTTATAAGACAGTAATTATCAAAATTATCCAGTATTGGCTAAGAAATAGAAAGGTAGGTCAATGGAATAGAGCAGATATACAATTTACAGCAAATAAACATCATGACTTTGTGTTTGACAAGTGTAAAGACTTAAGATTTGGGGATAAAAATTCACATAGTCTTTTAAAGATTTCTTCCCTTCCTTCTTTTCTGTCTTTCCTCCTCCGTTGTTGTTCAGTTGTGTCCAACTCTTAGGAACCCCATTCGGGACTTTCTTGGCAAAGAGACTGGAGTGGTTTGCCATTCCTTCTCCAGCTCATTTGACAGATGAGGAAACTGAGGCAAAAAGGGTTAAATGATTTCTCCAGGGCCACACACAGCAGGTAAGTATCTGAGGCCGGATTTAAACCCAAGAAGATGAGTCTTCCCGGGCCCCATCCCTGTGTCCCATCCAGCTGCCCTTCCAGCTCTAAGCCTGTGACCTTGTGAGCTTGCTGAAGGGAGGATCACTCTGAATGGGGTGAAAACGCCCAGTTTCTGCCAAGGACCCAAATCACCTTCTTCAACAGCCCCAATCGGTCCCTGTTGCATAAAGTCTCGCTCTGGACTGCAGGTATTAGCGGATTAGCAAAGGGGACCAAGCCATTTCAAGGGTTAAACAATCGGTGCCTCTTTCTGGGGTGTGGTTATCTGTAGCCCCAACTTCCGCAGACCAGGAGAGCCAGCCCGGAGTGCCAGCGGCCGCTGTGGATCTGTACGGGACGGAAGGGGAGAGGGGCAGGTTCGCGCCCCCGAGGGCTCCTCCACCTTCACGCAGCCAGCTCATGCCCATTCTCCAAGGAAAGAAGGACGAAGAACCAGCGCTCCTGCCCACCAGGCAAGTTCACAGAGTCTGGGATAAAGCGGATTTCTGAAAGCACCTCTTGGTTAGGAGTGGACTCCGGCTCAGACCTGCCGGGTGTCGGGATAAAGGCGCAGGGTGCAGGGACAGGTGGGGAAGGATGGAGATGATGGGGATGGAGGGCGTTGGCCACCGGGGTGGGAGGGAAAGGAGGCTCCCGACACTTAAACTCACTGAGCCCCATTGTCTTCTCTGGGAAGGAAAAAGAAAGTCAAAAGAACTTTCTAGTGACTTTGCAGACCCACATATGAAACTGAAAGGAAGGATCTGTGGGTAAAATTAAGGGTTTTTTATGTTCCTTTCTCTGCTATGGCGTGGCAACAAGTAATAATAATTTTCACTATTATTATATGTGATTTGTCAGTGTGAAAGCATCCATAATTTATCATCTTGAGATTTGCTGGTGACTCAAGGTCTATTAAACACCAAAAGCTCCTCCTAACTTCAAGCCTAGCCCTCTGTCCACTAAACCAAACTGACGAATGATAATAGAATAAGCAACTAGTGGTGAGATGGCCAAAAAAATGCATCTCTGATAATGAAAAAATAAAATGTATACGTTGTATGTATACACATATTTTTCAGTCAGTCATGTTTGAATCTTTGTGACTCCCTTTGGGATTTTCTTGGCAAAAATACTAGAGTGATTTGCCATTTCCTTCTCCAGCTCATTTGACAGGTGAGGAAACTGAGGCAAACAGGGTGAAGTTACTTGCCCAGGGTCACACAGCTAGTACTTGTGTCTAAAGCTGAATATTAACCCAGGCCTAGCACTCTAGCTACTGCCTCACAATTGAATTTTACTTTTGTTTTGGTCTTTTTGGGAGGGGGGAAGGCAAGGTAATTGTGGTTAAGTGACTTGCCCAAGGTCACACAGCTAGTGTGTCAAGTGTCTGAGGCAGGATTTGAACTCATGTCCTCCTGATTCCAGGGCTGGTGCTCTATTCACTGTGCCACCTAGCTGCCCAAATTTTACTTTTGTAAAAAAAATAATTATATCTTCTATCTAGAAAATAAAGGAAAAATATCTCATGACTTTGCTAAATAAAACCTTTAACTACCTACATCACAGGGTGGTATACAGAAGAGCCTTCATAAACTGTAAAGTGTTGTGTAAGTGAATTAATCATTTATGTGCAAAAATGCAGCAGTCAAGATTTCTTAGAGCAGCTGTGTGACAAAGTGAATAGATCATTCAACCTGAAATCAAGAGAACCGGAGTTCAAATCTGGCCTCAGACACTAGCTGTGTGACTCTGGACAAGTCACTTAATTCTGTTTACCTCAGTTTCCGTATCTGTAAAATGAACTGGAGAAAGAAATGACCGACCATTTGAACATCTTTGCCAAGAAAACCTCAAATGGTGTCACAAAGAGTTGGACAGGACTGAAGGAACTCAACAAAAGTTCTTAGTGAATTACCTTGCTTTTCCTTCTTTTAGAGATAAAAGTCTTACTTTTTTTTACCAGTACCAATACTGAGTAAAATAGAAAGTGAAAGTGAAAATAATTCTGAAACTCAAAAAATTTGAAATTTACACATCAGTTTCTTGTTGTTTGTCCTTCCTTCTGGGAGAGGGCCATGACATCAGGGAGGTGATGCCATGGCATAAAAGTGATTGGATTTCAGTGAGGGAGGGCTGTGGAAAGTCATCAGCCTCACTTTCTCCTCCGGAGCTATCTGGGTCCAGTGGTAAGATAGAGATTGGGAAGACTGGAGATGTCCCTGGATGCAGTGGGAGACCTTGACCTTTTTAAGATAAGGCCTTTAACACGTCACAGTTTGACTCAGTGGTTAGGACTAGATAAGAAATGAGGACGAATGGCCTCTTTTACCTAGCCAAAAAAAAAAAAAGAATCAATCTGGAAAGCGAAGACTTTCAGGTTTTCTGGTCAAAACAGAAACAATTGCTATTTACTTCCACTCTTGGTTTCAAAACTTAGAATTATAAGGTATATACATGCAAAGAAGTAAAATTTGTTCATTTTTTTTCAATTTATGGGAAAAGATGTCATTAAATTTTTATTTAGAATTTGTAGTGAGTAGGCGGCTAGGTGGCACAGTGAGTAGAGCATCGGGCCCTGGAGTCAGAAGGATCCAGCCTCAGACACTTAACGCACACACAAACAAAAACCTAGCCGTGTGACCTTGGGCAAGTTACTTAATCCCAGTTGCCCTCCAAAAGGAAAAAAAAAGAATTTGTAGTGAGCAATTGAAAAAATGAACAGGCTTGGTTTTATTAGCATGATCATGAGTCTAGCGAGATACGGGTATGGGCTATGTTTGTGCTCCTGCCTAAGAGCAATTAATCAATCACGGTCAATAAATCCAAGCTACTTTCCCTGTAAGACTAAAAAGTTATTTTAAGAAAGATTGAAAAGTGGAAGAACTTGAAGAATATTACTGTTTTCTGGTTTAGAGATAAAAAATGTCATCACTATAATAGAATAAATAATCCCAAAAGGCATCCAGGAAGAAAAAGATTCCGAGGACACTGGGTGTGTGGGGAAGAAGGGTCAAACCAATATTGAAAAGGTGGCAGGCTGAAAAACATGACAGGAGGTGGGGAAAGACTTTGTTAACAATGGGACTGTATAACAGGTATTAGATATTTCCCATAAAAGATAAATGAATGATCAAGCGTCCTTTGGGCCACTTTGAAGCAAGAATTCACAAGCACTGGCAAGTTTGTGTGTGTGTGTGTATGTGTGTACACACACACATATATACATATACATATATAGAAACACATACACATACACACACACATATATATACACCTCTATCTGTATCCTATATCTATGTCATCTATATCTGCTATACCCCTGATATATCTCATATCGTTTTCCAGAGAAGTAAATAAAGGATGGTGGGTATAAGTCCTGGCAGGCTCTACATAATCTCTCAAATATGTGTTTCAGTGAGGTGGCCTAGTTATGTTATATATGTGTGTATACATATATATTATATGCATGCATAGATATGTATAAATAGGATATATAGGAGATGTACATATACATGTATACACATATATACACACATATATCCTAATATAGATATCTCATATATCATACATATCCTGTACATCTCCTATCTCTCTCTATATACCTCTCCTATATATCTGCCTCATATATCCTATCTCTACATACCTATGCATGCATATATGTATGTGTACACACACATATATAACATAACTAGGTCACATCACTGGAATATATGTTTGAGAGATTATGTAGAGCCTGCCAGGACTTACACCCACCATCCTTTATTCACTTCTCTGGGAAATGATATGATATGTGGGTGTGGGTGTGGGTGTGGGTGTGGGTGTGGAAGTCCTGTGTAAAAACTAAAAAAGTTATTGGGCAGACCTGAGTTTGGATCCGGCCTCAGACACTTAACGCACACACCAACCAAAAAACCTAGTCGTGTGACCTTGGGCAAGTTACTTAACCCCAAATGCCCTCAAAAAAAAAAAAAAAGCAAAAAAGTTATTGGGCAAAAGTGTGGTTAATAATCCCTTCTTCAAAGGGAAGGCCTTGACCTGGGAAGAGAAAGGAGGACATGGGGAATGAAGAGTTGGCTACACAACCAATGTATAAGAATGGGATGCATTCAATGGGAGAGAATGAATAGATTAATGAAAAGCATTTAAATGCCTGCCATGTGCCTGGACTCTGTTAAGTATTTTGGATACAAATAGAAAAACTAGGCAGTTCCTGTTCTCAAGGAGTTCACATCCTAATTGACAAAAACAACATGGAAAGGAAGATTCAGTTGCAAGGTTAATACTGAAAAGCCCCTCGGCTTAGGATTCTTAGGTCGTAGAGGCAGGACGGATGGCAATATTCAGGGGCAATGCTGTAGGGCAGGGAGGATTATAAGACTTGGTGGTCATTAGGGAACAATGGCAGAGAAGATGGTAAGGCCCAGTGGTCCTCCATCTTACTGGAAGAACTGTAGTGGGTAAGTGGCCATGCTGACCTCAGCTCCAGCAGGGCTGGAGCTGGCTGGACCCAAAAGTTAAAGTGGAGAAGGAATCAGGTTTCCTCCTTCCCTCTGACACTGCCACCACTCTAGTACAGGCCCTCATCACCTGAGGCCTTGATCACTGCAGCAGTCTGCTGGTGGGGCTGCCTACATCAAGTCTCTCCCCACTCCGATCCATCATCTATTCTCCTTGCTGGAAATAATTGGCAGAGGGAAGGCACTGGAATTAAGAGGGATTGAGGAAGGCTTCTCATGGGAGCTGGGATTTTAGTTGGGACTTAAAGGAAACCAGAGAAACCAGTAGATGGAGATGAGGAGGAAGAGATGCCCAGAGCAAGAGGTGAGGTGTCTTGTTTGTGGAAGAACAAAGAGACCAGTGTCATTAGATCACAAAGGACATGTCGAAGAGTAAAGTCTAAGAAAACTGGAAAGATAGGCGGGGGCAAGGTTATGAAGGGATTTGGAAGGTAGAGATTTTATATTTGATCCTGAAGGTGATAGGAAACTTATTATTGAGTAGTAGAGTGACATGGGGGGACCTACATTTGAGGAAAATCACTTATGTGGCTGAATGGATAATGGATTGGAGTGGGGAGAGACTTGAGGCAGGCAGACTCACCAGCAGGCTACAGCAGTAATCCAGACGTGAGGTGAGGAGGGCCTGCACTAAAGAGGTGGCTATATCAGAGGAGAGGAGGAAACCCTGCTCCTTCTTCACTTCAGCCTTCGGGTCCAGCCAACTCCAGCCCCCCCCACCCCACACACACACACAAACACCCAGAGCGGAGGCAGACGTGGCCACTCATCCCTCCAGGGACTTGCCCACTACAATCCTTCCAGCATTTCAGGCATGAAATTCCTTGAACATTCCTTGAGGACAGGAACTGTTTTTTATTTCTTTTTGTAATATCAGCTCTTGGCAAAGTCCCTGGCACATCGTAGGCACTTAACACACACTTATTGACTGACTGACTGTGGGTATAAGAATAAGGAATCAATATCAAGCTGGGATGGTAAGTGGGAAAGAGGGCACTGGTAAGAAGTTAGGGGAAGAATTCCCCTACAATTCTTGTTCTGCTGAGCGTAGAATTTTAAAACAGAAAAATGTGACTGGAAACTTTATTCAAGAGGACTTTAAATAGCATTTCCTCTAAAGCCATTCCTCCTAACTTCCCTATTTCTGTCAAGGGCACTGCTGGTCCAATGTCCAAGACATCTCCCACACCACCAACATTTTCACTCACCTCCCCCCTCCCATATCCATTCAGTTGCAAATCTTACCAATTCCTGGGGGCAGCTAGGTGGCATGGAGGACCTGAGCTCAAAATCCGGCCTCAGACACTTGACACATTTACTAGCTGTGTGACCTTGGGCAAGTCACTTAACCCCAATTGCCCTCCAAAAAGCAAAAAAAAAAAAAAAAACTCTTACCAATTCTACTTCAACAATATTCACACCTATCCCCTCCTTTCCATTCAAACCACAACTTCATTAATTCAGGCCTCTCTCAGGATTATTGCAATAGTCATTTTAAGTGGCTTCCCTATATCTAGCTTCTCCCTTCTTCATATAATTTTCCACACAGCTGAAATGTTTATATTCCTGAAACACAGATTTCAAATATGGCATTCCCTCCCTCAAGAAGTTTCAGGGGCTCCCTATTGCCCTATGTTGAAATACAAATACTTAAAACCCTTGACAATCTAGCTCTAACTTATCTTTACATGATGATTATATATTATTCACTCCTCCCCAATATACTCCCCACCCCCTTATGGTCCTGCCAAACCTGTTCTTTCTCATTAAAGATATATGATAGATATAGACATATATCTCTCTGTATACACACATATTATGTGTGTATATATCTATATCTCCATCTATATATTTTATATGGATAGAGATACATCAAATTCTCCTAATTTTTTCACTCTATTTTGCACCAGATTATAAATGTTTTCCCAGGCTCCTCCATTTTGTCACTTGTGGTATAATAATATGCCATTACATTCATATACTATAATTTGTTAGACATTATATAATAGGACATTCCCTCAGTTTTCAATTTGGGGCCAACATTGTGATGTATAAAAAGTTCAAGAGACATAGTTTCTGGGTAATTAATCATTTTATTAGTCATGCTATCAGAGAATTAGTAAATGGGGTCAGTGGTATTCTGGGATGCCAAAGACCTCTCATGGAACTCAGTCAGTGTTTATATGCCCTTGGAAGAGTGGGTATTCCAGAGGGTGGCAATCAACTCTGATTGGTTAACAGTTAATGAGAAGAATGAATATTAAAATGAGATGTGGACCTGTTCTAATGAGGGCCTGGGGGATCTCACTCTGCTCACTCTTACTCCCAGACCATCCCCAGCCTCCTGCAGTCTAGACAAAGGATCTACCTCCCTGCCCAAACCTTCCTGAGTAGAACACAACGGGCCAGAATTTACCTTAAATTAAATTCTTTGTTAGGTTTTCTAGTTGGGTGGGACAACAATTCCCACCCAGGATGGAAAGTCACATACCCGGGAGATTCAGGCAATTTCATTCATCAACAACATCCTTCAGATGCTAACTTGGCCTAATAGAGAATGGGAGGGAAAACCTTAGTCTCCCCAATAATTGGTTATTTAATAATCATTTCTCTCAATATGAAAAGACCTGATATACATATTTTTATTCACACAGGACATTTTCCTCCCTTTCCTTGATGTCCTCGGGGTGAGTACAGGCCTAGCAATGGTATTTGCTGAACCAAAGAGTATGCAGAGTTTAGTTTGGGGGCATAGTTCCAGGTTGCTTTCAGAATGGCTGGACCAAGTCACGCCTCTACCAATAATGCACCAGTGTGCCTATTTTCCCACAGCTCCTGCAACATTTGCCATTTTCCTTCCTTCTTTGTTGATTTGATGAATGTAAAGTACTTTAATTTGTATTTCTCTAATAATGATTTGTAGCATTTTTTTACATGTTTGTTCATAGCTTGGATTTCTTCCCTAAACTGTTCGTTTCTTTTGATCATTTATCAAGTCTTAAAAGATTGAAAGAGCACTATATAGATGTGTATATGTGTGTGTGTGTGTGTGTGTGTGTGTGTGTGTGTGTGTGTATCTTGGATATGAGACTTTATCAGAGAAATCTGCTGCAAAGATTTTTTTCCAGTTACCTGTTTCCCATCTCATCTTAACTACATTAGAGTTTTGTACAAAACCTTTTTATTTTATATAATCAGAATTTTCTCTGTATTGTCTGTTTACTCATAAACTTTTCTTTTTTCCTTCCTCATCTAATTTGCTTATGATGTGACCTCTTATATCTAAGTCATTTATCCATTTGGAGTTTATCTTGTTATATATTGTAAGAAGCTGATCTATGATGAATTCCTACCAAACTACTTTCCCATTTTCCCAGCAATTTTTGTCAGATGGTGAGTTCTTGCCCTTGTAGCAGGGGCTTGGGAGTTTAATTAACGCTTTGCTGCCAT
The DNA here is from genome assembly GCA_011680675.1 of Gymnobelideus leadbeateri. Taxonomy (NCBI): domain Eukaryota; kingdom Metazoa; phylum Chordata; class Mammalia; order Diprotodontia; family Petauridae; genus Gymnobelideus; species Gymnobelideus leadbeateri. The sequence continues at coordinate 201,921 of WOXC01008520.1, forward strand.
ATCTGTTTGCTTCATTTTGTGTAATCTGTTCCATTGATTGACTTCTTTGTTTTTTAACCAGTCACAATTCATCTTAATGATTACTTCTTTGTTGTATAGTTTGAGATTTGGTACTGAAAGACAACTCTTACCCCTTCCAACTTTTTCTTGAGATTCTTGACCACATGAATTTCATTATTATTATTTTCTAGCTCCTGAACTATGGCTTTAAGTGAATGTTGCCTCACATAATATGATGAACCTGGAGAGACTTTTATGGGAGGGAATCTGGGTAGTTACTATTTGCATGTGTTATATACAAGAGATGCAAGCAAGGGTATACAACCAAACGCAAATATAAGTTAAAAAAACTATATGGGGCGGCTAGGTGGCGCAGTGAGTAGAGAGCCTCGTCCCTGGAGTCAGAAGGACCTGAGTTCCCATCTGACCTCTGAGTTCGGATCCGACCTCACACACAAAAAAAACCTAGCCGTGTGACCTTGGGCAAGTTACTTAACCCCAACCGCCCTCCAAAAAGCAAAAAAAAAAACAAAACAAAACAAAAAAACTATATGGATAGTGCTGTCAGGAAAGCTAAACTTCACACTTATGAAAAATACAAAAGACAGAAAATGGACATTTAAAGCTTTATTCAGTGCAATGAAATGGGGAAAAGTACATCATTTACAGCAAGTGACAAAAAAGGTTATTTATCTGCTATTTCATCTGCTGTCATTTCTATCAGAAATTATCTTCAAGGGGGCGGCTAGGTGGCGCAGTGAATAGAGCGCCGGCCCTGGAGTCAGAAGGACCTGAGTTCGGATCCAGCCTCAGACACTTAATCCACACAAATAAAAACCTAGCCATGTAACCTTGGGCAAGTTACTTAACCCCAATTGCCCTAAAGGGGCGGCTAGGTGGTGCAGTGAGTAAAAGCCCGGCCTCGGAGTTGGGATGACCGGAGATCAAATCCGGCCTCAGAAAATGAGCACCCACACATAAATAATGGCTAGCCATGTAACCTTGAGCAAGTTACTTAACCCCAATTGCTTTAAAAAAAAAAAAGAAATTATCTTCAAGAAATTTTTAAATAAAAACTAAAAAACATCCTAGTATTGGAAAGGTATGACTAAATATGGATTAAGATGGGATTGAAACCCAAGAGAGATGAGATGGTAAAGAAGTATTAACCTTAGGGGCAGACAGGTGGGGCAGTGAATAGAGCACCCACCCTGGAGTCAGGAGGACCTGAGTTCAAATAGACCTCAGACACTTGACACACTTACTAGCTGTATGACCTTGGGCAAGTCACTTAACCCCCATTGCCCTCAAAAAAAAGGCCAAAAAAAAAGTTCAGATAATCCAATTGTGGATAAATTATATCCCACAGTTAAGAAAACATGGAGAACAAGAAATATCAAAAGACAAGAGATAAGCAAATAACATCCCCATTTTCAAAGTGGGAAAAAAATGTAAATTCCTCAGACTCTAGACTCAAGAGCATGACATCAATCCCTGGCAAAATTCTAGAGTGGATTATGAAATAAGTGGTTTTTGAGAAGTTAGCAGTGACTGAAACAATCAACACAAAATCCTTAAGAACATGTGGCTTTCTTTTTTCCTCTACAATGCTAGAATGGTACAACTCTATAGATACCTTTTATTGAGATTTCAGCAAGGTATTTGATAATTTTTCATATTACCCTTGTGAGCAATATGGAGAAATGTAGGCTAGAGGATAGTAAAATTAGTTGGATTAATAGCTAGTTCAGTGACTAGACCCAAAGTCTGTTCGTATTGACATGGATTGGCAGAGGTCTTCTGTAGTGTCATAAAGGCCTCAGAACTGTCAGAAGGTTTCTGTTATTCAACATTCTGTAAGTGGGTTTATAAAAGACAAGTCATTCGGGGCGGCTAGGTGGTGCAGTGAGTAGAGTGCCGGCCCCGGAGCCAGAAGGACCTGAGTTCGGTTCCGGCCTCAGCCACTTAACACACACAAACAAAAAAAAACCTAGCCGTGTAACCTTGGGCAAGTTACTTAACCCCAACTGCCCTCCAAAAAGAAAAAAAAAAAAGACAAGTCATTCTTATTAAATTTACAGATGACAGATATGGGGAGAGGGGAACTGAGAAGTTAAATGACAAAATCAAAATGCAAAAAGGTATCAACATGCCAGAATAATGGACCAAAATGAATAAGATGACACTTATTTAGGAAAAAACATAAAGTTATGTGTTTAATTGTTTTCAATCAAATATTTTATAAATTTAGTGCCAGGAGCCCTGGATTAAGAGCAGTTGATATGGAAAAGACATCAGGGAGTCATATCTTTAACATTTTTGGTGAGGGGAAGAAATCTTTTAAAAACAGTAATGAGTTGGTATTGATATCTTTTGGAGGTAGCTAGAATTTTTTAGTGGAAGAAAAAACAAAATCAATCATGTATCAAGAAAAAAAATCTAAAGGTTTATGTGATATTCCATACCTATAGACCTCCCCCTTTCTGGAAAGCAATCAGGGTAAGGTATCTTCTCATATCATTTCTTCGGCACCATGCTTGTTCTTTGTAGTTTTGCATTAATTTTAGATTATTTTGTGGTTGCTGTTCTTTCCTCTTACATTGTTGTGTTGTATTTATTGTTTTCTTGGCTCTGTTTACTTCATTCTGCATTAGTTCATGCAACTGTCCCCATTCTCTGTATTCATCCTACTTGTGGTTTCTTATAGCACAGCTATATTCCATTACATTCATGTATCACAATTCATTATTTCCAGTTCTTTACTACCCCAGCAAATGCTATGCTAAGTATTTTAGTGAATATAGGGACTTTCTTCCTATCAAAGACCTCTTTGCCCATTGGTGGAATCTCTGTGTAAAAGGATTTGGGTATTTTATTTTATTTCTTTTTTTGCTTTTTGGAGGGCAATTGGGGTTAAGTAACTTGCCCAAGGTCACTTGGCTAGGTTTTTGTTTGTGTGTTTTAAGTGTCTGAGGCCAGATCCGAACTCAGGTCCTTCTGATTCCAGGGCTGGTGCTCTACTCACTGTGCCACTTAGCAGCCCAGGATTTGGGTATTTTAGTCACTTTATTTGCACAATTCCAGATTATGAGGGAAAAGAGAGTAAAGAAAAAATCTGTTTAACACTAGTATTGTACAAGTGAAGTCATTTCTCCCTCTTTCCACCAAACCCACACCTTGATATCTAGTTCTTACACTATTCTTTCTTTTTGACTTCTATTTTGCTGTTTTGAAAGTTGGCTTTGGCTTTGCTTGTGATTATTCCCTCCCCCATCTTTCCTCCCTCATAACCTTTGCTTGCTTTTCCTTGTCCAAGCCCACTTGTTTTCTCTGAGTTTCATGTATGTGTGTGTGTGGTTGTCTGTGTTTTTCAGATAAGATGCTTCTTCATACCACTGTTTCTGCCTTGTTTGGCTACTCTTCTCGATGCATCCCAACTAAGTGAACTGGGAAGTTCCTGCCCATCTTCTTACCTTATGGATTCCTTTTCCCCTTTTCTTTCTTCTCTTAAAACTGTTGAAATTATACCCAGTCGCTGTGATTATGTTTCTTGATTTCCTCTTTTACCCTTGCGGACAGCAAGAAGCTTGAAGAGACACTAATCTCCTCTCCTTTCTTTGAATAGAAACCCTTCCTCATTGTTTAGTCCCTGCCATTTACTCAAATGTGAGCAAGCTTTTCTGTTGATTTCTGTGTTTGCATTTCAGAGTTTGTACACAAGCTAAATTACTGCTCAGCAGCTAGATGGCACTGTGGCCTTAGACAGGTACTCTGTTACCTTGGGCAAGTCACTTACCCTCTGTTTGCCTAACCCCTAGAGAAGGAAAAGGCAAACCACTCCAATATCTTTGTCAAGAAAACTCTCCATAGGGGCGGCTGGGTGGTGCAGTGAGTAAGAGTGCTGGCCCTGGAGTTGGGATGACCCAGGATCGGATCCGGCTTCAGAAAATGAGCACCCACACATAAATAATGACTGGCTGTGTAACCTTGAGCAAGTTACTTCACCCCAATTGCTTAAAAAAAAAAAAAAGAAAACTCTCCATGGACAGTATAGTCCACAGGGTCACAAAGAGTCAGTTAAAAGGTTTTAAATCACCACTGTCAGCCAAAGATACCTGCCTATTTTCCTCCATTAGTCATTTCTAGAAGTAGGCTCACCAAGGCTCCACATGGATATGGCACCTCCTCTACACCTTGGGCCTTCCCTTCAGTGTCCTGTCCCTCCCATTACATTATTATTGTTATTATTAAACTCATACTCTTAAAGACTTACTCTGGGCACTTGAGAGGATAAGTGACCTGCCCACAGTCATCCAGCCAATATATAGGCAGAATCCTGACTCCAAGGATAGCCCTGTCTTTCCACAAAGTCTCTTACAGGTCCAGACAAATGAGGAAAAGTATGTTTTGTTTAGTATTTAAGAATAGCTGGAAAAGACACATCTTATTCTTCTCTCGTGCCTAATTAAAAACTCATTTAATAGATCACAATAAAACAAAGTGCTTTCCTTACAATGACCTCATGAGACTGTAAGATGATTTTTCACATGTGTCATTATTATTCTCGTTATATTTTCTTTCCTTAAATAAGGTTTGGAGCTCATGATGCCACCTCCAATTAGAGAGGCAGAGAAGAGATGAGGGGGAGTACCAAGGCTGGAGGGGCAGCTAGTTGGCCCAGTGGATACCTGGCCTAAAGTCAGGAAAACCCAAGTTCAAATCTAGCCTCAGACAGTTACTAGCTGTGTGACCCCAGGCAAGTCACTTAATTCTGTTTGCTTCAGTTTCTCATCTATAAAATGATCTGGAGAAGGAAATGGCAAACTTCTCTAGTGTATTTGCCAAGAAAACCCCAAATGGGGTCACAAAGAGTTGGACACAACTAAAAGAACCAAACAACAGAAATCAAGGCTGGTGGGATCTTGCAAGATGATAAAATCACTTCAAGAGTGAGCAGAGTCAAGATGGCGGAGTAGTAACAGCATTTCCAAGGTGCTCTGGCTCCCACCACTTCCAATTTATATAAAAGGGGACTCTGAACAAACTCTGGAGCTACAGAACCCACACAACAACACAGAGAAGCTAACCTCCCGCTGAGGACAGCCCAGAAGTCCTACAGGGAGCAACCAACACAGTGCTCTGGAAGCCGAGCCCAGGACAGCATGAGTCGGAGGTTTTAGCCCCAAGGTGGCCTGACTAGCAGCCAGCTGGAGGGACCCCAGAACACCAGCAGCTGTGTCCAGTTCCAGAATTATCAACACATAGATGCCTAGGACAAGGTGAGAGGTCACTGCAGTGTGGACTTTGGGACTGTTTGGGAGAGTGTGTCGACCTCTTTCCCCTGGGGGAGAGAAGCTGCTGAGTAGCTGAGGCACAGCCACCACCATGTTGCAGCTTCAGCTCCTGGCCTGTGGACTGTAGAGGGAGCGGGGGAGTAATTGCTCTTGTTTTAACCTCCCTGGATCTGGATTGTGGTCTGGGGTGGAGGTCTTGGGGTATGTGACCAGCTTGCCAGAGTGTGTGGAGGCTTCACAGAGGCCACCCAACTAATACTTCCAATGACTAAGAAAACCCCAGAATTTGGGACGGAAGCTCCCCTGTCTGGTGGCAGAGTCCTACTGTGGCAACAAGCCCAAAAGTCAAGTAATTGAGTGGCAACATGCCTAGGCAAAGGAAACAAAATAAACAGAAAAATTGAACATTAGACTCCTATTTTGGGGGCAAAGAGGATCGAAGCATGGAATAGGAGGAGGACTGGGAGGTCAGAACTCCTGCACCAAAAGCCCCAAATGAAAATATGAGCGGGTTACAGGCCATAGAGGACCTTAAGAAGCAGATAAGAGAAGTGAGGGGAAAATTGGGAAAAGAAATAAGAAAGATGCAAGAAAAGTATGAAATGAGAGTCAACAGCCTGACTGAGGAAAACAACACCCTAAAAAATAGACTAACTTAAATGGCAAAAGAGGCTCAAAAAGGCAATGAGGAGAAGAATGCCTTAAAAAGCCAAATTTGCCAGATGGAAAAAGAATCCCAAAAGCTCTCTGAGGAGAATCATTCCTTCAGAATTAGACTGGAGCAAATGGAAGCTAGTGACTTTATGAGAAATCAAGATGCTGTTAGATCCAAACAAATGCAAGATTAGAAGGCAATGTGAAATATCTCATGGGAAAAACCACTGACCTGGAAAATAGATCCAGGAGATATAATTTTAAAATTATTGGACTACCTGAAAGCCATGATCAAAAAAAGAACCTAGAAATCACCCTTCAAGAAATTCTCAAGGAAAATTGCCCTGATGTTTTAGAACCAGAGGACAAAATAGAGTTTGAAAGAATCCACAGATCACCTCCTGAAAAAGATCCCAAAAAGAAAACTCCCAGGAATATTATATGCAGGCTCCAGAATTCCCAGATCAAGGAAAAAATATTACAAGCAGCCAGGAAGAAACAATTTGAATGTTGTGGAAACACAAAGAGGATAGCACAGGATGTGGCAGCTTCTATACTGAGGGACTGAAGAGCTTGGAATATGATATTCCAGAGGTCAAAGGAGCTCAGATTAAAACCAAGAATCACCTACCCAGCAAAACTGAGTATCAGGGGAAAATATGGTCATTTGGTGGAATAGAGGACTTTCAAGCATTCTTGATGAAATGACCAGAGTTAAATAGAAAATTTGACATTCAGATACAAGAAACAAGAGAAGCTTGAGAAGGTAAACAGGGAAAAGAAATCATAAGGAACTTATCAAAGTTGAACTATTTATATTCCTACATGGAAAAACGATAATTGTAACTGATGAAACTTTTCTCAGTATGAAAATAGTTGAAGAAGGGTACGTGGGCATATGAATACATATGTGAATGTGTATATATTTACAGGTATACATAGATAGAGGGCACAGGTTGAATTTAATAGGGAGGGATGATACTTAAAAGGTGAAATTAAAAGGTGAGAGAGGAATATAAGGAGAGGAGATGGGGAGTGACAGAATGGGGTAAACTATTTCATATAGAAGAGGCAAGGGAAAATGTTTACAATAGAGGGAAGAGGGGTGGCTAGGTGGCGCAGTGAGTAAGAGCACCAGCCTTGGAGTTGGGATGACCTGGGATCGAATCCGGCCTCAGAAAATGAGCATCCACACATAAATAATGACTGGCCGTGTAACCTTGAGCAAGTTACTTAACCCCAATTGCTTTGAAAAAATAAAAATAAATAAAAAACAATAGAGGGTAAGAACAGGAAGGCAAAAAGGCAAAACCTTATTCTCATTGAATATGGATCAGGGAGAAAATGACATACATACTAAATAGGATATCTCACCCTACAGGAGAGTAGGGGGGAAGGGGATGAGAGGGGAGATAATGGAAGGGAGGGCAGGCTGAGGGGGAAGGAAGTTAGAAGCACCCACTTTTGAAAAGGGACAGGATCAAAGTAGGGAATAGACCAAGGGGGAGGTGGCATAGGAGGGAGGGAAATATAGTCAGTCTTTTACAATAGATCTACTATGATAATGTTATGCATAGCTACACATGTACAACATATACTGAATTGCTTATCTTCCCAGTAAAGGTGGGTGCCAGAGGAAGGCAATGAATCTGGAATTTGAAGTTTTAAAATCAAATGTTTAAAAATATATAAATACTGTTATTAATACTATTTTACATACAATTGGGAAATAAGATATACAGGCATTGGGGCACAGAGATTCACCTTGCCCTACTGAAAAACTCAAAGGGGGTATGGGAGAAGATATGGGAGAGAGCAGATGGGATGAGGGGATATCCTGTGGGACTGCTATTCTGGGGTGGTGGGTAGGGGAAAATGGGGAATAATTATAACTCAAAATCTGGCGGAACTGAATGATGTAAAGCAGAAGTTAATAAAGCATTTGGAAAAAAAAGAGTGATCTTCCTGGGGCATGGTGGTGAAATCATTGAGAGAAGTCCCAAAATAGAAAACTCATATTATATCCTACAAAGCAGTTCACTGACAATTACTGCAGAGGTATTATTTTTGTTACACACAGCTAAAATGGAGTAATGGGGTCTTTTTGACAAAAATAACTACAAAATCCATTCAATTCCTCTTAAAACGGTCATTTTGTTATGTTGGTATCTTGTTTGAAAATTCCAGATGTGAAACAGGTCCTCTGGTCTACTTTTTAAAGTGCTAGATCTTGTGAAGTTCTCAAAAAAATTACTAGCTTCCCGAATTACTCATTTGACATTTTTTCTTGAGTCATAATTATCCTAAGTGTCTGGCATTTGTCAAGTTGAAGAGGTGTGTTTGTCTTTTTTTTTCTATCTTGAACACCTTTAATACATTTACCAATTTTGTTTTTTCTTCTTATTTTAGATCAGAAGAAATGCTGAAATTTAGCAAAGTTCTCTTTTGATTTGGATATTTATCATGGGCATCCAGAATTCTAAAATAGATTCCTGCCCTCTTTCCACTTTCCCAAGGAGGAAGAGTGTGGATTCTAAGCAAGAGGGCAAACACTCTGAAGCTATTAGTGAGAGCAATAGTGACAAAGACCTGAAGGAACTTAAGGAAGAGGAAGAGAAGGAGGAGGGAGCAGAAGAAGACTTGGAAGAAGAGGTATTCTTTAAGTTTGTGATTCTGCATGCTGAAGATGACATTCATGAAGCCCTCAGGGTCCAAGGGATGCTGCAAAATCAATTTGGCATCAAACCCGGAATAATCTATGCTGAAATGCCATGTGGCAAACAGCATTTACAGAATTTAGACGATGCTGTGAATGGCTCAGCGTGGACCATTTTTTTATTGACTGAAAACTTTTTAAGGGATACATGGTGCAAGTTCCAATTCTATACATCCCTAATGAACTCCATTAATAGACAGCATAAATATAATTCAGTCATACCAATGAGGCCACTGAATAATCCTCTCCCCAGGGATAGGACTCCATTTGCCTTACAGACTATCAGCGCTCTGGAAGAAAAAAGCTGTGGCTTTCACAAACAAGTAGAAAAAACTTTCCAGGATTCTGTGTATGAGAAACAAAAAGCCATATGGAAAGATTCAAAAAATATGGTAGATACTGACAGTATTTGAATCCTCAATAAGAGCCAAAGCCTGAACTAATCAGACTGCTTTGCTTTGCTCTAAAAATGCCCTTTCCTGTGTCAGCAACTTCAAAGACCAGATAAGGCTGAATAGTGGGATTTCTCTTATCTTTCCTAGGGAAATATACTATATGGGGGAAATTCAGATATCCTGGGGTAATAATTTCCAACTGACACAACTTCATCAATTGTCTTGTCAATTTATATTTACAATTTATTCAACTAAGAAATTTCCTTTCTAAACACATATGGGGACCATAAATCTGAGGGACACAGACATCTTGGGATTGTCCTAGTACATTATAAAAACTTTGTCATTCCTGTATCAGACAGTCAGAACTTATGTTTTGGCTCCATGTGGCACATATGTGCTAGCTTTAAAAGAATAAGCCAAATGACTTTATATATCACCTAGCCTATTTGCCTTCTTTAGCCAAACTTTCAGGTCGACAATACTTTAGAAAAGTAAGAAGAGTAGAACTTTTTAGGGAATGAAACAAAATAAATTACATAATTGGGTGGGGAGGATAAGATTATGTTGTCATTTTATAACATCTTCCAGGAAAGTTAAAATAAAATTTCTGAGAAAGGAGAAACAAGAATGATACTTTTTCTGGGAAAAGTCATTGGCACTGAAAACCTATGGAGTTAGCATGCTTCTCTAGACAAGGTCTAACCATTTTGATTATTCTGTTCCCAGGAACGTTTGTCTGACGCTTTTCCCCTTGATTTGAGGGTGTGACGAAAGATGTACTTTAAACCAACTTTTAGCATTCCTTGATTTATTCTCTTCCTTGAAGGGTATTCTCCTTTGAGTCAGTATAGTGTAGGAGAAAGGATGCCAGCTTTGGAGTCAGAAGACCTTAGTTCAAATCCCAAACCTGACATTTAATATGTGTGTGATAATCTCTCTGCCTTAATTTCCCCATCTGTAAAATGAGGGAATTGAACTAGTTGGCTTCTAAGGTCCCTTCTAACTCTCTATCTCTGATCCTATGGCTATAGATATTATGTCATTTCTTAATATTGTATTCTATGTTTTTTTATTAAAATACAAATTTAGCATTTTGTATTTGACATAGGTATGCTCTTTCTTTTCAAAGGGATTAATACTTGGCCTCTCTACTCTCATAATCCCTTGAAAATTCCAAAGGCTTGATTTCTTTTGTGTGTCTCTAGCTCCTCCTAGTGAGGAAATTTTGCTGAAAGTTGAAATTTAACTTATTCAGTAAATATTTGCCGGGAGTCCATATGCTATAGTTCGTGTGTCAGCAGACTACATCTGAGGAGCCAAATCCATCTGCCTACCATTTTTAAATGTAAAACTACATATATGTGTATATACACATTCACATATTAAACACTTGAGATGAGGAAGCTGATGCAAAAAGAAATTTAAGTGACTTGCCCAGGATCACAGGGCTAGGAAGTGTTCAAAGCCAGATTTGTTTTGTTGTTTTTGCTTTTTGGAGGGGGGAAGGCAGGGCAACTGGGGCTAAGTGAGTTGCCCAAGGTCACATGGTTAGTAAGTGTTAAGGCAAGATTTGAACTCAGGTCCTCCTGACTCCAGGACCAGCACTCTATTCACTGCACCACCTAGCCACCCCCCCACAAAGCTACATTTGAACTCAGAAAGATGAGTCTTCCTGACTTCAGGCCCAGCTCTCTATCCACTGCACAACCTAGCTGCCTTAGATATAGATATAGATAAAGATATAGATAAATCTATATATGTATGTATGTGTATTGTGTGCATATGTGTATTGTGTCCCTATGTATGTGCATGTATGTGTGTATATATGTATATACACACCTATATATATGTATGTGTGTATATATATATACATATATATACACATATCTATAAAATCTATATGTCATATATCTATCACCTGCTCATGGGATGTGTCACACTCTTGAGTGGATAAACTGCAATATTACTGTCTGTAACCCACACTGGTTTACTTGGGGGGGTGTGTGTGTGTGTGTGTGTGTGTGTGTGTGTGTGTGTGTGTGTGTGTGTGTGTTTTCAATTTTTTAACATTTTTATTTAGAGTTTTGAGTTCCAAATTCCTCCCTGAGATGGTAAGCAGTCAGATATAGGTTATACATGTGCAATTATGTAAAACACTTCCCTATTAGTCATTTTGTACAAGAAAATTTGATTAAAGGAAAAAATGAAAGAAAGTGAAAAATAGCATGTTTCAGTCTGTATTCAATCAATATCAGTTCTTTCTTTAGAGGTGGATAGTATGCTTTATCATTAGTCTTTTGGGATTGTCTTGGGTTGTTATATCGATGAGAATAGCTGTCTTTCTCAGTCTTCATCAAATAATGTAGCTGTTACCATATAAAACATTTTCCTGGTTCTGTTCACTTCACTATGCATCAGTTCATGTAAGTCTTTCCAGTTTTTTCTGAAATCATCCTGCCTGTCATTTCTTAAAGCAAAATAACATTCCATTGCAATCATATAGCACAGCTTGTTGAGCCATTCTGCAATTTATGGCTCTCCCTTTGAGTTCCAGTTCTTAGCTACCACAAAAAGAGCTGCTGTAAATATTTTAATAAATAAAAATAAATTTTATTTAATAATAAATAATAATATACAATATAACATATAATAATATATAATAAATAAATCGGTCCTTTCCCTTTTTTGGGTGGAGGGAGGAAATATCTTCAGAATATAAACCTATGCTGGCTTATTTGTGTAGCAGTTAACAAGGACCCTGAAAACTTTTCCAAAGCATTCCACACACATTTTGTTTGAACCTCACAAAAAATCTTCTGATGTGGGTTACTAGAGACATCATTATTCCCATTTTACAGATGAGGAAAACTGCAGCTCAGAGAGGTCATAAGTTAGTAAGTGTCCAAACAAGGGTTAGGGTCCAAGGTTCTGTCCAGGTGCAAGGGTTCTGTTTTCTATTCCATACCCTTACCACAGTGTGTTACCAATTCAATTCCTCATTAAGAAAGAGGGCATGGAGTGGCTAGGTGGCGCAGTGAATAGAGCACTGTCCCTGGAGTCAGGAGGACCTGGGTTCGGATCTGGCCTCAGACACTTAACACACACACACACACACACACACACACACACACACACACACACACCAAGGTCACCGTGTGACCTTGGGCAAGTCACTTAACCCCAATTGCCCTCCAAAAAAAAAAAAGCAAAAAAAAGAAAGAGGGCATAGTTGAAAGCAATTCTGGCACCAACTTTAACACACTTGTTAATGCTTCTGAGAAATAAAGTGACTTTTTTTCCAATTAGAAATCTGAAATTTTAGGTGGACTCTGATAAGACATCATGATGTAAATAGAAATAGCCCTGTACTCTGGGAAGCTGGAGGTCTGGGTTCTAATCCCAGATCTGTCATTTACCCTCACTGCATGGACACAGTTTATTTCAATTTACTTCATCTGTAAAATAAGGTGGTTGGATTTGGTGATCTCTAAGGTTTTTTCCACCCTCAAATTCTATGAAAGGATGGAAACCAGAAGAGAAAAACAGCAAAAAATGTCAATTGTTTGCTGTTTTCTGATGTATGCCTTGGGGAAGTGGATAGAGCACAGGACCTGGCGTCAGGAAGTTGTTGTTCAGTGGTTTTCATGGCAAAGATACTGGAAGGGTTTGTCATTTCCTTCTCCAGTGGATTAAGGCAAGCAGAGGTTGTTAAGTGACTTGCCTAGGGTCACATAGCTAGTGTCTGAGGCTGGACTTGAATTTCAGGTCCAGCACTTTATCCACTAAGCCCCCTAGCTGCCTTTTGTAGTCAGAAAGACCTAAGTTCAAATACAGCCTCATATTTGTATAAGTAGAGAGACCCTGGCCAAGTCACTTTACTTGTGTCTGTTTCAGTTTCCTCATCTGTAAAATTGGGGTGATAATAGTACCTACCTCAAAGGGTTGTTGTGAGGATCAAATAAGGTAATAATTGTAAAAGTCCCTAGCACAATGCCTGACACATAGTAGGCACTATATAAATATTAGCTATTATTATTTATTATTATTAGTGATAAGTGGTATTCATAATTGTGCCCCAAAGGCAGACTTTGAAGCAGCACCAACAACATAAGAAAACATACTGCTTGTACAATATCAGACTCTAGAATGAATTGATTTGTAGGGGAAAAAATGAGTGGTTACATATAATCTGTGATGTCATTATTTTAACTTGAAATAAATGAATTGATTTTGGACTAGTAGGAATAGCTGCTGGGTGATTGCCCCCATTTCAGCGTTTTGGTCCCAGAAGAGATGCACAGCACACACTTAAAACGTTTTTTCCCCACGTACCCAAGATACTCTGTCAACTCTTTGCTTTCCCTTTGCCCCCTATTCCTACTACTTCTGGGGTTTACTCATATTTTCTATCCTAAATGCCTTTCCAGCCTCCATGGATCTTAGTAAGATTTCTTTTAAAAAAGAAAAAACAACAACAAACATTTTTGGTTGGTTTTGTTGTTTTCTTATGGTTTTTTTCTCTACCAGGAGCTTAGAATCTGCTCTTAAGAAAATATAGTCTCCCTGTCTGCAGTTTTCATTCCAAGGCTTTTGGTGACTACATTTAATTTAAATTAAACCTAATTTAATTTAAAGGTGACTTTTGTATTGGAGCAGCCTATCATATCATTGTTGTGACTTTCGATTACTAAGAGGAGTACTGTTTTTGCTATGAAGGGCACCTAGGTGGTTCAGTGGCTAGAGCTATGCTGGGCCTGGAATCAGGAAGACCTGAGTTCAAATCCAGCCTCGACACTTACTCACTGTATGACCCTGGGCAAGTCACAACTCTCTTTGCCTCAGTTTCCTCATCTGTCAAATGATCTGGAGAAGGAAATGACAAACCACCCCAGTATCTTTGCCAAGAAAACCCCAAATGGGGTCAGGAAGAGTCAGACATGACTGAAAAACAACTGAGCAAAAAACAGTCTCTTGTGGGGAGGGGAGGAGAAAGGGATTAATTCTACAGTTTAACTCTATTTTTATAGTGCACAGTCTCAGTTCCAAATCCAAATCCCTCCTTGGTTCAAGTTCCAGGTATCCAGGCTCCCCTGCCAGGCAGACTCACATCCTGCCTGGAATCTTGGCTTCAAGGTCTCCTTGGCTCTAACTCTGGGTCCATTGTAGATCATATCTGGCATCTGAAACTAAGAACAAATCAAACAGAACAAGACCAACATTCCAGGGACACTGTGTTGGTGTGGAGTTGGGTAGTTGGAGTGGCAGGGTGAAATTTATCCCCTCTTCCAGTTCAATTCGTGGTTCCCATAGCAGGAGAGAACCTGTCCCAGTCCGGCCAATTTTATAGACCAGTCTATTCCAATTACAGGTAACTAGATGGCTCACTGGATAGAGTCCTGGGACTGAAGTCACAAAGACCTGAATTCAAATTCAGCCTCAGACTCTCACTAGCTATAGGAGTGTCCCTTAGCCTCTGGCTGCCTTAATCCTCTGGAGAAGGAAATGGAAAACCACTCCAGTATCTTTGCCTAGAAAACCTCATAAGCAGTATTATCCACTGGGTCATGGAGAGTCAGACAGGGCTGAACCACAACATTCCAGTTACACACTCAAACAAAGGAGACTACTCCCACCCAAGTGATAGAGGTACTCAGGGTGCATGATGCCTTTATGTTATATGCCAGGCAAAACCTTAACCTATGAAACATTAAAACATTGTTAAGGGAGCAGGTAGGTGTCAAAATGAATAGAGCACAGCCCTGGAGTCAAGAGGACCTGAGTTCACATCCAGCCTCAGACACTTAACACTTACTAGCCGTGTGACATTGGGCAAGTCACTTAACCTTAATTGCCCTGCCTTTTCCCCCTCCTAAAAGCAAAAATAAAAAACTAAAACAAAAACAACAACAAAAAAGCCATTGTTAAGCTTCGCCCAAATATGTGACCTTCTAGATTTGGTTGTTTTTTTTCCCCTTCCTAATAAAATTTCTTGATTCTTTAGCCCTGGAATTTTATATTTCTTGTGGGAAGAAAATACAAAAATGGAGCGTGGGAGGTGGAAAATAGTGTCCATTCAAATGAACTTCATTCTTATCTCAACCATCAAAGAAGTGTGTGCCCAGGGCACAGTCAACAAGGAAACAAGCAGGGATAAAGAGGGTTGAGACAAAGGATAATACCAGGGAAGGGACAGCCCCAAGCAAAGCAAACTTCCTGATTCTTTACCTCTCAACTAAATGTCACTATTCATAACTTCATGAAAGCTATGGAGTATTTCCAAACAAATTATATGTAATTAGCACTGAGAAAGTGGCTAATATTCTGAGTTGTTTCTTAGAGCCCCTGGCAAAGTGCCACACATATGAAACAGTTTATTTTTTTCTTTTTAAAATTTTTTTCCAGTTACATGTAAAATCAATTTTAAACTTATTTTTTATTGAGTTCCAAGTCATCTCCCTCTCTTCTCTCTCTCCATTACTCTATAATACAGTGTGAGGTTTGATACAGCTAGGGCACCTTCCTTTACATTTTTTTAATCGATTCCCTTAATACTCTTGACCTTTTATTCTTTAATTTTTTTCCTAGCTCTATAAAATAATTTTTGGGTAGTTTGATTGGTATGGCACTGAATAAGCAGCTTAATTTATGTAAAATTGTAATTTTCATTATATTGGCTCAGCTTCCCCATGGGCAATTAATATTTTTCCAATTGTTTAGATCTGATTTTATTTGTGTGAACAGAAGCAGCAATTTAACTAACTTATTGTATGTCCAGTGCCTAGCACTGTGTCAGGTCCATAATAGAAATTCATAAATATTTGTTAATTGAACTCTTCACCAATTCTGCTGCCACTAGAGCTTTTGGTAATTCCACAGGTAAAGTTCCTTGTGTTCCCTAGCAATTTAAAGAATTTTTTAAATATTCCCCTTTATATGTTGCCTCTTTGCCCAGATGCTAAAAGCCTGGTGAGGCCTTCCTTCTGGAAACTCTCCTAATTTCCTGACTTGTCCTTGTGCCAATGACTACAATAATATAAATAAAAACAACACTAAAAGGTGCCAAGCAGCCTAAATGTGGTTGTTAATCTTGAGCCTTCCTTTTTCTCTAGAGGCAGCTAGGTGGTAAAGTGATAAGAGTGCTGGGCCTGGAGTTGAAATGAAGCTCTGAATTCATATCTGGAAGCTGAAAAGACCTGAATTCAAATTTGGTCTCAGATATGTCCTAGCTGTGTGACCCTAGGCAAGTCACTTAACTTGTGTGCCTCAGTTTCTTCAGCTGTAAAATGGGGATCATAACAAGCATCTGACTCCAAGAATTCTTGTAAGGATCAAATATTTGTAAAATGCTTAACACAGTATTTGGCATATAGTAGGTGTTTAATAAATGCTTGTTCCCTTTCCCCTCTCTCTTAGGCTTTCAGACCAGGGGGCAGTGAGGGTTGGAAGGAAGGGGATTATTTCCTTCACCTCAGTCTCAGAAGCAGAAGATGATAGTTTGCAGGAGAAATACTTGGGGAGCAGTCTGTGCAAACCCATGACAGGTGAGCCACAGGATAATTTCTAGATCTTCTGGATATCTCTCCTGCCTCTGCTTTCCTGAGCACAGGTCATTATCAAATGATCCTGAAAATGGATGTTTCTAGCCTTTCTACCTGTTTCTTAATCTAGAGTGTAGAAGCTCCTAAATTTGGGAATTGGGCACCAGCCTCTGGCCTCCCAGGAAAAGTTTTCTCAATAGTTGCAATTTGGAGAAGGGAGAAGCCTGTCGTGCAGCTGGAGATGTAGACTAACCAGACCAACAAAGATATTACTGTGATTTGTTTGGGTGCTGCAGATCTGAGATCTTAACTGTGTTAAGCATTTTACAAATATTTGATCCTTACAAGAATTCTTGGAGTCAGATGCTTGTTATGATCCCCATTTTACAGCTGAAAAAACTGAGATCTGCAGATCTGTGAATATTACTCAGCAGTCTCCCAAAATGTCTGGGGAAATACAGTCCGATGAAACTAACCAGCAATTCAAATGTTCTGTGTTCCCTGTATTTGTTGAAACACGCCTGTACATGTTTGTTTGTATACTGTTTATTTTTATCTTTTGTTTTTATTTCTCTCCTAGCTTCCCCACTTACCTCTCCCTCCGATCCCTCCCAGAGAACCACTCTTTACAATAAAGTGTAAAAAGAAAGGGGAAATAAGCTCTGCAAAACTAACCACCATATCCCCAAAGTCTGAGGCTGCACGGAAAGTTCCAGATCCATGTCTTCCCACTTTATCAAACAATCTGGGATTAGGGGGAGGTGAGTGCCTTCTGATATAATAACTAATGCTTGATTATTATCCCCATTTGACAGATGGGGAAACTGAGGCTCAAAAATATTATGAACCTTGCCCATAAGTCAGGTCAAAACTGAGATATGAACCCTAGATCTCCTGATTCCACCTTTGGTTATCTGTCCACTATATCATGTTTCCTCCCCAAATACTGCAACTTTGTGCTAAAAACAGGGTAGCACAGGGGGCAGTAGTTCATAAACTTGTCACTGGATGGAGTCCCAGAATTTGAAACTGACCCTGAATAAGGATTTGCTTTTTTTTATAATTAATTTGTTGGTTGGTTGGTTTGTTTTTTTACTTTTAGTTTACAACATTCACTTCCACAATCCCTTGAGTTTCAAATTTTCTCCCCCACTTCTCGTTCCCTCCCCTCCCACCCACCCCCAGCCCATGGCTGCATGCAGTCAAATATAGGATCTACAAATACCTTCACATAAAACATTAGTCAGGTTGTAAAGGATTATAACCAATGGAATGAACGATGGGAAAGAGGAAACAAAACAAAACAAAAAAAAAAAAAGAGAGAGAGAGCAAGTAGTTTGCTTCAATCTGCATTCAGACTCTGCAGCTCCTTCTCTGGATGTGGATGTCTTTCCATCATGAGTCTTTTGGAGTTGTCTTATAACCTTGCATTGCTGAGAAGAGTCCAATCTATCAAATTTGGTTGTCACACATATGCTGTGTCTATAATTGTGTATAAATTTCTCCTGGCTCTGCTCTTCTCACTCAGCATCAGTTTATATAAGTCTTTCCAGGTTATTATGAAATCTGTCACCTCTTCATTTCTTATAGCACAATAATATTCCATTACATTCAAACACCACAGCTTGTTTAGCCATTCCCCAATGGATGGGCATCCCCTTGATTTCCAATTCTTTGCCACCACAAAAAGAGCTGCTATAAATATTTTTGTACATATGGGTCTTCCTCCCACTTCTATGATCTCTTTGAAATACAACCCTAGAAGTGGTATTTCTGGATCAAAGGTATGCACTTATTTATAGCCCTTTGGGCATAGTTCCAGAGTGCTCTCCAGAATGGTTGGATCAGTTCACAACTCCACTAACAATGCATTAGTGTTCCAATTTTTCCACATCCTCTACAGCATTTATCATTTTTCTTTTTGTCATCTTAGCCAATCTGGCTGGTGAGAGATGGTACCTCAGAGTTGTTTTGATTTGCATTTCTCTAATCCATAGTGATTTACAGCATTTTTTCATATGCTTATAGATGTCTTTAATTTCATCCTCTGAAAACTGCCTGTTCATATCCTTTGACCATGTATCAATTGGGGAATGACTTATATTCTTATATATTTGACCCAGTTCTCTGTATATTTTAGAAATGAGGCCTTTATGAGAGACATTGGTTGTAAAAATTATTTCCCAATTTCCCACTTCCCTCTTAATCTTGGTTACATTGGCTTTGTTTGTACAGAAGCTTTTCAATTTAATGTAATCAAAATTATCCATTTTGCATTTTGTAATGCTCTCTACCTCTTGTTTCGTCATAAATCTTCCCTTTTCCATAAATCTGATAGGTAAACTATTCCTTGCTCTCTAAGATTGCTTACAGTATCAGCCTTTATACCTAGATCGTGCACCCATTTCGATTTTGTTTTGGTATACAGTGTTAGATATTGGTCTATGTCCAGTTTCTGCCATACTATTCCAGTTTTCCCAGCAGTTTTTTGTCAAATAATGAGTTCTTATCCCAAAAACTGGGGTCTTTGGGTTTATCAAACAATAGATTACTATAGTCATTGGCTGCTGAGTCTTTGTGTACCCAATCTATTCCATTGATCCACTACTCTGTTCCTTAGCCAATACCAAGTAGTTTTGATGACTGCTACTTTATAATACAGATTAAAATCTGGTGTGGCTAGGCCACTTTCCCTAGCATTTCTTTTCATTAATTCCCTTGATATTCTGGACCTTTTATTCTTCCAAATGAATTTTGCTACTATTTTTTCTAGCTCTATAAAGTAATTTTTGGTAGATTGATTGGTATGGCACTAAATATATAATTTAGTTTAGGTAAGGATTTACTTTTAATATTGATTGTTGTGGTGTTCCAGAGAGGTAGTGATTGAGCTTGGTTCTCTCAAATTATAGGCATGATAGACGAGGAATGTCCACATTGTAAAATCATGACTCTCCCCATCCTACTCCACCCTACCCCAAATGAACTTTCCCTTACATCAAAGAAAGTTAAGCAAAACTAATCAAGTCTAATTATTTATGCAATATTCCAAGAAAGCATGTTTCGTCATTTATTCTCCAGGACCAAAATTAGTTATTGAAGTTGATTAGAATTCCTCTGACTTATAGTGCTAAAAATCAATCACATTATTAACCTTCTTGTACCTTTTTCTCCTAGTTCTATTTTCTATATTCTGTATCAAGTCATAAAAGTATAATGCCTGCACAGATAGTTTCTGCCTGTGACTACACAGAAGCACTGGAGTGAGCCTACTTTTAACTGGTGACTTCACAAAGTGTGAGGGTGAAAAGTTTCCTAACTGGCCTCTAAGACATTAGAGCTGAATGTCCTTCCTGTGCACTCATTCTCTTGATTTCCAGCTGTGGAGAATACGGATAGTTTCCAGCCTTGTCCAGAGAATTGGAGGAGGCATGTGGAGGGTGGGGCAGGAAGGAGAGGCAATTGCCCTGCCTCTCACCCAAGTCTATGTCTGTGAAGACATGGTCACTTCTGGCTTCCTTATGTTTGTTCTTTCATGATATTAAGTGAATGAATGTCTCATGGTGGATATGTCCAGGGTTGGTGGTAAACTTAATGAGTTCTCAAAGGTCCAAAGGTCTGGAAGGCAGCTACTGCAGACTTGAAGTGACAGTGGCTGATAGCATGGCAAGTGTCTGCATCAGGAATAAAGAGACACAGCAAACAGAGAGATGTGGAAAGACAGTTACCCAAGGAAGGTGGAATGTGACCTCTTGTGGCGCCAGTTATAGACTCCAAAAGGGGAAGCAGTCCCCAGAGCCCAGCTCATCAGAGAGCTGAGTAAGGACTCAGGAGAAGAGAGAAGGGATTTTTAGCAGTACTAAGGGTTGTTGATCACCCCTTTGCCCTATGTGTTCCCTTCATGTGTCCTCCCAGGACTGGCCCCTCTGGTATGAGGGCTTGCTAGCCCTCTTCAGGACTGCTTATCCACCTGCTCCAAGACGCCATAGCATGTACAGCAGCCACACCTTGGTAAAACAGTCTCCACAGATGGGATAAACCAGGTTGAGGGTAACCCATGTGCCTCAAACTCTTTGGTGAGTTAGGGTGGTGTGTACCCCAAGCAAGTGAAGACTTCCTCCAGCAGAATGCATGGAGGAGAACAATTTGTTCCAACAGCCACAAAGGCAGGTGAGGCAGGTTCTGTGGAGTGCTTAGAGCGTGGATGGCAAGGTCATCCACTGCATCCCAGGTTGTCGCCAGTTGTCTTGACTTTTGTCTTGCCACTGGACGTCGAAGGCTCTGGAAGAGAGAGTGAGGCTGGCAGCTTTGTGCAGCTCTGCCTCACTTAAATCAATTCACCATTCACCAGAAAACCAAGACATCACCATGTGATATCATTGGTCCTCTGAAAATGAAGGCCATGTTAATAGCAACAACAAAAATCCTTAAGTTTCTGTCTAAGGCAGTTAAGAGGGTGCAGTGGATAGAGTGCCAGGCCTGGAGTCAACAAGACTCATCTTCCTCAGTTCAAATCCAGCCTCAGACACTTACTAGCTGTGTGACCCTGGGCAAGTCATTTAATACTATTTGCGTCAGTTTCTTTATCTGTAAAATGAGCTGGAGAAGGAAATAGCAAGCCACTCCAGTATCTTTGCCAAATTGGGTCATGAAGACACGACTGAACAACAGAATTTGAATCTACTTTTCCTATGGATGTTGTATGTATTTGTGGGAGAGTGAAGTCCAGGGTTATAAGGGGAAAGTTTTGTAGCAAATTCTTACTGTATTATTCTTTTTTTAAAATTAATTTTTGCTTAATATACAAAAATATATTTTCTCTCTCCACCATCTTTTCCCATTTAAAAAGTCAACCCTTATAGTAAATATGTATAATCAAGCCAAATGAATTCCCATGTGGGCCATGCCATTTTAGGCCTCTCAAGTCACCTGTGGTGACTTTTCCAACCTTTCAAAGGCTGAAGCCAGCTCAGATATTCATTCCCCTGAGAGTGGGGAGTAAGAAACACAACAGGAAGAGAAGAAGCAGCCATGCCACGCATTCAAAGCCACAGGTCAGCCTGGGGTAGGGCTCTCCTCCCTCTAGAGGCTTACAGTAGTTCTTGCCTCATTTGCTACTAGAAAAGAGAGTAAGTTTGGCCTGTTCATGCACCATGCAGTAAGAGAGCAAGAAACAGTCACAAAATACTTTCCCATGTTCTGAATCCAGGTCCTACATTACATATCATCATACTCATAAATCCCTTACATGGGTGGGCAGCAGGCAGCATGTGGCCAAGACATGCCCTGAGGACTGGTCCCCACTGTCAAATCAAGCCAGGAAGAATGCTTTAGATGCTTTTTGCCCAACTCTTTATTCATAGCCAACCAATGGCTACAATTCAGCATTGCACTCCAGTCTGGTCATTTCCCAATAAATTTATTGTCATTACATTTTATGTGATCCAATGTCCCAAATTACATTCCTTATATTTATATATGATATAATTACATTCCTTATATATTACATTTAATATATTGTAATACATATAACATAATTATATTCCTTAAATTGAGTCCTTTTTTTACTTTAGCACTATTAATTGCAATAGTACTAGCTATCTTTTTAGTTTTTCGTATGCTGTAGTTCCAGTGATTAGAATATTGTTTGTTTCTATATCATTAGTTATAAAATTCTGAAAATCATTCAAATAGATTTCATGCTTTAAAATATCACTAAAATGATATAATTTTTTTTCACCAACTATTCATGATAAAGCTAGTTTCTCATAAGGCCAATTTGTTTGTTGTTCAGTCCTTATCTGTTGTTTCCAGCTCTTTGTAACTCAGGTCCTTCTGACTCCAGGGCCAGTGCTCTACTCACTGCGACACCTAGCCACCCCCCTGAATTATATTTTCTAATAACATTCTAGGAAAAGGATTAAACTTATCATCTTTATAAAATGGAATGTCTTTAAACCTGTTTGATTTAATAATCAACTTGAGATTCTTGTTTTCCAGTAACAATCTTAAAAATTTCCAAAGTTTTCATGATGCATTTGATTAATTTTTGTACTTTCTGGATGTTAATCTTCATTGCAATGCTGTTGAAAGTAATAAAAAAAATACTTCAAGAAAGTCAATCATTAAAGCAAGGTTTTAGAAGCAAGTAGTGTTAGCTAATCTCTTTGGCAAACCAGAAGAAAAATACACATAGAATGCAGAATGAATGTCATAAAGGAGTAACAGTTCATAAACTACATGGTGAGCCATCTCAGTCCTTTTACTTGTCCAGTTTTACTAAGTTTCATTTCTTTAGCTATAGTTTCTAGTTTGGCTTGATTTTTAACAGATTGCTAATAAATAAAATAAGTTTTATTCAGAAATATTTTTCAATGATTAGTTTTATTTCAGATGCTGAATTGCACCTGAATATAATTGCAATCAACAACTTAAATGGTGTCAAATAATTTTAGATAAATTTTCTAAGGAACTTTGTAGCTACTCTAAACTTTTTCCCCAGCATCCTATTAGCACTATCAAAAAAATTTAATTGTTTGATTTCAAACATTAATTTTTTATAATGAATTAATTTTTAGTTTTCAACATTCAGTTCCCTAAGATTTTGAGTTTTAAATTTTCTTCCTGGCCCTTTCCTTCCCCCTCCCCAAGATGTCATGCAGTCTGATATAGGCTCTACTTATAGATCCATACTAAACATATTTTCACATTAGTCATGATGTAAAAAAGAATTAGGACTAGTGGGAGGAACCATGAGAAAGAAAAACAAAACAACAAAAGAAAAGAACAAATAGTATGTTTTCATCTGCATTCAGACTCTATAGTTCTTTCTGTCAAAACAGAATCAATTGACATTTACACTCACTTTAAGCCATCAGGGCCCAAACTATGACCAAGTGAGGCTTTTCCTGGGACCTATTGTTGACCAGTCAATGAGAGCCAGAGTGATTCGGGTTTAAGGTATGATCTTTAAGAAAGAAATCTAGCCTGTAAACTGGGAGGTTTCAGCGAACAAAAAGTATGTATACTCCTTTGGGCAAAGTACCCACAGGTAAGGGTATGGCAGTTTTGAACTACATATGTGTGTCTTTATTTGCAGGTGCATGTATGTAATTTTATATATGTATGTACACATATGCATGCACACACATATCTATGTAAACATACATACATATGATTAATAAATGGTTTTTGATGCTCTGCCTGGAGGGCTTGGATTCGGGTGGTA
The DNA here is from genome assembly GCA_011680675.1 of Gymnobelideus leadbeateri. Lineage (NCBI taxonomy): Eukaryota > Metazoa > Chordata > Mammalia > Diprotodontia > Petauridae > Gymnobelideus > Gymnobelideus leadbeateri. The sequence goes on from WOXC01008520.1 coordinate 225,749, forward strand.
GTAGTTAAAAATCCAAGGAGAGTGCTCCTTTGAGAAATAATAGGTTTTAATTTAAGGTTTAAATTAATGATTTATTAATTTTTATTTAAATAAAATATTAATTTAATAAATAACGTATTAATTTAAAATTAACAATTTATTAAATTATGATTTGATTAATTAAATCATAGGTTTAAATTTAAGCTTTGGGTTGGCAAGTCAGCTGAACTTGGCCCCCTGAGGCGTGAAAATGCCTTGAGAATTAATTTTTTAAATCTAGCTTGAAATGGGGGCAGCTCCAGTCCAGGACCAGCATGCCAGCGCATCTGTTTCTCCCTTATTAGCGCGGAGAGACAGAGAGGCGCCAGATTAGAGCCCAGTCACCTCCCTTTCTTTGCACGCTGCACCCTAGTACCCTCTCTTAGGGTATGTGGGGTCCGCCCACGCCTGCGAGAGCAGCGCCAAATAGAGACCTCTCCGTTCCTGGGCTGAGAGGCTCCGCCCACCGCTGTCAATTTCTGCCAATGAACGGGGATCGGCGGAGGAAAGGAGAGGCGCCAAATAGAGATCACCCATAGGGAAAACTTACTCCCTCTAGCCCAATCTCGGAGCGATTGGCTCCGCCCACCACCGCCATTTCCGCCTATAGCGTTCCGTGGGGCGGGAAAGGGGCGGAGCAAAACTTGCTTCCTCGTGCCCTGCCCCAGACCGCGTGGCTCCGCCCACCCCTCCCAACCATTCCCGCCTATAGTATCTGGCGGGGCTGGAAAGGGGGCGTGGTCAGCGGAGGGACAGCTCTATCCCTGGACTGAAGAAGGTCGCGCTCCCGAGTTCCGCTGCTACTTGCGGATTAGTGCCGGCTCAGGTAGGGGACGGGGGCCGGCGTTGGGGCTCTCCCAGCTGTGCGCTCCGCAGGTTCCTCGCCCCGCCAAGGCCTGGTCCGGGGAGCTGGTCACGTGGTCTACGCGCGCTCTTGCCTCTGGGAGCTCTCGGGGGTCCCGGGGCCCTAAGTGGTTGGGGGTGTTGCCGTGGAGACTAACTAACGGGCGGGCAGTGGGAGAGGGTGGGGGTCTCAGAGAGGCGCCCCCACCGAGATCTGCCGGCCTCCCTCAGTGTCCTGCACAGCAGAAGGGTGCCCCCCCCAGACCGCAGGTCAGCGTGGCCGCACCAGCTGCGCTGCGCACCCCGATTCTGGGGGGCTCTCCTTGCAGTCCGGGTGTGCCTCTGGGGCGGGGGGCTGAACTCGGCGGAGTTGTTCATATCTAGACACAGTGTCTCCCCAGAACCCCCTTCCGCTGGAACCCTGAGCGTTGTACGCCGTGCATTAGCTCTGAGAAGGGGCTTCAGCAGAGATACAGGTGCACACGTGTGTGCGGGGGACGCTCCGGGAGGCCCCCGGCGATCCGGGAAGCCACGGTGCTGCTTGGCGCATCTGGCACCGGGCGCGGGGCTGCGGATGGACTGACTTAGCGCGAGCGAGCGCACTTCCGCCCCTTCCCCCAAAACCCGGGTCCAGCGCACATGCCAGGGAAACCGCTCCTAGGAGGGTGCGGGTGGCTTTCCCCCGGCTGCGCTTCTGTGTGCGTCTTTGTTTGCCCATCGGGAGACAGCGGGGAGCTCTCAGAGGGTGAGCACGTGTCTTCTGGAGCTCTGGTCTGAACGTGGACAAGAGTGCACCGGACTGAAGAAGCCTGGTTTCACCTCTCGCCTCCGGCACTTAGTATTGGGGCACCTTCTCTACCTCAAGGTGCGCTGCAATCTGCCTTAGGGGTAGCATTTCCCTACCGGGAAGCGATTCCAGATGTCTATCTCCCAGAGCCTGGGGGTGTTCATGTAGTAGATTACTAGAGAATCAGATCATTTCATCAATCCTCTTCTTCTGTAGATAAAGAAACTAAGGTTACTGGGCTCAGGCCCTGGAGTCAGGAGTTCAAATGCAGCCTCAGACACTTGGGCAATTGGAGTTAAGTGACTTGCCCAAGATCACACAGCTGGTAAGTGTCAAGTGTCTGAGGTACGATTTGAACTCAGATCCACCTGATTCGAGGGCTGGTGTTCACTGTGCTACCTAAACATCTGGTTATATGTCTTTCTTAAAGAACATGCCTTAAACCCACATCACTCTGGCTCTCATTGACTGACCAACTCAAGCCTCACTTGGTCATTGTTTGGGCCTTGATGGCTCAGAGTGAGTGTAAATAGCAGTTTCTGTTTTGACCAGAAACCTTGATTTTGCACAGTCTTCCCTCACTTAAGTCCAACTCACTTGCAAGTCATAGCATCACCTTCCTGATGTCATGGTCTTCTTCAAGAAGGAAGGAGAAACAAGTCGTGGCACCAATTTGAAATTTACCAGGTTTGATTAGATTTGGTGGAACAAGGGATGATATTGACAAATTCAGTTGATGCCAGTTCCTCCATCCTTGCCCATTGACAACTGCTCCGAAATGTTGAGTCTTTAAAAGAGTTTGCTTAGGATAAATGACTTGGCCAGAGAGTCAGGACTTGAACTCAGGTTTTCCTGGCTCAATTTTGTGCTCTCATTACTCATTAATGCCTCTCATTAACTTTCTTAGGTCTTCTTAATTCTTCTTTGAATATATTCTCATCCAGTGACACTGATGAAATATTCTTTGTCACGAGACCAAAGGACTTCTTGTCCAACAGAGAAATAAGTAGCTTTGTGGAGATGAGTTAGGAAACAGATTGTTGGGACAGAAGCCCTTACAAGACAGGTCTGCCACTTGAAAGAGCCTTTCCCAGATGGACTTTCATTTTGGTGACTGGGCAATGCTGCATTTGCACTTTATGTGGTTTTTGACCTTAAGTAGTTAATGTTCAAACCTAAGTTTTTATGTCTTAGGATTGGAGTGTTTTCAGCCAGCTTCAGTGGGTCTGTGATCTTCACATGAGTCTGATTTATGGAATGTGTGTATGTTAGCAGATAGGAAGCTTCTTGGGTTGCATTGCCCGTGCTTGAGGGTGGAGCCCAGAGCTGCTGCAAATAAGTTAGGCATAGGACTAACAACGATATAATTCCAAGCCCGTCTTCTCTTTCTGGAATATGGACTATATTTAACTCTTTATACTGATATGAAATACTTCATCAATGGAAAGTTATGCTTCTCTGTTGCTGGAGTATCATTAGGCTTTATTTAAATTGATTAGTAATTCCTGAAGATTTGTATTTTTCTGGGATCATTGGATTTATAAAGCTGCGAATAAGAAGGCAGGCCCAAAGGCAGACTTGGTTAGGGATTGGTGTTTTGGTATTTTGTTACTGTCTGAAAATAAGGAGTTAAATAATAACCTTGATATTTATTAGGTTATTCGTTCCTTTATAATTGCATGTTTGCCTAGCAGATAGTTACAGGATCAGAGATTTGGAATTAAATAGTCTAACAGGTGAGGAAAATTGAGATCCAGAGATGTAATGACTTGCTTAATTAAAGGATTGGTTAGGTAGTGGATAGAGGGCTGCGCCTGAAAGTGGAAATAGTTCAAATCCAGCTTCAGAAATTTACCACTTGTGTTATCTGACAAGTTGTTTAACCTCTGTTTACTTTAGTTTCCTCATCAATAAAATGGTGATAATCATATAGTAGATATTATAGTATAGTGTATCTAATAGTATAATAGACATAATAGATCTATAGTAGACAATAATATAATAGTATGATAGTAATAACACCTACCTCCCAGGGTTGGTGTGAGGATTAGCTAAGATAATCCATAATTGTAAAGCACTTCGCAGGGGTGCCTGATAAGTGTTAACTATCATTCAAAGTTACACAACCCAGAAATGGCAGATTTGGGATGCTGAAGGGCCACTTACAGTCTTACATAACTTTGGCAAATAAGCTGCCCTTTAAGTATTTATGTAAGACTTTGATCATAGGTGAAAGGTATTTTAACTTCATTACAAAAATTATTTGCTGGAAAAAGTAGCTGCCAAAGGCGGTTTTGAAAAACAACTCATAAAGCTTATAGTGTGTTAGAGGACAAATTAACTCCTAGGACCTTTACACCTGTGGGGAGAATATTCATGCCAGTAAATCCTATGTAAAAATAGACTCTGAAGATTTCCAGGTCAAAGGTTGACCAGGTATCTGCAGAAAGATTATTCTGACGGAGACTGAGAAAGCCTGCTCCATGGAACAAGCCTTGAATTAAGAATCAGAGGACCTGCATTCAAACTGTGCCTCCACTGATTATAATTCAGTTGTGTGGCTATGGACAACTTAATTTACTTTTCTGGGCCTCAGTCTTGTCATCTGTAACTAAATGACCTCTAAGCCCCTTCTGAAGGTTTAAGGCTATGATACTGTGACAGGAAAGGTAAGGGAATGGCCCCATGAATAACTTTTAGGATGCTGCTGTAATACAGGGGTTTTCAGCCCTGACTCTTCATGACCCAATTTGGGGTTTTCTTGGCAGAGGTATTGGAATGGTTTGCCATTTTCTTCTCCAGTTTATTTTACAGATAAGGAAACTGAGACAAACAGGGTTCAGTAACTTAAAGTCACACAGTTAATGTCTGATGCTGGATTTGAACTCAGGTTAGGGCTGACACCTTATAGCCATGTTTCCTCACTCCCTCACCAGTCCTGGTCCCCAGTGGTCTAGGTAGGTGATAACAGGAACAGAAAAGTGGAGACAAACAAATGCCAGAGATATTGTAAATATAGAATTCTTTGGTGGCGGGGCGGGGTGAGGGGGGGTATGGATTACTGGGTCCTGCTTTCATCTACCATGTTCCTCACCCTCTACACGCAGTGAAGACTAGGACCCTAGGGATCCTGTGTGATGGTTTTTTCCTCCCTCTCTTGGGAGGGTAGAATAAGTGTGTAGAAACCATCAGTATAACATAATATCACCATCATACCTAGGCCCTGGTCACCATTGCTTTAAGTTCTTACTTCTAATACCTTCTTTGCCAGAAGGTCCTAGACCTTGCGCTGATCCCTCCTTACGTCTGGGCCTTCCCCATCATCAATAAAAAGAAGAGGGGTAGATGAGTCCCTGGGGCTGCACACACCTGAGAAGGATTAATAGAAATTTCTGTGGGGCTGGGCCCATGAGCAGAGAGCCACAGCCAGCTCTACACAGAAATCAGAAGGGGTCAGCCATAGAGACTTGGGTTAGAGTCATTTATCAATGGACAGAGGCCAGGTAGAAACCAAGTGAGAACATGGATCTTAGCAGGCTAGAGATGTTAATTGGGGCTGTATTTTAACCTAGAGGCTCTGAAACCAACTAGAAAACCCATTAGCACAGTTTCTGAGAACTGGGGAGCCCATCTGCCAATTCTTTATTACATGTATTTTAGCCATTTTCCTCTTTGGTGATTCTGTTTGTTTTGAAGGCTATGTGGGGATCCAGGCTCCCTTCTAAATTTCTTATTACTCTCTATCTTGACTGGAAAGCCCCAGTTAGAGTTTATTGTTGTATTTTTTTTAGCAGTATACTTTACAGTAGCAATGAAATTTATTTTATTATTTATAGAGATGTAATATTCTCATGTCCTGTGACTTAAAGCCCTTGTTTTTCTTTCATGAATTTTTTAAAGGGGGGGAAGGCACAGCAATTGGGATTAAGTGACTTGCCCAAGGTCACACAGCTAGTAAGTGTCAAGTATCTGAGGCTGGATTTAAATTCAGGTCCTCCCGACTCCAGGGCCCGGTGCTCTATTCATTGTGTCACCTAGCCGCCTCACACTGATGCTCTTTTATAAGTCTTACTTTGTATCAGTTTGTATAAATCTTCCCAGGTTTCTCTAAATATATTCCTTTTGTCATTTCCTATGGCTCAATAATAATTAATGTCAGTCAGGCTTAATTCATTTGGTCATTCCCTTCTATAGTTGTTTTATTGAGTCATTTCAGTCGTGTCCTCTTCTTGACCCCATTTTGGGGTTTTCTTGGCAAAGATACTGGAATGGTTTGCCTTCTCCTGCTTATTTTACAGATGAGGAAACTGAGTCGAATAAGGTTAGGTGACTTGCCCAGGGTCACACAGCTGGTAGGTGTTTGAAGGTAGATTTGAACTCATGAAGATAATTCTCTGTCCACTGTACCACCTCGCTGCCCCTCCCTTCTATAGTTTTCATAATAATTTTTGTCTAGTAGTTTCTCATCCCTCAAAGTTGCTTAGTCGTGTGTTTATAAAATACTCCTTTATGTATATTAAATTCCTTATACCGTTTGGGTGATCAGTTTCCCTTCAGTCTATCTACTACCAGGTTTTTAGAATTTCCGCTTTATGTTTTGAGATCTGATGGGGAAGGCCCCCAGTTAGCAGGTTTGGGTTGGTTTGTTTGTTTTCACGTGCTTCCTTTTGATATTCCTGTCTCTCTGATTTTCCTTATGTATTTTTTAGGGTTTTGTGTAAAACCTTAAAATTAACTAAGGAAGTGTTGACATTTTAACATCTGCTTGCCTTAACCTTGTGTAGGGTAATATATCCTCTATTTTTTCAGTTCCTCCTTAATTCTGTCAGAATTATTTTAAAATATCCTTTAAGTAGATCTCTGTTTCTTGGCAAAGATACTGGAGTGGTTTTGCCATTTCCTTCTCTGGTTCATTTGACAGATGAGGAAACTGAGGCCAACAGAGTTAAGTGATTTGCCCAGGATCACCCAGCTAGTAAGTGTCTAAGGCCAGATTTGAACTCAGGAAGACCAGTCTTCCTGACTCTAGGCCTGGCTCTCTCTCCACTGCACCTATAGCTGCCTATATATGCCTACTATACCTTGCTTGAGTCTGCAGGCAACCTATTTCTTTTCACAAAATTTCAAAGTTGGAGGGTATCTTCTTGCAACATATCAGCAAGTGACCACCAAGCCCTTGCTTGAAGACCTCTAATGAAGGAGGGCAAGAGGAACCCACTGCCTTCAAAGACAACCTGTTTCACTTTGGGATAACTCATAGGAAATTTTTCTTTATATCAAGCCTAAACCTGCCTCTCAATTTCCACCCTCTGGGGCCAAATGGAACATATGCTGTTCTTGTTGCCCTTCATTATCAAAGAAGACCATGACATCAGGAAGGTGGGCTGGGAGGAAGGGCTGCAAAGAGGCACCGGCCTCACTTTATCCTAGAGAGTCATCTGGGTCCAGTGGAGGCCCAGGATGAAGTGGAAGCCTTTGGCCTTTTTAAACTAAGGTCTTTCTCAGGTCTCAGTTTGATTGAGGGTCTTCCCCTCCCAGGTTGATTTTTTTTTTTTTTGATCAGGTAAAAAAGGCCATTCTTTTGCCTCATTTCTTAGCTAGCCTTGATTACTCAATGGGCATTGCCTCATTCAAACTGATACCTGGTCAAGGTCTTCCACTGCTTCCAAGGCCATCTATAGTCTTCCTGATCTATATCTTGCCACTGGACCCAGATGGCTGTGGAGGAGAGAGAGTGAGGCTGGTGATTCTGCACAGCCCTCCCTCACTTAAATCTGCTTCACTTGCATGTCAAGGCATCACCTTCCTGATGTCATGGTCTTCTACCAGAACAAAGGACAGTTAACAACCTGTGAGTAGTTGATGCTGCCCATGGGGACCCAACTGGCCAGTTCCAATTGGGCAGCGCAGCTCCTTCCTTCCTCCTTCCCTCCCTTCCTTCCTTCCTTTTTTCTTTCTTTCTTCCTTCCTTTCTTCTGTCCTTCCTTCCTTTCTTTCATCCTTCCCCCTTTTCCTTCCTCCCTACCTCACTCCTTCTCTCTTTTGGTCCTCTCCCTCTGTTTATATAATCATACATACCCTTACCTGTAGTTTCTCTGTCCAAAGGAATGTAAATTTTGACCACTGAAACCTCAAAAGATATCTTGGGGTTTACAGACTAGAGTTCTTTCTTAAGGTCCTTGCCTTAAACTCAGGTCATTCTGGCTCTCTTTGATTAGCCAACAAAAGGTCCCAACTCAAGCCCTCACTTGGTCATTGTTTGGGCCCTGATGGCTCAGAGTGAGTATAAATAGCAATTGTTTCTGTTTTGGCCAGAAACCCAGGAGATCTTACCCTCCCAGACTGATTTTTTTTTTTTAAACTAGGTAAAAGGGACCATTCTTTGCCTCATTTCTTACCAAGCCTTAATCACTTAATCGTTTAAAGGCAGCTCTCTTGGCCTCATCTTTTCTGTAGGGTAAACACCCCCATTCTTTTAGCTGATGCTTATCTATCATGTTAATGATAATCAATACACAATCTTAGCCCTTAAGGCTCCTATACTGTAGTTTAATTGAGGAAAGGAAAACTTAATTACCATTACAAGTGTGGTAATAGTCACTCTGCTGCTATTATGTATAGGAATTTAGAGAAGGGAATTTATGATCCTTTGGGCTTGAGGGGGTGAGGAAAAGTTTCTTGAGGGAAGTGGAATTTAAAGAATGTATTGAATGTATGAGTTAGCAATGCCTTTTAAAGAAGATAACATTGTGTATTGGAAAGAGCCCTTCGGATCCCATTAGCTACATGACTGTGATACTATCTTTCAGAATCTTTTTTCCTAAAATTGCTACTCTCATAGGGTTATTATAAAGAAAGAGCTCTTGTTCTATAAGTGAGAACTATTCCATTATTAACCTGTTGCTTGTTTAATAACTTCCATTTGTGTTTCAGGTTTGTTATAGGGAGACAGAAAAGCATTTCTGAAATGAATACAAATTTCCCTTCAGCATGTAATAGAGGAATTGTAATAGAGGAAATATAATGGGCCAGGGAGGGTTTTTTACTGTCTTTCATTTTAAAGATTTGCAAATTCTGTTTTTTTTATTCCCCCCCCCCCCACTTTCATTTTAGGACTCCTTGTCCCAGAAATATGGCATCAACAGTCAATGGAGAGAACCATAATGGTAACCTCTGGGAAGCCCACAAAGATATGCTGACACAGCCACTGAAGGAAAATGACATGGAGGTGAGAGACCCCCAGTAATGATGGGTTGTTATGCCAGAGAACACCTGTGTATGGAAATACACTTATCCTCGTCGCTGTTTACCAAAAAGGGCTTTTTCCCCTGGGGATAATAATTTATAATACTTATTCTTTGTAAAATGTTGATTTTTGGTGAAAATTCAAATGAAATAATTTATGTAAAGTGCTATATAAATGCTAACTATTATTGTTAATATTATTGCTTTCATTATTATTATTTTGGGACTTTGGCTTAAAGACAGATTTATCTTTATTGAATTTGTTGAATTAACTTTATAAAAGACAGCCTTATACATGATACCGAAGTATGTGAACACAGCAGGGTGTTGGAGAAAATAATCTTAATACTAAAACTGTACTTTGAGATTTGGGCTCAATTCATATTAATCTGTAGCTAAGATATCCGGAAAGGTGAGCAACACCAGACCTGGAAGGCTAGGAAGAATGACTAGGTAATTACAGCCAACATTTATATGGTGATTTACATATCTTATTCTGTCACTACAATAGTCTTGTGAAATGAGGTGCTATTATTATCATCCCCATTTGGGGACAAGGAAACTGAGGCTGAAAGGAGAAATTTCCTGAAAAGATGACTTACCCTAGGTCCCCCAGATAGAAAATGTCTTAGGCAGGATTTGAAGTAGAGTCTTGCTGACTTCAAAGTCCAACACTTTATACACTGGGCTGCCCAGCCGCCTCTCTAGATTACAGAATCATAAAATGTTTGGGCTTAGAAGGAACCTTAGAGATTATCTAGTCTAAGCTCATTTACCGATGAGGAAATAGCCCCAGAGAGGGTAAAAGACCTGCCAGCTGTTACATGAGTAAGTAAAAGCAGCCCTGAGGTTAGATGTCAAGTGTCCAGGCAGTTAGGTGGTGCAGTGAATAGAGCACAGGCCCTGGATAAGGAGGTCCTGAGTTCAAATCTGCCTTCAGACACTTAATACTTACTAGCTGTGTGACCTTGGGCAAGTCACTCAACCCCAATTGCCCTGCCTTCTCCACTCTAAAAAAAAAAAAAAAAGAATTCAAGTCTCCTATGGTTTTTTTCTTTATAATCAAAGGATTCATCTCACATCAAATGCTTATGTCCTTTAAAGGTCAAGATCCTGAAGGGCTATAATTTAGAATTAGTCCCACTGTAATGATTAAGTATAAGTATATTGTATTTATATATAATATATATAACATAATTATAACATATCAAATAATATCTATAAAATATTAATGCCACCATAATGATAGTCATAATCTTACTTTATTTTTCTCCTTTGGGTCATTTTCTAAACTATGGGTTCTTTCTTAAATAACAAGTGAAATCCACATCTTCCCCCTTAGGATTGTATTGGGCTCCTCTTTAATTGGGTTTGACATGACTAGCCATCAGAGCCCCAGAATAGGACCTACTTCCTTAACCCTTTCACTCTTAAGATGCTGTTGCTTTGGTGGAAGCAGACTTGTGGATTGGAAACTTTGACTTTCTTAAGGATCTGTTCTATTCTCATCAGGTATATACAATTATTAAGAAGGAAAATCATCGCCAAAAGACTGGGTTGGAACTGATTGCTTCAGAGAATTTTGCAAGCCGAGCAGTTCTGGAAGCCTTGGGTTCTTGCTTGAATAATAAGTATTCAGAAGGATTCCCAGGCCAGAGGTATGTGAACAGAACAGGTTGCTGAAGGACAAAAAAATTAATGTTAAAACTATACTTTGAGATTTAGGCTTAATTTGACATTAATCCATTTGTTAATCCAAATCGATATATCCAATCCCCTTCGTGCTTGAAGAGAGAGAGATGTCCAAACTGGCATGACTTTGCCCCAAGATTTCAGGTACCGTTTATAGGAATCTTGAATAGGGAAAAGATGTCTTAAAATATAATTTGAGTTAACAGAAAGTTGAGCAACCTAGACACTATCCCATTCCTATAAAGTTAAATAAAAATACTTCCTCCCTTCCATTGATATCTTAATCTTTTCTTAATGGAAAAAAGATAAAGGCAATGACGTAAACCAGATCAGAGGTAATGCCTTAGGGTGCCACACTTAATCTACTGCCCTAACAAAAACCTTTTTTGTCCCAAGGGCCTTGTCTAAGAATTTTAGAATGGACTTTAGAGCAACGTGTGCTTTCTTCATATTTCCAAAGAAATTAAAAAGAGGATTTTAAAATAATTTTCCCCAATGCTTGAGGTTTACTCCTTAGGAAGTAAGGGAATCTGAAAGTTGGAATTCCTGTAGAATCAATACAACTGAAATTTCCAGAGTAAGACCTCCAAGCCTTTGACTAAGCTATGGTTCATCCCGCTCCCACTTTCAGAAGTTAAGCCTTTACCACCACTCTATAGTGTGATTGGCCTGCTTAGAGCAGATTTTAAGATCTCAGTTCATTCTTACCATGATTTTCCTGTCCTTCAGAAGGATAGAAGCCAATTAGGAGGACAAGGGCTGGTTTGTAGTCACTCTGCAGAATGGCTTCTGTTAAGGCATAATAACCCCTAGGAAGCTATGGCTTCCACCTGGTCAGTAGACTTGATGAAGGTTAGAGAAAAATTAAGCAGCCTCTTGTAGTTGGGGCTGCTTTCCAGCTCCTAACATTCAGTGGTTTCCTTGTCCCTCCCCGGTTTAGTTCTGTTCTCTGGAGATTGCTGCCTGCCAGGAAAGAGATTCTTGAGAAAACTGAGGTCCAGTCATTTCAGATTTAACCTATGTAGCTAGTCAGTAACCAACTTGGAATCTGAACTCAGGTCCTCTAACCCCCAAGCCCCCTTCCCCCTCTTTATTCCACTGCCACCATTCTGCTTTAAATGGGCATAGAATTAGGAACTCTCCCCTTGAAAGAGTCTTGGTCTTTTCATTCCTTCCTTCCCAGGTCCCCATTGCTTGACTTCCTAAAACATCTGTGCTCTCTCTACTCAGCTTAGACATTCTACCAAGTCCTGGGGTGTTTGTAAGACTCTCTTCCTGATTACCCTTTAGGTATTATGGTGGCACCCAGTTTGTGGATGAATTGGAGATTCTGTGTCAGAAGAGGGCTCTGCAGGTCTATGGCCTGGACCCACAAAGCTGGGGGGTCAATGTTCAGCCCTACTCAGGTAACTACCATGTCTGTATAGTTCTATCCAGCTTACAACTGTATGGACTTATGCCCACTGTGCCCTACAAAAGGAGTTTGAAACACCAACCTGAGACTGGCCCTGGATGCAACATTGAAATAGGCATAGACCTTTTTCCACCTATGTTCAGCACATTCCCCTATACCTGACCCATTTACCCATGTCCCTTGGTGACCTAAGACTTTCTAAGCTTGTCCTCCCATGGCACTGCCCTGACTCTACTTTCTCTCTCCAAACCTTCTTTATTTATTTGCCCCTGAGGGATCTGATCACTAATTCTGATTCAGGTGTGAATAACCAGTAGGTCATTGTGCTACCCCTCACAAGAGTATTTGCATTTTAATAATGAAGTTAATGGATTCTCTAGTGATGGAATTTCAAATGTCAGTGCTAGACTTGCTTATAAATGAGACCTTCTGGGATGGGGGAAAAGGATGGTTTGCTGGTCTTCCTAAAATGATAAAAGAAACAGCCTAGAGAAGTAAGACCACCCTTGCCCTCAGCCAGCCTGAGGTAAGAAAGTTGGTACCCAGTCTCTGGGGGGGGGCTGCTGCCAGGGTTGAAGTCTTAATTTCCAATTGGTTGCATTGAACCTGGGCACTCTTGACAGCAAAGGTCATCTGCTCTCTGTTCTAGGTTCTCCTGCAAATTTTGCTGTATACACAGCCCTGGTGGAGCCACATGGGAGGATTATGGGTCTAGACCTCCCTGATGGGGGTCACCTCACCCACGGGTTCATGACAGATAAGAAGAAAGTCTCTGCCACCTCCATCTTTTTTGAGTCCATGCCCTATAAGGTAAGGGAGGGAGGCTTTGCTTCCTAGTAAGAGTTTCTTCTGAAACCTCTAATGTTGTATGATGGAAGGTCGTGGGTCCACACATCAGTCACCAAAGACAGTCCTTGTTTTTTGGCTCCTTCTCATTCTGCTTCAATATTATTTATCAATAGATAAGGTGCAGTAAAGGTGTCTTGCATCTTAACACCTTTGAATCCTCATTCATCAATTTCCAAAAGCATTTAAAGAGACAGATCACTCCATTGTACCTACAGTGGAGATTTCATAACGTCCTACATCTCCTAAGATGGCTTCTGATTTGGCAGTTCTGTGACTCTACATCAGCCATACCTTTGTTGGTCCTGAAGATGATGAGAGCTTCTGACTATAGTTCTAGCTTCAGTTAAGCAAATATTCTCTTTGTGACTAATAAGTGTTATGGTCTAAATCTGACCTGATTTTTGGTTAAAAAAACCAACATTTTTTGGTTAATTCGTAGCTGGGGATGCAGCCCTAGAGACAAAGAATTGGTTTTTAGGTTTTTTTGGGGGGGGCAGAGTTTGGCTGGGACTTTTTTGTGGCATTAAGAAACAACATGTGTTCTCTTGTTGGCTAACTAATCTATTATGTAGAAGGTAGCTATTTTAGTAAATTGGATTGTCTTTCCTGTATCTCCGATTTGCCTGGTTATTTCCTTTCCATGCCCTTAAGTCTCATTATTAGTCACTTTAATTTGCCTTTTGGGACCTGAGAATCAACCATGATTATATTTACACGTGTTTGAGTAGAAGAACCCCTTGATTTGTGTAGAGCAGGCCCGCACAGCCTGCTGTCCACCCAAGGATTTCCTGTACATTTTTTGGAGGCCACCCAAAATCCTTGGGCATGCCCATGGGCCACAGGTTGTGTGTGTGTGTGTGTGTGTGTGTGTGTGTGTGTGTGTGTGTGTGTGTGCATCCTTAGCGTAGAGGCATGAGTCTCACTAACATCAACAATAGAACTGATATCTCCTCAGACCTTTCCTTACCTCCTTCCCTGCTGCAGTAATTTTGGACTTCTCTGACTGGGACCATGGTGCCTCCTTCTCCCCCTCTCTCAGCTTTCTTTGGTGTGATGTCTTCCCCTGTGAAGTTGTAAACTCCTGGGCTCTTTCGTATTTGTATTCTCAGCACTTACTCAATGCCTCATTACAGACACTCAGTAAATGTTTATTGACTGTTTACCATTGTGGGATGAGTCTAAGGGGAGAGATTTAACTGGTTTAACTTAACTGGTTTTACCTTACTGTCTCCTTTCACAGGTAGACCCAAATACTGGCTATATCGACTATGACAGACTGGAAGAAAATGCCCGCCTCTTCCACCCAAAGCTGATCATTGCAGGTAATTAGCTAGAAAGAAAACAACCTCACCTAGAGAGAGAACCATGTGACATGACCTTCTGTCAGATTAAGCCCTCTCCAGCCCCATTTAACTTTAACCCTTCCATAGCTTCATTGAGTTCCTTGAATCTGAGCAGAATCGTGTCTTCCTTCTAGCACAGAGATATTAGATCTCCTGCAGATTCCTCAGAAATCTAGAGGAATTTGGAGCCCAGCGGCCCAGGAGGTGAAATCCTGGAGAGATTGTCATGACTGAGATGAAACACTTCATTGCTTCCATCAGGAGCAACTCTGTGGATGAAGGATTGGAGCTGCACTGGGGCTGCCTTTAGTGATGGCAGACTATTGAAAGTCTAAGGATTTAGTGACTAGGAGTATTCTCACTGCTTCTTCCAGTCTTCTTTAATCTTAGTGCCTTCCCTTTATTGATCATCTCCAGTTTATATTGCATTATATCTTGTTTGTACATAGTTATTTGCATGCTGTCTCCTTGAGCTGCTTGGGACCTGGGACTGTCTCTTGCCTTTCTCTGTCTCCCAAGAGCTTAGTGTGGTGTCTGGCATATGTCATGTCTGACTCTTCATGACCCCAGTTGGGGTTTTCTTGGCAAAGATACTGGAATAATTTGCCATTTTCTTTTCCAGCTCATTATATAGATGAGGAAAATGAGGCAAACAGGGTGAATGACTTGCTAGGGAAACATGGCTAGTAAGTGTCTGAGGCCAGGTTTGAATTCAGGAAGGTGAGTCTTCCTGATTCCAGGCCCAGTGCGCTATTCACTGCCCCACCTAGCTATCCCCTATCTGGCATATAGTTAGTGTTTAATAAATGCTTGTTGACTTCAGATCATTGCAAATATTGGGCATCTCCTGTAAAATTCAGTTCAGGTCAGCTTACATTATTACATTATTTACTTACGTTATTAAGCCTCTACTCTATACAAGACAAAAATGAAACAGTCCTTGCCCTTAAGGAGACTATAGTCTACTTAGTGAATAAAACATATAGGGATAATAAGTATATGTATTTTTTTTTCTTTTTGGATGGGGGGGCAGGGCAATTGGGGTTGAGTGACTTGCCCAAGGTTACATGGCTATTAAATGTTAAGTGTCTGAGGCTGGATTTGAATTCAGGCCCTCCTGACTCCAGGGCCAGTGCTCTATTCACTGTGCCACCTAGCCACCCCAAGTATATGTAATTTAAAGGAGGGAATATAGAGCAGGAAAAGCCTTGTGTAGAAAGTGGTACCTAAGCTATGTTTTAAAGGAATCTAGGGATTCTGAGAGACAAAGAGATATCTATATCCATATATCTATATCTGTATCTATCTATCTACATTACAGATATGCGGGACAAACCCCATAGGGGTTGAAGGTAGGATGTTATATACTGGGAGCAGGTAGGCTATTTTGACTGGGAAATAGATTATGTAAAGGGTAATAATGTGAAATAAGACTGGAAGAGGTAAGAGCCAAATTGTGGAAAATTTAAGTAAGAAGCTAAGAATTTTATAATTTATTCAAGAATCAGTAGGGAGCCAGTGAAGACTCTTGAGTGGTGAGGTGACCTGGTTGGATTTATGTTATAGGAGTATCAGTTTTACAGCTATCTGAGTCAGAGAAGAGAGAGGCTGCAAGCAGGGAGCCTTGCTCATTGGCACTGGCTTGGTTGAGAGGAGATGAGAATCTGGATTAGGGAAGAGGCTGTATGGAATGAGAAATGGGGACAGATGTGAGTTAATGTGGAAGGTTAATAAGACTTGGCAACTGGTTATAGATGGGAGGTGAGAGCAAAAGACAAGTCCAGGGTGAATAACTCTGAGGTTGCCATTCTGGATGACTGGAAATACAGTGGCACCTTTAGCAGAAAAAAGGAAATATAGAGGAGGGATCGGCTTAGGAGAAAACATGAGTTTGAGTCCAAGATGTTTGTAAGACATCCAGCAGACTGTGTGGGCCATATGGGCTTAGAGTTCGAGAGAGAAATTAAGCTTGATATAGTGTTTTAAGAGGTATCTGCACAGAATTGTAATTGAATGCCTGGGAACTAATGAGATAGCCAGGAGGGAATATAAAGCAAGAGGAGGAGAGGGCCTGGGACCGAATCTTGAGGGATTCCCAAACTTACAAACCAGAAAAGTATGACAGTCTAGCAGAAGATACTCAGAAGGAAAGGGTAGGAGACCAACCAACAGATATCAGTGTCAGAAGCCAAGCAAGGAGAGAGTATCCAGGAGGGAAAAACTTAGCTGACAGTATTGCTGAGAGGTCAAGCAAGACCTTTGGATTGTCAGTGAAGAGACTGTTGGTAACCTTGGGGTCAGAAGTGAATTGGAGGGGAATAAATGGCATATTCATGTAGAGAATTGGAAATTTGACTATGAAAGGGAGAAAAGTGAGAGGACAACAGCCAAGAAAGACCAAAGGAACTGGCGAAAGAAGGGAGCATACCTTTAGATGGCCAGGAAGGACCCAGTGCATAAGAAAAGATGAAGGTCAGGGAGAGGAATCTGGGGGGCAGGAGGCTGGAGGTGATGGCCAAGGATGGGATTAAGATGACAGGGAGAGTGATGAGTTTAAGCAAGAAGGGACCCTTCCTTGTTAGATCCCGGAGCAGAGGAGGAACCTATGGGTGATGGTGTTGGGTTTGAGATATGGAATAGGGGTGAAGTCAAAGCTTGTGATGACCTTGATTCTCTAGTGGAGTAGATGAGAGGAGAGGGGAAGGGGGCCAAAAAAGAGAAAGGATTTGGAATTTAGACAACAGCAGAATGAGACTTACAAGGATATTTGTGCAGCGGTGGGATTAGATGGTTGAGATAAGATAGCACGAGTTTGTGATGGATCCAGGTAGCACAGTTATGCCTGCAGCCTTAAGAACTTTGTGATCAGGACTATAAAAACTGCCAGGTGATTAGGCAGCCCAAGGCTGTGGTTTGGCATGGCATGACTGGTAATAGGATAAGGGAACCAAGGACAAAGGATATTGTGGAACTGAACTAGTGAACGGTGGGGATAGAAGAAGGATGATGGACTGGGAAGGTGTGAGCTAAGTGACAATGAAGAGGGAGGGTGAGGGAGAAGTGAAAGAATTAGAGGTTGTGATCCAAGGAAAGAGTGTTCTGGATCACAGAGGTTCAAACAGGTCATCAGTGAGATCACAAGTGGCCGAGGTGGAGGGAAGGCGCAAATTATGGTATTTTGGGCCGGTGTGCTGTAAGGAAGCCACAGTATTTGAGGTGATATAAAAGTATACACTGAAGTCCCCGGACATTTAGGCAAAGGGTAGAAGGGAATTCTGTGGGCCAGTTACTGAACTCCTCTGGGAAGGAGAGGAGATGATTGGGGGGCTGGTGGTTGTCTGCAGCCAACATCTGGACAGTAATAGAGCTAGATGGAGTGAAGCTCAAAGAAAGAGAGGTGGCTTAGGAGTGGTATGGGCAGAGAGCGTGCCCACTCTGCCGTGCCCTGGTTGGGCACATCAGAAGGAGCACCCAGCCCACCTCATCAGCCTTGCTGGGCTCAGTCTCATCGGCCTAGATGACCTCTGACTCAAACTTCCAGTTAACCTCGACATTCTCTTGACGTGGGATGATATGGATGAAGTGTGCTTTGGAGGGATATTCTTGAATGAAAGTAGATGGAGAGAGCATGAGGCAGAGGGATGTAGGAGAGGGAGGCTGG
The DNA here is from genome assembly GCA_011680675.1 of Gymnobelideus leadbeateri. NCBI lineage: Eukaryota > Metazoa > Chordata > Mammalia > Diprotodontia > Petauridae > Gymnobelideus > Gymnobelideus leadbeateri. The sequence continues at coordinate 243,601 of WOXC01008520.1, forward strand.
TTTAATAAAAGAACAGAAGTTACAGTGAAAGACAAAATAGGACAAGGAGTTGAGAAAGGCAGGGCTTACCTGGATGGGGATTAAAGAGCAGGGGCAGCTAGGTGGTGTGGTGGATAGAGCCAGGCCTGGAGTCAGGAAGACTGATCTTCCTGAGTTCAAATCTGGCCTCAGACACTCACTAGCTGTGTGACGCTGGGCAAGTCACTTGACCCTGTTTGCCTCAGTTTCCTCATCTGTCAAATGAGCTGGAGAAGGAAATAGTGAACCACTTCAGTGTCTCTGCCAAGAAGACCTCAAATCGGGTCACAAAGAATAGAACATGACTGAAATGACTGAACAATAATAAAATGACGGTGCTGGCAGAGGAGAAGGGGGTTTTTCCCTACGCAGCCAGCATCTGACTCATGGGAATGAGGAGGAGGGGAAGTGGGAGGCAGTGTGGTACATAAAAAGAACCTGACTTTGGAGTGGCAGGGCCTGGCTTCAAAATTCCACCTCTGAGGCTAACTACTTCAGAGACCTTGAGCAAGTCACTTAACCCACCCCGAGACTCAGTCTCCTGTTTAAAACGAGTGCGTTGGGTGTTGTGGCCCTTCTGGTTGTAGATCTCTGATCCCAGGTGGGCATTTTTTCTAACCACGGGAGAGATGAATTGCATTTGGATGTGGGTCCTGCCTTCAAGGTTCCTAGGATGACTTTTTCTCTTTCAAACCCAGTGGAAGAAGGGGGATTGCTTGAGCATCAGAGTGGGTAAACTGTCTGACAGGCTCTCCAGGGCTCTGACCAAAGCTGCCCCATACACGGAGCTTTTGGCTTCTGCTTTCTGCTGGTTCTGAGTCCCCAGTGGCACAGTTTGGGGGGTATTTGGATACTGACAAGAGGGTAGATTTTTTGTACTTAGTAAAATAATATTCTCCACATGCGTTATCTTATCTCTGTTCCCAGTGGTTTAGGGTGTGGTCGTATAAAGGGAGAGCTTTCAGAAATACAGATTTTTAAATGTGACACTGTAGTCAGGCAATCAGATTGGGTCTCAGCTTGCCAGTGATTTCTCAAACCTAACATTTCCTTTGTTTTCATCCTAGGAATCAGCTGCTATTCCAGGAACCTGGACTATGCCCGCATGAGGAAGATTGCAGACAATAATGGGGCATATCTTATGGCTGACATGGCCCACATTAGTGGGCTGGTGGCCGCTGGGGTCGTCCCCTCCCCCTTTGAACATTGCGATGTGGTAACCACCACCACCCACAAAACTCTTCGAGGTTGCCGGGCTGGCATGATCTTCTATAGGAAAGGTGGGACGCCATAGAATTAAAACAAAAGCACACTGGCATTTCTGCCAGCTTCTGTAGACCCGGCCCCTCTTGTGAAGGGCCTGTGGTCCTGTTACCTTGGTAGGACTAGAATCTCAGGAGGCCGTGGTCAAGAAGGATGATACAAGGAAGCCACAGGGACAGCATGGGCGGGCCTACAAAGTAAAGCCCAAACTCCTCAAGTGGGGCATTTACCTCCAGGATCTGGCTTCAGTGGATCTTCAGCCCTATCTCCAGGGTCTTCCTTTCCTCCACCCTGGAGCCCAGCCACTCCTTGTTCCCTTAATTGGCTGTGTACATTCAAACCACCCATATCTTTGCCTGTACTATTCTCCCTTTCACCTTTAAAAATCTTATTTGTCCTTAACGCCCAGCCCTAACCTTTCCCCTGAAGCCTTTCCCAACCCACTCAGGCTGGCATAGGGCTCCCAGTGTCACTTGTTTTTCATCTCCTTGGTTCACACGAATCCTATTCTGGCTTTTATTGTAGTTACTTATCACTAGACTGAATTCCTCTGTCTCCTTGGTAGGACCCTATAGATTGTAGATGACTAATAAATCCTCCTAAAATTTATCACGATGGCTAATGCTTAAAATGAGTGTGTGTGGAGCAGCCAGTCAGTTCCAGAGAGCAGATCAGGACTTGCCTGTCCTCGGTCAGACTTGTCAGCTCCCTGAGGGTGATCTTTCCTCTTCTGAATCACATCTCACTGCCTGGTCCTCTCTAGCCCTTTAGAGGACACTTCTGTGTGCTTTGGGGGTCTTCTAATCCGTGGAACTCAGTGAGTAAAGAATCCGGGGCGGCAGAGGAATTTTCATTCTCACTTTTTCCTTCTCTAGGAGTGCGCAGCGTGGACCCTAGAACAGGCAAAGAGACGATGTACAATCTGGAGTCACTCATTAATTCAGCTGTCTTCCCAGGACTGCAGGGAGGGCCGCACAACCACGCCATCGCAGGTAAAATTTCAAGACGAGAGCCCTCGTGTGGCCTTACGTGGTGACGCATTCCACATCAGGAGCAGGTGTACAACACCGTTTCTCTTGGGTTTTTAGTTGTCTGGATGCCCTCCAACCTCTTCCCCAAAAAACAAACAAACAAACAAAAATACCAGGGTTTCTAGACTCTCGACATGGGGGGAAGCCTATTGGACAGACCTCTTAGATTCACTTCTGCCTTTTTACTGGGTCCCCATGTTGAATTTTGAGGGCTGTTCATGAAACTGACTTAGAGGAAGTTGGGTTTTCCCCCCTATTTGTTTGGCCTAGGTGAGGCTTATTGGGAAGCATATAGTCAGTATTGATAAAAGGACACAAAGTGTTATGGGAGCAGTGAGCTTGGCCATATGATCAGGAAAGAATAGACAGTGCTATGTGTGATTAGGTGCACGTTAGCTTAAGTGTGTTCAGAAAATACACTTTTTGGGGTGAGACAGATTGTTTGGGAAGTGTCTTTTATTAAAAAGAAATTTTTAAAAAGGGAGAGATTAGTAGTGATGGTTTGGGCCAGGACACAGGCTATGGAGCCACTTTTGGAAAGGAAAAAGTCGTGACTGAATATGAGAGCCGTATGTGAGACAAGTTCTTAGCAGAGTTAAGGAGTTTGAAAAGTTTTTCTACAGTATTTACCCCACTTTTTTTCTGTGTTCTTGCTTCTTATTGTATCTACCTTCCAAGTGCTTATGTATCCTTGTTAGAGAAAAAATAATTTAGTATAATTAAATCCTGCTAAAATTCTAGAAATAATTTTTGGAAATTGTAGCTAAGTGCTAAAATCTTAGGTAGCAGCAGTAGGTGAATTAGGCAGCTGGGTGGCACAGTGGATTGAGTGCTGGGCCTGGGGTCTGGAAGACTTATCTTCCTGACTTCAAATCTGGCCTCAGACACTTACTAGCTGTGTGATCCTGGGCAAGTCACTAGGCCCTGTTTGCCTCAGTTTCCTCATCTGTAAGATGAACTAGAGAAGGAGGTAGTAAATCACTCCAGTATCTTTGTCAAGAAAACCCCAAATAGGTTCACAAAAATTCAGATACAAGCTAAACACCAATAATTGGTGACTTGGCAGGAGACATTTTCTGAGGGATAAAAATCCATTAGGAGGTAGTTTCCTGGTGTTCTGGTGTCTCAAGCATTTTTTAAGAAGCAGGCCATGTGCTGGGGATACAAGTAAAAAAAACAACCACTACTTTCAAGGAGCTTATATTGCAAGAAGATAACAAAGTGCACATTCAGGTATATAAGGAATAAATATGAGGAGGATTACACAGTGGGAATATACAAGGGAGACAAGGAGGTGTGAAAGCTGATACCTGAATGGCATCTGGAAGGAAGGGAAGGATTCAGTGAGGAAGCAGAGCCTGTGCAAAAACAGGTAGGAAGATGGAGGAGGTCAGTGCACAAGGAATCAAGAGAACAGTTTAGATCACATACAAGAGGAAGATTAATGTACAACGAAGCCGGAAAGATATGTTGGGGGCTGGATTGGGACAGGTTTAAAAACTAACTAGAGGGGCGGCTAGGTGGCGCAGTGAATAGAGCGCCAGCCCTGGAATCAGAAGGACCTGAGTTCGGAGCCAGCCTCTGACACTTAATCCACACAAACAAAAAAACCTAGCCGTGTAACCTTGGGCAAGTTACTTAACCCCAATTGCCCTAAAGGGGCGGCTAGGTGACGCAGTGAGTAAGAGCGCCGGCCTCAGAGTTTGGATGACCTGAGATCAGATCCGGCCTCAGAAAATGAGCACCCACACACAAATAATGACTAGCCGTGTAACCTTGAGCAAGTTACTTAACCCCAATTGCTTAAAAAAAAAAAGCTAACTAGAGGCATGAGGGAGCCCCCAAAGTTTACTGAGCAGAGAAGTGACATGGTCAGACATGGCCAAATCCGTGCTTAAGGAAAATTCATTTGGCAGCTCTGAAGAAGACAGAATGGAGAGAGCCTCGAGGCAGGGATACCATGTAGGAGGCCACTGTAAGAATCTAGGCAAGAGGGGACGAGGGCCTGAGCTGACATGGTGACTGTGAGTAAAGAGAAGAGGTCAGATGCAGGAAATGTGGATGTGGAAACAGCAAGATTGGGTAACTCAGCTGATTGTGTGGTGTGAAGGACAGGGTGGACCCACAGAATATAAGCCTGGGGGATTGGAAGGAGGCTAGGAGCTCAGGATGTACTTAGGCTGATGATGAATGCAAAGGAAAACCCAAAAGACTTTTTTAGCCATGTTGGGAACAAAAGGAAGACCAAGAAGGGGTGGGACTTAGAGTGATTGGGATGCTAACAAATAGTGAGCAGAAGGTGGAACTACTCCACCATTAATGTTTCTATTTCCTTTACCAAGGAGAAGGTGGCTCCAAATGAATCAACAAGCGTTTATTAATTGCCGGACACTGTGCTAAGTGCTTGAGATACAAAGGGCATTCTCTACCCTCAAGGAGCTTACATTCTAATGAGAGAGAGGCCTGAAAATCAGTACAAGATAAATTCAGAGTAGATGGGAGGTGGTTGTTGTTTGTCCATTGTTCTCAAAGAGGACCATAACATTAGGGAGGTGATGAGGTGACATGCAAGTGAACTGGATTTAAGTGAGGGAGGGCTGTGAAAAGTCACCAGCCTCACTCGAGTCATCTGAGTTCAGTGGCCAGATAGAGATCAGCATGGCTGGAGAGGGCCCTGGATGCAGTGGGAGGCCTTGGCCTTTTTAAGCTAAGGTCTTTAACAGGCCTCAGTGTCACTAGGCAAAGCCTTTCAGGGATTAAGGGTAGCTAAGAAATGAGGCAGAGAATGGCCTCTTTTACCTAATTAAAAAAAAATCAGTCTAGGAGGGAAGACCCTCAAGGTTTCTGTTCAGAACAGACACAATTGCTATTTACATTCACTCTGAGCCAGGCAGGGTCTAAACAATGGCCAGTAGGGCTAGGCCTGGGAGGAGAGAGCTGTAGCTGCTGGACACGTAGAAAAGAATTGAAAATACAACCTTAAGAAGATTGATGGGAGGAACTCAGGCTGCTCAGCCTGAAGAAGATAGGGCTTGAGGGGACAGGCAAACTGTTGTCAAGTGTTTGAAGGGCCATTGTGAAGGATTGTACTTGATCCTGAGGGATGGGACTAAGAGAGTGGCAAAATGAAGGGAAAGGTCAGTACTGGAGCTGTCCCAAAGGGGTTCCTTCTGCCTCAGGCCAAAGTAGATTTCCCTTCACTGGAGGTCTTCTAGCCTCACAGGTTGGCTGGCTCCTTGTTGGGTAGGAGCTTCCTGTACAGGTACTAGTTGGGGGAGGGAGATAGAGAAGGAAGGCAAGGAACAAAGTGTAAGTGCCCTCTGTATGTCAGGTGCTCTTTTAATTGTTTTATGAATATTATCTCACTTAATCTTCACAGTGACCTTGGGAGGTGGGAACTGTTTTCCCCATTTTACAGATGAAGAAACCGAGGCAAAAAGATGAAGTGACTTTCCCAGCATGTGGCGGAGGCAGAATTTAAACTCAGGTCTCCCCGACTCCGTGCCACTGAGCGCTTGGTTGGACCTGCTGACCTCTTAGGTGCTAGGATTCCATCTGGATGAGATAGTCCTTAACTCTCCTGTTTGGTGACCCAGTCTCAGGACCGTCCAGGGCAGGGATGGCCTGTGCTGGATGGGAGGAAAGCTTTACAGGTGGTAATTGTGCGTTTATAAATATGGATTTGAAGAGAATAGTCTTCAGATATTAAACGTAGTAGCCCATTCTTGCTGGTTTGACTTTGTTCCTTGGGGTGGGGTTTGGGGAGAAGGTATACAGAAGTTATCTTTATGTTAGCAAACCTTTCTACCCAGTTGTTGACACAGAGTCTCTTCCTGACTAGGAGTTGCAGTAGCTCTGAAGCAAGCCTTGACACCTGAATTCAAGGCTTATCAGCAACAGGTGGTTGCCAACTGCAGGGCCCTGTCAGCAGCCATGATAGATCTGGGTTACCACATAGTAACAGGTAAGTACTTGCACCAGCTCTGTTGGAGATCCTGTCCATCCAAGGGACAGCTGGGGGTCCTGGAGGCAGGAAGACCTGAGTTCAGGTATGTGCCTCAGGTATTTCCCAGCTGTGTGACCCTGTTTGCCTCAATTTCCTCATCTGTCAAATGGGGATAGTTAACAACAACTATATTCCAGAGTTGTTGTGAGGGTCAGATGAGATAATTGTAAAGGGCTTAGCACAGTCCCTGCTATATAAAGGTCAGCTGTTGTTATTGTTAGGGGCAGGTAGAGTGTGGGCTCTGGAGTCAGACCAGACTCAAGCACTTACTAGCTGGGTGACCCTGGGCAGGTCACTTAACCCTGCTTGCCTCAGCTTCCTCATCTGTCAAACAAGCTGGAGAAGGAAATGGCAAACCACTCCAGTGTCTTTGTCAAGAAAACGACAAAAAGCGTCTGTTTTTTTTAAAGTTAAACATTTGTATGTTTTATTTATAATTTACAGCACTCCAACAGAGCAGCCCTCTTGCTATGTTCCTAATACTTTAGCAGTTAACTCCCACAAAAATAAACCTAAGTTTTTACAGTAACTTAGTCAACACATAACCGAAACCTCTGTGGCTATTTTAAGGGAGTTTCCATTTACCAAGGTGCTTATTTCAACAAGATGCCCTGTCAACCAGAGAGGGGCACATGCCTCAACTAAAGATGTAACTCATTTACTCACGAAACAAGTGTATGTTCCCAACCCTCCTTCTACCACAGCTTTAAAACTAACCAAAAAAAGGAACTCTTTACAATTTAGAGGAAATATGCCCTTGGACACCTCCATTTCCACTGAAGAGCTGGTTGATCTGCCCTTTTCTCCCACTCCCCATCCCTACTCCTAAGTGGATGAGAACAGCATTTAAGAGTGTTACACCAGAGTCCAACACATGACTGCTAAGCAGCATGGCCCAGAGACAAGGAGGGCTGGTGAAGAGGTTTTCTAGGGAGGCTGGCCTTGAGTTTTCTATCCCCCCATCGGGTCCCATTGGGATGATATTCCACTCTGGCCCTTTAGCTCTGAATGTTCACTTAACTCTTCCTTTTCTGACAGCTCATCCCTGGGTTCTAGCTGACACCTACCCTGGGTACTCTGTGGCTTGCTTATACCTTATCCAACCCTCTGACAAGACTCAAACAAACATAATCCTAGGTGGGCAGTGAAGGAGGCCAAGGAGAGATCAGAGTGCTCTGGAATGTTTGAGAAGGCAGAGAACACCTGACAACTTGGTTAGTGCTGTTGGACAGGCAGTGGAAGAGGTAACCATGGAATTGATAAGGATTTTGAGAGGTGGAGAACAGGAGCGTGTTCATTCCAAGCATGGAAGGAGCCTGTGTGAATATATGGAGACTGGCAGTGGAACGTTGAGTTTGGGGACAATTTTCATAGTTTATGTATTTCAGTAGTTTATTTTGGCCTGTGTGAAGAGGATTGAAGAAGAGAGAAACGAGAGACAGAGTTTATGATAGACACAAGCCTGTTGTAAATAGTCCACATGAGTGATGGGGAAGAAATTCTGATCTACCAGGTAATGGTGCTGTTAGTGTAGAGAAGGGAGGTAATGTGAAATCTTCCATGGAAGCAGGATGAATGGGAATTGGCACCTGAGGTGACCCTGACCTTATGAATTAGGCTAATTAGTGAAAACTGCAGGAGGGGCCCACTTTTGGGAGGGAAGATGCCGAGTCCAGTTGTAGACGTGCTTAGTTTCCTTTTTCTGGAAGTGTAAACTGTGATAAAAAGCATTTATTAAGGGCCTGCTTGACAGAGCTGTGTGCCAGGTACTGTGATGAGCACTAGGAATGCAAGGAAGATAGTCTCTGCTCTCAAGTTCAGTCTAATAAAGAGGAAGCGCTTCTTATAGAAGATGAGGTTTCAGCTGGGACTTGAAGCCATAAGGCAGAGATGAAGGGGAGTCGCCCAGGGACAAGGAACCTCCAAGTGAAAGTGCCCAGAATCTGGAGGTGGGGTGTCCTGTGTGAACTACCCCGAAGAGGCCAGTGGAGTTGGGCAGCTGAGTACATGGAGGAGTGTAAGGCAGGAACGGGACAGGTTGTGTAGGGTTATGAATGTCAAACAGGATTTTATATTTTATCTCAGTTTATTAATTGGGGGTGAGAGGGAGGGATGGTGATGACATGACCAAATCTGCCTTGTAGGAAGATCAGTTTGTGCTCAGTGGAGGTTGGGCTACAGTGGAGAGGGAGGGAGAACAAGCAGTTGCAGTGACCCAGGTGAGAGGTGATGAGGGTGTGTCTAAGGGTGGTGGCAGCATCAGGAGATAAGGGGGCACATACAAGAGATACTGCACTTTCTGCCACTGGGTTAGTCACATTTTCTCAAAGAGAAGGCCAGCATGGAAAGAACCATAACTTTGGAGTCAGGGGTTAGATCTTGTCTGTTACTGCCTGTGTGACCTTGGACAATTTAGCCTCTCTGGTTTCAGTTTATTTAGAAAATGAAGGTCTTGGACTAGATAACCTCTGAACTTCCTTCTAGCTCTAAACGTATGATTCTTACTGGTTTCCTGTATACAGAGGGACTCGGCTTACTTGAGAGCTGAACCGGGGCATCACTATGAATTTTTATGTATCAAAATTGTTTCCCCAGGTGGCTCTGACAACCACTTGATCCTTGTGGACCTACGAAACAAAGGCACAGATGGAGGAAGAGCAGAGAAGGTGTTAGAAGCTTGTTCTATTGCTTGTAACAAGAACACCTGCCCAGGTAAGAGCCCCCTATAATCTAAATGGAAAAAAACCACAGCCTTTCCACCCTCCATCTTTCAGAGGACTATTGTTTTCTTTTCTTTCTTTTTTTTTTTTTTTAAAGCAATTGGGGCTAAGTAACTTGCTCAAGGTTACACGGCTAGTCATTATTTATGCGTGGGTGCTCATTTTCTGAGGCCGGATCTGATCTCGGATCATCCCAACTCCGAGGCCGGCGCTCTTACTCACTGCACCACCTAGCCGCCCCTTTAGGGCAATTGGGGTTAAGTAACTTGCCCAAGGTTACATGGCTAGGTTTTTGTTTGTGTGGGTTAAGTGTCTGAGGCCCGCTCCGAACTCAGGTCCTTCTGACTCCAGGGCCGGCGCTCTATTCACTGCGCCACCTAGCCGCCCCTTATTGTTTTCTTTAAGCCACAGAAAGTACATTGTTCAAAGAACTTGTTAGAATTGGATAGGACCTTAGAGGTCATCTAGCCTGTGCCCTTCGTTTTCCAAATGAGGAAAGGGGCCCAGAGGGACAAAGGTATCTTGGTAAATTATTAAGTAGCATCAGGTTTGAGCCCAGTGATACCAAATTCATTTTACTGTTGTGTTATATCTTATAACCTAGCATACAGAAGGAATTAGGAACACTTCTTAAAGTGTAGTGTTATATCAATGAGAGCAACTTTTAGTTGTAGGAAGAATTTTATCTGTCCAATGAGGAATGAGATTCTTCAGGAAATCACAAACATTTACAGCAGATAGGATTCTGTGGGGTGTCTCTATGCTATGATGATGTTCAGACTTTTTAGAATGGGAGATAATGCAGTGTCTCTGTATGTCCATTTCCTTCAGAATGAACCCCAACCCAGCCAGGGAAATTTTCAAAAGTTAAGCCATAAGACCAAATTATTCTAAGGACTAACTTGGGATATTTGAGTTTTCCTCTGCTTAGAAAGTTTTTGTAGCCACTTGGGAGGAGGAAGATGGAGAATTCTTGATGAAAGGGATCAGTTTTTCCAGATCTGTGAGTTGTAATGATCTAAGAATTACCTTACACAAAGTAGTGGCTTGCCCTCCATAAGGACCACAGAGCAGGGAGATAACCTTTGGTGTGTCTAGCCTCAAGGCAACTTTTAAGCCAAAGCCAACCTCATTGTAATATTCATTTTTCTAGCTCTTCCCCATCACCACATATACCCTTAATTTCAGGAGCTCCGAGAACAGTGGTTGTTTCATAGCCATTTACAGTTGTCTTAGAACACAGATGGGCCGGGCCAGAATCCTTACAGCAAGTCATCACCCTCAAAGTGTGGTTTTTAAGTACTAGTTGTTAGTTTGGATAGTGAAGAGTTCATTGCTGTCTTTTTGCTTCACAGGAGACAAAAGTGCATTAAGACCTAGTGGGCTGAGACTAGGAACCCCAGCTCTGACCTCCAGAGGACTACTAGAAAAAGATTTCTACAAAGTAGCCCATTTTATTCATGAAGGTAAGAATGAGGTATGGGACATTACTAGGTTTGTGGATTGGCAACACAGCCTTGGCTCCCACTAACTTCTCTGGTTGTTCCAACGCTGGATGATACTGTTCACTGAGGACTGACTTCAGGCTTCTTACCTGAAGTTGGTACCTGCTCAAGGTATGGGTGAAGGGCTGGGTTGATGACCACTCATATGACACGACTCAGCAATAGCAGTTTTCAATGTGGCCCCAAGACCCTTTGTGGGGAGAGCCGTCTGTGAGGTCAAAACTATTTTTACAACGTAAAAACATTTTGATTTCCAATACAGTAAAATATTGAGATATCCACATTAAAAAACCCTTTGGAGAGACCTCACACTTTAAAGGGGTTGCGAGATAAAACAATTTGAGAACTACTGCTCTAGAAATAACACTCTCCTGGGCAACATCAGCCTTTCCACAGGATTTTTTTTTTTAAATTTTTTTTGCTTTTTGGCAAGGCATTTGGGGTAAAGTGACTTGCCCAAGGTCACACAGTAAGTGTTAAGTGTCTGAGGCTGGATTTGAACTCAGGTCCTCCTGACTCCAGGCCCAGTGCTCTATCCAGTGCCTTAAGACTCTTAAAAGATTCTAATGTGGATCTCAACCTAAGACACATGAATATATTGCCTTTTCTTTTCCTTAAAAGCCAAAAAACAAGCTGGCACCTAGATTTTAAATACATTTGTTAATCCCAGCTATAAACTGAAGTTTCAGAACAATAAGCAGATTCCTTCTGATTGATCTGGGGTGTCACTTTTTGGTCCAACAGTTGAAACCAATCGATTGAATTTCTGTTGCCAAAGTATAAGTGGTAGAAATCATTCAGTTGTCTTTTCCATTTGGTACATAATTTTATTCACCTTAGCCAGCCTGCTTTAAGGTCATAAAATTGTAGACTTAGGACTAGAGAGACCTTAGCAGTCTAGTCTAGCCCCCTCCTCCCATTTCACAGATGAAGAAACTGAGGCTCAGGAGGTTAAATGATTTACCCATGGGTAGTTAGTGGCAAGGATTGAACCCAGGTCTTTTGATCCCAAATTGAGCTTTTTCTAAGGGATCACACTGCCCTTACTTTCCCTTTTGATGTGTAGGTTTATAAGGTTCAAGTCATTACAGAGAGTGCTGAAAACCTGATTTTGATATGCAAAATGTCCTCAGTTATGACTCAGTTGGGGAGTGAAGTCAGAAGTTCCCTCTGTTAAATGCTTTTTAATTAAGTGGGGTGACTCTTATTGAGAGGGGCACTGCATTTGGCATCAGGGTTTTAGTTCCATTCCTCTGTGTAACCTCAGGCATCTTTTCTCTTTCTTCCCTGTTTCTTCATCCACAGTGAGGATGGACTAAATGATCTCTTAGGCTCCTTCTGTCTTTAAATTCTGTGACTTGAAAGATTTACATGGGGGTTAAATAATCATCCTCTGCTAAATGCTGAAATAGAAGGCAGGGGCCCCTGGTCACACAGTGAAGTTGTCAGCCGGGCCTGTACCATTACCTGCATCAGCTTGTCTGTGGACACCGAGGACAGTCTTGTTCCTGTTCCTGTGTCCATGTCTTTGGCATGGAGCATGCATTCCTGTCATCTGGATTTGTGTGCTTTGATGTGTAACTTCACTGTAGCATATGCCATAGAATGTCTTCAGCTTCTTGGTCAGCAGACTAGCTTCATTATTGTGATGTCGTCTCTGTAGGAATAGAACTGACTCTGCAGATTCAGAAAGACCTCGGTCCCCAGGCCACCATGAAAGAATTCAAGGAGAAACTTTCAGGGGATGCCAAGCATCAGACTGTTATCAAGACCATCCGAGAAAAAGTGGAGAGCTTTGCAGCTGTTTTTCCCCTGCCTGGGATCCCTGATTTTTAAAATGAGACTGGACAGAGCCACATTGGAAGTATTTAGCCTGAAGGCTACCCAGGTGCCAAAAGTCCCCTTTTAAGAAAAGGAAAATGTAGAATTGGGAGGGTGGCTAAGGGGAGTAGAAGGTTAGGGGTGGGAGTGGGGTTTTTTTGGGGGGGGTGAGGGTCTTTTTCTAACATCCCTACATGGAAAAAATGATCATTTGGCAGTCACTGAGGACTTGGTTGTGTACCCCTCCAAAGGATGGTGTACAAACAACTCTCAGTTTTACAAGTTCCTTATTAGTCATTTAGGGGATACTTTACTAATTAGTGAATTAATTTTGAATCTTATGTAAATTTTGTATAAGATCAGAGTATCCTACAGCCATTCGGTCTTCATTCAAATGAACAGTGATGTAATTTGAAAGTATTGCTTAAATAATTGTACCTAGCTTCTTCAGTGGTCACTTGGCTGGCTCATGACTTATTTTGGCAGTTCAGAGAACACCCATGTTAATAGCCTGTAAAAGTTACTCAATCTCAGTATCACGCTGTTCAGTAGAATGCCAGCAGAACTGAATCATGTCCATTTTAGTTGGAGAGGAAATTATTGTGAAGCTTCAGCTAAGTATGAAACGACAAGCTTGAGAAGTTTTTTGTCTGTTACAGTATTATGTAGGAAGCTTAAAGTACCTTAGAAATGCTGTCTTTAATCCTCGGTGCTTTGGAGAGGTAGGCAGCAAGTGTGACCCTTGTTTCCAGAGGGAGAGATCATCTATGAGGGAGGGGTCACTTGCTGAGTCGTGGTACTTGGCAGTGACGGCCTTCTATTCCAGTGTGAGACGGTCTACTCTCTACAATCAGGGGCCTTCCCAAAGAAACTATTTTTCAAACAGCTGGATGCAAAACAATAATGACCATTTTTAATAAGCACAATAAAATTAACCACAGAATGTGACAAGAATTATAGCTTTAAAAATACAACCAAATTTGTATTTCAAAAATATCTGAACTCAAATAAATTAATTGTTTACAGTACATTTCTCATCCTTGTGCAGCAACACCTCTAAAATGATATTACAGACATGCCAAATAGACTGCCTCTGATGGGCACATGTTTAAACTAAGGCTCACACAATGGTCTGTACACACACAGATACAAACAAGTGAACATGCAATAATAAAATAGTTTTTCTTTAAAATAAGTGAGAATTCATCACAGCCCATGTTCCTCACCGCATCCTGAAAGGCAGTATTTATCTCAGCCCAATCAGTATTCCCAACTCCTCAGTGTTTGAATTGTCAGGGGGTGAGACTGTGCCCTATACCTCTGCCTTCTCATATAAATTGGGCCAGCACCCTGGGGATGGCTTGATTCACCAAGTTTTCCCATCTTTGCTTCCATCTGGGACCTGGCATCATCAGTAGTGAATTTTGTACAATGGTCTAAAGTGCACACACACACACACAATGGCAGTAAACTGCTCCCTCTCCCTAAGGTGAAGGACCTTCTTTACAGGATTAGGGGGGCGGGGGGTGACACTGGTGCTGCCTATTTGGAAGAGTTCTTTTACTTGAGTAAAGAACGAGCTATTGACTGCAGGCCTGGGCCCAACAGTGCTGTTACTTGTCCTGGAGATCCTCCTGTCCTTTTCCCAACCTCATGAACTCTGACCTTTATTTAACTTCCTTTAATTATCCTGCCTTCCCTTATCAGAAACATAGCAGAATATAAAAGTGCTCAACTGAGTCAAGACCACAAGTTTCTCAAAAGCAGAGACAGAGGCAGCTTAAGGTGTTGGAAATTTCAATTATATTAAGTTCTAATTTAGGAGCAGGGAAAACCGTTGCCTCCCTCTTTTAACCTGTGTAATGAGTTGCCTTATTTCCTAACATAAAGCACAGTATTGGGGGAAAGCCAGAAAACGAGTTCGACTTAAAGCATAAATCAAGACATCCTTTCTGAACTCTTAGGGAGGCAAACTTGAGAAAAACTGACTTGACCTCGACTTTTTGTTGGCATTCTTCCAAAGGCTGCTCTGATGAATTCAGTTAGTCTGAGAAGGTGTGCCCAGTTGTTGCACTGATAGACACTACAAAGGTAACACTAGGGACTATGACCCGACATGCAACACTGAGGGTTTGCTAGGAGGATACATGCTCTTGGTATTGACAAAAAACCAGACTGTTCAAAAGCAAGCAATCATTTTACCTCAGAGATGTTTCAGCAGCCCTGGCAAGCATGTTAAAAACCGTTGGCCCCCTCCAGTCTTAAAATGGGATCAGGTTATTCATTTAAGTTTGAATTATACTCTATTATATTCCAAACAAAGATTTGTCCATATACATGACAACAAATTAAAAGTATGCTTGGAAAATTACATGTCCCAACTGGGTTGACTGGAGACTGTAATCTTTAAAACTGAGAAATATGTGAAACTACCCAACTTTTCCTAGTAACATTTATGTAAAAATGAAAACCTCCAACTCCAAAAGTGGAACATTTGGTTCAAGGAATCGATGAGGCTGTTGAATACATGCCTTTTGTTTTAATTTTCTAAACAGGAATTTTAAAACATGTACCTATAAATCCTTAGCAAACCTGATAATCAGGTGTATATTACCTAATTCTTGCCTTAGTTGTTTCCCCCCAAAAAGGTGGTATAAAATGGAAAATACCGAGGATTTAAACCTCAAACTTAAAAAACAAAAGCTGTGTCTATTACCTGAAAATGAATCTTGGCAACAACAAGATTAAAAAGTGGGGCTAATGTTTACCTAGTTTCTGGGATGCAATTAATTACTTAAGTTTGAATTTTCTTTATAAATGTTTTCTATATTTATTGCACTGATTACAAGAAAAAAAACCTGAAGCATTTTATCCAAGTATTTATAACTTTTATATCCTTGCCCTCCCCCAATTGAAAAAGAAGCAAGGTATCTAATAATTAGATTCAACTTTCTGAAAAGGAAAAAAAGTCTTACCATAGAGTACATTTAAGATATATTCCATTTTGTGGGGATTTTAAATACCTGTGCCCAAAGCTGTAAACAACCCCTGGTAATTTTTTTTTTTCAAAACCTGTTGAAAAAGAAATTCTTTTACTGAATAATAAGTTTGGAATTCATACTCCCCAAAATTGTTTTCCAGTTGAAATACAGCTCAAAAACTTAAATCAGTCCACCTTTTTAAGGATGACTTTTGTTAAGTTTTTTTGAGAGGCTTTTAGAGTCATGAGCTGTACTCAGATTCATATAGGAAAAAGGCTGTCCTATTCATTGTCATGGTTTTTCCTACATTACTCTTTCTGAAATGCTGCTGGGGTCAAGATTGGGAAAGAGTCCCTTTCTCCATTCCTACCCCCCAAACTGCTCTCTTCAAAAACCACCCTAGTAAGTGACTTGAGCCAGATGCATCACACACCAGAGATGGATCTGCTGCCTTTACCCATTTCTTAGCAGAAGCAGTCCCTTTTGCATTAAGGGAGTCCTGCAGTGGAAAGCTTAAAATTCAAATGACAATGGCAGCTCTGATACTTTTCGGTTCTTTCATCACTCTTTTCCTTTAAAGAGAAACTCTGCAGTTGCCTCCTCTGTGTTTGACCACCCAGCTAAGATACACCAGCAATGGACAGTTTGAGAAGTAAGGCTTTGCAAGTAGGTCTATGTTATGAGCAAGATTTATGTCTCACAGTTTAAAGACACCAGGAAGCTCTCTCCCTATGCTTTTTGCTATGGAAATGTGCAATGTGAAAGAAAGGGGGGGAAATAACCTGAAGAAATCCAAAGCTGCTCCAGAAAAAGTCCCCAAGTTTATCAGTTTGACAAGCAACATTATACTGGGAGAAGCGGAAGGGAGAGGATGTTGCTGTCATTCCCATCTCTTGTGCAGAACAGCTGTGGGAATAAGAGAGGAAAACAATACAAAAACAAATTCCTTCACCTCCTTCTTTTTGGGAAATGGCAGAGCATACAGGACATGGTATTGAACCTTCACAGAAAGGGAAAAGCTAGCTGCCCCAGCGGCAGTAGCAGAATGAAGTCTGGCTTCAAAGAAACACTTTTGGGTTGGGGCACTACATCAAGCCTGAAAAGCAGGAAAAC
The DNA here is from genome assembly GCA_011680675.1 of Gymnobelideus leadbeateri. NCBI lineage: Eukaryota > Metazoa > Chordata > Mammalia > Diprotodontia > Petauridae > Gymnobelideus > Gymnobelideus leadbeateri. Next base: position 260,059 of record WOXC01008520.1, read on the forward strand.
ACAAACATGCACCTAAGAATTTTCCACTGACATTGGCTCAATGGCAATACCAAATTCAAGTGCAGAATTTGGGGCTGTTTCATATCTGTAATCACAGTTTTTGTGGAATAAGTTAAAAACAGTAAAATTTCGTGGCTGGAAATAAAAACGGCATTCTTTGAAAACATTTAAAATTTCAAGGTTGCACAAAAACACTTGTCTCCATATTCTGGTGGCAAGTGTGAGGGAGTGAAGATGAAAGCCAAGAGTAATGTCTAGTCATGAGATTAATGCAACCTTTGCCACTACCTTTTAAACATTACCTGGAGATGGAGGACCCACTATGAGAACAGAAACAGGTTAAAAGATAGGCACTTTCCTCTCCAGCCCATCACCATCATCAAAGGATGGGCTAATCTAAGCCCATTTTCCAAATGTTTCTTCAGTCTGCCCAAAATTAATTCAGGGAATTTTAGAACACAAGAAAACTGCTAGTCATGAATCGGTGAAATGAACCAGAGCTCTTAGTCCAGCTAGCAAATCACACCCTCTGAGAGGCAGTAAAGTTGTGAAGGTTTGAAGGATAAAAGGATTGGGAATTAAGAGTGGTGATCCATAGTTTTAACACTTCCCCAGAGCTTTGCAATGACAGCAAACTAGATCCTGATCAGAGAGAAGCCATGTTAATTGCCAATCACTGCCTTGATGGTACTGGTCAAACCGGTAACTTTGACCCCACCCCTTTCATGCCCCGTGCCTTGCTCTTGATTGTCCTGGAACGCTTCAAACCACTGTGTTCTGGTCACTTCTGCTGACACACTGCATACCTAAGCTCAGAAAGTCTGGGGACATCTCCCCTCCCTCCCCCCACCCCCACTAAGACTGAATAATGAAACAGGCAGACAAGGCACAGATGGACCTCTCTGTGGGCATGAGAAACAAGTGAAGGTTCTAACACATTCATCATCACTCAAGGGAGGCTGCTTGAGACATTTTCTCAAGCTGTCCAGTCTGTAGGTGCTTTCAAAATGGCAGCTGCTGTGCTTTCACTCTTCCCATTTCAGGGGTCAAGGAACAATCAGTTTCTAGGGACTACAGTTAAACACCTCCTTTAAAAACAATAGACTCCAGTGATGTCAGATAATTACAGGGCCGCTGCCAATTACCTGAGGTCTTAATGAGAAGACATTAATGTGCAAATGAATATATTAAGCTTCTATATGCCATAGTTAAGTTGATTTCCCTGCTTATTTTGCCCCTCAATGTGATGAAGGTTTGGCTGGGTTCCTTTTGGGTTTTCTAGGATGCCTAGAGCTGTGTAGTCCTGATATAGCTTACAGTGAGTTTTTTCAACATCAAGGGGCATTTTGACTTTAAAGGACCACTGACCCCATTGCTATAAAATGGAGTGCTACTTTGAATCCAGGAGCCTAATCACAACAAACAAATGACACAACAAAGACCCTACTGGTAGCTGGCTGCCTTCTTAAACATCTTCAAGGAAAGCTCAGCTGTGAAAAATATCCCATACTTGGTTCCTGAGTGTCAGGAACCTCTTAGACACCTGCATTTCTCCAGCTGGAGAAGCCCTGCTGCTACTAACATTTTTCACCATCTAACCTTCTTTTCCAATGAATAGCAGAAATACAAAGTCAAGCTCAGGCAAATGTTTGGTCATCCCCACTGCACCCTCTGACCATAAGTCATGTATGTTTCTGTGAAACATACCTGGCAAACAGCTGGGAACAGGCCTAGATTTTGTACAAAAAGCTGGGAACATAGTCAAACCTGAGCATTGAGTGATTAGGCCTGACGGGCTCTTGGATGTATTGCAGCTTGAGTAGCTCGGCCAAATATTGCACCACTCGGACATCTTCATTCACCAGGCCCAGGTGTAGCTTCAAGAAGCTCACCTGTCGGCCTGCCACAGACTGCTCTGTCTCCTTCTCGCTGATGGGCAAGTGTAGGTGATGACAGAAAGCATAGAGAAAGGCCTTTGAGCACAGCTGGGTCAGGACGCTCTGCACATGCATGTAGTAGGTGCTCCCCCGCTTGATCTGGGTTCGGTGATCTGCCAGGCGGGGCACCAAAGTGCCTCGGTAGAGTGGGCACCGCAGTGTTTTGTTGTCCAAATCTAGTATGCTGGTGTAACGGCTGTATCGGTTCAGGGAATGGAGGGTGTTGACACCAGCTGGAGAAACCACTCTGAAATACATAGGCAAAGGTTGGTAAGGACAGTGAGACCCAGGAACATAAGGAGACAAGCCAGGAAAAGTAGGTGCTTTGGGCATCTTCAATGACCTCTTTCCTCTAAACTGTCTTCCAGATGTAAAAGTTTCTCTAGAAACTAGCATTTACCTTGCAGAGAGCTTCTGTAAGTCCTTGGCTTACAGAGCAGAGAAACAGGAGCTATTTACATAAGAAATGTAAATACACTTTTCTTTTTTAAAAGTTTTTCCTGACATGCTATTAAATACTTTAGATTACTCAATCTAAGGGAGCAAGTACTGGCTAACACAACCTCTCCCAATGTTTCCCACCTTTGAGCCCGCTATATTTCTTTATGCTACTGATCACCCAAGTACATCCAATTTCCTTTAGTCACTTACCCAGAGAAATCTTCAATATTTCACTGATTGCAAAAACAGAATTAGAATCATGGCATTCAGGGATTAAAATATCATTTTAAATTCAATGAACACTTAGCAAGTGACAACCATATGCCAGGCACTGGACAATGCTAACACTATCTTTACCTCCTCGGCATGTACCAGGATCGCCCCTCATTCCACATTCTACTCTGACTCCACAATTCTAAGTCTCCCCCATGAGTCATCTTCAATGGTAAAACAACCTCTCACCTTTCAAATATCACTGTGAACTAAAAAGGCAGGACCAAGTATCTCCATTTTGTAGGTGGGTGAACTGAAGCTCAGATTTGGAATAAACTTTCCCAAAGTCCCACAGCTATTCAGGAGAAGAGCTGGGACTAAAACCCAGACCTTGACTCCCACAATTCCCACAACACAGCTAGTTTATTTCCAGATTAAGCATTTCTTGTCCCCATTGATAACCAGAGCCCATGCCTTTCTTCCCTAGGAGTTTTGGGAATTCTTCAAGTTGTCTTTCTATAACAATTCCCCTCCTTTATTTCCCCCATCCCTCTTTAGCAAATTCTTTCAAACCCGTCTTCAAGTTGTTTTTCCTAAAGTCTTTTTAATAGTTAGGACAAAAACTATGGAGAAAACCTAAACACTGTCACCTCTCTACCTCTGTGTCCAATTCTTGTACTATATGTTCCATCTTATATCACGATCCTGATATTAAAGCTTGTTACACACACCAGTAAAGTTGTCAAACTTCACTAATGTGAAAGGGGGGAGGCAGAAGAGAGATGCTACAGAGAAAAGTCTGGATCAAACTTGTCCTGTAAACTGTTGACAAGGTACTCCCAAACAGAAGTCCTACTGCAACAAACACATAAGAAGTATTTAAAACTGGCAGTACATATAGTCAGGGTACTAAAGAACCTAAAAGTAATTATTTTCAACTAGGTTAAACATGTTCTCTGCATTAGCTAATGGAATGAGAGGCTAGGTCACCTGGTAAAAGGAACTTTAGGCCACAGGCAAGCAGGTGAGAAAGGTATGGAGGTGAGGGGGAGGGAATTTGGGGAAGGGATCTTAAAAATCATACCCAATTGGCAGCTATCTACTTTGTTTACTGTCTTGAGACCTGCTTAGGAGACCATATGAATATGTGCCCATTATCTACCTTAGTAAGAAGTTCTGTCTCTAATCATTTACCTCTGTAAGCCAATAAGTTTCCACTTCTGAAAATCCATTATGTGCAAAGGGGAAGAGACCCAGTGTTTCACAGGCTTGGCATATTTGCCATAGTTGGGAACAAAGATGGAGAGAGCTGTTACGAGCTTCTTCACTATTGCTTCATCTTCCCCTAGCACGATAAGAGTCCTCCCACTAAGCAGAGAATAAATTGCAGGGTGTGCAAAGGGGTACTGCCTAATGAACTTTAAGGCATTCTGCCCAGCTTTTTTTTTATGCCTCTCTGAGAAGAGGCCAGTGTGATGGGCAGGAGAAGGAGTCCTATCAGAACTCGTGGAAGCTGTACTGCTTATGTAGCTGGTGGAATCTCCATATTCATTAAGGCTGATCTTACTGAGATCCCTGCTGCTTCTCAGGCAGCTTGAGTCCAGGTCATAAGGAGAAAGGCCTTCTGTTGGGTTCTCCTGGGAAGAAGAATTGATCTCGTCCACCAAGAAGTCCACATGAGACCCCTGCTGCCTCTCCGTATACCGCTGTGGAGGAATGCTGACCACTCCGTCTTCATCGCAGTGTTTTTGTATTTGGTCAGAATTTGGTATGAGGAAACTTGAACTCTCTTTTCCAATACAACAAGCAGAATCTGTTTGTGCTAAGGTGTTTTCTGTACTGCCCTCGGTCTCATCGAGTTCCTGCTGGCCGACACTTGCACTAAAGTGAATAGCTCCTTCATCATCATCTGCATAAGGCTCTTCCACATAAGGTTCTTCATTAATGGCACTTGGGTAACTTGCCTTAAAGTCATCAGGGATCAAGGCCTCTGAGGGACAAGTGCTAAGAACCTCAATGCTGTCCTCACTGATAGTCCTCCGGCTGACTGCTTTGCTCCGGACCACCTGAGGGCTCAATGGGACAGTCAAGCTTGCCTGACTGTCTGATTTAGATAGAACAGAAGATGACTTTTCAGTGCCCAAAACTTCAATGCTTTCACCGCTACTGATGCTTCCTTTCATATCCATGTCAAGGTAATCCAAGTTCTCCTGATGATCATAAACACTAGATTCTGTCACCTCAGACTCTTTGAATTCATCTCCAACTTCCTGCTCCATCTTGATAAGCACAGACTCCACACTGGACTTAAAAGATCCCACATTAATCAACACTTTAGGAATTGGACAGTCTTCCAAAGATCTGGAGTGCAGCTTGTCCTGACTGTACTCCACAGGCATATTATCCTGTTTCTCTGCTGCTTTATCATCTAAAACAACCAAGTCTTCAAAGAGGAAGTTAGTTATACATTGTTGTTTCAAGAGGGCTCGGTCAATCTGGCTGGTCAAAAGGTAGCACAGATCTCCTCTAAACATCCGTTCAATGTGATTCAACTGAGCCAGGGTCTGGGTGAAAAATTCAGTGTCACAAAGTTCTTCCAAGGTTTTCAGCTTCTTGTCAAAACATTTAGCAGACTTTGCTTTGATGAGCTTGGGGGTATATGAGGTTCTTCGCCTATAAAGATTTCTTTCAGCAGGCTCATCAGGGTTAGAGGTAGTGGATGCCTGGTCAGCTGATTGATCCTGGGCACACTCTGGCTCACAGGGATAGCAATCAGATGCCTTCAGTTTTCGGTGAGGATAAGATCTGATTTGCTTTAATAGGTCTTGGTGTTCAATAATGGATTTTTCCACACTGGCCAATTCATTGGCTTTTTCAATGGCCTGAGAGGTGTAAAACCATTTGTCACTGGCCTTTTTCTGGATCTCTGTTTCAGTGTGCAGCACAGTCCTGGTGTAATCCAGGTCTTTCAATTTCTTTTCAAGTTCATTTGCAAAAGCTTTTCTGTTGCCTTTCTTCAAGCACTCTGAAGCTTTGGAGAATTCAGCTGAGAGCTCTTGGAACTGCTGCATGATTTTATGTTCATCAGTGGAAATATAAGCCATGCAAAACGGCCTCACAAAACCCCTGGCCTCCAGATCATAAAGGGTGAGATGGTGCACGTAAGCAAAGGCTCCTTCCTTTGAGTCCCCCAGTACAACCTTGGAGTCCTCCACGAAGTTCAGCTTGGGGTAGGCACAGCCAGACGGATGCCCCACAAAGGAGGCCTGGTAGTCCACAGACATGATCCGGAGAGAGAAGTAATTGAGATCAAAGGTGCCAAAAACTTTGGTATCATCAGGGATGGTCAGCAAGGGCTGCGGTCCCACCTGCTCCGAGAACTCCGAGATGAGAATAAAGTCCCGCGCAAACTTGGCCCCCGACAGCCTGGACCACGGGTTGGCCCCCTGGTTTGCAAAGGGGAACAGGGGCACGGAGTACTCCTCCGGCAGCGCCGGCTCATTGTATGCTTCCTCCTCGTAGTCTTCCTCTTTGGTAAAGGCCACCACATCAGGGGCGCTGATCATATTTCCAAGTATGGTGAAAGGGCATGAGGGAGGAGAAGTGAAAACAAGCCAAAAACACAAGGACTGGCGAGCGGCGGCCTCCGGGGGCGGGGGGCGGGGGGCGGACTCCTGGGAGCTCTGCCAGCGCGGCAGGGCCCTCGGCCCCGGCTCCTCACAACATCCGCTTCCTCCAGGGGCTTCGCTGTCCTCATCCAATCGGGTCCCTCGAGCCTCGGGGCTCCCGAGGCCGGGTTCCGGGCCGGTCGTTGACTCCGGCCCCTGGTGGGGTTAGAGCGGGGCCGGTCTTAACTCCTCCTCCTCCTCCTCCTCTCCTCACACCCGCGGCTAACTCACCCTTAGCCGGGCAAAGCCAGACCCGGGAACAAGAGGCGAGGTCCTACGCCGCCGCTGCCCCAAGGGGGCTCCCGGCCCGAGGCTGCGGGCGGCCGCGGAGCCCGCTCAAGCGTCGCCGCAGTCCCCGCGACTGAGGCTCGCAGGAACTGAACCGTCCCGGACTCTCGGACGCCACAGTCGGCAGCCAGCTACCGCGGGGCCGCCATCTTGGGATCACATGACCCACAGAGCGGCACCTTGGTGAACCGGAAGCACCTGAGTATAGCTCCTCACAGAAGAGCTTGGTGGAAGGAAAAGGGAAGGAGGAGAGAAAACGAAAGCGAGAGAGTGTCAGGAGAAGGGCTGGGAGCCAATGGGGAAACGCTTCTATGGGCGGGAATTCCTAAGGAAAAGAAAAAGGGCCTATCCCTGGAAAGTTGTTACGCCTCCACGTCTGGGCTTTCTGGGAGTTGTAGTCTCTGATCTGCCTCGAACGCCAGGAAGCTGAATAACCGGGGAAGAGCGACCTAGCTACACTCCAGCACATCCAGGGATTTGTGGCACCGGACACGGGGACCAACTAGAAGCTGAATGGCTGGTGGAAAGGAACTCACAGTCCAGGGCATCCTGCGAGGTGTAGTCCAGATACTGGGAGCAACAGGCTGCTGGGAGGCGAGGGGACGTGGAAGACAATGCCGTGAGCCAAGGCATCCTGGGAGTCGTAGTTCGCGGTGCTGGGAATGACGGGCGGCTGAGTGGCCAATGGACGAGGAAGGCCACCGTACGGCGCGCCGAGGCATCCTGGGAGTCGTAGTTCCGAATACGAGGAGCGACGGGAAGTCGGGGCTGGAATTTTGCCGCGCGGGAAAATCTTGGGTCTGCAGCTGAGGCTTCCGGGGGGCGCTGCGTCTGTACCGGGAGGGTCCGCCCTCCTCGCTCTGTCAGGATGAGCTGGGGGGGCTTGTCCCGGCGGGTTTAGTGCGTCTTCCTCGGAGCTCGGGGGTCCGTGTGGTGACGACGAGGAAAGCTGAGCGGTGCCCCGGACTTGAGCCTCGAGTGTCCCCCGGGGCCGGGGTCGGGGCCGGGGCCGGGGCCATGGGCCCGGGTCGCGGGCCCGCGGCCTCGGCATGATTTTCCCGGCTGTCCGCTTGGGCCTCCGCGCCGTCCGGAGCCTGCTGGGGCTGCAGAGCCGGCTCCTGTCCCGGGACGCCATGGAGGTGGCTTTCCGAGGCAGCCGCCGAGTCCTGTGTGTGGCGGAGAAGAACGACGCGGCCAAAGGCATCGCGGACCTTCTGTCCGGCAGCAGGATGCGCAGGGTGAGTGACCGGCCCCTACCACAGGCCTGTCCCCGTTTTACTGTGGGGGAAACTGAGGCAGGCGGGCCAAGTGACTCGGGCAGGGCCACCCCGGCAGGACTCCCTCCTCACAGCTGTCAGCCACTGGCTTTGCCGCCTGGGGCCTCGCGGTGGGGTGCCGGCCCGGGGTGATCGTCCTCACAGCTGCGGCCGATTCCCACTGCAGCCCTGGGGGGAGGTGCGCTTGTGACCCCCACTTTACAGCCGGGCAGCTCACGTGACCCTGCTGGCCTCGGTTTTTCTGTCAGATGAACAGACCGCTCCAGGGTCTCTGCGGTGAAACCCCAGGGAGACCCCCTGAGGAGTCCGACGTGACCGAAACCCCTGAGAAGCGGCTTCCTGCCTCCGGGATCCGAACTCGGGTCCTGACTCCAGGCCGCTTAAGCCCCCAGGGGCCCAAGGCCGTGCTCTCCAGGCCTCCGTGAGCGCTCACCTCTGTTAGTGACCCTTCCTCTGAACGGGCGTGTGACCCTGGGAGTCATCTGCCCAGAGATAGAGAAGGGGAGGGGACCCAGCAGAAAGCCCTGGGCACTCTGGGGCCTGGAGGTAGAGAGACTTGAGAAAGGCTGGGTGGACAGGACAGGGTCACCAAAGCTGTGAGGGACAGGACCTAGAAAGAGGAAGCAGTCAGGCAGCGGAGAGGTCCAGAAGGGACAACTGGTGATTTGGAGAGCAGTGGGGGGCAGACCCACATAGAGGTCCCCGCAGGCTGCATATTGACTTGGAAAACCACGAGTTAATATTGCCTTTATTGTATTGTGAGGCAGCACTGGACTTGGAGTCAGGAAGACCTGAGTTCAAATCCAGCACCAGACCCTTAGCTAGGCCTTGTGACCTTGGACAGGTCATTTAACTTCAGTTTGCCTTAGTCCACTGGAAAAGAAAATGGCAAACCATTCCAATCTCTGCCAAGAAAACCTCATGGACAGTATGGGTGTGCTATGGTCCCCGGGGTGACAGAGTCAGACACAACTGAATGACTGAACAACAACAAATATTGTATCTTATTAAATGTTTCTTAATTACATTGTAATCTGATTCAGGCCTCTGGCTTGCAGCCTCAAGTTTGACACCTCTGAACAGTTTTTGTTGAGTTGAAATTTAGATTCAAGGATTTGTGAAGTGCTGAGAGGTGAGAAAGTCAATTCAGTGCAGATGCCTTCTTTGAGAGTAGGGGTTCTTCATGACCAATCATAGGAACGTACGTGTAGAGCACCCTATCATATTGCATGCCGTCTTGGGAAGGGAGCGGGAGGAAATTTAAAGCTTGTGAAAGTAAATGTTGAAAACTAAAAATAAATTTAAAAAAGAGAGAATGGGGATTCTTTACCTTTGACAGCATAAAGAAGTCTAAGTGCATAAAGTAAAATACATAGGATTACAATGGAAACATCATATTGAAATACGGTTATCAAATATCTTTTAAAATTCTCAGACAATACCCCCTTTCCCAATGGGAATTTGACTCTGAAAAGAAAGAGAGCTATAGAATTGCAGTTTGTAGAGGATGCTAGTCAAATTGAATTTTTTAAGGATGTCAGGGAAGATGTTTAAAAGGCATCAGAGAGAGGGAACTGGTGGGTAAAGAGAAAATGAAAATTAAAGCGAGAGGGCACAATCAAAGGACTAATTTCCTGGGGAAAAGAAGAGTGGGGATGGGATTAATGTATAAGCAATTTGCTGTTGACAACAGGAGGGATCTTTTCTTCCCCAAACTAAAGCAAAGGAGAAGAGTTGAGGGGATTATGCTGAGGTGATTTGAAAGGTCGCATTGGTAGATCAGCAACTCACAATGCATGGCCTGAGTTTTTTCTGTGAAATATGATTCAAAGTCCTCTACTGAGAAGGAGGACTGGTTGGGGATGTTTTGATAGAGATTAAAAGGATTGTTTTAATGCTGTAGTGAGGGTCCACTTGAGATTGAATAACAAATCTGTAGTGGTTATGTGACTTCATCTAGTAGTTTTGATAATCCAGTAAGCAAAAGCAGAGAAAGTGGGAATAATTCAGGTTTGGGATTTTAAGAGGGATAAGCAGGGATTCAGGGGTCAAGGACAGTGTAAAGTAAAAACAAGGAATCATGGTAGGAAGAGGGACTGGGTTATAGGGAGAATGTCTCTGGGGGCTGGAAGCTTGAGAACTTCCAGGATATGAATAGGATGATGTATCTGAATGGAGTCAGTCTTAAAGGAGGTCACTGAGTGATACCTTGGAGAGGAGCCTGGGAGTGGCAGGGAGGTGCAGGCAGAAGGCCTACTTGAGCCCATCCCCTTGGGTGGGAGAAAAGGTACATTCATTTGTCCAGGATTCACCTGGGATCCTGTGTCTTCAGGAGAGACACAGGTTTCTGTGACTGATAAGCATTTTGCCTTGCACATGATGGGCTCTTAATAAATGTCTTCTTAGACTCCTGATGGAAAATGCTATCCACATCCAGGGAAAGAATTACAGTCTGAGTGCAGACTGAAGGCATACTATTTGCTCTCTCTCTTCTTTGTTTTGTTTCTTCTTTCTCATGGTTCATTCCTTTGGTTCTAATTCTTTACAACATGAATAATATGGAAATATGTTTAATATGAATATATGTAGAGCCCATATCAGATTGCATACTACCTTAGGGAGGGAGGGGGAGAAAATTTGGGATGCAAAAGCTTGTGGAACTGAGTGTTGTAAACTAAAAATAATTAATTTAAAATGTATTTTTAATTGAACTGAAGGATGGCTTCAGTAGGCTTTTGTTGTGATGAAACTTGTTCTTGCATCAACAGAACCTAATTAGTATGTATTTTTTTATTTTTTATTTTTTGCTTTTTTTGGAGGGCAATTGGGGTTAAGCGCCTTGCCCAAGGTCACATGGCTAGTTTTGGAGGGGGTTTTTGTATGTGTTAAATGTCTGAGGCCATACTTGAACCCAGGTCCTCCTGACTCCAGGGCCGGTACTCTATTCATTGCACCACCTAGCTGCCCCAATTAGTACATATTTTTGTAACAGATTCCACAATTACCTTTTTTTTTTTTTTTTGATCAGTTAAATGACTGGCTGATGATTGACTGACCTAGAAACTTCCCAGAATGTCTACAAATTTATGGGATTTTTCTATTAGCCTTTTTTTGGCGCCTTCTAACAAAAATTCACCATGTTGTACTAGTTTCATAGGTTTGGAGACTGTACAATTGTATCTCTGGTTCGTTTTCTACTTTTTATCCAGAGTTAAGAGAGAAACGTAGGACCTATATTCATATCCTGGTTCTGCTGCTTTCTACTTCTGTGAATATAAGCAAGTCACTTACCTTCTTTAGATCTTATTTTCCTCATCTGTAAGATGAAGGGTTACATTAGATAGCCTCTAGCATCACTTCTACTTCTGTGGTCTAAATCTATGATCCTCTGATCCCACTCTTCTTCAGGATCTCCATTTACAGAATCCTAGAATGCTAGAGTTGGAAGATAGGTCAGACATCATCTGTTCCAGCTTCAGAATTTTATTAATGAAGAAAACCTAGGTCCAGAGAGGTGATGTCACTTGTAAATTCCCATAGTAAATTATTGGCAGAGCTGTATTTGAGCCAATCTCTCCTGACTCCTAGGACAGTGTTCTTTCCACCAAATGGTGCTAGAGCTTCCTAGACATCTGTTTTTACTTTGAAACCTCTAGGTACCATAGAAGAAAGAAATGATGATGTTTTGGGGAGGTGTTGAGGGGTATAAGGGACTTTAAATTTGTAGTAGAGGGGAATAGGGGAAGGGAGGAAAGAAAAGGAAGGAAAGAAAACTATTAAGTGCCTTATTTTGGGAGTCATCAGAATTAACAGTTTAAAATTTTTTGTCTGCTTTTCATTTGCAAGTGGTTTACATTTATTGCTTTTTGTGTTGAAAAGCTTTAGTTTTTGCATTGTCTTTTTTTTTAAATTTTTTTTCTTTCTAAATAGAGAGAAGGATTGTCCAAATTCAATAAGATCTATGAGTTTGACTATCAACTATATGGCCAGGTAGGTACCAAAATACTTTATCACTAAATTTTAAATAATCATAAATTCCTTTTTCCCCCAATTTGTTTTAAGAAACATGTATATATCACCTTTAACAAAATAATAACATTGTGTTTGCTTCCATGCGTCTTTTCAGATTTTGTTAGTTACATATTTGTAGTTGTATATTCTAATACAGCTCTCTTAACTCTGCATCACGTTATATTTCTTCCCATATTTCTTTGTAGTCTTCATATGTCATTTCCTGTAATGCAGTCATATAGCACAATTTGTTCATCTTTCAGTCATTTCAGCCATGTTGTTCGTAAGCGTCCTCCTATGATGAATAAAGCTTCTAGGAACATTTTTGTACTGATAGGTACTAATATTTGTATAGCACATACTCTGTGCCAGGCACTGTGCTAAGCACTTACAGTTATCTCATTTGATTGTCACAATGACTGTGAGTTAGGTGCTATTTATCCCCATTTTTCAGATGAGGAAGTGGAAGCAAACAGAGACTCACACTGGTAAGTGTCTTGAGGTCACATTTGAACTCAGGTCTTCCTGTTTCCCGGCCCAGCACAATATTCACAGTACTATCCAGCAGTCTAATAGGTCATTTTGTTCCTTTCAATAGTTATGTTTCTTTCTATGTTTGAATACAGGAGTGTTTATATAGCACAAATATAATGTTAATAAATAATAAGTAAATATATGCAAAGTAATTAATACAGGGCAGTTGGAAGGGTGCACACTAGCAGTTGTGGGGATCAGGAAAGGCTTCATATGGAGACAGATGCTTGAGTCACTTCTGACCATCTCTTCCATTACTTGGCAGAATTCCTAAATGATGGAAGTTTACTTGGTTTACATGTTGTGACTAGAGTGGTGATTTTATTAGTATTCACTGAAAAGTGTCCAGAGAGAGATTTATTCTAATAGATTATTTAGCTTAGTAGTGCACTTTCTCTGTAATTACAAAATGTAATTGATAGAACCAAGAGAATAATTTATACAGTAACAACAGTTTGTAAAAGCAAACGACTTTGAAAGACTTAGGACCTCTGATTGTTAGGCCTCATGCTGAAACATGCTCTCAGATAAAGAACTGATGGACTCATCAGAGTACAGAATGAGGCATATCGTTTTCATTTGGGGTGGGTTTTTTTTTACATGACCAATGTGGGAATTTATTTTCCTTGATTATACACATTGTAAATTGTTTTTCTTGATTTTTTTTTTGTCTTTTTGGAGGGGAGAAAGCAGGGCAATTGGGATTAAGTGACTTAACCAAAGTCACACAGCTACTAAGTGTTAATGTCTAATGCTGGATTTGAATTCAGATCCTCCTGATTCCAGGGCCAGTGCTCTATTCACTGCGCCACCTAGCTACCCTTTTTTTTCTTTCTCTCTTAGTGAGGAGTGGAAGGAAGAAAATTTGAACCTAAAAATAAAAATAAAATTGAATCTATAATTTTTTAAATTAAAAAATAGATAAACCATAATCATATTTTTTCCTTCACTTCCTGTCTCCCCCACAGAATGTAACCATGGTAATGACTTCTGTTTCTGGACATTTGCTCGCTCATGATTTCCAGATGCCGTTTAGAAAATGGTCAGTACTCTTTGGTGGGAAGAGGGAGGTGGGTGTTCTCGCTTTATATAAGAATAGCGAAATACAGCAAAAATTCTAAGTGACCAAGTAAGTATAAACCGTTATCAGATTGAGGGTTATCTTTAGTGTTTTGAGTTTTAGAACACTCAATAAGTTCTAGAGACTGCCCATAACTACAAGGGAAATTACATTTATTGCACATATTATGAAGAGTCAGGGATTTTATTTCCATATTTACTTCCTTAAACATAATGTTCCAGAGAAGCTATTAATGGTTGTCTCACCCAGTATTCTCATTACATAGAATTTGTTCACTCTAAAGCAAGAGAAAGACAAAAATGCCTTATCTACTGTTTTAGTCTAAAGTTGTCTGGAATGGTAATTATAGTGTGTAATAAGCAATTCATTTCGTTCTAAGTTTCCTGGTTTTTGTAGAACTTCTGGCTTCTCTTTGGGGAGTTAAAAGGTTTTTAAAAAGAGCAGAAAACTTGAGGCTTTGGGATATTTTTTTAATCCAGAGAACCTGCTTATTGAACTGAAGCAATTTTTAAAGTATGGACCTAAAATTAAAATTGTTTTTTATAAAGGGTACCCTTGGCATGAATTCTGAAATTGAACTGGCTTTTGCTTGCGTCTGACTTCTCTGTGACCATACCTTTTAGTGAATGCTTCCACTTACCTATAGCATCCCTAGCTCTGGGCTTTTTTCTCCTACCTTTCCACCTTAGTTATCTTAGATCTTCTACATGACTGAATATTAATGAATGGTTCACATAAATTTTTCGATGTATTTTTAACTAGCTAATGTTGCCGTTTCCATGGGACAGAATTGATAGAATTATCTAATAAAGATTTTATCTTCAGAAGGCCCTTAAGGAAAGACTAAGATGGTATTGAGGCAAGAAAACCCACTTTATTACAATTTAGAATATAAGTTTGTTTGTATAAGAAAAAAGTTTATAAGTTTATATAGAATATAAGTTTAATTTAAGGAAAAAGCCTAGTCAGGGAGAAAATAATATCAATTGGCACATAGAAAAGTATGTCTCTGAGGCAGATGGGCTTCTGAATACAAGCCAGTTCCCACAGGTACTCAAAGAATGAGCCTTGAAGCCAGGAACAACTGGGTTTGAGCCTTGCTTCTGACACATATTGGTTTTGTGACTCTTGGCAAGTCACTTAACTTCTTAGTGCTCTTAGATGAGAAAGTTCTCTCAACTAGTTTAGGTTTTTTCTGCATTTTTTTCTGCAACTTAGAGTCTTAGAGAACTGAAAAGTCAAGTGCCTTGCCCATATTTACACAGCCATTATGTATCAGAGGTGGCCCTTAAACTCAGGTCTTCCTGACTCTAAGGCTAACTTTCTTCACCTTGCTACCTGCCATTTAGTCCATACTTAATAAATGTTCATTGATTGATTGCATATAGTTTTCTGAATATCTTTTTATAGCTCCTTAGGAGGAAAGCTTAACATTTTAAGGTTATTTTTATAAAGAATTTCCTTTTTTTCCCACTGATTTCTTGTTTTAACATTGTCCTCATTTCTGAATTCCCAAACCTATGAGCCAGTCTTTCTCACAAAGATTTAAAAAGAAGGGGAAAAAGTTTAGCCAAATGTTTAGCGGTTTCCCTCTTGATGAATATTTTGTTTCCACTTTTTTGTTGCCACAAAAAGTGCTAGAAGTATTTTGGTGTACATAAGACCTTTCTTTCCGTCTTTGATTTCCTAGCAGTGGCATCTTTCCCTTTTCTCCCCTCCCCTCCATTCCCCTTCCCTCCCCCACATCCCTCTGGCTCTCGTTGGCCAAGCCCCACTTGGTTGTTATTTGGGCCCTGCTTGGCTCAGAGTGAATATAAATCGCAGTTAGAGAGCCTGAGGGTCTTCCCTTCCAGGATTGATTTTTTTTCACTAGATAAAGATGCTGTTCTCTGCCTCTTTTCTTACCTAGCCTTAATCACTGAGTCAAACTTAGACCTGTTAAAAACCTCAGCTTAAAAAGCCTCCCACAGCATCCAGGACCATCTCCAGTTGTCCTGATCTGTATCTCACCACTGGATGCATATGGCTCTGGAGGAGAATGTGAGGCTGGTGACTTTGCACCCTGCTCCCTCACTTAAATCCAATTCACTTGCACATCATGCCTTATCTTCTTGATGGCTTGGTCTCGAAGGACCACCAAAAGCAATGGTATCTTGGTATTAAAAGATTGGGACATTTTAGTCAAGTATGAATTTTTTTTAAGCTTTTATTGAAGAGCAAAAAAGACCTTTGTGCACAAAATTATTTGTAGCAACTCTTTTTGTAGTTGCAAAGAAATAGAAACTAAGAGGATGCCTATCAGTTGGAGAATGGCTGAACAAATTATGGTCTATGAATGTGACAGAATGCTTAAGGGCTGTAAAAATGATGGAGTTTCAGAGAAATCTGGGGAGACGTATAAAATGATGCACTATGAAGTGAGAAGAACCAGAAGAACAGTGTATACAATACTATAAAAACAAAACTTTGAAAGTCTTGAGAACTCTGATCAATGTGACGACTAACCATGCTTCCAGAAAACCAAAGATGAAGTTTGCAACTTACATCCTCACAGAGAGATGAGGGACTTGGGGGCACAGTTGAGACATAACATTTTTGACACAGCCAATGAGAGAATTTGTTTTGCTTAACTATATATATTTGTTAAAGGAGGTTGTTTTTCTTCTTCCAGTGGTGGTGGGTGGAATGGAGAGAAAATTGACTTTTGTTAATTGAAAAAATAAAACTTAGATGGCAGCATAGAAGCAGGAAAACTCTGAAAATGATTACAATGGAGGGGAAGAACAGGAAGGCAAAAGGGAATGGGTCAACCTTACTCTCATTGAATTTGGCTTAGGGAAAGAATGGCATACACACTAAATAGGGTATCTCACCCTACAGGAGAGTAGGGGGAAAAGGGATGGGGGGGATGATGGAGGGAATTTGGAAGCACCTACTTTTGAAAAGGAACTGGGTCAAAGTAGAGAATAGAACAAGTGGGAGGTGGGATAGGAGGGAGGGAAATAGAGTCAGTTTTTCACAATAGTTTTTCACTGTGGAAATGTTTTGCATGGCTACACATGTACAACCTATATTGAATTGCTTATCTTCCCAGTAAGGGTGGATGATGAAGGAGGAAGGGAAAGAATCTGGAAATTCAAAGTTTTAAAATCTAATGTTTAAAAATATGTTGTTGTTGTTGTTGTTATTATTGTTATTGTTTTACATACAACTAGGAAATAAGATATTCAGGCACTGGGGTATAGAGATCCACCATGTCCTACTGTAAAGTTGGAGGGGGGATGGGAGAGGATATAGGAGAGAGCAGATTGGGGAAGGGGGTATACAGTGGGATCACTGTTCTGGGGTGGTGGGTAGGGGAAAGATGGAAAAAAATTTTGTAACTCGAAATCTTGTAGAAATGAATGATGTAAACTAAAAATAAACAAAAAATTTAATTAAAAAAAAGAAAAAAGAAAATTTAGTGTAAAAAAAGATAGAAAGTAAATGCCCCCTTCAAAAAAAAAAAAAGAAAGTAAAAGCTCTTATTATGTAGTTTATTATTGCTTTTCTAGATGATGGGACCAATTCACAGCTCCAACAGCAGTGAATCGCTGTCATATTTTCCCTACCAATATTGAATTTACCATTATTGCCAATTTGATGGACATAAGTTGCTATCTCAGAGGTGTTTAAATTTTCATTTTTTATTATTTGAGATGATGAAAAAATTTACGAATGGTTGACCCTGGCATCATAGCTTACTTGATAAGGTTTTTTTCCTTCCTGCCTATCCATATCCTTTGACCATGTAATTATTACAAAACACCTTTTAATCTCATAAATATGTACCTTTTTATTTTAGGTTTCAGACTTAATCAGAAATAGTTACTTCAAGTATTCTTTCCCAATTCATCTTTTCTTATTAGTACAGTTACATTGCTTTTTATTTATACAATCTTTTTATTTTTATAAAATTGAAATGATCTGTTTTGTCTTTAGTAATTCTCTCTATATTGTTGCTGGTTAAGAGCTGTTCTTATGTCCACTCTTTGAAAAGGTCAAACCTCTCATTTCCTCTGGGTTTTTTTTTTTTGTTTTTTTGTTTTTTTTTTTTTTGCTTTTTGGAGGGCAATTGGGGTTAAGTAACTTGCCCAAGGTCACAGGGCTAGGTTTTTGTGAGTGCGTTAAGTGTCTGAGGCCGGATCCGAACTCAGGTCCTTCTGACTCCAGGGCCGACGCTCTACTCACTGCGCCACCTAGCTGCCCCCCCTCCTCTGGGTTTTTTATGATGCAACTTTTTATATTTAGAGGAACGATCCATTTGGAATATGTTATGGCAGGTGGTTTAAGTTTTTGGTCTAATTGAATTTTATGCCAAACTGCTTAGACAGCTTAGCAGCTTTTACTTAATGATAAATTTCCTTTCCCAGTAATTTGTATTCTTGGATTAATTGAAGATTACACTGTTTCATGGGTTTGATTCTAAATCATGCTTATCTGTTCCACTGATCTATTTTTCTATTCTTGTTTGTTCTCTAGGCAGAGCTGCAACCCTCTTGTACTTTTTGAAGCTCAAATTGAAAAATACTGCCCAGAGAATTTTGTAGATATCAAGGTAGGGGGAGTCTTTGAGAAGGCTTATCATGCAGAATTTTAACCATTTACTAAGTAATGGCAGTTTTGAACTTCAGGACCCAAGAACTTTATATTCTATCTTTTTAATAGAATAATAGTAAGTTTTAATAAAATAAAATTTTAATATAAAATTTTAAATAAAATATAATAAGTTTTCACCAAAAATTTATTAATGCCTTTTGTTTTTACATAACAATCATTTCTACATCTACATCCACATCCAGGCTCCCATTCCCAAACTGAACCTGCTCTCGTAACAGAATGTGTGCTGCTCTTCACACAAGTCAAACCATCTCTGAACTCAGCTTTTTCACTGCCTTGCTCCCTTGCCTTGAAATGTTCCCCCTGCTCACCTCCACCTTCTAGCTTTCCTGACTTCCTTCAGATCTCAACTAAAAAATCCCACTTTTTGCAAGAAGCCTTTCCCCCAGTTCTCGTCAATGTTAGTTCTTTCCCCCTGGGTTATCTCTAATTTGTCCTGTACATTTTTGTTTGCTTGTAGTATCCCCCTGTCAGACTGTGAAGTCCTTGGGGACTGGGACTGTCTTTTGCCTTTCTTTGTATCCCCCGTACTTAGCAGTGTCTGGCATATAGTACGTGTTTAATAAGTGCTTCTTGACTTGGTTTGACTTGGCATACCTAATTATATTGTTGTGCTCATAATCCTTTGCTTCATTATTTAGACTGACATGGTAAAGAATGACAGTTCCATTTACTGGTTTAATTATTTGTTTTATGGGCTGTGCTATCAACACTTTTCTTTTCCAAATTCATATTTCAGAGAACCCTGGAGAAAGAGGTCAAAGAGTGCCAGTCTCTGATAATATGGACTGATTGTGATCGAGAGGGAGAAAACATTGGGTTTGAAATCATCCATGTGTGCAAAGCTGGTAAATAACCCCTCTGCATAACATTTACAGTTTTAATGCCCATCCCTCAAACTTTCCTAGTCAGCCCCTAATTGCCTGACCTTTGCTGAATGCCCCCAACTCTCATACTGTGCTCACAATTTCAGATTGTTTTCCTTTTTTTTGTATATTGTTCTTCATTTGCTTTCTAGATGGAAGAGTTATTATTCCTTATTAAAGTGGATAGTAAACTCCATTAGAGCAGGGACCCTCTGTGTATTTCTTTTCGATCAAAAAATTCCTCAAGCATTTTTAATTGGCAGATTACTATCTCTTTCCTTCAAAGATCTGTGAGGATAAGGGAGATTGTATCTCAGTAATGGGACTTTCCAGGAGCATCTTGATTAACAGCTGACCCCAAAGACATTGTATTTCTCCTTTCAGTCTCCCTTTATTTCTAACATAGCCAGTTTAATTTTTTTTTAAGTTTATTTTACAAAATTAATACATTTTGTGTTAACACAACTGACACTACCCCCACAAAACCCAGCACACAGAGTATGTTCCCTAAAATCAACTGAACAAAACTGCTTAAAAGTATGATAGGTCAATGTTGCCCATTGTTTTCCACATTGTAATTTTGTTTACAGAAACTTTAATTGCATATTATAGACATTATTTGTTACATTTGAATATTTTTCCTATTAACTCAAAGTTTGGTTGCCTTTTTATGTTGTCTTTGTTGTACTAACACATCCAATTTAGAGGAAACAACTAGCTCATTTTTTGTTTTATTTTCTCCTCCATAAAACCAATAAGATTCAGAGCTAACCTGAAAGACAATAATTCTTTTTTTTTTTTCTTTTTGGAGGGCAGTTGGGGTTAAGTAACTTGCCCAAGGTCACACGGCTAGGTTTTTGTCTGTGTGTGCATTAAGTTTCTGAGGCCGGATCCGAACTCAGGTCCTTCTGACTCCAGGGCCAGCGCTCTACTCACTTCGCCACCTAGCCACCCCTAAAGACAATAATTCTTGATGTGTTGTTTGACCAAGTATTAAGTGAAACAAAATGACTATTAAAGCAGATTCAGTTGGATACACTTTAAACTCTCAAACTAGTTTTAATTCAGCCTTTTAAGAAAATCATACTTGTTTGGAGAGGGTTGAATCAGTCTGTGGGCTTTGAATCTGTTAATCTGTTTTCTTTTTTCAACAGTGAAACCAAATCTCCGAGTATTTAGAGCCCGCTTCTCTGAAATCACTGCACATGCTGTCAGGTCAGCCTGTCAGCACTTGACTGAGCCTGATCAGAGAGTGAGCAATGCTGTGGATGTGCGACAGGAATTAGACCTAAGGATAGGTGAGAAGCCATCCCTTTCTTAACAGAGATTCCTTTTATTTTTCCAAGCTGAGGTCCATGGTCATAGGCCAGAAATGTCCTAGTCCTATTTTGTTGTCAGCATTTGGGTAATGATCCATTCTGGGGATGTTGAAATAAGGCCTTTGGTTGAGGAACCAAAAGTAAACTTGGCAAGAAAACAAAATGTGCCACTGACCTAGATCTCAATATTCGTTATTTTCTCTTGTTTTTTTTTTACTCCTTCCCTTTCCAGGTGCTGCCTTCACAAGGTTCCAGACCTTAAGACTTCAGAAAATCTTTCCAGAAGTATTGGCAGAGCAGCTGATCAGTTATGGTAGCTGTCAGTTCCCAACACTGGGATTTGTAGTAGAAAGGTTCAAAGCCATCCAAGCTTTTGTGCCAGAGACTTTCCACAAAATTAAAGGTAAAGGATTGATTTAGGGGTTGGAATGTGCATGGTCCAGGTGGAAAAAGAATTTCAACAAGTCTTATAAACATCATATACCTACCCTTATTATGTTCAGCTAGTTTGGGATGCCATTTTCCTGTGTCAGGAAGCTCTTAGATTTCCTAATCCACAGTCTGTTCACTCACTTTTAATTCAGTTTTGGTTTCTACCCGTTTAACTAAAACAGTTTTCATTTTTGTTCCTCTCTGTCCTAATGCAGTGACTCATGAGCATGAGGATGGTGTTGTGGACTTCAGCTGGAAAAGACATCGTCTCTTTAACCATACAGCGTGTCTTGTCCTCTATCAGATGTGCATGGAGGTAGGAAATCCTTTTAAAATCCCCATGATTCAAGAATAACAAACTGAACATTTTCATAACTGCTTGCTCTGATTTGGCAGAATGTTTTATACAGCTGTTACTTTTTGATTCAGCTGCATTTCCTCCCAGTCCCAGGCATCAGGGTTTTACTTTTTTTTTTCAGTTCTGCAAATCAGAAAACCCCTGCTGAAAGTTTTGTGAACCAAGGGAACTGGAACTGCATAGAAACATCTCTAGGGGAGGAAGTGAGGAGAGGAAAGTCCTGCTTCTGTTCCCACAAACTCTTTCTTGAGCTGTCAGGCTCTAGATCAGAGCTTTGGGGCTGTCAGAATTTGGGAGCAGATTATAGAAGCCAGAAGTCACAACTAAAGCTCACCTTCCCAAAGGAGGACTAAAGTAGCACTAAAGACTGCCTAGAATGAGACTGTGGAGTGGTCAGGATTGTGTAGCTAGAAGATATCTCAGATCATTGGGTGTAGACCTTCTCGTTTTATAGAAGAGGAAAGTGAGAACTGGAGAGTCCAGTCACATGGCCGGTTGGTAGCAGAACCAAAGCCCACATCTCCAGACTCCAAATCCACCATATAAGGGGAGACACTTTTGAAAATTACATAAGCCTTAATTTGAGACATGTGCTCTATTCCTCATCAGTCAAGTCAGCTAGCATTTATTTAGTACCTGCTTTGTGTCAGCACAGCTCTTTCCTTCTTCCCATTCTCCTCTTCTCCTCTCTCTTCCCCTCCTTCTTTTTCTCCTTCCTTTCCCTCTGTCCACATAGGGTATAATACCCTTACCTGTAGGTGCTGTGCCTAAAAGAACGTAAATTTTGACTACTGAAACCTCAAAAGACATATCTTAGGGTTTGTAGCAGCAAACATCCTAGCATACCCAGGATAGCTGCTAGCTCAGGTTCTTTGATCTGCTTTTCTAAAGGAAGCACTTTAAAAGGGGTTAACCATCTTACTTTAATCAAACATAGATATCATTCACTTAGTTCTGGGGAAAAAGTCAGCACTCTGAACTAAAGAAAGTACAAACAGAAATTACAGGCAGACAAAAAAATACAGACAGAAAATAACACAATTCAGCAGACCAGCAGACAGGGCTTCTATCTGAACATTATATACCTACATCTTTAGTTACCAGAGAATGAAGCACCAACATCTTGGGTTTTCAAAGCCAGGGGGATCAATGGCTTCCCGGAGTCTCATCTGGCTAAATCACACAACTCTTCCCATAAGTGAGTCCCAAAGCAAAACCTCACTCCAGAGAGTATAGCTAGCCTTCTCCAGGGTCAGAGAACTTCATAAGCTTCATGACCCACTGCCTAAGTAACAAGGTGTGGACTTTCCTGAAAACCAAACCTCCTCTAAGCAAGCTTCTCTTGTTGGACTCCAAGTGAGGCCCATCAAGGGGCAGGGAAGATCTTCAAATTCCCTGGGCCTATTAAGGACCATGCCTGAAACCCAAATCACTCTGGCTCTTATTGATTAGCTAACAATAGGTCTCAACCCAAGCCCCATTGGTCATTGTTTGGACCCTGATGGCTCAGAGTGAGTGTAAATAGTAATTGCTTCTGTTTTGGCCAGAAATCCTGAGGATCTTCCCCTCCCAGATTGTTTTGGTTTTTTTTTTAATTAAGTAAAAGAGGCCATTCTTTGCCTCATTTCTTACCTTGCCTTAATCATTGAAAGGGTGTTGCCTTAATCAAATTGAGATCTGGGAAAGGCCTTAACTTAAAGAGGCCAAGGTCTTCCAGTGCAACAGGGACCATTTCCAGTCATCTTATATCTCACCACTGGGCCCAGATAGCTATGGAGGAGAAAGTGAGGCTGGTGACTTTACACAGCCCTCCTCTCCCTCACTTAAATCCAAGTCACTTGTAAGTCATGGCATCACCTGCCTGATGTCATGGTCCTCTTTTAAGAATGAAGGACAAATAGCAACAGCCTTGTGTCAGGCCCTGTGCTCAGCACTTGATTCTTTATTCTACTAAACAATATATAACCTCAGACAAGTTATAGCCACAGAGCCTTGTGCATAAGAAACACTGAACAATTATTGAATTGAATTGACATTTGCTGCCCCATTTATACCTTACTGAAGTGTTGTGAAGAAAAATTGAATAACTGGTGTTTTGAGTTTCTGTGTTTTCCCCAACATTTTATTATTCCTAGAAGTGTTTGTAGGAGTAAGATTAGATGCAAATGAAGTAAACATAATATGTAAGTTAAGTTTCATAATTATTTGCACTCTTGGATGGGGTAGTCAAGCTTTTGTTGGTTTTGACCTTGGTTTCCTGGGCTCCTGCTGTTGGCTATTATTTCCTCCAGTATATCTGCTCTCAGAAGCAGTGCAGTTTCAAGTCATCCTGAATTGCCCAGGATCCTAGCCTTGGATTTCTGGTGTTGCCTCTACCCCAGGGTTGGACCACTTCAGTCACAGCACTGACAACCCTTCCAGCCTGTTTGCCAGAGTTGGCTCTGGTAAAAGAGCTGTTTTTTTGTTTGTTTGTTTTTAACAATTCTGGGCTGGATATAGGTACTTTTACTGTTAGTTGTCTTTGGATTTCTTGGTCATTATTTTCTCTGGCGTCCTTTTTACATCCTTGCCAGAGTACATGTGGTAGAGTGGGGCCTTTTTCAGCTTTTCATGTTGTCATTCTGGATTGGAAGTCCAGAAGTACTGAGTTTGAGGTATCTAAAGGATATTCTATTTGAAACATCCCATAGAGATTCAAGAATGGAGCTCAGAGGAGAGACTAGGTCTAACACAGGGTGTCCTCCAAGTCTTAATACAGTTTTAAGCTTTGCCCCCAAAAGTCTTAGAGCAAAGTAAGCTGGTTGGTGACCTCACCAACCTTAACATCCACAAAGACTTTTAGGACACTATACTTAGATCCAGTACTTGAACTCTTTCTTTTTGGTTTCTTGCAATAATTTTTATTTGACCTGGAACCTCTAGATTTTGAATATGACATTGCTAGGAGTTTTAATTTTAGTCATCTTTCAGAAGAGGTAGATATATATAGATCTTGATATAAACTGCCTAGAGATGATAATTAACCCTTAGGAGTGGATGAGGCGCCATATTGACAAAGTGTAGAGAAAGGGGCCCAGGAGAGAGGCTTGGTACATACTCACATGTAGGGAGTGTGATGTGGATGATAAGCCAGATAAGAAGACAGAGAAGGGGTCAGACAGGTAAGAAGAAAGTCATTTTACTGAAAAGTGAGGGAAGAAAGGGTGATAGTTTCAGTGAACAGATTGAGAAGCTTGAGGTTTGAGAAAAGGCTGTTGGATTTAATAATTATGAAATCATTGGCACCATTGGGGAGAGCAGTTTTAGTTGAGTGATGGGGTTGTAAACAAGATCTGAGAGGGCTGAGAAGCAAGTGAAAGGGGAAATGGAAGCTAAAAATGTAGACACTTTTCTGGGAGTTTGACTCTGAAAAGGAGGAGAAAGATGGGACTGTTACTTGAGATTATGTGGTTCAGTGATGGTTTGTTTGGGTTTGGTGTTTTGTTTTGTTTTTGAGGATAAGGAGAGACTTGGGTGAATTTGTAGGCAGTAGGGAAGGAACCAGCACCTAGGGGAAGATTAGAAGGGGGAAGGCAAGTTGGGGGATGATGAGGGACAATCTACAAAAAAAAGACAGGATGGAATGTGATCAAGGGAGCAGGTAGAAAGAAGGGAGAGGATCCTCATCACCTCTTCATCAGGACACTGTAATAAAGGATTAATTTGCTTTTTTTCTTCTTGATTTTTCAGGATCCAGTAGCCACAGTGGTAGAAGTTGGATCTAAGCCAAAAAGCAGATGGAGGCCCCTGCCTTTAGACACTGTGGTATGTGGAGTCTGGGTAGTATTAGCTAAGCTTTTTAAATGTTAACTTCTGGTTTATTAGATTACTAAGAAGTGGGATTTCACTGTCTTTTTGTAGGGTAGAAATATTATTAAAATATCACTACTTGTGAGAGTGCTAAGTAAACATCGTTTGATGGTAACCAAACTCTTTTAATTATGGCTCTTCCTTAGATAAGTAGTTCTCAAAACACTTTTGATCTAGGGTTGAATCCAAAGGAGTTTGAGTTCAGGGCAAATGGCAATTGGTTGAACTCTTCATCCCTGTGTCCCTACACCTAATATTTTTGTAAAGGTGAATTAAAAGAAAACTCCAGACCAATTTGAAAGGAAGAGAAGTCCCATAAACATTTAGCTTGAGGAAGTATGTTAAAGTCGGAGGTCTTAGTGATGGTAGGCGTTATGGATTAATTTCATGTATGTACGTGAGCCTTAGAATTTTTTAGTGCTAAGTGTCATATCCGCCTCTTTCCCTTGTGGTTGGTGAAATTTAAAATAACTGAATAAATGAAGGTTTGTGCTTGGCTGAACATAATTGGTTTATTAAGCAATGATATCAATTGCATAACAAGCCATAACAGGGACTCCTTAGTTTGGCACTGGACCCCAAATACAGGGGAAACATGTTTATGCAGTAAAAGAAAACAATTAACAAGATATGAACCAGGATGCAAGCTTAGGTAATCTAATTTCTAATTGGAGGAAAGATTAGGGACTGTCCATGTTGGGAGGGGGATTATAAGCAGGTTTAATGCCCTAAAATCAGAAAAAGAGGTGTCCTACTCCCCCCTGCCATCCAAGTGTCTGTATTCAATCAAAAGAACAAAGAATAGTAACTGATTGATCAGTATGGGGCCAATTTTCAGATAAGATAATATTAGTTGCTTGAGATGTGTAATTGTGAGAAAACTACTTGCATCAGTCTTTGGATCTGACTGGGTTTCTTGTCAGCATAACCTAGATCCTTAGTTAAGGGTCTCTACACAGCAGGTAGGCAGCAGCTTCCCAGCCATTCAGGGCTAGTTTCAAACAATGCAATAAAGTTTTCTCACTAGACTCATAATTGAATAGAAAAGGAACTGAGGCAGCTAGGTGGTACAGAGAGCACCAGCCCTGGAGTCAGGAGGACCTGAGTTCAAATCCAGCTTCAGATACTTACTGGCTGTTGTCAGGGAGATGATGGCATGACTTGCCATGTCTTTGATTTGAGTGAGGGAGGGCTGTGCAAAGTCACCAGCCTCGGTTTCTCCTCCAAAGCCATCTGGGTCCAGTGAGCACATATTCATCAGGATGATTGGAGATGACTCAGGATGCAGTGGGAGACCCTGTCCATTTTAAGCTAATGTCTTTTCAGATTCTCACTTTGAGTAAGGTAATGGCCATTCAGTGATTAGGCCTCTTTAAGAAGTGAGTCACTCTACATACTAGCTGTATGACCCTGGGCAAGTCATTTCACCAGAATTGCTTCCCAAAAAAGTAGGTGGGTGGGTATGTAAAGGAACTGGGCTAGATCCAGAATTGAATCAGTTTAGTTCACACACTTCCCCTAATTCTCTCCCTCTACAGCTGTTTACACAGAGCATGTCACTGAAGTCTGTCTTCTAATGTTCTGACTCTTCGGGTCACCCCTATCCAGTCTCCCATCTTAGATTCATGCAACATTCCCATAACTTCCCAAACCTTCACTTATAATGTTGTTTTTAAAGTTCACATTTATCAGACATACTGAATTCTACTGCTTCTTCCCATCTAAGCTGTGTAACTGAAGAAATGGAAGAGTCTTGTAAAAATAACCATAGGAAAGCAAAATCACATGTCCATGCTGTCCTTACAAAAATGTATGTCTCATTCTTCATCTGAGTCCCATTCTAGTTCTCTTAATTGAAATCTGCTGTTCTATGACTTTTTTTTGTAATTGTGTTATATAGTTTCTGGGTGTGTCTTGGCAAGTATAAGCATTCTTTTTTAAATTGACATATTTTGTTTTTCTAATAACTTCATTTCCAAGTCCAGCTCTCTCTCTGGCCCTACTCAGCTGTCCCTTATAATAAAAAGGTAATTCATCCAAATTATTGTCTCTATTTTTTTTTTTTTGGAGGGCAATTGGGTTAAGTAACTTGCCCAAGGTCACACGGCTAGGTTTTTGTTTGTGTGTGCGTTAAGTGTCTGAGGCCAGATCCGAACTCAGGTCCTTCTGACTCCAGGGCCAATGCTCTACTCACTGTGCCACCTAGCCGCCCCAATTCATCCAAATTAACCAACACAGCACCTGAGGCTGATGGTATATGTGCCATTCCACATCCCATAGTCCTTTGCACCACCCCAAGAAGGTCAAAGACAGACAAAAAGACACACAAAATCTAAAAGCATTCTTAAGTAATTTTCCTGTATGTGTTTTATCTTCCTGCTAATTCATAAGTCTCTTGCAGACAATTACTATAGCTTCTTTCTCTGTTGTATCTCCTGTATAAGTTTTATGCCTAGTTTCTTCAATGCCACTTACTAATAAGTTTGTCTTGGAAATTTTATCAGGAACAGATATTGGGGTTTCAAATCAGGAAGAGTAGTGTTGAGAGGTGGTTTATGGCTTAGTATGTTGTCTGTTTCCTTCTTTCCCTGTGAAACTTCTGTCTTTGCCCTCCTCTGATTCACCTTTCTTTCTGAATTAGACCTTTCCGTCTTCCTCTTTCCCCATTAAACTAGTTGTAAATAGAATTTCTTTTTTTAACCAACATATAACACAAGTTTCAATTACTACTGCTTCTCCTTCCCTGACCCTGACTATAGATGTTTGTCTAGTCTTGAGGATTTATAGTTTAATTGTCATCAAGAGAGAGTTAACTGTCATGATTGGGAAAGCTTGCATTAATCACGGAGAAAAAAGGCTTAAGTACTCTTTCCTGGGAGACTTGAGTGAGTAAACTCATTTTTGAGATCGACTGAAGAGATAGACATTTCCTAAGATAACAGAGATTAACTGTTATCCTGTGTGTCAGATAACTGTGGTAAAAAATATATATACTAAAAAGAATGGGAGAATTTGCTTGCTATACTGAGAGAACTGAATGGTGGAGATTAACTTCCTAGTTTCTGTGAAGAAGTCACTAGTTGCAGTTGATCAGTATAAGTAACTCTGGATGCGATCTTTTTCATAGCTGATACACTGTTTTAATTACAAATATGCCTTTGTATTATTTGTGGTGCTATTAATAAATTCTATAGCCAATAAGATTGTTATTTTAAAAAATAATGTTTGTGATGCTGCATATCCATGTCATAGGTTCTTTCAGCTTTCAGATGGTAATAGTCTCAGGTTATTATACTTCTAACTTGTTTTGTACTTTCTTAAAACCAGTAGTGCTTTTTATTTTTCCATGTTTACAAGTATAGGAAAACGATAGCGGCAGTGATGTTGATTAAACAGACTGTCTTTGAAGGGTGAATTTTCTAGCTGTTTTGATTCATGCGTTGGTTCCTAACATGAAATTTTTATTCATGTAACAGGAACTTGAGAAATTGGCTTCTCGAAAGTTGAAGATAAATGCCAAAGAAACCATGAAAATTGCTGAAAAGCTTTATACTCAGGGGTAGGTATTGTGGATTAAAGAAATAAGGTTTAGTGTACTTTTATAAGGCATATTTAAGAAGCAAATCTTACAGTAAAACACCAAAGACCATCTGGTTTACACAGAAACTCATGTAGAGCTAAAAATGTAGGTTTTAATTGCTGTTTACTTTTTCCACTCACTTTACATACACTACTGTAAATAAATGGTGTTATTTACCAATTGCAAAATATTACTATTAGAACTTGAAGGAGCCAAATGTATATTTTATTTTATTCTGGCATAGTTATAAAATCATAGAATTTCAGAACTTAAAATGAACTTAATGCCTTTTCATAAGCTGTCTCACATATATCCCTGAAACGTTCTTTATCTTCCCCTCTCCATCCTGGAATCTCTGTCTCCCTTAAAGACTCAGCCAAAGTGACTCCCCTTATACAATGCTTTTCTTGATCTCCCTAGGTGTTGGTTGCCTCACTCATCCCTACTCCCAAGATTACTTTGTATATATTTTATATGTATTTACCTGTGTGTGTATGTATGTATATAGGCATATACATATACCTTCTGGTATTTGGAAAATTGGGAAGTATGTATATACCTCTTCCTCCTTCCTGTAGAATATAAACTCCTTTAAGGTAGAGCCCGGTCTTTGTTCCAGTGCCTAGGACAATTTGTGGTGTGTATTGAGTCCTCAGTAACTGCTTGTTGAATTGGATTATTAAGAGATATTTCTTCACCTGAAAAATGAGGCAGTTAAAGGTTTCAGTGGTGGAATGGAAACATCTTTGGACTAGGAGCCAGGGTTTGAGTCCATCGAGGCATCTGGCTGACCTCTCCTGTAAAATGGAGGAGGTAGGTTAGATGAGGAGTTCTTAACCTGTAAATCTGACTTTGGTTTTGATAAAAACAAAACAAAACATTCTTCTTTGAAAGGGTCTTTAGGTTTCACCAGATTGTCACGGGGTGCTCCATGACACCCAGAAAGATAAGAACCTCTGGACGAGATCATCTCCAAGACCTCTTCCAGCTCTCTAGTACTAAATCACAGGGAGGTTAAGTGAGTTGTCCAAAATCACAGTTGGTATCCAGGCTAAAAATGTGAACCAGTGATTCTCATTTGCTGTCAGTTGTGTTTCCTCCTCTCACCTATATTTCTAAGCTATCCTTTACTTAATTTGAATAAGATGACTTGGTGAAACGCCTGCTGCTTTTCACCACATTAGGAAATTATATCCCAGAATCATTGAAACTTTAGGTCTACCTAGATGTCCTACTGACACTATACTTGTCCAATGTTAATATATCTTTTCCTCAAAAAACATGTTTCTCCTTTGTATTTGCCTCTTTCTGCCATTGGCACTACTGTTTACTCACCTACATCCAGTTAGCTGCAAATTCTATCAATTCTACATCCACAATATCTCTTACTTCTGTTTCTGTTGCCACCCACCTAATTAGATTCTTATTGCCTGAATTGTTATGGCCTTCTGAGACTTCATACTGCTTCTACTCTCCTCTCTAATCCATTCTTCACAATGATGCCAGATTATTCTTTCTCATGCATGTATCTGATTGTCAAGTCCTCTGCTTAAAACCCTTTACTTGTTTTTGTCTTTTTTCTAGTCCAGATCTATCATTTCATTCCTTGTAGGAAGCTTCCCAGTGAGAATGCTTCCTCTGCCTATGTGGATTAGTAACTATTCTCCAGCTCTTTAATCTCAGAGGCTTGCTTAGGGCAATGCTGGAAAATTAGAGGTCAAGTGACTTGCTTAAGGTTACTTTGTTGGTAGGTATCAAAGGAAGGATTTTAATTTAGCTGTTTTTTTTAATAGTATTTAATTTTTTCTGTTACATGTAAAGACAATTTTCAACATTCATCTTTTGAAAGATTTTGAGTTTCAGGTTTTTTTAATAAGTTTTTTTTCTTTTCTTTTTGGAGGGCAGAAGGCAAGGCAATTGGGGTTAAGTGACTTACCCAAGGTTACACAGCTAGTAAGTGTCAAATGTCTGAGGCTGGATTTGAACTCACGTCCTCCTGACTCCAGGGATGGTGTTCTATTCACTGCATCACCTGGCTGCCTCGAGTTTCAAATTTTTCTCCCTCTCCTTCCCTCCCCAAGATGGCAAACAATCCGATATAATCATGTAAAACATTTCCATATTAGGTTGTGAAAGAAGAAACAGAACAAAAGGAAAAAACAGTGAGTGTGAAAACAATATACTTTTATCTGCATTCAGACTCCATAGTTCTTTCTCTGGATGTGGATGGCATTTTCCATCATGAGTCTTTTGGAATTGTCTTGGATCATTGCGTTGCTGAGAATAACTAAGTCAGTCGTAGTTGATCATCACATAATATTGCTGATATTGTATACAGTATTTTCCTGGTTCTGCTCATTTCACTTTAAATCCGTTCTTACAAATCTTTCCAGGTTTTTCTGAAATCTGCCTTCTCATCATTTCTTATTGCACAGTATATTCCATTACATTTGTATACCACAGCTTGTTCAGCCATTTCCCATTGGAGGGGCATCCCCTCAATTTCCAATATTTGGCCCCCGTGAAAAGGGCTGGTATAAATATTTTTGGAAATATAGGGACCCTTTCCCTTTTTTATGATCTCTTTGGGATACAGACCTAGTAGTGGTATTGCTGGGTCAAAGGGTATGCAGCGTTTGATTGACCTTTGGACATATTTCTGAATTGCTCTCAGTGATGGGATCAGTTTACAACTCCACCAACGAGGCATTAGTGTCTCAGTTTTCCCACATCTTCTCTAACATTTATCATTTTCCTTTATTGTCATATTAAGTTAATCTGATAGGTGTGAGGTGGCACCTCAGAGTTGTTTTAATGTTCATATCCTTTGACCATTTATCAATTGGGAAATGACTTGTATTATAAATTTGTCCCAGTTTCCTATATATTTGAGAAATGAGCCTTTATCAGAGATACTTGTAAAAAATTTCCTCCAGTTTTCTCCTTTCCTTCTAATCTTGGTTGCATTGGTTTCATTTGTGCAAAACCTTTTTAGTTTCATAAAATCAAAATTATACATTTTGCATTTCATAGTGGTCTCTTATCTCTTGTCTGGTCTTAAATTCTTCCCTTCTTCATAGATCTGAGAGGTAAATCATTCCTTGCTCTGCTAATTTGCTTATGGCATCAGCCTTTATGTCTAAATCACGTACCCATTTTGACCTTATCTTGGTATATGTGGTGTGAGGTAATTGGTCTGTACCTAGTTTCTGCCATGCTATTTTCTAGTTTTCCCTGCAGTTTTTGTCAAATAGTGGAACTCGGGTGTTTTTGACTCAAAAGTTGACACTTTCCATTGCACCACTCAGCCTCTTGGTGATTCTCCATTGCCTATCAGTTAGAGACCATATTCCTTCAGCTGGTATTAAAGACTTTTCCTCCTTATCTCACCACTCTTTCAGTTGCTAAGCCAAGCTGGATCTATCTTCGTTCCTTTAATAAAATTGTCTGTTGTAATTTTGCCTAGGATGCCTTTCATCACCTACTGAAATCCTAACTGTACTTTTAGGCCACTTCAAAATGCCAACTCCTTCACGAAGACTTTTCTGATGTCTCCCCATCCTAGTACTGGGTAGCAATGATTTTTTTTCTCCCTCGGACTTCATAGACCATTTTTTATCTTTTTTAGACTATAGTCTTCAAGATTTAGGAAGGAATGGACTTTTAATCTTTGTATATCTGCCATTAAAGTTTACTCAAGTGCTTCATTATGAGATGGGGGTGACTGGCTTTTTCAAAGGCTGTGAGTGCTATTGGAACACAGACTTTGGCAGGCCTTACTAAGGTGGAAGGTGGAGAGGTATAATACATATCTATTTGTTGTCCAAAGATTATTCTAGCTCAGTTTGGAGAGAGTTATCATCATGTTGGTTAAAGAAGAATTAATTTATTTAGCCTGAACAGCTTTTAAATATTGTTAAATCCTAAAGGGACTGTGGTCTTCATCATTGGATACATACCCTGATAAAATCACAGCTATTTCAAATATTATATTGTCATTTAGTGCCACCTTAGCAAACATTTCATAAGTATTTTTAGTTCCACGAGCTTTGATATCAGCTGAACCCCATTTCAGTCAAATTGTTAGCTTTTGCAAATGCCAATTGAACTAGTTCAGAATTCTTTGTAAATATCTGTCTGCCTTTATTTTTTAAGGTATATCAGCTATCCCCGAACTGAGACAAATATTTTCCCCAAAGAATTAAACCTGACAGCTTTGGTGGAGCAGCAGATACATGACCAACAATGGGGAGCCTTTGCCCAGAGAATTCTAGACAGGGGTGGCCCTACCCCTCGTAATGGGAAAAAATCTGATCAAGCTCATCCTCCCATTCACCCCACCAAATACACTTGCAACCTCCAGGTAGGTCTGGATGAATCCCATTAGTCTTATACTAAGAACAGTCCCATTAATTTTGCTTCCTGTACCATTTAGAATATCTCAGTGTGGCAAGCAGGACTTTACTTTGTGTTAAATAATTGTATTAACATTTTCTCTGTGTGCCCTTTTTCAACTTTGAAATAACTCTTTTAAACAGGAAAAAAGGATTGAAGGCCACAGTGGTCCATATTGCCAGCTGCATCAAATCAGTTTTTTCTGCCCATCCTTGGCGACTTAACTTGGCTCACTTATCCCACCTTTCCAACTTTACTTCCTGTTACAGCTCAAGATATATCCTCTGCTCTCCCATTTGTCCACAGACTTGTTGCCCCTTCTATCCCTCTGCTTTCTACTGGAATGCCTTCCTTCTCTCCCTTGGCCTGTTTGAGTTCTACTCAGACCTTAAGACCCCACTCACATCTCATCCTCTTCCTATGAAGCCATTTCTGATCACTTCCGTTCCAGGCAGAGCTCTCCTTTCTCTGAACTGTTGTGTTTATGGTCAGTACATATAGTTCAGAATTGTTCACGTATAGTCAGTACCCTATCTGCCATAGTACATAGTGTGTGTGTGTGTGTAGTTAGCATCATATAGTTAATGTTGTGCAGACAGTCAATACGGTATACTTAATTTATTGTTTCGTGCATGTGTGCTCCTGGAGGATGTTAACCTACCTATATAAGGCATTTATTCTGCAGCTCCTTCGGTGTCTAGCGTATTGCTGATTTCATAGACACTTGGTAAATAATCTGGAAAGAGATTAACTGATAATGCAGAGTTACCAATGTTAGCTGAGTCATTTTTGTGAAATGAAAACCTTTTTCAAGTCCAATTGTGTTAGATTTCTTTTAACAAGTGAGATATGTATATGGATGTATTATGACCGTTAGTAAAATGAACTGAGCTATATCTTGTTTTCCTTTTTAAATTAATCCCTGAAAACATAAACCAAATAAGCTACTTCCCATTATAATTATTATTTTAGGTTGATTTACTCACTTTTTATTCTCATGACCCTCTTGTCTTGATTAGTGTCATTCTAAAGTAATCAAAACTTTGGGGGCAGCTAGGTGGCACAGTGAATAGAGCACCAGCCCTGGAGATCAGGAGGACCTGAATTCAAATATGGCCTCAGACACTCAACACTTACTAAGTGTGTGACCTTGGGCAAGTCACTTAATCCTAACTACCCTGCCTTCCCCCCTTGAGACAAAAAACAAAAAACAAAAACAAAAAAAAAACCCCAAACAAACAAAATAAAGCAATCAAAAAGTTTAGACACCTGGGAATTCCATTTTGTTCTTTTCCACGTTTGTACGCAGTGTCAGAGGAAATGTGGTACCAAATGCTTTCAGAATTCTTAATTGAAAAGTGGAGAAGCATTTTCACTGACCCTCCCCCCACTTTCCACCCTTTTTTTCTCATCAGGGGAATGAACAGCGACTGTACGAGTTCATCGTTCGCCATTTCCTCGCCTGTTGCTCTGAGGATGCTCAAGGACAAGAAACCACGGTAGAGATCGACATTGCCCAAGAGCGATTTGTTGCTCATGGCCTCATGATCCTGGCCAGAAACTACCTGGATGTTTATATCTATGATAAATGGAGTGACAAGGTGGGTTCGGATGACACGTCCATTAACTCTAAGGAAGTAAAGTTTTTATATGTCAGGTTGGCATTTCCAATTGTGTTTGGGGGATGTTAGTCCTAGGCAAAGGCCAGGTTGTTTTTTTTTAAAAAAGAAACTAAACAAAACATGAATTTACTCTCCCTGTCCCTGCAGAGACAAAACTCAATCAAATATGCAACTCAAGAGTAATAACACTTTAAGGTTTTAGACTGTATTCTTCACAGCCCTAAAAAGTAAATAATGTAAATGTTATATTTGCTGCTCCAGCAGGGAAAATGAGTTGCTCCAATTCACTTAGTTAAGAAACGTCACAAGTGGGTCCTGACTGCAGGACTTCACGTTCTGAATCTGGTGCCTTTGATACCATCCTGTCTACAACTCCTCTGTCCAGTCTTTGGTAAAGCAAACATTGTTACATAATTGCAGTCCATGTGTACAAACCAATTTATGCCTTAATTTTTTCCCATTTACTATTTTAAATACTTTTATATGCCCTTCTGTTGATGTTGGTTCTTTAAAAAAAATGTCTCGGGGTGGCTAGGTGGCACAGTGAATAGAGCACCAGCCCTGGAGTCAGGAGGACCTGAGTTCAAATCTGGCCTCAGACACTTGACACACTTACTAGCCATGTGACCCTGGCCAAGTCACTTAACCCCAAATGCCCCACCTTCCCCCCTCCAAAGAGCAAAAAAAAAAAAAAAGGCTTAGGGAATAGTTTCATAGGAAAATTAATATTCTAAATGGGGGATTGTCCAAATGACACAGCAAAGTTGTGATATATGAACAGTTTTACTTCAGATTCAGGTTGGTTGGCCCAGCCTTCATGTAGAGTATGGCTCTTGTCTTTACATGTCAGCATTTTTCACATGTTGGTTTTCAGTAACTCAGTGTTACTCCATTTTATTATAGCCATTTGTTGATTTTCCAATTGTTTGTCATTCAGGTTGGATCTAGATTTTACATTCCCATAAATAGCATTGTTCTGAACACCTTTGTGCAGATTACTTTTTTATCTCTAGTGTTATTCCCTTGGAGTGGGGGTGGGGGGTATTCACCAAAGTGGAATAACCTGGGCAGAAATATTGAACGGTTTTATAGGTCTTAATCCATGTTACTAGAGTTCTCTCTGGTGATAGTTTGCCAGCATCGTACTGATGAGTCTGTGTTGCTGGGGCTCTCCCCTCTGAAGACCTCCTCACCTCCACCCCGACGCACACATGGAGCGGTCACCCTCCTTAGCTTCATCATCTCCCACAAGTATTCCACTTCTAATCAATCAGCACACATCTGTTAAGTGCCTGCCCTGTGCCACACATTGTACTAAAGGCTAGAGCTACAAAGACATTTCAGGTTGATTCTGTGACCAGTAATTTAATTTCTCCTGACTATAACCTACCTTTCCGTCTTCCCATGCCTCACTCCTCTTCACTGTGACTTGCTTCTGTCCTACGTCATCCTCCTCTCCTCTGGATCCGCCTCCTTCATCCCTTCCTAAACTTGACTTGGTTAACTTTTCACCATTACAGTTTCCTACCCTTAGATCCATTGCCCTGTTGTGCAGTTGCCTCACATTCTTTGCCAAGCTTTAACCCCGGGTTATCCCTACCATCTCTCTCTTTAGCTCCTGCTTCTATGAAAGCTGGACAGTGGTCATGGAAGTAGCAGAAATCTGTAGTGGGACATCACACATTGCTTCTACTCCTAAGGAGGCTCTTAATGCAGCGGGCAGTCTTCAGTCTTCCCTGATTCTCTTTCCCGCTCCCCCCTGTAGCTGATACTCACATTCCCTTCTCCAGGTCCTTTTCAGCACCTGCTCCCCTCATCCTCTTAGCAAAGGTCTTCACTTCACAATTTACTGAGAAAATAGACGCCTTTCTTTCCATGAGCTCACTTCCTCTCCCCTGCATCTCAAAACACCTTGACATCATCCAGCCCCCCCCCCCCCCCTTTTACTGCTGTCTCTGGTGCTTAGGAGTGAAGAGGGAAGGCTGATAAGGAGTGGGGGAGGGTAAGTGGTTCTGCCAGGGATGCCTCCCTGGCATCCAGTCTGGAAGGAATTCACCAGGCTCAAACAAACTTTGAAGCCGAAATTGTAAAGTTTATTGTTACGCTGTAGAGAACAGCAGGCTAGATTCCTATGGAACCTGCAAACTCACAGAGGCCGCAGGCATAGTTTTAAGGTGTCAATTATGCTAACTAGGTGAGTAAGGGTGGGATCAGGGAGGAGTTAAGGAGTGGTCAGTGCTCAAAGGACCATGCACTTTTAACTTTCAACTGCGCAGGTGTATTGCCCATGATTCACTGGGAAATAGCTCAAGGGGGGCTACCTGGAGGTGTGGTTTTAGGCCTGATATGTCACTAAAGAGTGCCCAGTCTGTCACCCACCAAGGTCATCAGAGACAGTGTGGGTATATAATTGACTAAGGAGTTACCCTATAGATAAGGTATTGAAGAATTTATGGTGGGGCTGGCCACTCTAACTAAGGGAGATAACATTTACATAACTTATTGTTTCAAGCAGAAATAAACAGATCATGAGTTGTTGCTGGGCAGAGTGCTGGAAGGGGGGGTGGAAATGTGATCTTACAGACTGCTTTTACAAATTGATTTTACAGACATAAATCCCAAAGCACCCCATTTACAAACTGATGTTACAGATTGATACTACAGACATATATATATATACACATCACAAGGACCCCGTCAGGAGGACCTTCCCGGCAAGGCCCCTCCTTCCCTTGCCCTCTTGATCCTGTCCCATCCTGTCTCTTCGGCCAGGTTGCTTCAGGAGTCAGTGTTCCTTGTCTGTTGGCCTCCTTGCTGCCTATAAACACATCCTTGTCTCCTCCATCCATGAAAAAAAGCCCTCACTCGATGATTCTGTCCCCTCAGATCAGTATCAGAGGGCAGCCAGTCTCCTAGAAGTTGTCTCTACTCTTCACTTCTAACCTCTTGCTATCGGGCTTATTATGCAACTGGTGAAGTTGCCAGTGATCTTTTCATTGCTCAGTCTCAGTCCTCATATTCGTAATGACCCTGCTGTCTCTTGGCTCTCTTTCACCTGTCTGATTTCCCTTTTTAAGTGTGCTTTGCTGGATCACCACCTACATTCTCCGGTGTAACATGAGTAACATACGAGTCTCTGTCCTGGACCGGAGGGGGATCATGTGTTTGGCTGGGGTGGAATCCTCCCTTTGTTGGCATGTACTCTTGATATGCTTTCACTGGTGACCTCATCAGCTCCCCTGAATTCAGTGACCATCTCTGATCTATGTATCCAGTCTTACATCACCAACTACCTGTGGGACATCTCCCCCTGGAGTTCCTGCAGGCATCTCAGACTCCACGTGTTCAAAATAGAACCGTTGTCAGCCTCCACTTCTGCTTCCCCTTATACCATCTATTCCATCATGTGTTTGGATTTTTGTTGATTCTGTCTCCACAGCAACTCTCCCTTTCTCCTCATGTGCCACCACAAGAGGTCAGGCCCTCATTGTCTGTACCACGGTTGCAAGTAGACTTCTGCTTCACACCTCTCCCCCGCTCCATTCCAGCTTCTCAGCTGCCACAGTGATTTTTCTCAAGCATAGGTTCAATACGTATGTCTCCTATTCCAAAGAGCCCAGTGATTGGTTCCCTGTTGCCTCTAGGGTCAAATGCAGATATCTTTGTTGGCATTAAAGCCCTTCTTAACCTGACTCCAGTCTACTTTTCGAGCCTTATTACTTGTTATTGGCCTTGCTACTTTTCACGAACCACACTCTCATCTCTTATCTCCATACCCACTGCCTCCTGCCACCCCTTAGGATCCCTAGTTTACTTTGAGCTCAGCATGAGCCCTGATTTTGATTTTCACACCTACTAGCTGCCCTGCCCTTAAATTACATTGTATTTGTCTATATTTTCCATGTATTTGTGAATATGTAAACATATACATATGTACGTGTTGTTTTACTCAAGAGTAAATATAAACTTGAGAATAAGGACTTCTGTTTTTATGTTTTTTCTCCCAGCCTAGCACACAGTTTGACATATAATAAGACTGATTACATATATTAAGACATATATTATTACATATATTAAGACATATATTAAGACTGATTACATGTTGGTTGACTGAACATTAGGTTTTACTTTATTTTTGATAGCTTAACAGGTGTGTGATGGTAGTTTTAAAATTGTTTTGATTTATATGCTTTAATGATTAGTGGGGTCTTACATTTTAAATAATCTCTCTTCACAAACCCTGTGAAGACTCTTTTGTGCAGGGTGTTCCCCAGGACTGACTGGCCTGGCTCTTCATGAGCCCCACTGATCTCTGGGGTTGTGGCACAGTGCAGGACCAGACACTTAATAGACTGATTTTGAAATTGCATTTTATATTAGCATGACTGAAGAAGTATTTGACTAGACACTGTTGCTTTTTTCAGGTTATTCCCATCTATGAGAAAGACTCCCGCTTTCAGCCGACCACAATAGAAATGGTGGATGGTGAGACCAGCCCACCCCAACTCCTCACAGAAGCAGATCTTATTGCCCTCATGGAGAAACACGGCATTGGTCAGCAATCCTTTCAGTGTCATGTCAGGGAACTCTCATACGAGTGGGCATTTCCTTTAGCCAAAGGATGATCAGATATTTGGCTGTAGTGGAATATTTCCTTTCTGGCATTTCGTAAAAAGCCTAGAATCATAAACTTTTCAAAATGAAAGGATTCTAAAGCTCTTTTAAATTGATGCCCTTTCGTTACAGATAAGGAAACGAGGCCCAGTATGGTTAAATGCCTTTTCCCATCATGTGTGTAGCAACTGGAAGCAATTCCAACTGAGCTCCACAAATTAGAAATTTTAATAAGAGCTTCACTGTTGTGATAATTGTAATATTTATGTTGTTTGATGTTGTAATAAGACTCCCATATGGAGTCACTTTGACTAAGCAGTCTCGGTGCCTGTAAACCACATAGGCAGCGGCACACAGATTTGTATTTTTCCACTGTTTGGACTTACATTAACCCTTTGTCAAGCAGCTTTTAATTGGATAAAACTTGAAGACGACTGCAGTGGCCTGAGTCATTCCTGCTGCCTCAGATTACTGACTCAAGCCCTCTCTCAATTTTTGGTCCACAAAGAAACTCCCCCGGTGCAAACCTGGGATCAGTTAATCACCCTGAGAACTGCCCCCCACATCTGAGTCTGATCCGGAATGCCCCCTGCCATATCTGTCACTGTTACCTCTTCTCCAGAAAGCTTGTTTTTAGGGTATATAACTTCCTGCTTGAACCCAGCTTTCAGTGTGTTCTGTCCGTGGCACAAGTCCCTCTCACGACGAGTGAGCTTCTTGTATCCATGGGGATGAACCTGCCTGCTTATATCGCCATATAATATGAATGTGTGTATGGGGTTTTGTTTTGCCTGCTTGCTCCACAACATAAAAACAAAGCTTCTGTTTGTACTAGCTTCCCAAGTACTAATTTCCTATAAATTCCAAAATCCAGGTCTTTGCTTTCACATGAGCCACGAGGCCAAATAAAGCAACTATATTTGTCTAATGCTTCATTGTCATCATGGCAACAAAGATGACTGTTTATTTTGTCAGTTGTTTATATTATTCTCTACAACCATTGGCTTGTGATTGATCACTAGCAGTTAGTCACCAAGAGGCAGCTAGGTAATGTGACGTATAGAACATTGGACCTGAACCTGGGAAGACATGATCTCCAACTCGCTGTGTGACCCTGGGTATGGCACTTAACCTCTCTCTGCCTCAGTTTCCTCATTTGTAAAATGGGGATTAAATAGCACAGGCAGTCGTGAGGATATTTGTAAAATACTTAGTGCAATTCCTGGCTCATAGGAGATGCTGAATAAAAATGATTGTTCGATTCTTTCCCCACGTACTCTCCAAAAGTTGGACATTCATAAAGGTCAGCACGTTTTCAAAAAACCATTGTTGCTGAACCTCTTGGGTCTGACAGAAATTAAATGTGGCTCACTTCTAATAGATTGTTAACCTGGGATTTTGTCTGCACTCTCAAAGTGACTAAAATTGTTTCCAGGGACGGATGCAACTCATGCAGAGCATATTGAGACCATCAAATCACGCATGTATGTGGGACTCACCCCTGATAAGCGCTTCCTCCCAGGACATTTGGGCATGGGGCTGGTGGAAGGTAAGATCAGAGTCCTCTCTCTCCTCAGGGATTGTGGGAGCTATTCTTAGACTCCCCCAGAGGAGCCATGTTGGGTTGACTAATGGTAGTCTTTCCTTTGGCAGGTTATGATTCCATGGGCTATGAGATGTCGAAGCCTGACCTCCGGGCTGAGCTAGAAGCTGACCTGAAACTTATTTGTGAGGGGCAGAAGGATAAGCATGTGGTCCTGAGACAGCAAATCCAGAAATACAAGCAAGTTTTCATCGAAGCTGTGGCCCACGCCAACAAGTGAGTACCACTGAGACCTTCCCAGTCCAAGAACCATGTTCCTTGAGGTCCTTTGAGGGAATCATAGGACATATTTGCTTCCTGTTCTTATCTAAAAAAATGAGCATTGGGAGGCTGCAGCAGGAGTGAGTCAGCAGAGATGTGGGCTGGGTAAGTGGTAGGCGTTGCTGATGCTTTGGGTTATTAGCCTGTGGTTAACTTCTCCTTCCCCACAAGGGTGGGGCCTCATCCCTTGGTGCTTTGGCTTTCAATATTTCTCATGTTTTGGTACAAGAATCTGTCTGAAAATATTTTATAAACAGATCAGATTCAAAAATTAGGCAGGATAGTATCATGTGCAGAGTTGTAGGCTTGGAGTCAGCAAAACCAGGGTTCAGACCCCACTTCTGGCATTTACTAGCAAATTGACTGTGGGCAAGTCACTTAATTTATCTTTTTTTTTTTTTTGGAGGGGGGAAGGCAAGGCAGTTGGGGTTAAGTGACTTGCCCAAGTCTTACTACACTACACTACAGCTAGGAAGGGTGTCAGCTGTCTGAGGCTGGATTTGAACTCACTGAGTCACCTAACTGCCCCCGTCCTTTATTTATCCAAACCTCTTGTTATTCCATCTATGAAATAGATTTGGAGCACTGGTAAGTACCTACCTCACAGGGTTGCTGTAAAGCGCACGTGAGGTGTTTATAAGGCACTTAGCAAATTTTAAAAGCACTGTATTTAGTAAGCTTTTCAATACCATCTATGTGCAGGGCACTGTGCCGGGTGCTGGGGATATAAAGGTAAGAAATGAAAAAGGCCACGGTTTCAAGGACCTTTACATGTTCAAATAGTATATCCCCGGAAAAGTCAGTGCAACATGTATATAAAGTAAAAACTATCTCAAAAGAATTCGGAGCCAGACACCTCTAATCCAAGTATAGGTATTTATTAAGATTGAACCCTCTCATGAAGTGGGTTAAGTTCCCAGAGGAATCAGCAACTTCAGAGAAAGCAAGATGGATTTTTATAGGTAAAGATGTGATTACATAACAGAAATTATAAACAGTAAAAAGGCAGGAGGGATTTGTTAAGGGATTAGGTAATGGAAGAGGGGTCTCAGCCACAGTGAAAACTACGTATGCAATTACCCACAATGCATACAGAAAAACCCATTTGGTGGGTACATATATATGATAATGATACTATAATAAGCCCCTCTACATCATAAACTCACTCTAGGTCAGTTCTTTACTATTAGTGCACAGGTACCTACTTAGGGAAAGTCCCATCCATTGTTGTGGGGTTCACATCCTTCTTGGGCATCCTGGTGGTGCTGCTTTCTGATTGGCTGGTTCTGTCTGAGACTAGATGGATGTGGTTGTGGTTGAGTACAAGGACACACTTGCTGTTTCTATGGGAAATATGAGGAATAGGTCTGGGGGCAGTGGCTGGGATCCCATGACATGGGCACGCCTGCTGTGTCTGTGAGATATATGAGGTCCTTGACATACCTGTTCTTCTAGCAAAGTTAGGACATTGATTGGGGGGGAGGGGGAAGTGCCTAGTAGGTAGGGCAGTGGGCCAGCTATTCAGTGGGGCCTGTAAGGAAGTTAGAATTTGGGACTGGGGGCAGCTTTATTAGGATTCCATCAGATACAGAGAGTAATTTGTAGTGGGTGGGTAGATGGTTGGAGTGCTGGTCCTGGAGTCAGGAAGACCTGAGTTCAAATTCTACCTCACACACTAGCTGTGTGACCCTGGGGCAGCCACTTAACTTTGTTTGCCTCGGTTGGTTGGATGAGCTGGAGAAGGAAATGGCAAACCAATATCTTTACCAGTAAAACCCCAAGTGAGGTCAGGAAGAGTTGGGCAGGACTGAAACAACTGAACAACGATGGATCTGGGGTGGGGACCCTTGAGCTGAACTTGAGTGGCATTTTAACTCTGCCTTGAGTTGCAGACAATGTAGTCCTTCAAAATACTCTCCTTGTTAAGTTCAGAATAAAAATAAATTTTAAAAAAGTCTGTCCCTTCACTCCAAAAATGTTTTTAATTGGGCTCTTAGTCTTAGTTTGGACAAATGCTCCATTTGTTTTTTCACTACTGATTAATGAGAGGTTTGTATTGCTTTTGACTGGAAGGCACATCTGATTTCACCCTGCTCTGATTTTGAAAGCAAGCACGGGACCTGATTTGACTAAAAAATCAAATGATCTTGTTTACTTTTAGAGATTATGCTTGGCTCGTTTGTGGCCTCTCTGTTTCTCCCAGACACCCTGGTCTAACCAGGGTGGAAGTGGTGACACTGTCCCATCTGCCTTTACCAGAGCAAGGAGCCACCAGGAGCTGCTCCCCCAGCTTACCACTGACTTGCAGCCCCTTCTCTGTGACAGACATAACTGCATTGGTTCAGTGGTCAGGAAAGTGTGTGCCTTGTGCTGAGTAAGCAGGCGGATGCTTGTGCATGTGTGTCTTTACTCTAGGCTGGATCAAGCGTTGTCTCAGTATTTTGGACAAATGGCCGCAACAGCTGGCCAAGAGGAGATCTACCCAGCAATGCCAGCAACCATCAAGAAATGTCCACAATGTAACAAAGACATGGTACTCAAGAGGAAGAAGAATGGCGGGTCTGTTCTGTCTGTGTTCTGTCTTTCTAGAATTCTCCACATGGGTATTTGAGCACTTACTGTATCCGTTTATTGTGTGTCTTCGAGACCTCCATGCTTATCGTTACGCTCAATGTAGTGGGTCTGCAGGGACCACATAACAGGTTGATGAGCTACAGAAGGCTTTGCTGACTTCTCTTAATATTCAGAGTAATGCACTTCATTCAGTAGCCTTTACTTTTGATCAGATTCACCTGCAGGTTCAGAATTGGAATCAAAAACACCATTTGGCATTAGAGGCAAAGACAGTTAAACAGGCTGCTTGGCAGTGCAAGGGGAGAGAATATTTGCCTTTTCCCGTAGCTTCTTCTGTCTC
Source organism: Gymnobelideus leadbeateri (assembly GCA_011680675.1). Lineage (NCBI taxonomy): Eukaryota > Metazoa > Chordata > Mammalia > Diprotodontia > Petauridae > Gymnobelideus > Gymnobelideus leadbeateri. The sequence continues at coordinate 303,981 of WOXC01008520.1, forward strand.
CAGAGAGAGAGAGAGAGGAGAGGAAACACTTAGTAATAAGCACCTGTACCTATGATGTGCTAGACACTAGAGAAAGAAAAAGTGAACCAGCCCTTCCCCTGGAGGAATTTACCTTGTTTCAGGAGATAACACAGACATATACAAAAAATACAAAATATATACCATTAAAACCAAGGTAATTTTGGGTGAAGACATTAGTAGTTTGGGAGGAACAGGAAAGGTTCCATATGGGAGAGGGTGCTTGTGCTGGACTGTGAGAAGCAACGTGGGGAGGAAGTTCATTCCAGACATGGGATACAGCCCCTCTGAAGGCACAGAAACAGGAGAGGGAGGAGCTGTCATGTGTCAGGAGCTGCAGGAAGGGCAATGGGACTGAGCTGCTGAAGAATGTGTAAAGAGGAATAATGTGTAAGGCCTTAAAGGTAAATTGAAGCCAGGTTATGGAGGGCTTTACATGACAAAGGGGCTTAGATTTAATCCAGAGGTCACAGGCAACTGCTGGACAAGTCAGGCCCGTGCTTTAGAAAAATCCCTGGTAGCCGTGTGGAAGCTATGCAGGAGTCCATGGTCAGAGGTAATAAGGATCGGAATTATAATGGGGGCCACAGGAGGGGAGAGCAGAGGGACTGCAGAGGTGTGGAGAGCACATCAGTAAGAACTGGTAATTAGCTATGTGGGGCAAGGGGGAGTGGAGGGGGAGGGTAATTCTGATGTCCCCCACCTGTGTGACTTAAAGGATAGTCATGTATCTCCTACAAAACAGGAAAGTTCTGAAGAGATGGCTTTAGGGGGAAAGATAATGAGGTTTCTTGGGCATTTTGAGTGTGAGGTACCTGGGGCCTTCTAGTGGGAAATGCCCTGTAGGCAGCTGGTGATGCTGGACTGGAATGCCCAAGAGAAACCAAAGCCGCTTATATAAATGTGAGAGCTGTTGGCACTGAGATAAGTCAAGCATGGGAGGTGATAATGTCACAGAGTGAGAGAGTTTAGAGAGAAAAGAGGGCCTGGGACAAAGTCCGGGACTACACCTAAGAGGGTAGGATACGGATGATCCTGCACTGGAGACAAAGAAGAAATACTAACGTCATTGAGGGAGGGTTGGGATTGATAACTTACATTAATCAGCAGTAGTTTATGTTAGAATGAGAATTTGCCCTTTAAATTATTTTTGGTTTTTCTGGTAAAAAATATCTACTAAGATAAGCTTTAAAGAAATAGTCAAGTCATATGGTCTCTAATCTAAGTAAATCTTGAGTTTTTCTGAAGTTTTACATACTAATAGCAGTACCAAGCTATTTCACTTTGCCTATATGTGATAAATAGGTTTATTACACATTATTGTTAGATGTTCAAGATTGGTCCCTATATATCCCATTAAGCATTCTCTCTTCAGAATAATCAGCTATTGTAGTTAATTAGGGAAAACTTAAGTTGCAGAGGGATGACAAATTTCTAGATGTTTGACTCTAGTTTCAAGGTAATTAGGATCTTTTCAGATAATCAGATTGACTTTATTCCACAGGTTCTACCTTAGCTGCATGGGCTATCCGGACTGCCGACAAGCTGTATGGTTTCCAGACTCTGTTCTAGAAGCCAGTAAGGATGAAAGTGTGTGTCCAGAGTGCAAACCACATCCTGTTTACAGGTCAGTCTGAGGAATTAACAGAAGTACCCTCAAAAGAAGCTAATTTTGGGGTTTTTTTTCTTTTCTACTGAAATGAAAATTTAGCTAATTGGATTGCTTTTGGTTTTAATCAAGTAGAGATTACCAGAAGGCCTAGTCCTGGTCCTAGTCCTAGGCCAGGGCTTTCTCAGGAGTGGACACCCAGCCTTGGTAATTAAGTCTCAGCTTTACCAGGAGTTGGGGTGTTAAATAAGGAATAATTCCCTTAATCTTTTGTTTTCTCTACTATGGTAACATTCTCTTGCTTTTTTTCCCAGATATTTGTGTTATTTCCAAGAATAGTTTGGTATTCATTTATTTTTTTATCAGATTTTCAGTCTTGTCCTTTAAAATATGGCAAGGCTATAGCATAGAAAATTGAAACTTTTGAATTTGGATGATTAGGCTGATTTGATTTGCAAATGAATTCAGATTTACAGTTTAGGAACTGCAGAAATACTTAGCAGTCTCTGGTCTTCTAGAAAGGATAAGCTTTGCTATATATGACCAGTTCCAGTTGACATAGGTAGCTGTACTATATCCTGAGGGGTGGGAAAAGTTATAAAGAAAAAATAAAGAGGTATTTAAAGTTAATATCTCTCCTTAATTAAGCAAGATAATCTGTATCCTGGTTTTGATTTTTTATTTCTCTTTTGGAACCAATAGGTTAAAATTAAAGTTCAAGCGAGGAAGTGTGCCTCCCACCATGCCTCTGGAGTTTGTTGGCTGCATTGGAGGTTGCGATGAGACCCTGGTGCAGATCCTGGACCTGAGATCTTCCAGTGGCCCTTGCAGAGCTTCACAGCCAGCAGACCGGCCTACCAACCACTTACAGACCAACCAGTCCCTGAACAGAATGGGCAGCAGTCAGGGCATTTTTTCCATTTCTCCCACAGAACGACAAATTGGACCCCCTAAGCCCTCAGCCAGGCCACTTGTGCCCTCAGCAGCTACTAGGGAGAACCACAACACTGTGATGTGTAACTGTGGCCAAGAGGCCCTCCTGCTCACTGTCCGTAAAGAAGGGCCCAATCAGGGCAGGTACTTCTACAAGTGCAACACGGGCAGTTGCAACTTCTTTCTGTGGGCTGACAGTCAACAGGGAACAGAAATGACCCCTTCCTCAAGAACAAGGACTCCTAGTCATTTCCAAGGGAACTCCACAAATGCTGGAGGAAGGCAAGATAGGTTTGGAAACCATGGCAGTAGTAGCAGCAGTGCCACATGCATGTGCAACCAACCTGCCGTCACACGGACAGTACAAAAGGAGGGGCCTAACAAGGGCCGGCAGTTCCACACGTGCTCAAAACCGAGGGAGCAGCAGTGCGGCTTCTTCCAGTGGGCGGATGAAAACATGGCACCAGGTGAGACAAGTCATGAGTATGGATGGAACCTTTATATTGAAAAACTTTGTGTTATCTTGTTTTTGTGTCTCCTTCCGTGTGTGTGTGTGTGTGTGTGTGTGTGTGTGTGTGTGTGTGTGTGTGTGTGTGTGTGAGACACACACATCTCCCCACCTCTTCTCCATAAACCAAAGATATTCTAAACTTAAGAGTTTCACTACATTTTAATCATGATCAGTGAGAAATACAACAGGAAAGATGCCAGTCAAGAGAGGCACTCACATACTGAATCTTCTAATGTCCTTGCCAGGTGTATTCAATGAACATGGGTTTCCATTTCTGTAAAACGAAAATCCTTCCCCGTGGCACTGTGAGTGCATGGAATTGTGGCCTAGAAACACTTCAGGGTCTGTGGAAAAGGTTTATGTATTCAGAAGTTGGTGTTTGTAAAGCTTATACATCATTACCATTCTAGAGACTAAAAACCTTCATTGTCGTCTCTAAATGTTATTGCTTATAAAAAACAAAACACACTTATCCTTTAAAATCTCTTGTTCCACAAAGATGTCAGTCAGAAACCATTCTCACTAGACCACTGCGACTTTCCTTCCTTAATACCCTGATAACTCAACTTGCAAACTAATCTTTGTTTTTTTCCTCAGGAACTTCTGGACCAGTTTGGTTTGGGGAAAGAGGGCAGGTCCAAAGGTCAGAAGCCAAAAGCAAAAGACCTAGGACTAACTCAGACACTGAGTCTACAACAAAGAGAATACGGAAATGTGGCCTCTGTCACCAGCCTGGACATACCCGGCTCAAGTGCCCTCAGAACAGATGACTGAGGGAGAAGGAGGGGAAGGCAGGGAGTTGTTGCTCTTCTGTTGAGGGAAATTAAAGAGTTTTTAAAAAAAAAATCAACAAGATGACCAAAGAACCCATTTTCATTGGAACTTTGAGAAAGACCCTCAACCTGGAGTCCAGCTTTCTCCTGGCCTTCTTAATTCAGATGAACTGTGGTTTGCAAGGCCCTGGAACAGGCCTGGGATGTACCAGGCTAAGCAGCCTCTTGTCTGATGAAAAAAAGCCCCAGAGCCATTTAGGGGATGCTGTGGAGAGGCAGAGAAGGCAACTCCAACATAATCCTTAAAAATTTGCAGGAGACAGTATTTATGGTATCAGGGAAATCCATTCCTAAACTGCAGAGGAGAAAATGGCCGTTATGCTGGCTTGTACTCATGAAGGTATTCAGTAGGTGAGAGGATGTTTAAACACAAAGCGTTGGAGGCTCTTACTGGCTGACATATGCATGTTTCCCCAGGAAGCTAGCCATGGGTGAGAAGTTAAAATTCAGAGTCAGAGTGCCAAGACTTCGGGTCTGCTTAGACCTCTAGCTTGCTCATGGAGGAACCTTTCTCTTCTTCAGGTGGGAATGCGTTTTTCTATGAGCCTCCATCATTGTAAAGCTATAGCAAATGTGTTGAGAAAGTGGCATTTGGTTTGAAGAGCTGCTGCTTGTTCTGAAACTTTATCTCTAGAATTCTTGTTTTTCTAGTCCAGGAGGCTACTACAGCTGTTGGGCCCAAAACATAGCTTATGTGCCTTAATAAAAAGAAATTCCACCTCTTAACTCCTAGTGTGTTAGCGTGCTGCTGCTTTTGCCTGCTCACTGGGTAAACGTGTGCTGCAGTGCTTGGGAGGAGCACCAGGTGCAGACCGAGCTTTGGTTCTTTAGATAACCAGTCCACAAATCCTGTGGAACTCCTAACATCTGTTTCCAGTTTGACCCCTCCCCAGCCCTGAAACATAGTGTACCCATAGCATTAAAATACTTGAGCCTAACGTCTTTATCAGCTAATTTTCACATTCAGTATCCCAGCTCTTTTTCTATCACACTGAGATACAAGTATGGTAGATATTTTTCACTCTATAGGTGAAGAAACAGATACGGGAAACATATAGACTGGCCAGTCCTAGTTCTGAGCTCAGCCTTTCTGGTTTTGAAATTGGCTCCAACCCACAAATTTCCTTTTAATAGAGAGTGTTAAAAATCATTGCAGTGAAAAATTTTCAGTGAAATCTGCTAAGATTCCCAAGCCCCTGCCAGGGACTAATTAGTTTGAACAGTTTAGTGCAGTACAATTTCAGCGTAAGGACCAAGTTCAATGTTAGCCAGCCATCATGTTCTGCACTCTCATGGTGCCACAAGGAAGGGGACATGCTCATTCAGGGAGGACTCATGTGGAAGAGCAGGCAAAAGGGGGAGTCTGCAAATGTGGGCTCTAGACACGGCACAGCCACTTATGGGTTTTGTGAATTCCAGCAAGTCATGTCACCTCTGTGGATTCTCTGTGTCTTCATCTGTAAAATAGGATGTTTATTTAAGCTTAGATATTCTATTAAGTTTACTGTATACAATTTGATCTATATATTCAAGTCCTTTGTGTGAAAGCTTGTTAGGTTGGATGTCGAGGGGAAGAAAGGATGCTTCAGTGCCACCTGCCCCTCAGGTGGTAGAGAAAAGCCTTTTCCTAATAAATATCCCCAGTCTGAGCTCCTACTTACCTCCTTGCTATTCATCACTAAAGGCACGGAATGGCTTTTCATTCCCACACACTTTCATACGTGTTACAGGGAGAATTGCTGTAGTCCTTCCCTTGGCTTTGGGAGCCATTCTAATCTCTTCAGCTAGGTTCTGGACTGACTTAATGTGTTAGGGTGTCCCAGACTGACTGGCTACAGAACAGCCCATCTCTGAAAGTCAGCCCTAACCTAGTCTTGATGATAAACAAAGGCACTTTATGATCCAGGTATTGTCTGCCCATCAACAAGGCCAGATCAGACTTACAGATGCATCAGAAAGGATCCCCGTCCACCTTGCTGGTAGTTTCTCCTGTAACTAAGCACTGCCAGATTCCTTTGGAGTACCATGTACATGGCCAGGTCACACCTAATGGCACTGGACTGCCATTTCTTCACCTGCAAAATGGGATGACTTGGACTCTACTTAATTCACTGGGTTGTTTTGAGGCAGAAATCTTACAAGTCATAAAATGAGCTATTATTTTTTGCACTGAAATGGGAAGAGGTTGTCTGTGGCAGGGGGCAACTCATTTCACCATCAGGAAAGTGTGCAGTTTGTTTTTGTTTTTTTTTTAGGAGCAGAGATGGATTAACCTTGACAACCTCCTCGTTTTCCACTGCTTTTACCCAAATTGGACAGAGCTTTGTGTGTGACATCTAACTGGGCTTTGGGTAAAGTCCGTGACTACAACAGTTGTTCAGTTAAAGATTCTACTTTTGCTTGACTTGGCTCTACTGTTATTTATAGTAAAGGAAGCAAGCAGTGAACAGACAACAGAAAATAAGCAACTTTTAGTTTCATGCCTTACTCTGCAGGACTTTTTACCTTACACAGCAGGACTTTTCACAGCAACAATGACTTCTTAGCAAACATGCTGCTGGAAGTCAGATGGATGTCATCGCTTTGGGAGGCTATATTCTCATTTCTTCTAATGAAGTCTAATTTTGCTGTTGCTTTGTCTGAGATCATGACAGGTACCTCTGCTCTTTATAAATTCAGCTGAAGCATGATTTGGGTCTTCATAACTACAGGTCTAGCACCTGCTACTTCGCTGCCTCAGATTAAGCTTAAGAAAAATGATAGAAGAATGCCATGCTTTGAATGCTTAAGGAAAAACCCAACCCGTTATCAAGTCAGTGGGGCTACTTAAGTGCTAAAGAATGAAGCTCCTGACTCCCAAATCTGCAACATTTCTAATCAGTTCTCAATTGTGTAAATGTGGACAGAGCTTCAGCACCATGTTGCTAGCCTTATGGTTTTTTTCTTTAGCCACAGTAACCCACAATGACCATCCATTTAAGGCACCTGGCAAAATCTGTAAGGGTGAGAAAGTATCACACTGTAATTACAGATGCCTGAACGAAACCTAAAGGGATACAAGGATTTTGCTTTTTTTTTTTTTTTTTGTGAGGGCAATTAGGGTTAAGTGACTTCCACAAAGTCACATGCTCCGGGGCTGGTGCTCTATTCACTGTGCCACCTAGCCACCCCCCCTTTTTTTGCTTTTTTTTTGGGGGGGGTAAATACAAGGATTGCCAGAGGGAAGCAATAGGTAAGTGGGGTACCATGTCTATTTGCTATAGAGGTAGGTCCTTCCAAGACAGAAGAACTTCAGGTGCGGGCATATAATCGTTCATTTAGCCCAGTCTTAAAGGAAATCAGAGCTGAAATGAAACTTCAACGTCACCTTGTCTAAAACCTCCCTCTTTACTCATCTGGAAAAGTGAGGCAAATTGACTTTTGTGTCCTGCTGGGTAGCAGTAATTCTGCAACATCATAAATGGCTGTGTGGAAAAACGAGTCACTTGCATACAAGAGATTCTTTTTTCTCCTTTATTCCCTATCACATTCTTTGAGAAACTGACTTCTTCCAGCAGTGGGAGAGACCAGAGATACCTTAAGATGACAAGCATTTCAGTCCTCAGAGGAAAAAAACCCTCCCCCTCTGATAGCCAAATACCAACTGTAACCAACTGAAAGGAGTCACATATTAACTGTGGATAATACATTTTGGCACACAAATGACCTGGTTTTGAAAACAAGGCCTCTTTGAAAATGGTTCATTTCTGTGTAATGCTCTTAATACCCAAATTAATTTAATAGCAGCCACTAGAAAACATTTCTTTTTTCAAAGGCAAGACACACAGCATCAAGGACTTCAGCTCTTGGCCAGGGGCCATCTCACAGTATAGAAATTCCACTGGAGAAAGCTCTGTCTGAAGGAAGATGAGATCTCCCCAGACCAAAGCATGCAAGAGACTCTGGCTAAATGACCTGCTGGTAAAAGCTGGCCAGAGCCTTTTAAGCAACACAAAACCTGCTTTGGCATTAAATGTTTACTTCCTTCAGAGAGACTTAGAATACTTTGAACTCCTTGCCCCTCAGGCAAACTATACTCTAGTCTTTACTGTCCCCAGAAAATCTGGAGCCTCAATCACTATAATAAATAGTCACTGGAACAAATAAATAATTTTCTCCTGGGTTAAAAAAAGATCTAACTTCCTTCCCCTCCCATCACTCTTCAGGATTTTCATATAATCACTTCAGTGCTGGTGCCATAATGTATTTTGTGACCAAGTGTTTTTCACTTGTCCTTCAGTCCCAAGGGGCCAAGTATGGATTTGGGTTTTTGATAAGGGGAAAGGGAGCCTCCCACTTAAGACAGAGAGGCTGTTCAGTCTCTGTCCAAGACTCAGGGCTTTGTCCTTCCAAAAGGGGCTGCCCCAAGGGAGAGAAATCGAGTGAAGAGACGAGGCGGCCTGGTCACCATCTACTGAATCTGGCTGACTGCTCACTGTGGGACACACAACCCTAAGTCTATTCCAATCCATGCCCAAGACAGCTGCCAACTCTGTGCTTAAGAAACGTACCCTCTTTATTTCTCCAAAATGTCCACCTTGTGCTGGATAGAAAAGAAGAGGAAAAACTCTCTACCTGTCCCCTTAGCCTTCCAGAGCTGAAGGAGCTAAACATTTAAAAAACTCTTCCAAGATCCCATTTCATCCTTCCTATGACATCTATGACAACAAGAGCTCGGGCGCCATCACGGCATTATACAGAGTAAAGCCCATGTCGTCTATCTCCTCTTCATGCAGACTGCCAAAAAGATTGATGTGCTGATTGAAATAGCAGGGGAGAGAGCCCTCCTCCAAGTAGCCGATGAGCTCCATGATCACCTGCTGGAAGCGATCCGCCAAGGACTCCTCGGCCCAGTCTGTCTCTGTCTCACTGAGGTGTAGGATGACATGTGCCAAGTGACTCACGCTCAGCCTGCTCAGTGAGGGGTGGTTCCGGCAGATGCCCTGCAGGAGCTGCAGACAGAGGCGTCGGGCACCGGCATCGGCCCCATCCAGCTCGAGCAGCTTGGAGACCTCAGCCTGGTAGAAGTCCTGCTGCCAAAGGTTTTCCAACAGTCCTTCCTGAGGCTTGGCCAGCAGGGCTCTGTCCTCACTCTCAGCAGTGGGGAAGATGACAATTCTGAGCTCCAACTGGTCATGCTGAACCTCCAGCAGGAGCTCCTCCGAGACCACCCCCGGGCGGATGAGGCAATCCAGCATGCTGCCAATGGCTGGCCAGTTGACAGAGCCCACCAGGACCTTCCGGAGCACCTCAAGTATGACACTGGAGGAGAGGTAGCCACCTACTATGAACCGGTCCCAGGGGCTACTCCCTCGGGGAAAGTACTCCAGCTGAGTCCTTCGAATCACCCAGTAGTACGGATCATTGGCAATGGTGTCTTCCCCAGGAATGAAGCTCCACAGGTCGGGCTCTAGCACCAGTGGCACCAGCAGGCACACACGGTCCGGGGCCACGGCCTGCAGCCCATCATACAGGGTGCTGCTTGGAGACAGATCCCCGAAAGGCAGCTCTGGGAATTTACTGCGCAAGAAATTCTGCAGCTCGTGGGCAATGTCATTTGCCAGCTGTTTGGCCAGGGTGATGTCAGATTCAGAGACAACCACACGGTTCTTATAGTACATGAGGAGTCTCTCCTGCAGCGTAAGGCATAATGGTGTCGGGGAACTGGGGCTGAGTTTGGATACAGTCATGGCCACAGGGTCTCCAGGTGGTTCTGGTTCTACAGAGGAGAGAAGGGAAAAATCAGGTTGTGCACACCAGTATTAGACCAAGACCAAAAGAGGGTCCTTAAACCACACACATTCCATCCTGACCATAAGAGATTGTGAAACTCAAAACAACAGAGATAAGCTATAGGACCGGGGAACAAAACACAGCCCCAAAGTACTTTTCCCCCATTTGTCCCATTGGTAAAACAGATTAGTACCCAGCCTTTCAAAAGGAGGAAAGACTTACAAAGAAACTTGTACAATGTTCCCCCAGTGGCCATCACTAGGGTCACTCAGCTCAACAGTGAACTGTCCTGTCAGTGAAAGAGGCAAGAACCAACCTTGCTAGACTGTCCTGGGAAGACTACCATGGCCTGAAGATCCCTTTCCTTGCCTACATCAGAAATACTATGTTTGGAACAGTCCTACAGTTTAGCTTTGAGCAGCAGCTTTCAAAATGTGGTCCAGGAACTCCTGGGAATTCCCAAGAGCCAAACTATTTTCATAATAATACCAAGGTATCTTAATGTAATTAACATGGTAAATATTGATAGCTTGAACCCACATAAATAAAAGCTCTTTGGGGGGGGGGAGTTAGGATAGTAGAGATTCTCTATTTTTAAAAAAAGTTTTGAAGGGGCTTAAAGGGTTCCTGAGACCAAAAAGGCTGAGAATCACTGGATCTGAGTCTAATGGCAGCTCCTACAAGGATTCAGAAGGGAAATCTCAAAAAGGTCCCTGGGAGTCCAAAGACTCTGCCATTTAATATGTGAACTTTCTAAGTCCTATGCTGTTTCAAGGATTCAGTTTCATCCTCTAAAACGAGGGCCTAGACTAGACTATAAATATAATTTATATTTATAAAACACTCTATAGAAGGCAGCAGAGTCCACAGTGGGAAAAGAACCAGGCTGAGAGTCAGGACTAGGTTTTTAATTCCAGCTGTAACACATACTAGCCGTAGGACCACAAGCTAACTGCTTTGCTCTGCTCTTCAGTTTCTTCATCTATAAAATGTAAATAACCCGCGTACGACTACATGATGGGGCTGTTGTACAGAAAGCATGTTTCATCTGTTTTTACTGACAGCATGTTTTTGTATCACCTCCCTTTCCCAATACATCTCTCCCATACCTAGTGAGCTCCTTAAAACAAAGAATGAAAGGGGCGACTAGGTGGCACAGTAAATAGAGCACTGGCCCTGGAGTCAGGAGGACCTGCGTTCAAATCTGGCCTGGCCTCAGACACCTGACACACTTACTAGCTGTGAGACTTTGGGCAAGTCACTTAACCCCAATTGCCCACACACACACACACACAAAAAGAATGAAAACAACAAAGTAAACATGTATATTGTGTCTGACAGTCTATATAACATGCCACACCCAGTTTCTCACTTCTGAAGAGGCACGTGTTCTCAACGCGGTCTAAATCTGGTTTTAAAGGCATTCAATCTGTAAATCTGAAAAAGCTACATAGACATGAATTATTTAGAAAGTCAATCCTTAGAACACCCTTGTGAGGTCGCCAACGAATGACTCACCTGTGCTCCAGATTGAAAACAGAGTGAGACTAGCCGCCAAGGTCCCTCTCAGCGTTGACACCCCAGGATTCTCAATGCCCACCACCCAATACAACAACAGATTCCCACCTGACTCTCATTTCCTGGCCAAAAGGCTACAATCCGACAATAAGAAAAAAAGCCAAAAGGAAAAGGGATGTTTTAGAAGGAGTCGAAGCCAACCTGGGACCGGAGGAGCCTGGGCTGAGGAAGGCTGTCGCTGGTTGAGGTCGTCCCGTCGCTGCTTTGGCTGAGCTCTAGTTGAGGCCGTAAGCAAGCTCAGCTCCTGCCAACTTTCCTCAATGGACTTCTGCTCAGCCTTGACATCATCCTTGTCCGGTGGGCTGGTAGCACGGTCAATGAGCTGAAGGACACACAGTCAGAAATGGGCAGGAGGAAGAGGAAACCGAATCTCTGGGAATCCCTCATTACCAGACAGGTAATGGACAACTTGGAACATGCTACCTCTGAAGTGGCTGATACCACACTGCCGACAATAATCATAGCTAATGCATATACAGCATGTGTAAATACACGTACACACACCAACACACGTCTTAAGGTCTGTAAAGTATCTGAACTAGCACCTCATTTGATCCTTACAACAACTCTGTGAAGCAGGGGCTATTATTTTATGGATGAGGAAACATAAGCTAAGAAGGGAAGTGATTTGCCCAGGGTCACACGACTCAAATCCTGTATGAAGCAGGACTGAATTCAAGTCTGCCTGACTCAAATTCAGCACTCTATCCACCGTTCCACCCACCCGCTACAGCCCAGGTTAGGGGTTCATCTCCTTTGCAGCGGGTGCCCCCTGGGGCTCTTGAATGGTGAGAGAAAGGGGAAGATGGTTGTGATTTGCTATCTATGAGCTCCACCCAAAGCATTCCAGTTGTAATTCATACTCAAAGGGCCCATTTCTAGAATTTCAGCACTGGCTAAAAAACCCCACTGCCTTCTGTATGAGAATGTTGCTCAGACTACATGTTTTGAGTTGCCTCCATCTACAAGGACAGGTTTGTCATCTACTGGCCACTGGAACAGAGATGACAGTGGCTCCATTAGCTTTGCATTCTAACCCCTGAATAACCAGTCCTAGAATTACCAAAGAGGTGACTCCTGTAGAGCAATAATAGGAGAGGCAATTAGTTCTAGTGGGAGTTGGATTCCAAGACTAACCTCATTTCATCTAACAGCCTAAACATCCAGTCTCAGCCCTTGGTAACCAAGGCTTCTCCAATGGCCACATTCAATTAGAATGTCCTTTCCCCTCTAACACTCCCCTCTGTAGGATACCCTGCCTTCGTCTGGGCAGACATGGCTTGAGGAAGGAAGAAGGGGAGATCCCTTCGTGGAGACTCTATGACAGGTGCTAAGGGAAAAGCCACAAGCAGCTGGACTTCTAAAGTTAGGGCCTTCTTTTGATTCCATGGCTCATCTCCCCTATTCCTGCCATGTCTCTTCTGAGACAAGGCCTTAAAGTAAGCTCTATTCCTGGCCTCACCACCTCAGGCTTTCTGGTTTGGCAGAGGGACAGGAATGAAATTAAATACAGAGGCACCAAATTAGTATGTAGCCTTAGCCACACTTGCTCTGAGAAGGATATCTGTTAGAACAAAGTAGCCCTGAGGGAAGGTGACCTACAGGAAGAGGGGCCAGGAGGCCCTACCAAGTATAGTAAGTGCAAAGCTTGTGTTTGTCCTGGCTCTTCCTTCCTCAGATGTTCATTCAAGTGATGACTGATTGCTGGTGGAAAAGTCAGAAAAATGCCCTCCATCTATACAGGGTGACTCTAAAGACACTCCTTAAACAAACAAAAACTTGACCTCCCCCCCAAAACCAGAAAATAATAACTCATTGTTAAACTGTTCTTAGCAAAGAAGGGGGTGGGTGCTTTCAGGTAGAAAAGTTCTGACTCAATGATCACATTACTTTATAAAAAGGTCACAAAAATGGTGGGCATCAAATTACGTTTTGAGTGTTCTCCAGAAGAGGAGAGAGATTTTCACTGAACTCATCACAATCTCACTCTTGGCCAGAAGCACATGGAACAAGGCCAAAGACGCACACCCAAGATCTGTGGCCTTAGAACTTCTAGTCCATCACTAGCCCTAAGCTCTAATAGAGTCAAGGGATCTAGATCATCCAGACTTAGCAGATTTCAACCACTCACTTAGAAGCCCATCTTCCTAATGTGTCCTTAATCCTTCTAGCCAGAATACTAGGAGATCACAAGAACAAGAGGAACGAGAGCTTCGAGTGTTTAGAAACCCAGAACCTATGAAAGGGCATGAGAAACTCTCTTCCTCATTCAAGGAACTCATAAGGCTGAGGCAGCTTTGGAGTATTCAGAGACAAGTGCTAAGATACAGACTATGACTGGGAAGGTCATACCCTTAGCATCCTGGGGACTAGGTACCCAGGGGAGCCAGCCAGGAGGGATACCCTGTTTCTACCCCCCAGGTGCCCTCTTCAAAACAGGTTTCAGAAGGGCCAAATCACCTCTCCCTGACCCCTTGGTCTTACCCGCTTCACTGCCAGGGTTGCAATACCCAGGACAGCAGCACCACCCACACCTAGCACCAGCCTGGCATTGGCCAGGAGGAAGTCCACGGCACTGCTTAGTGGGTCGTCATCTCGGTGCTTCCCCCTCTTCTGGGAGAACTCTGCCATGATCCACCTGCCGAGACAGGAAAGGGTAGAGGCAGGGCTGGGGAGAGTATACTTTAGAGAGGGGAAGACAGACAGCCATGACTAGGGACTGAGGAGGAGAGAGTACAGGATGTATTACCTTTTAGAAAAGTTTACTAAAGCAACTGGGATAGATTCACTTCCTCCTGCATAGATACAGAAGAGTTACTTGTCCCTCCCTTCAAAAATAAAACTATTGGGTAGGGCTGGAACCAGCCATGGGACAGATGAGAGAAGGATGGCAACCATAAGGCCCCAACACTGGGTATTATTTATGACTTCCCATCCCCACCTAGAGCCCAAGAAGCCTTCCCTCCTACTGGGCCTCCTAGGCCACCCCAAATACCAATGTTTGATTCTGCATTTATATATGTTACCTTCCCATTTTGGATACTGTGTATCTTTCCCAAGACCTTTCTCTGTTCTATGTTCCTCACTCCATCTTCCAAGGCTGAAGACTCACAAAAGCTATCTTAAGCCAATGAACAGGATCAAAGAATACTGAAACCAGTATCAGCACCTTATTAAAGGAAGGGGCCAAATCAGGAATCAGGCACATCCAACTTGTGGTTCAAGTACAAAATCAAACCCTGTTCCCTGATCTCCAAGGACCCTGGGGGCAGAAAATTTTGATTTTATTGAATGTGGTCTAAAATAAGGGGACTGCTTTGGAGGGAGGAGTGATTTTTTTTTTTTTTGGTATTAAAATGCTGACAGATATGTAGATGCCATTAGATTTCTGGTACCTTTGGCACAGACTAGGGAGAAGGAAGGGGGACGGGCTGGCTGGCTCTAAGAGTTGTTCTGTCCCCTCATTTGGCCCTTCTCCTTCAGGAGAATAGGATGAAAGCCAATACTATAAGGAAGGGCTTAAAAACCAACAAAAAAAGTATATCCACTGAGTACCAATATGGGGGGAGAACCTGGGCAACAGCAAGATTAAGTCCCCTAGATGAGAGAATTCCTCATCAAATGAAGAAACTACAGTCCATGGAACTGTCACCCTGGACATTCTGAGGTGAAAGGCTGGATGAGCTGACCTCTCAGGCTCCCTTTCAGCTCTCTTGTGTCCATGACTTACTCCCTCTCAAGGCATCTGTGCCTTGGAGCGAAGTTGCCCAGGTAACCAAATACCACGACCCATCAATGCCAGAGAAATGAATCAGAGCTCAAGCCCTCAAACAAGTATTTCTGCCATGACCCTTGCCTTCCAGACACTAAGAATAGAGCCTGGGAGGCTCTTGTGCGGTGGGGTAAAGGAAGGTAGAACCACTGCCACTTGTTCTCATAAGAGAGAATCATTAATAATTATTTACTACATCAGGACCAAAGTCCTTCCCCTTTTCTACTTCCTCATCCAGAAATCAACCAGTTCAGGAAATTTCTCTTAAGAGATTTACTCAGGCCAAGATCTAATCAGACAGCAAAAGAAATTCTAAGTTTGGGTTGATGGATGTATCCCTGCTCACTGTCTTTGCTCACAAATAGGTGTAGGGAGAATGCTGATTCTCCCTAGTATCAAGACTGGTGATACAGAAATTGATGACTATTTGACCAAGATTTGAGTGATCTGAGTCAAGTGCCCCAAGTTCCCCCACCTCCCATTTGATTAGCCAATCAGGCACCCTTGGAACACATCCTCTCTGAAGGGTATATAAACAGTGACCCTACTGCCATTTGGGGTCTGTCCCCAAATGAGAGATGGCCAAATAACCCTCCTTTTATTAATAACTTGCTGGCCTTACTAATAAAATGATTAAATTACCCAGAAACTATGTCTCTCGAACCTTTTAAAAGGTCACAACAGGTATTAAGGATCCAAGGTGGGACTGGGACTCAGGCTTTCTGACTGCAGTCAGTGCTCTTTCCACTGTACCATGAGGTCTAAACCTACCAACAAGTGCCCACAGACTCCAGAATAGTGAAAACCTGGATTCTAGTTTTTAGTATTAACTGTGTAGCCATAAACAAGTCATTTCCCACTTTCGGCTGCCTTAACTTCCTTCTCTGTATCATGAAGGGGATGAGTCTAGAACAGTCTTTGAAGGGTTTCTCCAGAAGATAACTGGGAATTTTGCCTGTGGAAAGGTAAATTGTATTTTGAGAGACTAGAGGACAGTGGCAGGTAATTCTAGAAGCTGTATCAGCCAGTCACTCCAGCCCAAGCAGCTCTCCCACCAGTCAGGCCCCTGTTCCACACAGGCACACAGACTTTACTTCAGAGGACGACTTCTTATCAGAAAAGTTCTAGTCTCCCTTGAAGTGACCTACCGGGCCATTCCCATTCCCTGAATGCCCAGAGGAGTCTCTGCAGGTAAGGCTGGGGAGGAGGGAGCCAGGCTAAGCCCAAGCAGGGGTTTTAATGTCACCCCGGGGTTCATCAGGACAATCGGGCTGTGAGTATCCAATTCCACACAGTGCATTTAAACAGCTCAGCCACCGACCCACACAATTCAGCTGTTGGGCAAGAGGAACTAGACAGTGTGGGACCCACAGGAATTCTGACTGTCCCAGTTAAAAATAAAGCTGACTCTAGCAAACACTTCCAGACAACAAATGGAGCCCTCTTCAGTGTAATGGACTGAACTCCTCCCAGCTTTACTCAGAGTAGCTGCCTGACCCGGGGAGGTTTACAGCCCCTTCTCAGGACTTCATTTCCCTTATAGTAAAATGGGTGGGTCCTATAGAGCAAAAACAGGAATCTGATAACACGCTCTCTAAGAATTAAGTCTAAGATTTTAACGACTCACCTAAGAACTGGAGGGAGGCCTGACCCTTGGGCCCTATTTCCACCCGAACCACCCTCCCATGACCCAAGTAATCCCTACCTCCTTCCCCAACCCTCCTCCACAAACGCAGGGCCACGACCACCCCAAGTGCCCCGGGGAAGCCTCCCTGCCCGCGCTTTGGAGACTGGAGTCCAGGAAAAGCAGGGTCCTGCACCCCGGAGGGAGGTCTCGCTTTGTGACCTTGGGCAGGTCCCCTGACCTCTCTGATTTCGGGCTTCCTTGCAGGTCAAACTGTCCCAGTTCTGGATCTATGCTCTTCCCAAGATCCCTCTTATGCCCACTGCCCCTCTTGAGCCCCTTGGGGCCCGTCCGGGATGCTTGCCCCCCCCCATCCCCCTGGGCACCGGGGCCGCTCGGGCAGTGGGGGTCGGAGAGGGCGGCGGGAGCATCATTCGCAGCCTCGGACTCCAGCGGGCCGGCGCAGGCGCAGTCATGGCGGAGGCTCCCTCCTCTCCTCCCCTCCCCGCCGCCAGGCCGGGGACAAGGACCCCCAGTTGCGAGGAAAAGCTGAGCTCTGTCCGCGCACCTGCAAACCACCCCCACCCCCCCCCCCGCGCCCCGGAACGGCCCCGGGCGTCCGGCGTTGGGGCCCCGCGGGCACCCGAAGGGCCTTCCTACCTGCACTGCTGCTTCACCGCATCACCTGGGAAGAGAAGGCCCGGCGCCCGGTGAGTGCCCGTCCTCCGCTTCCTCCTCCTTCTCCCCTTCACTCCCACCTCCCCCTCCTCCGCTCCCCCCAACTCCCACACCCAGGGCTGGCCCCTCTCTAACCTCCAGTTTTCTCTTCCCAGCGCGCAGCCGCAAACCCGAAACTCAGGGGGCGGAACCCTGACGCTCGGCGCGGTCCTGACTGACTCCTTATGCGTCCAATCAGAGGCATGCCGTCTGGTCCCTCACGTTCCAAAACAGACCTGGGAAAGGCCAGTCTCCCGGAGGCCACGCCCCCCCCTTAACGGGCCTTCCCGGACGGCGAGGCGTCCCCGGCATGCGGGGGCGTGTCTTTGGCTTTAAAGGCGCAGGATTCGGGGACCGGGGAAGCCGGTAGGGATTCCGGCTTGGAATTCAGCCGCTTCCACACCAGGCGGAAGTGGCCATTGTGATGAATACCGTTTGTGACGTCACCGTTAAGCCTGGAGCACGTGGGAGTGGGAGGAGCCAGTCAGTAGGCCTTGGGCGGCGTGGTGACTAAGGGGGTGAAAGGGCAGGCCCCGGAGGGCCGGTTCTGGAGGCGCTGCGGCCATGCCCTGGGCCCCCGGACCGCTCCAAGCCCCTCCAGGGCCGGGTCAGGCTAGTCAAGAGCGTTTACTAAGAGCTACGCCCTGGAGACGCCGAGAAGGGCAGAAAACCGGCCCCTGCCCTCGAGGAGCTCACAGTCTAAAGTGGGGAGCGCCAGCATTAGGGAGAGCTGGGAAGGGGGGGTTCAGCAGAGACTTCGGGGAGGCCGGGAAGCGGCCGGAGAGGGAGAGAATCCGGACAGAAAGCGGAGCATCTCATGTGGTTTAAGGAGCACCGAGAAGGCCGCGTCCCTGGGTGGTGGAGGGAGCTTCCCTATCAGGAATCCCCAGGCCGAGCTTTGGGGACCCAGCTGGGGCCCTACCCACAGGAATTGGACCCGCGATCTCTTAGTCAAAGAACACCGATAGAAGGTGGGCGGGATTCTGACCCCCCCCCCCCCATGGGCCAGACTCTTAAGGACTCTAAGTATTGGTCTAGCTAATGCAAGCAGGCCAGATTGGGTCCGAGCACTTTCTTGGAGGTAAAATGGATCTTACATGTAGGAATATTGTGGGAAGGATCTCGGAGTGGCCAGCAGGCTGGGGTGAATGGAGGATGAAAGCCAGGGACGTGGAGCAAGAGAATGGGGTCTACATAGGAGTAGCTAGGGATGATCCAAAGGTTGGTTGGTTGTTGTCCTTTGTTCTCAAAGAGGATCAGAATGACATCTCTATGTGAAAGTCAGGTTTCATTGTGTCCAACTGTGGCTGATCTGACCAATATGATGACCTCTGAATACTCTGCCACAGATCAGGCACAAATAGTCCATGTGAACATTTGGGGTGGATTCTCCAAATTTGCCTTTGAGCTGTTTCAATTCTGCTTTGCTTGTACAGCATGGCACCTTCTCTGATGTGGCTGCGCCATGGTCCCATGCCATCATCTCCCATGTCACACAATTCCAAAGTTCAAAAATCCAGAGGTAACAGATAATGGAAGGCTGGGCAACAGAGAATTGGGAGATTGGGGATAGGCCATGATGAAAGGCCAGTTGAGAGGATTACTGGGATGCCTCAGGTGAAAACCAGAGACTTGACCATATGGGGAGGGGGGTCCAGAGACTGTACTAGTCAGGTCCACAAAATAAAAAAAGTTCTCTTACCATATGCTGCAGACAAGACATCTACCTCCCCTAATGTAATGGTTTGTTAACTCTATTCTCTCCTTTCTGGGTCGGTGTTGTAAGGCCAACAATGCTAGGCCTTTTCAGGTAAAAGATGTGGATAGTAACAACCTAGACCACTGCTATCAATGTAAAAAACAAATTTCTGAAACAAGCTTGCCCCTCCACTAGGATTGTGGGGAGAAACTTACTGTTCAGGTAAAGGTTTGGGACCAATCTCTGAGGATCTTTCCTTTGGTGAGAGTCTGTGATACTGAGATCAAATCCTGACCCCATGCAAAACCTCATACAAAGGCCAGAGTGTATCTGTGACTCAAAGAACCAACTCTTAAAAATACATTTATATTGTTATTGTTTTCTTTTGGTTTTTTATCACCTATACTTTTCAGTTTATATCCTTCATTTCTCAGAGAACCACCCTTTATAGTACAGAATCAAAAAGAGAGGAAAAAAACAGTTAATCAAAACAAACCAAGACAGGGAAATAAGTCTGACATTATATGCAGTGTTCCATACCCATAATCTTGAGAATCTGTAAAAAAGTAGAGTTACTTTCTCATATTTCTTATTTGGGGCCAAGGTTAACATTTAATTTTGAATCTTTTGTTATTTTTTCTATTTTCAACATTGTAGCATACATTCTAAAGAGGGAGAGGACAAATGCATGTAAAAATATATAGTGTATATAATATGAATAAATACAAATATATACAAAGTAATTAACTCCAAGGTAGTTTGGGAACTTGGGCATTAGTGGTTGGGGGAATCAAGAAAGGCTTCATGCAGAAGGTGCTTGAACTGCCTCTTAAATGAACCAAGGGTCTCTAATTGACAGTTAGAAAGAGACTAAATAAATTCTAGACATTTTAGACATGTGGAGCAGACAACCAGTACTGATTCAACTTTCCCTCCAAGTTAGCAGCAAACTGTTCCAGCTCAGAGATGAGCTCTAATCTGTTGACATTAATTCTTCTGATAGTCATTTTGCCTTGGGGATGCCCCTTTTGTTGAATGTGAATATTTAGCTTGGAGAGGATAAGTCTATGGTCAGTCCAGCACTCTGAGCCACACATTGCCTTCATCACTTTCACATCGTCTGTCTCTTCTCCTTATAATCACACAGTCTATTAAATGTCAGTGTTTGCTGCAAGGATGCATCCAAGAAGTTATATTGCCTTTAGGTAAATGGAATACAATGTTTGTGATGAGAAGGTCATGAGATGCACAAGTCTTCAGTAATAAGTGACCATTGCTGTTGCTGGAGTTTTCAACTCCATTACTCACTAGGACTCCCTGCTAAGTCTGGTAGTCTCATAGTCATTGCCAGCAGTATTCTTGCCAGAGTCCTCCTTAATAGACTGATCCTTCACCTGGAAAATGGTTATCTAACCTGAGAGCCAGTGTGGCTCCAGAAAGGGCTGAGGATCGATTAATATATTGTTTGCTGCCCAGCTAGTTCAGGAGAAATGCCAGGAGCAAAATAGAGGTCTGTACACAACATTTGTAGATCTGACCAAGGTCTTTGATACTGTCAGATGTGAGGTCTTATGGAAAATTATGTCAGAATTTTGTTGCCCTGAGAAGTTCATCAGCATTGTATGTCAATTTCACAATGGCATGCTTGCTCAGGTTTTGGATAACGGACAATGTTTTCGTGCTTTCCCAGTCACCAATGAAGTGAAACAAGGCTGTGTGCTTGCTCCCATGCTTTTTAGCATGATGTTTTCAGCCATGTTTTCAAATTCTTTCAATGAGAATGAACACAGCATCAAGGCCAGCTACTGCACTGATGGTAAATTCTTCAACTTGTAAAGGCTACAAGCCAAGACTCCGAGGGAGTGTTGGTGCATGCTGATGGTTGTGCACTCAATGCAGCCTCTGAAGGGGAGACACAACAAAGTATGGATCAATCCTCTGCTGCTTGTGCTAATTTTGTCCTAACAATTCATACCAAGGTGTTTCATCAACCACCACCACACCATCCATATATATAACATTCTATATATAACCATCGATTATAGCAAATGGAGAAGTTTTGGATGCTGTGGATAAGTTCACTTATTTTGGTAGTATACTTTCCAGGGATGCACACGTTGATACCGAGGTTGATACATGCATTGCCAAAGGTAGCTCTGTTTGGGAGGCTCCAAAGGAAAGTGTGGGAGAGAAGAGGTATTGGATTGACAGCCAAACTGAAGGTCTACAAAGCCATTGTGCTGACGTCATTGTTATATGCTGGTGAAACCTGGATAGTATAACAGCGCCAGGCCAGGAAACTGAATCACTTCCATTTGCATTGTTTTAGGAAGATTCTGAAGATCACCTGGCAAGATAAGGTACCAGACACTGAGGTCCTTTCTCCAACTAAGCTGCCAAGCATTCAAACTCTGTTTCAGAGAGCACAATGGGCTGGCCGGCCACATTGTTCAAATACAAAATATATGCTTGCCAGAAAAACTGTTTTATGAAGAACTCACACAGGACAAGTGTTCACATGGCAGTCAGAAGAATGGATACAAGGACACTCTCAAGGTCTCTCTTAAGAACTTTGGAACTGATTCTGTGAAATGGGAGACACAGGCACACCATGCCTGATCAGAGAAGGTGCTGTGCTCTTTGAGCAAAGCAGAAGTGAAACAGCTCAAAGGAAATACAAGACGTGCAAATTTAGAGAAAATTTGATACCAAATGTTCACTCGGACTATTTGTGCCTAACCTGTGATAGAGCATTTTGAGCTTGTATTGGTCTGTTCAGCCACAGTCAGACACACTGAAACTTGACTCTAGCATAGTGATGGCATTTTGGTCTTCCTTGAGAGTGAAGGACAACAACCAAGAAACCTGAGCATTTGTGATGCTTGTATTGACAAGCGGGCCAGACTGAATCTGAGCGCCTTAATGGAGACAAGATGAATTGTATATACTTAAAAACTGTGGGAACAGAGAAGGGATCTAGATGGAATTAAGGGAGTGGCAGCCTAGGTTGGGGCCAGGTGCAGGCAATGAAAGGGCAATTAAGGATAAACATCAGGGACCTGGGCCAAGTGAGAAAGTCCAGGGGGTTTTCCTTTTTGGGGTCCAGATCCCATCCCCATCACTACCAAAATTAATTTTTAAATTTAGTGTTATACCAATCAACTATCAGGATTAGCTGCTGTCAAATTATGGTATGGACTCCCATCATTGTACCTTGGCAGCTTTCACCTTGCAGTGTTGGAGATTCTTTATTAAAGGGAGAGGGACACAAAGAGGAGGCAGCTCCATCCTAGCAAAAGCTAGGAAGTCATACTCTTTGCCCTTACACATTTCTCCGTAGTGGGCTAATAGGTGATTATAAATCACAGGTTTTATAATCTCAGTTATGGGAGAAATTTGTCCTCTTTGAGTTTGTGTAACAGGTTACTATTGTTGAATAAATCTACCATGATGCAGAAATTATTGAAGTAAAAACCTATGTTTTATTATGCTTAAGCATAGGTTCAGGTGGTGAAAAGTAACCCTGAACCCAGATTAAAGTTTCTGACAAGCCTTTATAGAGAAAATTACATCAAAGAGACAGAAATAATTTTTTAACACATAAAAATGTTTATGGCCTCATATCATAAAGATCACACAGGCATAATTAAATAGATATATTATCTCGTGCTTCCTTCAATTAAAGTTAAACTAAGTCAGAACAAATTAATACAGACTTAAGTTACTGATTAAAAACACTGAGTTTGCAAAATCCTATATTTATTTACAAAATTATAAAACTGCATTTTAAAGAAGTCATAATAAGCTAGTTGAGGGGAAAGGATTTATTTACAGGTCACAAAGATAGCGAAAGGTTTAGCATGAGGGAAATTCTTACACAAATAAAATCCTTTGGGAGGTTTTTAAAGATGCTATATTCCCTTTGGTTTCTTATCTCAAAAATGTCAAAAGTCATCCCTCAATACTATTATTCCATGAGTCAGGTTTTAGCCAAGTGAGGTTAATATTAACAGGAAATAGGCTTCAGTTAGTCACATAGTCCACACAAGGAAAACAAAAACGTATCATCACACCTCCAAAAAATAAATTACCTGAAAAGAGGTCCTTTCTTGATAAGAATTGCTGGAAAAACTGTAAAGCAGCCTGCAGAAATTGTTTTAGAATAATTCGATTATTTTAAGGAAAGTTCAGTTGTAGGGTTTGGCTCAAGTGACAATCAGTAAACAAGTATTTATTAAGTGCTTATTATGTAACAAGCGAAGTGCCTTGTGCTGGAGTTATAAAGAAAGACAAATACCCATCCTCAGGCAGCTTATATTCTAGTGGGGAGACAACATGTAGATAAATTGCTAAATAAAAGATATATACGGAGTAGATGTAAGATAACATTAGAGGTAAGGCTTTAGAAGATGGTGGAGGGTGGGGACCTGGAAAGGCCTTTTTAAAAGGTGGGATTGGAGCTAAGAAATCAGGATATTTCACTACTCTGTGGTACTGCACCACTATAAATAGATTCCCTGGGATACCAGAAAAGCAGATTGGAATGGCCACCATTTACGATAATGAGGTTGAGGGAAGTAGAGCTGGGGAGCAGATTATCTGGGGTGTACCATCAGCTAACTTCCTATTTTGATGATGTGCTAATCAGCTGTTTCTGTGCTGCTGAAGGAATGCAAATACTTCCAGCAGAGAGAAGCCTGCTGGAGAGATTTACTTTGCCCTTAAAACTACACCAGCTAGCAGGTAGCTTACTTATTATTTATTCTACCACCTATAACATTATTGAAAACCAGGATAAGAAAGTTGTCTAGAAGCTAGTAAGCCCAGAGAGGGAAACTACATATATCCTTTGGGATGGAAGATACCACCAACTTATAGGTAAACTGATGCCCAGAGAAGGGAAGCAGTACCCCAGGTCATAAAATTAGTGCCTCTGTTCAACTAGGAACTGAGGAAAGGATAAGTATAAATGCTTAAATGTGTCTGTGAACTCATCAGTGTGGACTTTCCTTCTAACAGTGCAGATGGCAACCTATTCACATTTGCCTATCCTGTGTGACTGGTCTATATCTTGCCATGAGATCATTACAGGAGGCCAACCCAAACATTCTGGAGAAGAGGGTGTATTCCCCCGTTTTTCCTGTTATCTGAGGATGTTAATAGAGCACTTTGGCTTGCTCACCTTGTTCTCATCATATTTTTCTTTTCTCTTTTTTTAAAGAATGAGGTTATATCTGTTGTCATATATTTCAAGGAATCTTGAATAATTTTGACTTGTGGATAGGAGACCCTTTTTTGGAATACAGTCTTAAAGCCCATGTTTTGTTTACTGAATCAAATGCCCCTTTTGTTTTTTTTTTAATATTTTTTAAATATTAAATTTTTTTGAGTTCCAAATTCTCTCCTTCCAGTCCCTTTCCCCCCATTAATAAGGCAAGCAATATATCAATTATATGTGTGAAATAATGCAAAACATATTTCCATATTAGCTGTGTTGCAAAAACAAACAAGCAAGAAAAATAAAGAAAGTGAAAAATTATGCTTCAGTTTCTACTTAGTCCATCAGTTCTCTGGAGGTGAATAGCATTTCATCATGAGACCTTTGGAATTGTCTTGAATCACTATATTGCTGAGAATAGTCATTCACAGTTATTCATCGTACAGAATTGCTATTACTGTATACAGTGTTCTCTTCACTTTGCATCCGTTCATATACGTCTTCCCAGATTTTTCTGAAACCATCCTGCTTGTCATTTCTTTCCATGTCAATTATATACCACAACTTGCACAGCCATTTCCCAATTGATGGACACCCCACAGTTTCCAGGTCTTTACCACCACAAAATGAGCTGCTATAAATATTTTTGTGCATATTTGTTCTTTTCCTTTGATTTCTTTGGGATACAGACTGAGTACTACTAGGTCAACAGATATGCAGTTTTATAGCCCTACGGGGATAATTCCAAATTGTTCTCCAGCATGGATGGACTGTTTCACAGCTCCACCAGCAGTGTATTACTGTCTCTATTTTTCCACATCCCCTCCAGCATGTGCCGTCTTCTTTTTCTGTGATATGAACCAGTCTGATACATGTGAGGTAGTGCCTCAGAGTTGCATTTTAATAAAATGCTTTTTCATAGCAAAATAATGCAGTGGGATCTTGAATTCCATTCATTTTCCCATCAATCTTGTTACAGTAAAAATGTTATTATGCTATTTGCCAAAGCCTATCCTTGGTATATAAATGATTCTCATTAAAACTTCATTTAAGTGAGAAAGTAGGCATATAGGCCAATAGTTTTTCAGTATTAATAAAATAGTTTTGTTTTTTTCCCAACCCCTTTAGTATCTTCCTCTCCTTGAAGTACTCTGATCATATCTTGATAATACCTTGATAATCATGTTGCCTCTAGTATGGATATTCTGCGTGTATACTTGGTCCAATCCAGGTGCTTTTCCTGTTTTTGATCTCTTGACTGACATTTCTACCTCCTCTATAAGCACATCTGGTATTGTGACCTTAGGGACCAAGTGTGGTAGCTTTACTCTCATTATTATAAAGTCATTGATCTAGGGCTGGTCAAAGCCTCACATTACACAGATGAAAGAACCAAGGCCCATTTGGACAAGTTAAATGATTTGCTCAAGGTCAGAGGTGATAAGCATCAGAGGCTAGAAGTATGAGATTTGAACCTAGGTCAGTGCTTTTCAGTGTAAATGCTGCCTACAGAAAATGGCTTGTTATTCACAGCTTTGCAGATCTTTTCCATTTTTCTTTGGTTTATTGTGCTTCCATTTTCACCTTTGAATACATGCTTGAAAGATTTTTTTATTAGCTGGGACTCTTGCCAGGCTTTCTTCAAACTGGTTTAAGTGTAAATACTGGTGCTAAGTGATTTGCTGTTGGAATTATCCCAGAATATCTTCCCCATTATCCCCATGCCCATACAAATGCTCTACAAACAAAACAGAAGATTCACCCTTTTAAATCAGCCCTGAGTTTCCTTTCTTCTGCCAGTGATAGTTTGGAGGAGTCCAGTGTTTCCTTCTCTGATTTCAATATTGAAGGTCAGTTAATAATAACTTGGTATGAATTGAGCATCCAAGAATTTGTCCAGACCTTTTCTGAATTATGTCCTACAGGCCAATCAATGGGCAGAAGGGAACAGCATAGATTCTGATAGTTCTAGTCACACTGAGGGGTTAGTTTCCTTCTTACTGACTCCTAATATCTTTCCTCAGACATTATCTCACCTCATCCAGTAGTCACACATTTCTCCACATGGATTCTGGGAAGCCTTTGTTAATCCATGGAAAGAGATATGATAACCCTCTCATTCTCTCCCTCTCACAGAAATGCTATAATTTGTAATAAAGTTTCAGGCTTCATTAGTGTTTTACTACAAAATATGTTGACTTTTAGAGCTCTGCTGGAGATGGCTTGTTTAATCTCATTTTAAAAAGAGCAACCTGAGTTTAGGACAAGAACCAGGTCTCCTGATTCTCAATCCAGTTTTGTTGTTGTTGGATGGTTTTTGTGTTTTTCTTTTCATATCCTGCCTCATTCCCGAGAGGGATAGTGGCTGAATGGGTAGGAATCGGGATTTCAAAGCTGGTTTTCAAAATAACTCCTCAGAATTAAAGGTGGCCCAATGAAGGAAGAATGACAGTCTCCTGAGGGAGAATTATGGTACATAGGGTAGGTTGGTTACGGAATTTTGTCAGCTGTTAAATGATCTCTTTTGATGAATCAAAGCCCAGCTCAGGAGCCACCTCTTCCATGAAGACCTCCCTGATTTTCCTGGCTGAAAATGGAATTTCTCCCTCTCAAGTTGTTTCTTTGTCATATTCCATGCTGCATCATGCTTTCTTGACACGTGTGGGTGCCCCTGCACTTGGTAGGTACTCAGGGCTCTGCCAGGTGTCTCTTTGGAAAACATCAGTGAGACTGCTCTCGCTGGCATGCCGTAGGGATCCAAGGGGCTGGGCGAGTTAAAAACCTACAATGTCTGCGTTCCACATTTAAACTAGCAGATACAATTAGTTTAATTCTGTTCTTATTTTACACCCCACATCAGAAATTTCCTTTCTTTGCCAAATGACCCACTTGTTAGAAATAAACCCAAAAGGTGTTATCAAAACAAAAAAGCTGTCTATTCAAGCATTTTCATAGTAGCATTATATGTAATTTTTAGAAATTGGAAGAAATCTCAGTATCTAACAATATGGGAAAGATTAAATTGTGACCAAATGATGTATATATAGTATTATAGTCTTAAATAAACATGAAGAAGGCAATAACTGGAAATACCTTTATGAGATAATGCAAAGAAAAACAAAGAGGGGCAGCTAGGTGTAGAAGTGAATAGAGCACCAGCCCTGTAATCAGGAGGACCTGAGTTCAAATCCAGCCTCAGACACTTACAAGCTGTGGGACTTTGGGCAAGTCATTTAACCCCAACCGCCCTCCAAAAAGCAAAAGAAGGAAAACAAAGACCCAGAAGGACAGAGTGTACCCGCCAATATCATATAAGAGGAAAATGTGAGTGAGATTAGTTGGATAAAAAAGAATGCTTATGGTACCCTGAATTTTTATTTTATTTTAATTTTTTTAATTGTTGATATTTTATGTGTGGGAAGTGATCAATTTAAATGTAAATAAATTTGAGGTAAATTTATTTGACATTGATAGTCAAATTTTAGGGGTGGCTAGATGGTACAGTGAATACAGCATTGGCCCTGAAGTCAGGAGGACCTGAGTTCAAATCTGGCTTCCAACACTTGCTAGCTGTATGGCATTCAGCAAGTCACTTAATCCTAATTGCCCTGCCTTCCCCCTCCATAAAGCAAAAATTAAAAAAAAAGAAAATTTTAAAACAATAATAGCTAACATTTATATAGTACCTACTATGTGCCAGCCCCTGTGCTAAGAGCTTTATAATGACCCCATTTTAAAAGATAGAAAAGAATCCTTTGCAATAACCCAACTGGTTTCCTTCTGATATTTTTATTAAGCATGATTTTTCCCCCCAGGTATACTCTGATAAAACCTGGAGATTATTCCCGTAAAGATTTTATTAAAAAAAAAAAAGTAAGGCTATGACTTCTTGCCAATCGATGTTTCTCAATCACTTTTGGGGGGCTTTAACACCATCTGTGATTTTTTTCCATTCATTTCGTATCTTCCCCTCCTTGAAACATCATTCTCTCACTCCTTTCAAGATCGTGAGATTCAAACAGTTTTACTTCTTGTGTCTGATCCAACGTAAGTATCATTCCTACTCCTTTATGTGGAAGACAGTTACCTGGCTTCGAATGGAGTGGCTCCTCTGCCATTGCTGAAGATACTGTTCTAGAAATTGACAACTTTGTTTAGTTTTACCTCCGTTGTCTCTCTGCCAAAGAGACTCCCATCCCTCCAGGGCTGGGCATGCCACAAGAGGATATCTCTTCTGTGCCCGAGACCCTAGGGACCCAAAGCCTCTACTCAAAGGGATCCTGGGCCTTAGGGAGCCAGCACAAGGGACCTGAGCCCAAGGAATTGCCTTTATCAGAGATTCCCGGGCTCGGGGTTGCAGAAACCCCTAAGGGCTGGTTCTTCAAACAACCAGTGACTGGCCTTTTTGTCTGTACATAGCAAAAGTAAGTGGGGTTGGAAGGTGCCCTGGGAATTTGGGAATTTGAACTGGAGTTTGAATTTGACGTCTTCTCGAATTGCGTGACCTTGGGTAAATCACTTAAAGGAGGAAGGGCATGAAGAGTGGAAAAAGCCCTCTCTGTGGAGTCGGAGGACCCACGTCCAAATCCCCGCCCTGAGTACTTTGGTCAAGTCATTTAGCTCACTTCCCTGAGGCTCTCGCAGTTTTCTCGTCTGTAAAATGATGGGACAGGGCTAGCTTAGCCGGAAAAGCCCCCACGGCTCTATACGCTTAGGGGTCTTGCTGTTCGGGCCACGAGAGTCAGTCTGGGCCGGAGCGGGCTTCATGGCCAAGCTCATTAGCTCCACAGTGCGAGCCCTGGCGGTGCAAATTCCACCGCTGACCCTTGGGACCTTGGGGAAGTCACCTCTCGGCCCCAGGAGTCAGTTTCCTCCTCTGTAAAACTAGGACAACTAGGTGGCCTCCAGGGCCGCTTCCAGCGATCGGGGTCTCCGATCCTAGAGCCTCCGCACCGCCGTTTCTTCGCCTGTAAAGAGGGTCGGACCTCCTCACCCTCGTGGTCCTGCGCAGCTCCAGATGACTCTTTGAGAAGGAAGGATTTAGCACGTAGTGCACGGGGTGCGTGGGGCGGGGGGAGAAAGGATCCGGGAAGGTCCGCGGGTCCGAGGGCGCGGCCCTGGGCCTGGGGAGGCCGCGTTTAGCTGTAGGCACCCATAGACATGTCAGCCAAGGTGAAAATCAGGTCTCCTGCCCCCAGGCTCATCTACACCGCCCCAACCCCAGCGTCCCGCGCCCCCAGAGCCCGGGTTCCAGTCCCACCTGGGACCCGTTCTACAGTGGGCGGGCACCTTCCCTGCGCGGATCCTCCTCCCTCCCGGCCAACAGTCTGGAGCTCCCAGCTTCCGGCTTCCTCCCGGGCCTGGCCAGCGCGGGTTAAAGGGGCGGGGCGGGGGCGGGGCGGGCTAGCCCAGCTGAGCCCGCCCCCGCCCGCCCCGCCCCGCGGCCGCCCCACCCCACCCCAGGAACCGTCTCCAGCCTCCGGGAAGCCGCCGCCGCAGCAGCCGCAGCCATGGCCGCCACCGGGGTGCTGCCCTTCATTCGGGGCGTGGACCTCAGCGGGAACGACTTTAAGGTAGGCTTGGGGTGGGGGCCAGGGCCCGGCGGCGCCCCAGCCCCCGGGTCGGTGGGACTGTTTCCAGGCTCCCCATAGATGGGCCCCCTCTCCCTCCCCCTCCCCATGCCCTCCCCATCTAGGATCCGGAGGGGGTGTATTTCACCAGGGGCCGGCGGACCCATGGGAGAACGGCCGGTTTCCTGTCTCTGCCTCCCTCGGTGCTGCGGTGTGGATACTCCGCACCCGAAGGGTCCCAGGACCCTGGATTTGGGGGTGCAGGGCACGTTGGGGGTCCAGACCCCGTGCGTTACAAATGAGGAGACTGAGGCCTGGGGAGAGGCGTAAGGGCTTGCTCCGAGTCCCTCGGGGTAGCAGTTACAGAGCCAGAATCGAACCCAGGACCTCTGGCTTCAGACTGGGTGCATTTTCACGGAACCGCCCAGCTTTGAGTGACCCTCCGTTTCCACCCCTTAAGGTGCCCGGGTGCCCAGGGCCGCTCATTTAGGGCGGTAACCACCCAGTGGGAAGCACCCAAGCCCAGAGTCTGGAACATCCCAGCTGGGAGGCTTTGGGGAGATAATCGGGGAAAGGGACCGGCCTCCCCGGAGTGGGTGAGCGGGCTGACGGCAGAGATACACTGGAATCCAAGACCCTTGCCTTCCCAGCCCAGGGCTAGATGCCCTGCTCCTCCGGAGAAGGGTCTATGCCTTCTTTCTGTCCCTCATCTGGCTCTCATCCAGCCAGGCCCGCAGCCCAAGCTCCCTCTGCCCCTATTTAAGTAACCTCACTTGGTAAGGGACTTTTAAACGGGACCCCCTTATCTTGTCCTGTCTCAGGAGTCCTCAGCCCGCGCCCCGCACTGAGAGACCAGGTGGCCTTTTGAGGACGCTTCTCACCATTATCTCTGCTTAGGAATTTAAATTTAAAAATTAGCCCAGACTTTTAGTTCAGCTGTAGCCTATTACCTGGGAGAAAAATTGATCGTCAGGTGCTGACTCTAGGCAGGGCACTTAATCTGAGGCTCTTGTGGGGAGCCAGGAAGACTGGATAACCAGATAGGATGGAAGCCCTCTAAGGGCTGGGAGTTTTCATTTTTGCTTGCCTAGCACACAGGTGCTTCATAACTGCTTGCTGATCAATCAGTTATTGACTAATCAGGGCCTGAAGTGGGGAGAAGTAGGTCTGGCCATTGCAGGGACTTGGGGTATTATTGTGTGTGGAGAGACTTGCTTATAATCACTGGGCCTCAATCATTTCTTCCTCTGTGGGTCAGAGGGGTTCTGAGGTCTCTTCTGTCCCTGATATTTTGTGATATTTTGTCTATTACACAGACATATTTTTCTCTTTCCTCCCTGAAATAATTACCTGTCAGCCCACTAGGGAGGAATGTGTAAGGGTCACCTTAGAGGCCTTCCAGCCTCTGAGTACAATAATCTCTGGTCCTGTGGTGTTGAGTTATTAAAATATTGATGTGACTCAGAGTTGGGATCTGGTGATGCATCTTTTCCCCCTGTCTTGAGATTTGAGAGACTTGAAGAAGAGTATATATGTATATGACTGTTTGTGTGTTGGGGAGGGCAGGTATTGGAGAATGTGTGTGAATCCCAAGATCTGTGTGGATGGGTCTGGGTGTTGGTCTGGGATCCTTGAGTATTGTGTCATGTTCCTCTCTGAGAGGGCCAGAACATGAGCTAAGCCTCAGAGGCTAGCTGAAAAAGTGTGCCTTTCTTAGAAATTGACTCAAGATCTAACCTCATTGGTGTGTGGAATTTCTAACAGCAGAGGGCTTGGGTTAGGTCTCCAGAGGCCCAAAGGTTCAGTGATAGAAGGATAGCATCAGAGGAATGTCTATAAGGACCTCTCAGAGTTCTTTCTGTCCCAGAGACCTGAAGACTTCAAAAGTGTTTTTAGTTTGTTTTTTTTCAGTGTTGACTCCAGATGTAAGGGGCAGTGGGGTGGCACAGTGGAAAGAACACTGAATTTGGAGTCAAAAGTTTGGAGCTCGAATCTTGGCTCCACTACTGGCATTGGACAAATCAGTTAACCTCTCTAGGCCTCAGTTTCCTCAACTCTAAAATGAGGGAGTGGATTAAATTATTCCTGAGATTGTTTCAAGCTCTCCATCAGTGAACCTGTGATTCATCAGAGGTCCTGGGAAGATCGACTCTTAACAGAAATGCCACCATTAGCCGAAGAGACAGTATTAGATTGGGAGCTCCTTGAGGGCAGGGACTGTCTTTTCCCTTTTTTTTGTATCCCCAGCACAGTGCCTGGCACATAGTAGGCTCTTTCTCTCCCGCCACTGAACTTTTCCCTATGGTTTTCTTTTTCTTTTTTCTCAATTACATGTAAACAAAACTTTTTAACATTCATTTAAAATTTTTTTTGAGTTCCAGATGTACTCCCTGCCTCCTTTCCCCTCTCCTTGAGAAGGCAAACAGTTTAATATAGACTATACATGTGCAGTCATGCAAAACATTCCACATTAGCCATGTTGCAAAAGAAAACACAGACCAAAAAAACAGGAATAATAAAGAAAGTAAAAAAGGAATGCCTCCATCTGCATTCATTAAGGATCTATCTGTTCTTTTTCTGGAGGTGGGTAGCAGTTTTCATCATGAGTCCTTCGGAACGCTCCAGCTCTTAATTGATTGATATTTGTTGGTATATTGTTTCCCACTTTAGATTGTATGCACCTTGAGGGCAGGGATTATTGCCTCTTTTTGTATCTTTGTATTTCTTTTGTTGGTCAGTCATGCCTGACTCTTCATGACCCCATTTGGCGTTTTCTTGGCAAAGATACTGGAGTGATTTGCCATTTCCTTCTCCAGCTCATTTTACAGGTGAAGAAACTGAGGCAAACAGGGTTTTAAGTGT
Organism: Gymnobelideus leadbeateri; assembly: GCA_011680675.1. Classification (NCBI taxonomy): domain Eukaryota; kingdom Metazoa; phylum Chordata; class Mammalia; order Diprotodontia; family Petauridae; genus Gymnobelideus; species Gymnobelideus leadbeateri. The sequence goes on from WOXC01008520.1 coordinate 336,697, forward strand.
CTTGCCCTCAGTCACATAGCTAGTAAGTGTCTGAGGCCAGATTTAAACTCAGGAAGATGAGTCTTCCTGACTCCAGGCCTGGCACTCTATCCACTAGCACATAGTAGGTGCTTAATAAATATTGATTGACAGACTGTTGAAATGAAAAGAGTAATGAATTGACATCCTAATTTGGGTTTATCGTCTATGTTCAGTCTCTAGTTCTGGCTTTGCTACTAGCTATGTGACCCTGGGCAAGCCACTTAGTCTCAGGGGTAGTCTCTGTTATATGCTCATAATCTAACAATGAGAGGCATCATGGGCTAGTGGACCGGCCTGGAAGCTAAAAGAAGGGCCAGTCCTAGGGGCAAAAAGACTCAAGTGCTGCTTTTGACCCCTGTTAGCCTAGTGATCTTTGGGTATTCAGTAAAGTTAACCCCTCAGTGCCTGACCACTCTCTCAGATCATAGATTACCAATGAATTTGCTCTGTATCAGTGGAGAGAGTATGCATACTGATGAAATCATAGGCCTGGACCACTTTCCAAAACAAAACAGCCTGCTAATACATAGAGTACTTGAAAGTTTACAGAGCCTTTACCTACATTATCTCACACTGCAGTCTTGTGAGAAGTAGGTCCAATTTTACTGGAGTTCAGAGAAATTTCAATTTAAATAAATGAACATGGTCATGTTCAGACATGATTGAGGCAGGATTTGAATCCAGGCCTTTCTTTCTTTCTTTTTTTTTGCAGGGCATTTGAGGTTAAGTGACTTGCCCAAGGTCACATGGCTAGTTATTGTGTTAAGTCTTTGAGGCTGGATTTGAACTCAGGTCCTGCTGCCTCCAGGGCCAGTGCTCTATTCACTGCACCACCTAGGCGCCCCCAAATCCAGGCCTTTCTGATCCCAAGACTAACAATATCCAGTAGGCTATACAACATCTCTATAAAAGTGATGGGCTGGGCTCAGTGGTCTCCAAGGCTCCTTCCAGCTATAATCTCTGGATATTCCTAGAACTCCCACAGTCACCGCCCTGGTCCCTCACGTAGCTGGTAACAACTTGAGCCAGCTAGCAGAATTTGAGGTAGGACTGAGGTTTAAGGCTGGAACGGGCCTTAGGAATCATTTAGTCCAATGCCTTGTAATTTATGGTTGAGGAAAGGAAGGCCAGAGAAGTTTCATCTTGTTCAGTCCTGGTAGGACAGTGGATAGGCCTTGGGCCTGGAGGCAGGAAGCCCTGAGTTCAGATGTGACCTCAGACCCTTCTTGGCTGTGTGACAGCCCGGCAGATGGCTTAGTTGGCCCAGTTTCCTCAACTGCAGCTAACTCACAGGGTTGTTATAAGGATCAGCAGAGATGATTTTTCTAAAAAGTGCTTAACACAGCTCCTGGCACATGGTTTTGTTATTGTTTGGTTCTGTTCTATGGATCCAGTACTGTCCGTGGAGTTTTCTTGGCAAAGGTGGGAGTGGTTTGCCATTTCCTTCTCCAGTAGATTAAGGCAAACAGAGGTTAAGAGACTTGCCCAAGGTCACACAGCTAGTAAGTGTTTGAAGCCAGATTTGAACTCAGGTCTCCCTGACTCCAGGCTCAGCACTCTATCCACTGAGCCATCTAGTCACCTCCATTTAATGTTGATTGTCTTTGTTCAGTAATTTTAGTTGTGTCCTCCTCTTTGTGATCCCAGTTGGGCTTTTCTTGGCAAAGATACTGGAGTGGTTTGCCATTCTTTTTCCTCTGACACATAATTAGGCTGTGTGTGTGTGTGTGTGTGTGTGTGTTCGTTAATACTTGTCCCCTTATGGTATCATTACACAAACCGAGCCAGGATCCAAATTCAGGTCTTCAGACTAAATTGGGCATGCTTTTCACTGGACCAGTGATGGTTGCCACAGTCTCTGCCTCTTCATAAAGTTTCTCTCTGTACAAAGCTATAGTGGTTTTTTTCTTCTTCCTTGCCCCCCATTCCTCCATCCCCAGCCTAGCCCAGCTTTGACCCCTTGTATTAGCACCTCGTTGTGCACTTAAGAGCGTGGGAGTACAGGTCAGCTTTAGGGAGCTGGGAGCTGTCTGCCCTCCTCTGGGGCTCCTATCAACTGGGAGAGTGACTGAATCACAGGGGAGGAATGTGAGGGCAGTGGAAAGGACTCTCTGTGCCTCTCTAAGGCCTCTGCTCCCTCTTGCATGAGGGGACCGTTGGCTGGCATCACCGGGGCTCACCAAGGACTTAGCTACCAGCTGCAGGCTGACGCTATGTTTGGGATCTGACTTGGCGAGGACGCAGAAAGGGCATCGGTTAGAATCCCTGAAACCTCCACTTTGTGGGTGATCTGGTACAATTGTTAATCTCCAGACTGCTTTCCCCTGCCTTATAACTTGTCTGTGGGAATTCAGGGAATGCAAACTCAGTTTAAAAATAGCCGAACAGAATTAGAAAGGAAAAGCTAGATCCCAGAGGCACCTAGGCTATTTTGGACCCCCCCTCTTGCCTTTTAACATCTTTTCTTGTCTTCCAACATCTCCCAAATGTGACATCCTCCATGGAGTCTTTCCTGGAGGCCCCATTCTCTGTGTTCCCACGGCAGCATCTCACACCTTTCCATAGCCATCGTGCTCAAAGGGACTTTAAAGGTCGTCTGATCCAACCCTCCCATTTTATGGGTGAGGGAAGGTTCCAGGAGGTTAAATGATTTGTGCCATGTTACACTGGAAGTAGAAGAGCTGGGATTTGCATCTGGGTCTTTTGACTCCAAATCCAGCTATTTTTCCCACATTTCACAACCACCATAGTTATGGACTGATATAATATGTTTGTCCTCCTCCTTTACGCAACTGCAAATTTCTTATAACTTCATCCCTCTTTTTATCTGCTTGCACCTCCTTAAGTGCCTAGCACAGTGCATCTATATCATAGGCAACTCAATAAGGGAGTGAGGCAAAAGGAACAAGAGTTTATTAAGGACCTACTATGTGCCAGACGCACACTAAGTGCTTTACATATATTATTATCTCATTTGATTCAGTAAATGTTTGTTGAATGAAATGCCTGAGTAAGTTAACAACTAAGTGTTTTTTGGATTTGAATAAATCATTACTTGAATAGACATATTCAGCATTTACAATGTCAGCTCATGGTTTTCATAGAGTCCAGTGATTCTTAAATTATCTCCTCTTGACCTGTTTTCCTTTATTTTTAATTCAATCTTAATTTCTTTTCAGTTCCAAATTCTCTCCCTCCCACCTCCCCTTCCCATGCCTACTGAGAAAGCAAGAGAAACAAAACCCATTATAAATATGTAAAGTCAAGCAAAACAAATTTCGTGTCCAAAAAAAAGCCATGTCCAAAATAATATGCTTCAGTCTTTACTCTGAGTTCATTACCTCTGTATCTGGGGATGGAGAACGTGTTTCATCATGAGCCCTCTGGAATTCTAATTGGTTCCATTGTGTGATCAGAGTTTCCAAGCCTTCCAAAGCTGCTTTACCTTTATAATAATGTCATTATTGCATAAACTATTCTGGTTCTGCTCAATTCACTTTATATCAGTTCATGTCTTTCCAGGTTTCTCTGAAACCGTGTCCTTCATCATTTCTTCTTTTAAAAACCCATTCCATTATTTGTTAATTTTTAATATTTTTAAAAAAAATTTTGAGTTCTAAATTCTTTCCCTCCTCATGCCTCCCCAACCCATTGAGATGGCAAGTCATGTGATATCAGTTACATGAAATCATAATTCCACATTAGCCATGTTGTAAAAAAAAAGGGGGGGGAGAGCTAGAGAAACAAAAAAAAGTGAAAAAGTATGCTCCGGTCTGCACACAGACTTCATCAGTTCCCTCTCTGGAGGTAGATGGCATTTTTCATCACAAGTCTTTTGGAATTGTCTTGGATCATTGTCTTGCTGAGAACAGCTAAGTCATTCACAGCTGATCATCATATAACAGCATTGTTACTGTGTTCAGTGGTGGTTCTGCTTGCTTTACTTTGTATCAGTTCATATGTCTTTCCAGGTTTTTTTGAAACCATTCTGCACATCATTTCTTATAGCATAATAGTATTCCATCACAGTCATGTACCACAACTTGGTTAGTCATTCCCTGATGGGTGGGGGTTGGAGACTCTGTAAAGAGAAGTAGGTAGAGTTAGTAGCAACTCTTGAGTTTCCAAGTCTTTGCCACCACAAAAAGAGCTGCCGCAAATGTGTTTGTACATATGGGTCTTTTTTCCCTTTCTTTGATATCTTTGATGTTTAGCCTTACAAGCCAAAGTACTGCTGGGTCAAGGAGCAGGCACAGTTCAGTAGCTTTTTCTTGACCTGTTTTCTGAGTTGCTTCTTATGTATAGGAGATACCTCACATGTTCTAATCTTTCTTGTTGACTTTTTATCAAATTGTTGAGTTCTCTTTGTGCCATTCTCTTTCTTCAGTGAGTCTCCTATTTAGATCACATTTCCCCACCTTCAGTTCTAAGATATTTTATTCTTCCAGTTGTTTCCTCAAGAGCTCTAATTTCATTTAAAAACACCCAACTTAATTTTTCCATCTGCTCTAAGTCCTTGTGGACAAATCATTATTTTTCTTTCTTCCCTGAGGTTCTTTTTCAACTTGTGGAGCTGTTTTCTTTTTCTGGGTTTCCCTCTTGGGGTTCTCTTAAACCACAATTTTTCCTCATTGTATTCAGAGTTTACTTTATGCCAAGCCCTCTTGGATGAGGTGACAAGGCCTTAGTCCAGGCCCCTCTGTACTCTGGATGCATCTGCCTCTGCCCCATTATAATTCTGAGTCTCAGTCCCTCTCTGCTGTTTTCTGCAGCTTTGGCTTTAGGCAGGAAGCTGGGCCTACACCCTGAGTAGTCCCAACTAGACTCCTACTTTCAGCCTCAGTCCTTGGCTTTTTCCTCCTAACTCCACCTACATAGTGTTGTTATTGTTTGTCCTTCATTCTTGAGGAAGGTGACTCCACGACTTGGATGTTTTTGCATAATCTCATACACCCACACCCCCACACACCCACACCCCCTTGGCTTTCCTCTTGTGCCTGCCCCATCCAAGTCCAGGGGCAGACATTATCCTCTTTTGTGGCTCTGATTGACCTCAAATGAACATCAAAGATAAGCCAGATTTAGGTCTCCCAGGGCACATCCCGAATGCCATGGCCTCTCCATCACCTACTGGGAGCTGACTTTGATGCACCAGGCCAGGGCCAAGGTCTCACTGGCTTGAGTCCCCATTTAATACATTAAAAAAATTTTTTTTTCAACTCTTCCTCATTGACTAGAGGCTGCTTTTTGCTGGCTTTGGGCTTTTCTGTAACGTTTCATATCTCCATCTTTGCTGGCTGTCTACTCTTGGAACCATGTTTATAAAAAACTGAAAGTCAGGTCTCTTCCTCTCGAGCAGGGGTGGCGAGCCTGTGGAACCCCTTAATAAAAGGGTTTGTTCTGTGAAGCTTGGATTCAGTCAGAGGGCCGCCCTTGAGGACCAAGAGGGCCTCGAGGCCAAAGTGTCCCCTCCCTTGCTCTAGAGGCTCACTCCTCCTCTAATAGGGAAAGATAAGCTACTGTACAGGGAGATCAGACTCTAAGTTCTACCATGTTTAAACGATAGGAGAATGGAAAGTGCTTTGAGATCTAGTGAGGGAGAAGCCACTTCCAGCTGGGAAGGCTTCATGGAAGAGGTGGTGTATGAACCGAGTCCTTGATGGATGGGTAACATTTCAGTGGCAGAGAGGAATATGCTGCCCAAATTCGCAAATTCCTTACCACATTCTTCCATTTGGTTCTCATCGTCCTGCTGTGTGTAAGTGTAGTTATCCCTACTTTACAAATAGGAAACCAAGGATGAAAGAAGAAATGACTTACCCAAGGTCAAACATTAGTGGCAGAACTGGGACTCATCTCAGATCATCATGACTTTGAAACTACTGTAGTTATTATTTGGAAAGCACTTAGCACAAGAGCCTGACACATGGTAGGCGTGGAATACTTATTTCTTCCTTTCTTCCTTCCTTCCCTCCCTCCTTCCTTCCTTCTCTCCCTCCTTCATTCCTTCCTTCCCTCCTTCCCTCCCTCCCTCCCTCCCTCCTTCCTTCCTTCCTTCCTTCCTTCCTTCCTTCCTTCCTTCCTTCCTTCCTTCCTTCCTTCCTTCCCTCCCTCCCTCCCTCCCTCCCTCCTTCCTTCCCTCCTTCCTTCCCTGCATGCATCCCTTGTCCTACATTATTAATGATTATTGGGCCTGACAAACAAGGACGGTTTGGTTTCTGTCTCTGTAGCTCTGCTTTCTTGTACTCATCATGGCATTTCAGACACATTCATTGAATTGATTCCTGTTGACCCTGGTTGACTTTCCTTTCTCGCTCCCCGATACCTAGCCCCAGGTGGAGCTGTAGAGGCAGTAGTCTGGGGGCGAGGATACCAGACACCAGTGCAGACAAATGCATTCCTCGTCTCTCCACCAGCAGCTCATTGCATGTAACTTTGAACAAATTACTTTACCTCCCTAGACCTTGGCATTCCTCATCTCTGAAATGGAAATAGTAAGGGCAGCTAAATGATGCAGCATATACAGTGCTAGGCCTTAAGTCAAGAAAATATCTTCCTGAGTTCAAGTCTGGCTTAGACACTTACTAGCTGTGTGACCCTGGGCAAGTCACTTTACCCTTTGGCCTCAGTTTCCTCATCTGTCAAATGAACTGGAGAAGGAAGTGGCAAAACCACTCCAGCATCTTTGCTGAGAAAATCCTAAATGGGTTCACAAAGAGTTGGACACGTCTGAACAACTGAACACTTGTGTTTATTCTGCCTCTGACACCGATACTGGCAGGGAATCCTGGGCAAATTCCTTAACCTCTCTGTTCCCAGCAGTTCTAAGAATAGTGGCAGAGAGGGTTTCTTCATGGAGAACTCCTCCCACTGATTAAATCGGGGTCCTCCCCAGTACCTGTACTAGCCACTTTCAGGGCTTTGGGGAAGAGCAAATAGAGATAACCAATGGGACAGCACTGAGAATTAGTTGATCGCCAAATCTGGCTGAGCACCTGTAGTGTGTGCCTGGTCCACTGAGAGAGACAAGAAAGATTAAACCCTTGTTTTCCTAGTTTCTGGTACAGGGGCTTTTGACCTTGGGTCCACATAGCTTTGGGGTATTTGGGGTAGGGAGGAAGGGCTTGAAATTGGGTAGGGAAAAAGTTCTAATTTTCCTTCCCTTGTAACTGAAATGTAGCATTTCCTTTGATGGTGCATGTTGGCAATAAACTAGAGTAGTATTAACAGTGCCCATGACTTTTTGTTGATAGACATCACAGCTCTTTTTGTAGCCTGGCTACAATGCTTACAGATATCTTGAAAGAACCTTTACATTCTTCCTTACTTTAAAACTGTTATAACTATTAGAACTGAGAGATCTATTACTATCACAAATTAAAAAAAAATATTTTGTATCTATTTCTTATAATTGATTTCTTTTGTAATCCTATTTTAATGCATGTAAATCCATTAAACATTTGAAAAATATTTTTAAAGTATGAGAATGCCAGAATGTCCATGACACAGAAAAAGGTTAAGAACCCCTACCTTAGATTCTGGGACAGCTAGGGGCTACAGTGGATAGAATGCCAGGCCTGGAATCAGGAAGACCTGAGTTCAAATCTGTCCACTTACTAGCTATATAACCCTGAGCAAGTCACTTAACTCTGTTTGCCTCAGTTTCCTCATTTGTCAAATAAACTGGAGAAGGAAATGGCAAACCATTCCAGTATCTTTGCCAAGAAAACCCCAGATGGGTCACAGAGAGTTGAACACACCTGAAAATGACTAAACAACAGAAAAAAACCCCTGAGGTTTTAGTTGGACATAATTAGGGAACAATACAGGACAGTCTAAGGTGAGTGTACGGGCAGTACGTGCTGAGCCAAAGGGGCATGGGGAAGAGGGTCAGGAGGCTTCACAGTGCTCTTGGCATTTAGGGATCGGGGGAGAAAGGAGAGAGAGAACTTCAAGCTTTGGGGTTGGGCTGTCGGGAGGAGAATGGATGGAGAGAGAGTAGAGGAAAGAGCAAAAGCAGAGTGTTTTCCAGAGAGTGTGAGGAGGCTGGCTTGGCTTGAGTAGGCAGAGGGTTCGTCTCGGGGAAGTGTGGGAAATAAAGCTGGAAAGGTGGACTGCAGAGGGGGCTTGAGCATCAGGCTAAGGAGTTTGGGCTTCATCCTTTTGGGCTGTAGGGAGCTATCGAAGGTTTTTGAGCAAGGGGGTAGCATCAGAGTTTGTTTTGGGAAGGTTGGATCATGGGTCATAGACCCGAGAGCTGGAAGGGGCTTTAAAGATCATGCAGGCCAGCCTCATCATTTTATAGATGAAGGAAGGGAGTCTCTGCAAGGGGAGTGATTGAGGCCACTCAGGTAGTAAGTAGCAGAGATGAGACTGGTCCTCTGACTTTAAATTCATTCATTCATTCTTTTTTTCTTTTTGGAGGGAGGAGAACAGGGCAATTGGGGTTAAGTGACTTGCCCAAGGTCACATGGCTAGTTTTTTTGTGTTAAAGTGTCTGAGGCCAGATTTGAACTCAGGTTCTCCCGACTCCAGGGCCGGTGCTTTATTCACTGCATCATGTAGCCACCCCCATTGTTCTATGTGTCCATGTCACCTCCATGAGGAAACTGAGGCTTTGAGAGATTTTTAAAAATAATAACGATATTATTTATCTAGTGCTTACTGGGCCAGGGAGTATGCTTAAGCCCCTTACAGTTATTATCTCCTTTGAGCCTCACAAGAACCTCCAGAGGTAGGTGATATCATTGTACTCATTTTACAGATGAGGAAGCAGAGGCAAACAGAGGTTAGGTGACTAGCCCAGTGTCACACAGCTTCTAAGTGTCTGAGGTCAGATTTGAACTCGGGGATTCCTGAGTCTAGGGCCAGAATTCTAGCCACTCTGCCACTGAGGTCATGTAGCTAATACAACTCTGAGGCAGCTTAGGAACCACGTCTCCTGATTCCACATCCGGGGTTTTGTTCACTGAACCATATTGCCTCTTCTTGGACTGGACGGGATTTTGTTGTGGTGGTGGTTATCATTAATAACTCATGTGCTTGCAAAGCATTCTTTGACATTCACACCAATAATCCACTTATCTCCATGGTATAGGTGAGGAAACTGAGGCCCAGAAGGATTATCTTCCGGACTTTGACTGCACTGCTTTCATGCTGTCATGCTGCACCTCTTAATTTTAGCTCCCTCCTTTGGTGCCGGAGTGTGAGCAAGATGGGTTGGAGGAGGGAGGGGGAGGACAGAACCTGGAGGCCACGTCCGGAAGAGTAGAACATGCTATTTAGAAATGGCGTGGGGGCTGGCGATGGAGGCTGGTGGGTGAGAGGGCCTTGCATTGGTCAGATTTTCCCTAAGCTTGTCCCCTCATGCCTTTCTCCTTGTCTGCTCCCAGGGTGGGTATTTTCCTGAACATGTAAAAGCTATGACCAGCCTGCGGTGGCTGAAACTGAACCGGACCGGGCTCTGCTACCTGCCTGAAGAGCTTGCTGCCCTTCAGAAACTGGTAAGAAGATTCTCTACCCCAGCCTTTCCTTGGGCCTTGGGGGCTGAGGCAGGGGTGGGGCGGAGGGGAGTCAGAGCCCTGGGTGAATGGGAAGGAATGGTTGTGGAGGCATCTCCTTCTGTCCCCTTCCTCAGCCTCTACCTCTCAGGCTCAGTGTAAACTGTCTTTCTTGATTCCCCCTCCAGGAACACCTATCCGTGAGCCACAATAACCTGAACACTCTCCACGGGGAACTGTCCAGCCTTCCCTGCCTGCGGGTGAGTCCCTGTCCTGGAAGAGGGCTCAGTCAGGTGGCCAAGACTACCAGACACGCCCTGCCTCGACCCTGAGTCTGTATCAGATGTCCAAGCCTAGGTAGCATGGAGGAGGCAGAGTCTGTCTATCACACAGTCTCTGACCCTGAGAACTCATTATCTATGTAGTTAGAGAAGCTAGATTCGTGCTTATGAAACAGTAGGGAAGAATACAGGAGATGTGCATCATGGAAGGCTAGAGTGACTTTAGTATGGCCTTAGAGGGGGAGGAGGAGCTCAGAGTGTGCTGGGGTGGTCAGCAGAGGCTTTGTGGTGGCCCTTGAGCCAGGAATGAAGGACGGTTAGAAAGACGGTTAGAGGAGGCTTATCCAACAACATTGCTCTCTCTCCGGACTGTGAACTCCCCCTGGCTGTTGTTAGCCTGGGCCAGCCAAAGGAGAGGATGTTTTAGCAGTTAAGTGGCACCTTGGGCCATCAGGGCTTAGGGCTAGCAGGCAGAGGCATGGCAGGGTGGGCTAGGATTGCAGCATGTGTCCCCTCAGCTCCCCAGAGACTGCAGGGAGGAGTCCAGAGAGAGTGGGGGGACGCAGGGAGATCCAACTTCAGTTTACCCTGGTTCCCCCACCATTCCCCCACCATTTAATAGAAAGAGTTTTCAGACTTTTGAGGGTCTTTAGCTATTAAAATTTTCTGCCCTGAAGACATCATGCCTCCCCTCACATAAACTTTTTAACCTCCCCAAGCACCCAGTCCTAGGTTGTAGGGTAGGATAGGGAGCCAACCTAGAGTCAGGAAGACCTGACTTCATATGTGACCTTTGACACTAGCTGGGTGGCCCTGGGCAAGTCACTTAACCCTGTTTGCCTCACTTTTCTCACCTGGAAAATGAGCCAGAGAAAAAAATGGCAACTACTCCACTATCTACCAAGAAAAACCTGAATTGGGTCCCAAAGAGTCGAACGGGGCTAAAACGAGAGAACAAGTACAAAAGTACCCAATTTAGCATTCCACACTGAGGATGTATTCGATAAATATTTGTGCATTATCTGTAAGTCTCAAAATGGTTAGGACAGCAGGAAGACACAGGTTCAATCCCAGCTCTGATGCTAACTGCCTGCATGACCTTAGGTCAGTCACATAACAGCTGTAGGCCTCTGTTTCTGCATCTGTGAAATGAGGCGCTTGGACTAGCAGCCCCAGAGGTCCCTTCCAGCCCTTCCACATCCCCTCTGGATCTGTGATGGCCACACGCATCTCTCCCAGTACGATGCCTTTAATAAGAAGGCATGATATTTTGTTTTAGAACAGACCCTTCTGTCTTCCTACGGCATGTCTTCCTCAGATAGAGTTAGGCGTGATTGTCTGCTGCTGTCATTGTGACGGATGAGACGTGGCACTCTGCACTTGGATTGTTTATTAGATAGCAGGATAGAGGAAGGACGAGTGCCTTAGTCAGGTTTTGTTGCGCTCTGTGCTGCCTTCATCTTCGTCGTTGCCGTCACGGTGTGGACGGTCCTCTTGGCTCCGTCTCATCATTCTGTGCACATCTCACGTTTCTCTGATTCCTAAATCCTCCTCACATTCCTTTCTGTTCATATACCGCAGGCTCTTAGGCCTTTCATTCTTCAGTTGTTGGGCAAGTGTTTTGTCTCCAGCCTTTTGTTATCATGGATGATATTTCTCTGGATGTTTTTGTATCTGTGAGGCCTTTCCTTCTCTTCTGTTTCCTTGGAGAACAGTATTATCATTCCTTTTTTTTTTTTTTAATTTTCCTCTTTCAAGGCTTCATCATACCCTCTTTTCCCTCTACTCCCCACCATGATCACAGAATCCTAGAATATCAGAGCAGGAAGGCCCCTAGACATCATCTAGTCCACCCCCCACCCCCATTTCACAGATGAGGATTTAAACTGAGGCTTGATGTGGCCCAGTGCCTTGTCCAAGGTCAGACAGCAAGTTACCGATGGGTACAATTAGACCTAGGGCTTCCTGATTCCTAGGCCTGACAGTTTTCCTTGTTCTATTCTTTTTTTTTTGCTTTTTGGAGGGTGTAAGGCAGGGCAGTTGGGGCCAAGTGATTCACCCAAGGTCACACAGCCAGCAAGTGTCAAGAATCTGAGGCTGGACCTGAACCCAAGGTCCTCCTGACTTCAGGGCTGGCGCTCCACTCACCGTGCCACCCTCTTTCTTTCTATTCTACAAACTGTCTTCCTCTTGAATTCAGCCATAGGTCCCTAGAAGAAATGCATTCATGCCCCCTTCCTTTCTCTGCATCCCGGGAGCCTATTGGAGGCTCCTGAGGGACTCTTACATCCCTCAGCTCTGGAGTGAGGTTACTAGGGTCTTGTTACTTCTCTTGCAGGCAATTGTGGCTCGAGCCAACAGCCTGAAGAATTCTGGGGTGCCAGATGACATCTTCCAGCTGGATGACCTCTCCGTGCTGGTACGTAGCCTCACTTCTTCCAGGCTTCCCCTGGATTGTTTGGTTCCCTAAAGAAGCCACTCCAGCCTGTAAGTCAGATCCCCAGTATCTGGGTTTCTGAATTTATTTCTGAGGCAAAAATCACAGCCTTGCCTGGAGCCAAAGGGAAACCATCAATAGCCTGTATTGGTGATGCCCAGGAATGGGGTTGTTTTTATTTTGAATGATTGAGTGTCAGCTCTCCTATAAACCCTCAATTTCCTGGTTCCCTGGATTTAGGAGAAACCAAAAATCATAGAAAAACAAGTAGAGGCTAGGGATTTTAATTTAAAAGAATAAAAAACAAAACCAGCTTATAAGTACCTTCTGGGCTTGGTTCACATTGCATCCCAGCTCTGTTCCCCTAGCCGGGGTGGGGAACTGGTGGCCTTCTAGGTCCTCAGGCGCGGCCTTTTGACCGGGTCCAAGTTTTACAGAACAGATCCTTTTATTAAGGGGATTTGTTCTGTGAAGTTTGGGTTGAGTCGAAGGGCCGCACTTGAGGATCTAGAGGGCCATATGTGGCCTTGAGGCCGCAGGTTCCCCACCCCTGACTAGGGTCTAGAGCAGTAGTTACCAAACTTCTGATTGTGTACGCCATTAGAAAAACCTTTATGAGCTTGTAGTTTATAAATTATAAACTACCTTGTGTGTGTATGTGCATGTGTGTGTATATGTACGTGTACATGTGTGTGCACGTGCGTGTCTGTCATGTGTGCACATGTATGTGCGTGTGTGTATTATTAGTCCTTTTCACCTAACCAAAATGGACATTTAAAAAGATGAGAGTAAATATGTTTTTAAAATAATTTAAATTTTAATTTCGTGGCACAAAAACATTTTGCTTTCGCTAAAATACTGATTATAAAATAATGATTTTATAAGTAATAAATTGTAAATTTTGTTGAAGTGATTGAATAGGCTTCATTTTTTAAAAAGAATCTTGGTCTAACACTTTGGGATGAAGTGGCTCATTCCAGTTCTATTTTTTTCTTGCTTTTTGAAGGGGGGAGGGCAGGGCAGTTGCGGTTAAGTGACTCGCCCAAGGTCACACGGCTAGTTTTTTGTGTTAAGTGTCTGAGGCTGGATTTGAACTCAGATCCTCCCGACTCCAGGGCCGTCCTCTATTTACTGCCCCACCTAGCCTCCCCCTCAAGTTCATTTTATTTCAGTACTTTAATGGCTTTCATAATGGAAACAGAAACTTCCCAGACATGGATATTTGTCGGAAGTGAATCATTGGCTATTCTTACTAAAGTGTAATACACATTTTTCAGTTTTAGCCACTGAATATGCAGAAGTTTTTATTGAAATATGGCTAGCAGTTCTCCATTTTCCCTGACGTCAGTCACTTATTTTTGCAAATGGATCAGAAGTTTCATCTTTATATTTTTTAATAATAGATCCAAAACCCAATGAAACTCTTTTTTTAGAAGATTTTTAAGTGGTTTGGGAAATTCTCTTTCCAAGCTTTTAAAGGTTTTTAGTTTTTAAACGTCTTGCTAATTGTGTTGGATTCATACTCTCGTTACCTGCTGGGATGGTAGTTGACTCCAGGAATCCTTGCTACTAGGAGGAGGCTGAGGCTGGTAGTTACGCAGCTAGGTGATGCAATAGATAAAAGTACCAGATCTGGAGTCAGGAAGACTTATCTTCCTGAGATCAAATCTGGCCTCAGACACTTACTTAGCTGTGTTACCCTGGGCAAGTCACTTTGCCCCGTTTGCCTCAGTTTCCTCAGCCATCAAATGCGCTAGAAAAGGAAATGGCAGCCCATTCCAGTATCTGCCAAGAAAACCTCAAATGGGATCCTGGTGAGTTGGACCTGACTGAAATGACTGAACAGTAACAGCAAAGACTGAAAGATTACTTGAGGTCAGGAGCTCTGAGCAGCAGTGGGCCTAAAGCTGGTCAGGTGTCCAGAGTAACTCTTGTGCCAGTATTGGTGAGCCCCTGGGGGTGGGGAGCCACTAGGCTGCCTAGAGAGGACCAAGTCAGAAACACAGCAGGTCAAAGCTTCTGGGCCTGTTGGCAGTGGACCTGGGTCTTTCCATCGAATTTGTATATCTAGTATATCTAGTGAGTTCCTAATGGAGCCCTGGGGTATTGGAAACCGAGTTCTGGGCAGAAATCTCCTATGACTCCCTGCGACACGCCTGGACTTGCTCCAGGCTAGGCCAAACAGGCCAGCTTAAAAGAAAGCAAACAAACTCCAGAAAGACACACAGAAGGGGAGAGTCACAAAAAAGGATTTGGAGTCGATTAGAGTATAATTCGATTTGACACTCAGGTTTCAAAGCTATTAGCGGAGCTTAGCCTGTGGATGTGCGCTCGGTGAGGATCGTGGACAGGTTAACTGGACTAATAATGCAGTTGGACACGCAGTCTAAATCTGCACAAAGTAAGATTTTAAAAAATGAACATGAATTAGCCTCCACAGTCTATTCTGGGTGCAGTAGTATTCTAGGGGTACAACATCTGTATATTTATTTACTTCTGTACTCAATTTTATTGTTAATTAGCATATTATCGTATTAATTATATTACCATTATTATTTATTAATGACATTATTAATACAAAATATGAATAAGAGGAGATAGGCCAGTGGGGCCCAGTTGTTGGCCAGTCTCCCGTTTTTTTGTTGTTTAGTCGTTTTTCAGTCATGTTCAACTCTTGGACTATTTTGGGGGGTTTTCTTGGTAAAGATACCAGAGTGGTTTACTATTTCCTTCCCCAGCTTATTTTACAGGTCAGGAACTGAGGCAAATAGGGTTAAGTGACTTGCCCAGGGTCACACAGTGAGTATCTGAACCCAGATTTAAGCTCAGGTCTTCCTGACTCTAGGCCTGGCACTCTGTCCACAGCACCACCTAGTGTTCCTGGTCCCCAGTTACATAACCACTGGACCACGCAAAGTTATCTCAAAGCAGCTGATTGCTTTCTCTGGAGCTGACTGACTCTGAGTGGGAGCAGGATGATTTTTATCTAGATAGAGCACAAGCTGATTTCTCAGCTATGTCATAGGATGTTCCCTTTGTTAATCAGTTGCCTTTATCCAGTGGTCATTGCTCTTTAGAATTTCTTCATGCTTTGTTGACATTGCTTAGACCGTGGGTGGGGAACTTGCAGCCTCAAGGCCACATGTGGCCCTCTAGGTCCTCAAGTGCTGCCCTTTAACTGATCCAAACATCATAGAACATCTGTGGCCACACAAAGGGCTGCACTTGAAGACCTAGAGGGCCACATGTGGCCTTGAGGCCACAGGCTCCCCACTCCAGCTTACGACTCTTCAGCTAGATTTTTAACAAGAACTGGGACAAGAAGGGGTTTTGAACACTTATAAAAGCAAATGATATCAGTAATTATTTTTTGTCATCTTAATTTATGAATCTATTCCTTCCCCTCCTCCTCCCTCCCTCTGTTGGCCATCTCTTATAACATAAGTAGAAAAAAACAATTCATAACCAGCTAAGTAAGACTGACAGTATTGTTGTGTTAACCCCATAGTCATTCCCCTCTGCAAAGAAGGATGAATGCTTTGTTAACTAGGAAACTAAGTAAGAGCTGACATTTATAATAGGACTATTAATATAATTCTATATAATAGTATTGGTGTGTTAATATATTTTACACAATGACATATTAAAGCATTGTATATTATGTGATATATTACGTAGGGTATATAATTGTGATACTGTATATAACATATTTATATTGTGTTATAAGCATTTTATGTTCATTCTCTCATTTGATACTCACAAAAGTACCCTGTGATATAGGTGTATGTAGGTTGCCACTCTTCTGACCTTCGGGTTGGCATTCCAAGCTCTGATGCTTCAAGCTTCATGATGAATTTGAGCATGTGCCCCCTTTTCTGAGTGGGTTGGTTTCTGATATATCCATCTTGGTTAAAGGGTTGAATGGTTGAGGTCCAGCCTATGATGGCTGTTTAGTCCCTCCTAGTAGGAGCAGCAGTAAGGAAGCAGTATGGTATAACAGATGGAGAGCTGCCCTTAGAGCTAGGAAGATCTGGGTTCACGTCCCACCTCTGACATGGGCAGATTGTGTGACCCTGGTCAAGTCGTTAGCCTCTCAGTGAGTGCTCCAAGGCAGCTCTCCCAAGATTATAAGTCACAAAGAAGACACCAAACCACATTGGTAGAGGGAGTTTCCTCCTAGGATTGAACTCTGGCCCAGAGTCAGGAAGACCTAAGTTAAAATCTGACCTCTGACACTAGCTATGTGACCCTGGGCACTGATTGACCAACAGCAGATCCCAGCCCAAGCCTTGCTTGGTCCTTGTCTGGGTTTTGTTGGCTCTGAGTATGAATAGCTATTGTTTTTTTTTTTTTTTTTTGTCAGAGACCCTGATGAGCTTCCTCGCCCAGTTGATTTTTCTGACTAGGTAGAAGAGGCCATCCTTTGCCTCATTTCTTACTTTGCCTCAAACAATGAATGGGTGTTGCCCCAGACAGACAGACCTGGGAAAGACCTGAGCTTAAAAAGGCCAAGGTCTCCCACTGTATCCTGGCCCATCTCCCGATCTCTGTCTGGCCACTGCATCCAGATGGCTCTGGAGGAGAGAGTGAGGCTGGTGACTTTGCACAGCCCTCCCTCAATTAAACCCAGTTCCTTTGCAAGTCATGGCAGCACCTTCCTGGCGTCATGATCCTCTCCTAGAAGGAAGGACGAACCACAGCAGTAGATTTTGCTGTCCCTGTTTTACAGGTGAGGATTTCGAGGCTTGGAGAGAAGTTAAGTGACTTGTCTCTGATCACACAACTAGGCAGAGGTAGGATTTGAACTCAGGCCTCTGCAAATGGAATACTCTAAGCCCTACACCACACTACTTCCTAAACCTTCTCGTTAATTAAAGTTTGGCTTTATTGTAAAAGCTGTCATAATTTGTTAGAACAGTTTCTGGATTAGACCAACAAATCTCTTATCTCTGTGTCCTTTACGGAGTGTTTTCACATTCATCCGCTCATTACTGGTTCCTTGAGACAACCCTGTAAGAAATGCAGGGCAGGCATTTTTATCCCCTTTTTCCAGATGAGAACATTGAGACCAGGGATGAGGTAACTTGTTCAAGGTCTCACATGGTTTAAGGCCAGCTCTAAAGATCTCGTCTGCTAACTTTTTGTTTCATATTTTCTTTCTCTAAACTTAATCAGTGTCTTCTGGTTTTTATGTAACATTTATTGCTCACTGTTTACCCCTTTCCCTGGCAAATGACCTTCCTAAATGAATGTGCAACACCAACAACAGAAAAAATTTTAAGAAAAACCAGCTGACTCAGTGACCAAGTCTGACATTGTATTCAACAATCCACACCCATAGTCTCCATATTTAACCACTGCTGCAAGCAAGGACATGCTCCCATACCTCTTTTTCAGGTCCACGATGGCGCAGTACAGTTTTCCTCCCATTTTCTGATCCGTTATTGGTGGGCCTGGTTCTTGGGGTCCCCCCAGCCCTGTATAACAGAGGCTCACCTGGTAGCAGGATTGCTGCAGGAGGCCCAGGGCTCCTGTCTTTTTACCTTCTGCCTTCCCTTTGACCCATAGGACCTGAGCTACAACCAGCTGACAGAATGTCCCCGGGAGCTGGAAAATGCCAAGAACATGCTGGTGCTGAATCTCAGTCACAACAGGTGCCTGCCTGGGTCACACAGGGAGTGAGAAAGAGAAGAGAGGGAGGGCAGAAGCCTCCAGCTTCCTCCCCGCCCCCGCCTTCCTGGCCTGAGGCTCGCCCAGGGACCCCTCTACCATTATTTATACTTATTCATACACACACATGAAATCAGCAGTGGGGGTGGGTGGGAGTGTTTCTGGGGAGACAGTATCCCAGAGCTCCAGAGAATCATTTTGATAAGAGGGTGATAGAAGCCAGGCTCTGGGAGAAGTGGGGGGAGGCCTTAGAAACGACCTAATCTTAGCCTCACATTTTATACTCAGGGAAACTGAGGCCTGGGGAGGTTGAGTGACCTGCCCGTGGTCACACAGGGAATTCAGTGGCACGGTGAATGCTAGAATTTGGGCCTTGGGTCATGGAGAATAGCATCTATTCTCTTAGGCTTCAGTTATTCCTGTGATGGCTGAGAAGTGTGAAGACTCCTTGAAATAGCAAGGTGGGATAATGACAGTGTTTCGGTGGAGAGAGCATCTTAAAGCCCCAAAGAATCATTCTGATAAGGGGGTGGGGGGATGAAAGCCAGGCTTTGGGAGTAGGCCATTAATAATAAGGATAATTAGAGACGGGGGCGGAGGGGGGAACAGAGCAAGCTTGGGGAGGGGCAGGATTAAATGGTGAGGTGAGCCTGTGACTCCCCCCCTTCCCTGTCTCTCCTCCAGCATCGATAACATCCCAAACCAGCTCTTCATCAACCTGACTGATCTGCTGTACCTGGATGTGAGTGACAATAAGCTGGAGAGCCTGCCTCCCCAGATGAGGCGCCTCGTGCACCTGCAGACGCTGATCCTCAATAACAACCCCCTTATGCACGCCCAGCTCAGGTACTGGCGCCCCTGAGCCTTTTCCCACCCGTGCACCCTCTGCCCCATCCCTCCCCCTTCTTGTTGTCTGCATTTTCCCCTCTTTTCCCCTCCAGGCAGCTCCCTGCTATGACAGCCCTGCAGACCCTGCACCTCCGGAACACCCAGCGCACCCAGAGCAACCTTCCCACCAGCCTGGAGGGCCTGACCAACCTTGCTGGTGAGACAGAAGATGATCTGGGGATCAGGGTGGCCCTTAGGATGGGGAGGGAGAGGTGAAAGGAGGACACACACAGAAAGCAGCACAATATGGGGAATTCAGAGACGTAGAGCAGGGGTGGGAAACCTGTGGCCTCAAGGTCACATGTGGCCTTCTAGGTCATCGGGTGTGACCTTTTGACTGAGTCCAAGTTTTACAGAACAAATCCTTTTATTAAGGGGATTTGTTCTGTGGAGTTTCGATTCAGTTAAAGGGCTGCACTTGAGGACCTAGAGGGCCACATGTGGCCTTGAGGCTGAAGGTTCCCATCCCTGACCTAGATCCTCATATCCTCCCTTTCTCTGATGTACTGTGGCCTGGGCCTGGATTCTGAGGGTCTAGTAAGATGACAAGTATACAGAGGCTTTGTAAATTAAATATGTAGTGTTAGGCTTAGGCCAGAGGGGTCGTGGCCAGACTCACCTGGCCTGGGGGGGTCATTGAGGAAACAGGCTTCTGGAGCCTTCTTCCTCCAACATTCTTGACTGTCCTGAAGCCTTTCCCCCTGCCCATCCTGCGCCAGGGCAGAGGCTTATTGGAGTTGGACTCAAGGTGAGTACCAGGTGGCACTGAGTGGAGCCCTGGGCTGTAGAGTAGAACTCTGGGTCTCTTCTGGTCTGCTCTTCCCCCCTCCCCAAAGCCTGGCCCTTCTTTGTCAGGTTCTTAGTGCTGTCACTCTCCCAAACAGATGTGGACCTGTCCTGCAATGACCTGACCTGGGTGCCCGAGTGCCTGTACACGCTCCCCAACCTTCGCCGCCTCAACCTGAGCAGCAATCAGATCTCAGAGTTGTCTCTGTGCATCGACCAGTGGGTCCAGGTGGAGACGCTGAATCTGTCTCGGAACCAGCTCACCTCTCTCCCAGTGAGTGATCCAGGCTTCAGCCAGCACCTTTTGGGAGTGGGGTGCAAAGGAATGGGGACCATAGTCCTAGAAAGTGGAATGCAGATGGTACCATATGATCTGATGGGATGGGAATAACTTGGTGGTCCACAAGCCTGACCCTGACAGAGCTCTTTTTCTCTAGTCTGCCATCTGCAAGCTGACTAAGCTGAAAAAGTTATACCTGAACTCCAACAAGGTGGATTTTGACGGCATCCCCTCCAGTATTGGCAAGCTGGCCAACCTGGAGGAGTTCATGGCGGCCAACAACAACTTGGAACTCATTCCTGAGAGTCTGTGCAGGTAGGAGGTTGGGATAAGGGCTTGGGCGAGGAAAAGTGCTTTAATCCCTCTTCCCTCCTAAAAAGCCCAGCTGAGAAACCTCCAGGCCTAAGGGAAGGAAGGTTCATAACTAGCCTGGGACACTCCTCCCAATGTTTCAAGCCTTGAGATATGTCTGATTTAAGCTTCTTGGTATAATCTAAATGTCCTTCTCTCTTCTGGGGGGATTGAGGTTAATGGTTAAAAAAAAAAAAAGATTTCTAACATCATTCAGCTTGTGGCCTTTGCAGGGATGCTTCTTAACTTTTCCTTTGAGTCATGGCAATCTGTTTAAACCTGTGGACCCCTTCTCAGTCAGTGTTTTTAAACATAGCTAGGACTCAATTGGTGAAAAGAATGAATCCTATAAACTGATCATGTTATGTGAATTTGCACAGTATATTCCCACTGGGCTGTACCAATGACCATATTTTACATAATTTTTTTTTGCTTTTTGGCGGGCAATTGGGGTTAAGTGACTTGCCCAAGGTCACATGGCTATTTTTTGTGTTAAGTGTCTGAGGCTGTATCCGAACACAGCCCTCCTGACTCCAGGGCTGGTGCTCTGTTCACTGTGCCACCTAGCCACCCCCTATTTTACATAATTTTAACTTCTGACTGTGTAGATTCAAATACATATGACCACTCATTGTTTACACTAATCAGAAGCTAGCTGTACATAGAATAAAATACAAAAGGAAACCAGTTATGTTAAATAAGGATGTAAATGTGTTCCTCTTCTGAGTTCAGGTACTCCTAGAAGTATTGAGAGAGAGCCCCTTGGTTTGGTCAAATCCTTGCCTCTCTTCTGACCTTGGGGTTGGTATTCCAAGCTCTGATGCTTCAAGCTTCATGGCGTATTTGGGTGTGGGCCTCCTTTTCTGAGTGGGCTGGGCATCCGATATTTCCACCTTGGTTAAAGGGTTGAATGGTTGATGTCTAGCCTATGATGGCTATTTAGTCCCTCCTAGTAGGAGCAGCAGTAAGGAAGCAGTATGGTATAACAGATGGAGAGCTGCCCTTAGAGCCAGGAAGATCTGGATTCACGTGTGTGACCCTGGTCAAGTCATTAGGCTCTCAGTGAGTGCCCCAAGGCAGCTTTCCCAGACTGTGAGTCACAAAGAAGGTGCCAAACTGCACTGGTAGAGGGAGTTCCCCATTGCAATGAAATCACAGGCCCAGTCCAGTTATGCCTACTTGGTATCTTGGGGTACTCCAGAGTCACCCTGCCATTTACTAGTGGTGTGATCTGGGCAAAATCCCTAAAAATCTGAGATTTCATTTTTTTATCTCTACAGTAGGACTGATCATTCCCATCCCAAGCGGCTCATGGGGATTTTGTGAGAATCAGATCAAACAATATAATGTATGAAAGCTCTTTGGGAACTGAGAAAACATTGTGTGTGTGTGTGTGTGTGTGTGTGTGTGTGTGTGTGTGTGTGTACACATAAATATATACGTGCAACTATATACATATATATCCACATATCTATATATGATGACATCATTATTGTCATCAGTAAAAAAAAGTTTTATTCTAATGAATGCTTTCGGGTCAGGGCAGTTAGACTGCAGGCCTCAGTCCTGACTCATGTTTGCTGGGTGACACTGGGCAGACCTCTTAAATAGAAGTTAACCTTGTACCTGAGACTCTAAGTTCTAGATAAGGTGGGAAAGGAAGGTACGCGATAGGATTTCCCTGGAGCAGGAATCCTTAACCTCCTTGGGATCATGGACCCCTCTGGCACTTTGGTGAAGCCTTTGTACCTGTTCTCAAATTAATGTTTTTAAACATATAAAAGAAAATTACATAGGAAGTCAATTTTATTGAAATAGAGGTATCAAAAACATCTTTTTCTAAAGTTTGTTAACCCTAAGTTACGCGCTGGCCGTAAACCAGTGAAATCTCAGGTGCTCCGACCTTATCAATTTAATGATGATAAATAACTCTGAAGTTTACCTGCCCCCTTTTCCTTTATTTTCACAGCAGCTGGGTTCTGTACAGCAGTTATATCTAATCCAGATAGAAAGGAAGCCCTTACGGGGCCACATGTTGATGCAGAAAATTAGCATTATCTACCTTGTGTTGTAGTTTCATTTATTTTGTCAGACATTGTCCAGTTACGTTCTAATCTGGTAGGCACTGGACTCCCAATACTTCCACTGCACAGGTTTCTTCATTAGTATAAGAATCCAAACTGCATCTTTCCTAAGATATTCGTTATTAACTCATGGTCAGTCATTTTTCAGTCATGTCTAACTCTTCTGTGACCCCGTTTGGGGTTTTCTTGGCTGAGATACTGGAGTGGTTTGCCATTTCCTTCTCCAGCTCAGTTTATAGGTGAAGAAACTGATGAGGCAAACAGGGGCAAGTGACTTGCCCAGGGTCATACAGCTAGTACGTGTCTGAGGCTAGATTTTAACTCAGGAAGATGAGTCTTCTGAATGAGGCCTTGAGCTCTCTCTACTGTGCCACCTAACTGCCCCCATTATTAACTCAGCGTTTTTGAGTGATTGAATGACCCAGTGTTTTAAAATCTGGTTTTGTATTTGTATTTAGTAGCCAGACCATCTTGCCACCAAAACAGCGCTGTGTTAACCTAATTTAACCTCAAACCAATAGGGTACATTAAAATTAGACCTATTTTTTTTTCTCTCTCAAAGGTAGGATTGGGGGAAAGGTGTGGGATGGGCAGGGGAGTGGTATCATACTGGAACAGGAGCTGCTGTCATCCTTAAGTGGATGGCCCTGACTCTCCTGGAGGCTTGTGGCTACATGGGTTAGGTTTCTTTGTCTCCTGCTGTAGCAGCAACCACACTGGCATACCCAGGATGGCTGCTAGCACAGGTTCTTAGATCTGCTTTACTAGGAAAGACAGCTGTTTAAGGGATCAGCAGTCTTTTAAAATTACATTCACTAGTTCAGGGGAAAAGTCAGCACCCTGACCTTCAGAGAAAATACAAGCAGAGAAATAAAGACTAACAGATAAGACTGACTGCCTAAATCAGAGCTTGCTCTACATTTTACATACATCCCTGAAAGGAGAGAGCCTTTACATCTGGTCAGTAGGGGAGCTCAGAACATAAGGCCACTCAGAATCTCCACCAGGGAATCACTAGATCCTTCTTATAAGGGAGCCCCCAAAGCAAAATACCAACTCAGAATATATATAAACTTCTCAGAACCAGAAGGCATCACAACACTCCCCAGTCCCTAATTAGAAATTAGCAAGCTTCCCTTAATGGGCTCCACCTGAGACCTATTTAGGGAGTTGGGGGGGGGGGCGGGGGTGGGGGGAAGGGATGGGGACTGCAGTCCTATTAACATTACACCTGCCCAAGGATTCATCAGACTAGGTCTTCTTAATTTTTTGGGTGTCATAAAATTTTAATGAAATTTGACAGTCTTGACTTGAAATTTGATGGAATTAATATTCTTTTGGATGGCTAGGTGGTGCCATAATGCATAGAGTGACAGGCCTGGAGTCAGGAAGACTCCTCTTCCTGAATTCAAATCTAGCCTCAGACACTTACTAGCTGTGTGACCCTGGGCAAGTCACTTACCCCTGTTTGCCTCAGTTTCCTCATCTGTCAGATGGGCTGGAGAAGAAAATGGCAAAACCACTCTAGTATCTTTGCCAAGAAAATCCCAAATGGGGTTGTGTAAAGAGTCAGACATGACTGAAAAATGACTGATCAACAACAACAGCAAAAGATTTAATTTTTTCCTAGCCAAGACTTTTTAAAATCTGTCCATGAATTCTTGGGGGTGGTTAGAATTCCTGCTTTAGGGGATGCTTCGTATGACTAGTGACACATCCCAGCTGACTCAGGGCCTGTTCTGGGGTACGTGGGTGCCGGGAGTCTAAAGTCCTCGTTCTGAGGTCCGCCCGCTTGGTTCCCACAGATGTGCCAAATTGAAGAAGCTGATCCTGAACAAGAACCGGCTGGTGACACTGCCGGAGGCCATCCACTTCCTGACGGACGTAGAGGTAAGTCCTGGGCGTGAGCTTGGCAGGGTCAGAAGCAAGCAAAGGCCTGGTGCCTGTTTTAACACTGGATTTGGAGTGAGAAGCTTTGGGTTTGATTCATACATAGTCCCTCTGACTGAGACTCTGGGCAAGTCACTTTACCCATTCTTTTTTTTTTTTTAGATGTTAAATTCTTAAAAATTTTATTTTAGACTCAAATTTAACTTAAATTATTTAGACTCAAATACAGAATAGAGAAAAGAAATAGGAACATATGATAAACTTAAATATTGGACCTTAAATAGAAAGTAAGAAAAACATGTAGCAGAACATGAGAGGACTCAAAATATGTAACAATAAATTTTCATTTCAAGAAAGCCCATTGGGGCGGCTAGGTGGCGCAGTGAGTAGAGCGCTGGCCCTGGAGTCAGAAGGACCTGAGTTCGGATCCGGCCTCAGACACTTAACCCACACAAACAAAAACCTAGCCGTGTAACCTTGGGCAAGTTACTTAACCCCAGTTGCCCTAAAGGGGTGGCTAGGTGGCGCAGTGAGTAAGAGCGCCGGCCTCGGAGTTGGGATGACCCGAGATCAGATCCGGCCTCAGAAAATGAGCACCCACACATAAATAATGACTAGCCGTGTAACCTTGAGCAAGTTACTTAACCCCAATTGCTTAAAAAAATAAAAAAAATTAAAAAAAAAAAAGAAAGCCCATATGACAAATAATACTCGTTTTGTTGAGAATTGTCCCTCTTCTTTGCTTCCTTGTGAGTTTTCTTTTGTTCTCTGCTGTGTACTTTTTACTTTGTTCTTTTTTTTACCCATTCTTTAAAACTGAAAGTTAGAGATACGCTGCCTACCTGCATCAGTCTTCATGGGATATTCCCTGCACATATGAAATTACAGGTCTGAATCCCCCCCACCCCAACAACCTTTGAAAAAATGTTCAAGACATGCTTCTAAGTAGCTAGGTGGCATCGGGGATATGCCCCAAAGCAAAGCCTCACACCAGGGATTATATAGCCGCCTCCTGGCTCAGAAAATGTAACAACCTTCTAGACCCACTGCCCAATCACAAAGCTTCCTGAAAACCAAGCTTCCCACCATGGTTCTAGGCGCACTTAAGCCTATCAAAGGGCCTAGGGGCAGGGAAGATCTTACATTCCCATTCCCATAACAATGGTGTCCAGCTCCACAATCAGATCTTAAGGGGCTGTTCTATATTATCAAGAGGGATATCTTTCCAGGAAAATAAGAGAATGTTATAGAGTCCTGGTAGGATCTACTTGTGGGTGGGTAGGTGGCACAGTGGATAGAGCCCTGGGCCTGGAGCCTGGAGGACTTAACTTCCTGAGTTCAAATCTGGCCTCAGACACTCACTAGCTGTGTGACCCTGGGCAAGTCACTTAACCCTGTTTGCCTCAGTTTCCTCATCTGTAAGAAAACCCCGGAATGGGGTCACCACGAGTTGGAAACGACTGAAAAATGCCTGCACAGCAGGAGTGCAGTGGCAGAGGTTTGCTCATGGCTTCCAGTGTTCAGATGGTTCTGGCTGTGTTCTCTAACTTCTCCATATTTACTCTTTCTTCTTTCTCAGGAATTCCATAAGAGTCACACGTCATAGTCTAGCCTTCCCTCGTTGCGGGGCATCTCTTCTGTTTCTACTAGATGAGACTCATGAGCTTTTAATACTAATGGAAGTGGGTTAATGAAGTGAGCTATTGGTAGGGAGTTTTTCTGGGGAGTCTTCCTTGACTGGTCCTGAGGTTGAGTGCTGGTCATGGATCTGGCCCAGTCTGTGCAGTGTTTGAGTTCACTGGGGTGGCATACTTGAGCATCCTGCCCCTACTTCCCCCCATCTCTCCCTAGGATTGGCTGGGAGGGTTAGGGTTCAGACGCACTCTCATGAACAATACTAAGAATGGGGAGCACCTTTCTCCTGCTAAGGATAGAGGCATCTTGGGTGGCCCAGTGGAGGGGGCCCTGGACCTGGGGTCATAAGGCCAGTCTAGATCAGCTTCATACATTTCATGGCTGTGTGACCCTGGGCAAGTTGACTTGACCTCTGTTTGCTTTACTTTCTTCATCTATAAAATGCGAATAATATCACCTCCCTCCTAGGATTGTTATGAGCTAAAATGTGATAATATTTGTAACATGCTTTGCAGACTTTCAAGTCCCACATAAGTGCTGGCTCTTATTGTTATCATTATTATTATTTTTATCTCCTCTGGCCCTCCCCTCCAGGTCCTGGATGTGCGAGAGAACCCCAACTTGGTGATGCCCCCCAAGCCAGCAGACCACTCCTCTGACTGGTACAATATCGACTTCTCACTGCAGAACCAGCTGCGCCTGGCAGGTGCTTCCTCAGCTACCGTGGCCGCTGCTGGTGCAGGTGGGTCCGGGGGCCCTTCGTTGGGATGGGGTGGGGTGGACAGGGAGGGGGCAAGAACATCCCCTCTTCCTTTCCCTTCCCTCCCCCACCAAGGATGGATGGAGCAGTCAGGGTAACCTCAAATCCCAGGCCCCAGTGCCTGATCTGCCTCAGAAGAGCGGGATGCATTCATAGATAAGAATTTTAAAATTCTAATCTTTCCCCCCCAGCTCTCCCACTTTATCCCACCCTCAGAAAAAAGAAAGGTATTCAAAACCCTTGTATCATTCAAAACTAATCAAGAAAAATAAATTCCCACATCAGTCACATCCAAAATGGTGTGTCTCACTTGTACACACTGTGTCACTTCTCTGTCATGAGGTTTTGGGGACAGCCTGTATGGTATGGTCTGAATTTCCCTCATAGAGGTAGTCTTCAGAGGGGTAGGACTTGGCTAAAGTCATATACTTTCTTCAAGTTTTTATTCTAATTATAATTTTTTCAATTAACAAGCATTTTTTTCCTCTCCCTCCCTCCCCTCTCCAGGAGTAAACAAAAACCACAACCCTTGTAACAGATTTGTGTAGTCAGGCAAAACATTCTAGATTGACCATGTCCAAAAATGTCTGGCAATTTGTACATCTTAAGCCTATCACCTCTCTGTCAGGAGTTGAGTATCATCCCCTTAATTCTTTAAAAAAAAATTTTTAATATTTATTTTAAAAATTTCAAGTTCCAGATTCTCTTCCCTCCAGTCCTTTCCCCACCTATTGAAAAGGCAAGCAATGTGGTCTCAATTATATGTGTGAAGTCATGCAGAATATTTCCACATTAACTGTGTTGCCAAAAAAAAAAAAAAAGGAAAAAATCAGTTTTCATCTGCACTCAGACTTCCTTATTTCTCTCTCTGGAGGTGGGTAGCATTTTTTCCATCATGGGTCCTTTGGAATTGTCTTGGATCAGTAATTTTGCACAGAGTAGTCTTTCACGGTTGATCATCCTTACACTGTTGTTGTTACTGTGTATAATGTTCTCCTAGTTCTTCTCACTTCTCTTGGTATCGGTTCATATAAGTCTTCCCAGGTTTTCCTGAAACTATCCAGCTTGTCATTTTTTATAGCACAATAATACTTCATCATAATCATATACCACAACTTGTTCAGCCATTCCCCAGTTGATGGGCATCCCCTCAATTTCCAGTTCTTTGTCACCACAAAAAGAACTGCTATAAATATTTTTGTACATATGGGTCCTTTCCCTTTTCTTTGATCTCGTTGGGATACAGACCTCGTAGTGGTATTGCTGGGTCAAAGGGCATGCACAATTTTATAGCCCTTTGGGCATAGTTCCAGATTTTTCTTCACAATAATTGGACTAGTTCGCAACTCCACCAACCATGTATCAGTGTATCTATTTTCCCACATCCCCTCCAGCATTTGTTATTTTCCTTTTCTGCCTGTTTGGTGTGAGATCACTGCCTTCAGGCTTGATTGTGCTTCTCATCTGCCCTGCAGGGAGTGGTCCCAAGGACCCACTGGCTCGAAAGATGCGCCTTCGCCGGCGTAAAGATTCATCCCAGGATGACCAGGCAAAGCAGGTGTTAAAGGGCATGTCAGAGGTGGCTCAGGAGAAGAACAAAAAACTGGAGGTAGGAAATACCATCCCATCCCAGACTGGCACCATTCTAACCTCCTTCCCCTGCCCTCTGACTCACAGATTTCATAATCTGGGGGAGGAGACCCAGGGTCACAGGGGAAATAAGGAGCTTGTATTTTTGGGGTGTGTTGGTTTGAATTTATGGCTATCAGTAGGTTTATTACCTATTCGTTTCAAGAAGCATTTATTGTATGTTTATTGCCAGGAATTGTGCTGGGTGCTAGAAATACAAAGACAAAAACTGAAAGCCCCTGGCCTCAGGGAGGATACATTCTTTTGGGGAATGTAATACCTTCAAAGGTATAGTAAATATACAGTATATACAAAAGAAAAAATGCAGCATGGTTTCAGGGGTGGGGGAGCATCAATGCAATGCCCAGGAAAATCAGAAGAGGTCTTTCGGATGCTTCCTGGACTGAGTCTTGAAGGAAACTGGATGATAAAAGTGAGAAAGGGGGAGCGTTCCAGGCATGACTTGGCAGCTGGGTGGCATCATGGATAAAGCACTGAGTTTGAAACCAGAAAAACTCATCTTCATGAGTTCAAGTCCAGTCTCAGACACTTACTAGCTGTGTGACCTTGGCTAAGTCACTTAACCCTGTTTGCCTCAGTTTCCTCATCTGTAAAATGAGCTGGAGAAGGAAATGGCAAACTGCTCTAGAATCTTTGCCAAGAAAACCCCAAATGGGGTCGCAGAGAGTTGGTTATGACCAAACAACAAGAATCTCAGACATGGGACAAAGCCCATGCAAGAGCCCAGAGGTGAGAGCTGTCACTCACAGGGAGAAGCAGCTAAGCCGGTTTGGATGGAGGGTGAGCCCAGCACAGGCAGGTGCCTTTTATCACCTGGGACTGGAGCATTAAAGCCTTGCTTGGATGTTTAGAGGGTGGAGTGTCTGTCACTGATTCTTGTCCAGAAATGGGCACAGCTAAAGGAATAGCTTAGAAGAAAGAGACTGTGTCAAGAGGTTTAGAACAGAATATCCAGTCTTTTAATTAATGTAAGGAAATGTAGGGCCCCACCTCATTCCCTAGTTTTTAGAGATCCCTGAGCAGTCAATTGTTTGACCCCGTTGCTTCCACAAAAGTATGAGACCTTTCCCTAACACATCTCCTCCCTCTACCCCTAGTTCCACTAGATCATTTTTTTTTCTTTTTTGGAGTGGGGAAGGCAGGGCATTTGGGATCAAGTGACTTGCCCAAGGTCACACGGCTAGTAAGTGTCGAGTGTCTGAGGCTGGATTTGAACTCAGGTCCTCCTGACTCCGGGGCTGGTGCTCTATTCACTGTGCCCCCCTAGCCGCCCCTCCACTAGATCTTGTCCAGGTCTGAGGCCCTGATCCAGTGTCCTGTTTGGTTTGTACAGTTTAATTTCCCCATGTTTCTAGCCCAGGAAACCTCTGGGTGGCTCACTCAGCCAAAGCCTTTACTGAGCATCTCTAGGCAGGGTGAAGAAGACAGGAGAAGGCAGTGCTTGCCCTCTGTACCTCTCAGCCCTCACATCAGATGCAAGCAGATAGAGAACTGAAGGTGATTTTGTGCTAGGCAGTGGGCTTCAAAGAGAGACCAGCAGGAGCGCAGAGAGATCAAACACCAGGGTCTGGAGTCGTCTGGGAAGGTTTCTTGGAAGAACCAGTAGTTGAACTGAGCTCAAAAGAATTTGGAGAGTTAGTGAGAAGTGGAGAAGGCTTTATTTTTATTATTTTTTAAAAACTGCTTCAATTTGCCAGCATTTATTTTCTCTCTGTTCCCTCCTCCTCTTCACCTAATTGGAAAAGACAAAATCCAAACCTTTGTTATAACTGTGAAGTCAGGCAGACAAGCCTGGGAAAGGTTTTAGGACCAGGCTGACGGGGGTCCTTGTGTTAGATTCATCTGCAAATCAGAGAGTAACTAGACTGTTCTGTGGAAAACTGATGACAGGTTGGGGATGCTGCTGGGGACATTCTCATGTAGGTGTGAGTTAGACTGGCGTTATTGATTGATTTAGAACCCCAAGAGACCTTAGAGGTCATTTAGTCCGTCCCCTTCCTTTCACACAGGAGGAAACTGAGGCCCAGGGAGGTTCAGTGTCCGAGGGCACACAGGCAGCTCTGGGATCTGAACCTTCAAATCCCTTTTCTTTCTGCTGGGCCGTGCTGGCCTCTGAGGTCTCTCCAGCTAGATTTCTGTGAAGCATCTTCCTCTTTCACAAAGGAAGCCTAATCTAGGACTTTCCTGGGGGAGGAAGGAAGATGTGAATGCACCGCGTGCCTTCCCTCTGAGGTTACCCCTCATTCTCCCTAGACATCATCTTTTGCAGTCCTCTCCTCTGTTAGAATGTGAGCTCCCTGAGGGTAGGAACCACAGTTTTGCCTTTCTTTGTATTCTGGTGCTTAGCACATAGAAAGGTCCTAATAAATGCTTGTTGACTGACTGACTGACTGATGATTAGGGTTCAGTGGGAGGTCTTAGGCCACTGGAGGGAGGAAAGAGGGGGAGAGGGGAGAAGGGGTTAGGAGTACATCCTTGGACTTCATTGTCTCTTACCTTGAACCCCCTGAAGCCCGGCCCTGGCCCACATATTTCAGCCTGGTGGAGATCTTTCCCTAACTTTCTCCCCTTCCCCCAACCCTCAGGAGAATGCGGATATGAGGATGTCAGACACCAAGGCCAAACGCTGGGATCAGGGCTTAGAGAAGCCACCTCTGGACTACTCAGAGTTCTTCACGGAAGATGTGGGCCAGCTGCCAGGCCTCACCATCTGGCAGATTGAGAACTTTGTGCCCACCATGGTGGATGAAGCTTTGCATGGCCGGTTCTATGAGGCTGACTGCTACATTGTGTTAAAGGTTAGTGCAGCCTGTAGGGTTGGCACCTGGGGGTCTGGCAGGGGTACTGAGAGAGGGTGGGAAACGGGAGGGACTTGAGGTGAAGGGGAGAGGAAGCTGGAGGTCCTTCAGGGGAAGAGTCAGAAAGCAGCCTTGGGGAAGGGGCTGGCACAGGGTGGTAGATGGCTGTTCTGAAGAGGGGCTGGGGATCATCCTGGAGGAGGGGGCCACCTGGGCAAAGGGAAGGAATCGGCTTGCCAACATCTTACAGGAAAAGCCCCTCCTGTGCTCTTGAGGAGCACCAAGTCCTAGGAGATCTGATCCCTACTTGTGTTAAGCACCTAGGCTGACGGGGAAGATGGAGAAGATGGCCCCCGGGATGGTTCATTAAGGTGTTCTCCTTGAGGTCTGGGATGAGGGTGCAGAGGGGAAGGGGAGGAGGAGAAGATGCCACAGGGATAGGTGTGCAGCCTAGCCTGCCTCTCAGTGTGACTGCCTGAGGGCTCACCTCCATCCGTGTCCCATCCCCAGACATACCTGGATGAGAGTGGCTCCTTGAACTGGGAGATCTACTATTGGATTGGCGGGGAATCCACCTTGGACAAGAAAGCCTGTTCAGCCATCCATGCAGTCAACCTGCGGAACTACTTGGGTGCGGAGTGCCGAACCATCCGGGAGGAGATGGGGGACGAGAGTGAGGAGTTCCTTCAGGCACGTCTTGATCCTGGGAGGAGAATTTTTTTTTTTGGAGGGGGGAAAGCAAGGCAATTGGGGTTAAGTGACTTGCCCAAGGTCACAGCTAGTAAGTGTCAAGTGTCTGAGGCTGGATTTGAACTCAGGTCTATTCACTGATTCACTGTGCCACCTAGCTGCCTGCCCTAAGGAGGAATGTTCTTGTTAAACTGCTAGGGCATCTCCCCTCTCTCCTTGCCCACCACCATCACTAACCCTGAGCCCATCTTTGTTGTTGAGCCCATACATTAAGCCCTTTCACATTGTGGTACACACACTTGGCCCTTGTTCATGAAATGCTCATATGTGATTGTGCACATGTGTGTATATACACTCACACCCACACATTCATGTTCATTATGTCCCCAGTTGTCGCACACACACACATATACATACAGGCTTCCTCATGTTCTGGACTCTTCCTCTGCTCGCTGGTTCATGAAACATTCATGTACACACACACACACACACACACACACACACACACACACACACACACACACACACACACTTGTCATGTCCCAGGCCATCTCCCTCCTCTCTCCACTGGGACAGTTCCCAAGAATGGGCCTCAGCCCTAAGGCCAAGCAGTAAATACTCCTCTTTCCACAGGTGTTTGATCATGAAATCTCGTATATTGAGGGGGGCACAGCCAGTGGCTTCTATACTGTTGAAGACACACACTATGTCACCAGGTGAGGGGGAGCGGGAGGTGGGGCAGACACGGGTGGCTCTGGTGGTTCCTGGGGGGGATTTAACTGCTTGGTGTCCCAGCTGAGCTTTCTCCTGCCGTTGAGTCCTACAGACTGTACCGAGTCTTTGGGAAGAAGAACATCAAGCTGGAGCCCGTGCCCCTTAAGGCTGCTTCCCTGGATCCACGGTGAGTCCTCTGGCTTCCCAGAAATGGGGGTCAGCCAAGTTCCCCATGGTCACTGATGGAGCTGGCCCCCAGTGCTAGAGGAAGGAGGCCCCAGAGACAGAGCTCTTAGTGCCCAAATCACTGGGCTTCCCTTCCCAGTGTGTTTTATCTGGGCCAGGAATGGGTAGAGGGAAATGGGGGGCAATGGGTGACCTGAGGCTCCCATCTTTGTTCTTTCCAGGTTTGTCTTCCTCCTGGACCATGGGCTGGACATCTATATTTGGAGAGGGGCCCAAGCCACCCTGAATGGTACTACCAAAGCCAGGTGCAGTAGCCACCCCAGCCCCCACCCACCTTCCCCATTAGAGGATATTTGGCTCTTCTTCCACTCTGTACCTTCCCTACTTTACTGGCCCCTGTTGGCCAGCGCCCCAGCACCCCAGCACCCCAGAACTGTTCCCTGAGCTGGTCTGGAGGCCTTCTTTGTTTTCTTCTTCTTCTTTTTTTTTGCTTTTTGGAGGGGGGGGAAGGCAGGGCAGTTGGGGTTAAGTGACTGCCCATGGTCACAGGCTAGTAAGTATTAAGTGTCTGAGGCTGGATTTGAACTCAGGTCCCCCTGACTCCAGGGCTGGTGCTCTGTTCAAATTTGCTGTTCAAATGCAGCCTCAGACACTCACTAGCTGTGTGACCCTGGGCAAGTCACTTGACCCTGTTTGCCTCAGTTTCCTCATCTGTAAAATGCACTGGAGAAGGGAATGGCAAACCACTCCAGTATCTTTGCCAACAAAACCCCAGTTGGGGTCACGCAGACACGACTGAAACAACTGAATGACAACCAGCAGTCGGGGAGACTTCACTCAACACGTCTTCCCTGGAGTCTGGCCTGGCTACTGCAGCCTCCTCTGTTGCCCTCGGGACGTTCTTCTGGTCCACGATCGAGCTCCAGCCCCGCTGTGCATCAGCCAAGGCTGTGCTGTAACAGTAACTCGCGCAGCTTCTCCCAGACTCCTCCAAGGATGAGCTCGTTGTCAGCGCTGCACAGTAACAAGAGCTGGGCTGTCCGGGGCTTCATTTGTGCCAGAGGATTTAGACCTAGAAACAACCGTAGACACATCACCTAGGTCAGGGGCTCTGAACTTTTTGTGTCATGGAAGCCTTTGGCAATCTGGTGAAGCCTGCGGACCCCTTCTCAGAATAACGGTCTGAAATGTATAGATTACTTGGGCTTACAAAGGAAAGCAATTACAGTGAAATACAGCATCCCCAACAAGTGGTCATCTAGCCTGCATTTGAAGCCTCCGGTGACAGGGAACTTACTACCTCCCAGGATAATGCATTTTACCTTTGTCTAGCTCTGACTTTTATTGGGGGAGGGGCAGTTGGGGTTAAGTGATTTGCCCAAGGTCACACAGCTAGTAAGTGTCAAGTGTCTGAGGCCGGATTTGAACTCAGATCTTCCTGACTCCAGGGCCAGTGCTCTATTCACTGCATCATCTAGCCGCCCTTAGCTCTAAATTTTAAGGGGAAAAACTCCTGATGTGTGGTGTGGGAAATTGGTATCTCTGCATAAAGCAGGCTGCTACAGTGGAAGTCATGATGTTCTTGGAATCTGAAGACCTAGGCACCAGTCCTTTCTCTGAAACTTGCTAGCTGTGTGACCCTGGGCAAGTCACTTCACCCTGATTGCCTCAGTTAGGAAATGATAAAACACTCCAGTGTCTTTGCCAAGAAAACTCCAGATGGGGTCACAGAGAGTCAGACGCTGCTGAAAACAGTGACCACAGCCCACCCTCTCCAAGCCTTTTCTTCAAGATGGGTTTTCTTAGTTTCTTACAAGTTCCCTCCTCTTCCTGACCCACTAGGTTATTTGCAGAGAAGATCAACAAGAACGAACGGAAGGGTAAAGCAGAGATCACACTGTTGTCACAGGGCCAGGAGGTCCCTGAGTTTTGGGAGGTGCTGGGTGGGGAGCCCCATGAGATCACAAAGCACGTCCCTGATGACTTCCGTCCTGCCCGGCCCAAGCTCTACAAGGTAAGGCCCCAGTGTCAGGCACTTTACAAGAGCCTGGTCTAGCTCTTGTCGGTCACCAGGTCTGTGCTGACCTTGGGTGTGAGTATCCCTGCCCTCAGGGAGTTTTCAGTCTCTTAAGGAGGCTGGAAAGATAACCCCCCACAATATTATGGAGCATGATCAGACATTGTGAGTCCAGGGCACAGCCACAGAGTAAATGAGGCCAGAGAAGGAGAGTCCCTGTGGCCTGGGGCTGATCAAGGATGACCTCATGGGGATGGACTTGAGTTGTCTAGGATTTGGGAAGTGTTTGAGGGAGGTCTGTGGACACATATATAGGGGCAGGGACTTGAGCAGCTGTGTAAGACTCTGGTTAGAGTACAGGACCCGTGTAGAAAAGTGGGAACCTAGGCTGTGAAGGGCTTAGACCTTCCGTCCCAGAATCTTCTTCCTGTGTATTTTGGTACTGGAGGACACGATGACCTCTGTGCCTCTCTGGCATCGTGTATAGGCTATGAGGGGGGAGATGGGAGGTAGGCTATGAAGGCCAGAGCTCTGTATTGAGGGCCTTGTCTTCATTCCCCCTTAGATGGCTCAGAGGAATTGTGTGAAGGAAGAATGAAAGCCCTAGTGACTGAATGTATGTGTGGGAATGGGAGATGCAGGAGACCTTGTTTCATTTTAACCCTCCCCTTCCCTACCTCTGGCTTAGGTGGGCCTGGGATTGGGTTACCTGGAACTGCCCCAAATCAACTACAAGCTCTCAGTGGAACATAAGAAATGGCCAAAGGTGGAGCTGATGCCTGAGATGAGGCTGGTACGTCTGGTGTCTGGGCCCAGGGGAGATTTCCAGGCCTTCCAAGTCCAGTGTAAGGCCACAGAAGGGCCTAGAGCTCTCTGGCAGTAATGGGAATATCAGCCAAGTCAGGAAAGCCCTGGGTCTGGGAACTGGGAGGGCCATGCTGGAAACCTGGGCCCTGACATGTTTGGGTCGGGGAAGCTTCATCTGCATAGCCACTGGTGAGGCTTGGAGTCAGGGTGTCAGTGTCTGGAGTGAGGGGGTGTCTCCTGAGGTCTCCCCCTGGATTTGGCAATGCAGCTGCAGAGCCTTCTGGATACCAAGTCAGTGTACATCCTGGACTGCTGGTCTGACGTGTTCATCTGGGTTGGCCGCAAGTCCCCACGCCTCGTGCGGGCTGCAGCCCTGAAGCTGGGTCAGGAGCTCTGCAGCATGCTGCACCGGCCCCGGCATGCCATGGTCAGCCGCAACCTCGAGGGCACCGAGTGTCAGGTGGGTTCACTAGCGGCTTCTGCACTTTCATCTCTCTCCACCCTGACTCGCTCCTTTGCCTGGACCGACCCACTCGGCCCAGGGGCTGGTGGTTGGTCCTCATCATATAAGGCTGCTGGGCCATAGTGGGAAGTAAGATGACCTGGGAGTGGAGGACTTGGGCTCAAATCCTCACTCTGCCCCTGTATCAACTAGGACAAGTCACTTAAATCACTGTGAACCTCAGTTTCCCTATCTGTGCAACGAAGGGGTTGCTTCAGCTGATCTCCAAGGTCCTTTGCTAAAGCTATAATCTAATCTTAACTTTCATGTATATTTGCTGACTCTGTAACCATGGGCATCGAGGCTACAAGGGACTCAGTGGATGGCATG
This sequence comes from Gymnobelideus leadbeateri, assembly GCA_011680675.1. NCBI lineage: Eukaryota > Metazoa > Chordata > Mammalia > Diprotodontia > Petauridae > Gymnobelideus > Gymnobelideus leadbeateri. Next base: position 372,974 of record WOXC01008520.1, read on the forward strand.
CTGGGCCTGGAGTCAGAAAGTCCTGGGTTCGGATTTGACCTCAGACACTTACTAGCTTTGTGACCCTGGGCAAGTCACTCAGCCTTTGTTTTCCTTAATCTACCAGAGAAGGAAATGGTAAACCACTCTAGTATCTTTGCCAAGAAAACCCTGTGGACAGGATGGTCCGTTGGGTCGCCAAAAGTCAGACATGACTGAAGAGTGACAATCATGGACAGTCATTCACCCTCTCTGTGGATGGAGTTGTGAAAGTCAGATGATCTGTTTTGTAAATAAACTTCAAAGTCCCAGATCAGTGCCATTTATGTGGTGCTTTTACGGTTCACAAATCACTGTGTTACATATTAACCTCATTTGTCCTGTGACATCTGGTAGTTACCCCCATTTTAAAGATGAAGAAACAGGCTTACAGACATTAGATGACTTGCCCATGGTCACATAGCTAGTGAGTATCTGAGGCAGGATTTAAGCTCAGCCTTTTTTTTTTTGCTTTTTGGAGGGCATTTGGGGTTAAGTGACTTGTCCAAGGTCACAGGGCTAGTTTTTGTGTTAAATGTCTGAGGCTGGATTTGAACTCAGGTCCTCCTGACTCCAGGGCCAGTGCTCTATTCACTGCACCATCTAGCTGCCCCAAGCTCAGTCCTTCTTGATTCCAAGTCTGGATCTGTAACTACTCAGCCAGCTATGTACAAGACAAACCAACATTCTTATTCCCTTCCTTCACCTTGCAGCTTTGCTGCCCCTACCTCCCCGAAAATCCAACCAGGTGTAAAGGTTTTCATTGATATTTTCTGTTTCTTACATCACTATATTATCCCGTGTGCCCCTCCCCCTGCCAGAGAATCATCCCATATGCCACAGTGTTTTGTAGAGGGGGAAGAAAGTCAGCATACACTGAAAACCCCCCCCCAGGTTTTTAAGGCCAAGTTTAAGAACTGGGACGATGTGCTGAAAGTGGATTACACCCGCAATGCTGAGTCGGTGGTGCAGGGGGACGGGCTGGCGGGCAAGGTGAAGAAGGACACAGAGAAGAAGGACCAGATGAAGGCCGACCTGACGGCCCTGTTTCTTCCACGCCAGCCACCCATGGCTTTGGCTGAGGTGCTGGGGCATTGGAGGGGGTTGTGCCGGTTGGGAGGGCAGCTCAGGAGGGAGGAAGGGGACTGAAGAAGAGAAGGCTGGATGGAAGGAGGCCAGACCCATAGTCTGGGGAAGGGGAGGCCTCGGGGGAACATCCGTGAACAGGCTCAGCCTTGATGGCAGTGGCCCAACAGGCAGAACAGCTGATGGAGGAGTGGAATGAAGACCTGGATGGCATGGAAGGCTTTGTCCTTGAAGGCAAAAAGTTTGCCCGCCTGCCCGAGGAGGAGTTTGGCCACTTCCACACCCAAGACTGTTATGTTTTCCTCTGCAGGTATGGCCTCCCCTGTCTTTCCAGCCTCGTCTTCTTCCTCAGCCCCTGCTGTGGGGCACAAGATGGACAGATTTGTGGTCCTCAGTCATCCTGGGGCATGGGCACTCCCAGCATCTCTCCCATATCTGTCCTGCCTGGGAGAAAGGAGCTCGGGGTGAGGGGGAGGGGAGGCCATCCGTTCTCCAGCTCCACTTCCCGTCTCTTTCCCAGGTACTGGGTCCCTGTGGAATATGAAGAGGAGGAGGAGAAGAAGAAAGCAGGCCCTGGGGCCGCGGAAGGGGAAGGGGAAGCAGACCAGGACGCAGCGGAGGAGGAGAAGCAGCCCGAGGAGGACTTCCAGTGTGTGGTCTACTTCTGGCAGGGCCGGGAAGCCTCCAACATGGGCTGGCTCACCTTCACCTTCAGCTTGCAGAAGAAGTTTGAAAGCCTCTTCCCAGGCAAACTGGAGGTGAGCCCTGACCCCTCTGTCGAGCCACAGCCACCCTCCTGTTTCTCACTAAAGTCTCTGGAGGGGAAGAGGGCTGGGGACTTTTTCCATGTTTGGCTTGAGTCGTCTGTGTCTGGCCCAGATTGCTACTAAACATCACTCCCACTCCACTGTCTCCCCAGAGAGCCTAAACACACTCAGGGTGGCTGGGAAGGGGCTGAGGGAGAGGGAGCTGGCAGTGGGCCAGGAGAGCATCTGGGATCCATCTGGCTTATCTCTGGAGGGCAGATTCATCAGCCTCTTCTCTCTTCCCTCCTTTTCCTTCCCAGGTGGTCCGGATGACTCAGCAGCAAGAGAACCCCAAGTTCCTGTCCCACTTCAAGAGAAAGTTTATTATTCACAAGGGAAAGAGAAAAGCCTTAGAGAATGCTCAGCAACCCAGCCTTTACCACATTCGCACCAATGGCAGTGCCCTCTGTACCCGGTACCTGGCACCTCTCCTCCCCGCTCACTTTGCCCAGGGCTTAGGTCATGTGTGTCTGTGTATGTCTGTCCCTGTGTGGCATGTGTGTGCAAGAATCCAGGTGGGAATCCATGGGACACACGCTGCCTTCTCAGGGGCCTAGCTGACGTGCTTTCAGGGGCTGCTGCCTGCTAGGGCTGTGCCAGCTACTGGGTGGGGATTGGCAGGTGGTGGAGTTGGCCCTTTGTCTCCCTGCTTACCTCTGTCCCCCTTGGCCCGGTCATTCTACAGATGTATCCAGATCAACACAGATTCCAGCTTACTCAACTCCGAATTCTGCTTTATCCTCAAGGTAAGGGACTGTCTGGGCAGGAGCAGGGAGAACCTGGGCCTCCTCTGTACCTCCATAACCTGGGCATGGCATGGAGGGTAGAGGAAGGAGATGGGAGGACTCTGGGCAGATGAAGCCGCCCTCTCTTTCCTGGTCTGCCTCCCAGGTGCCCTTTGAGAGCACGGACAATCAAGGCATCGTATACACGTGGGTAGGACGGGCAGCTGACCCCGAAGAGGCCAAGTTAGCTGAAGACATCATGAACCACATGTTCAATGACTCATACAGCAAACAGGTAACAGCCTGGACAGGATGGAGAGTCCCCTCGGGCCTGGGCCCGGCCTCAGGGGTGGGAGAGGAACAGTTAGTTCTCTTGCCTCCAGGACATGGGGTCTAACCCCCCCTTGGACCATATGTAAACAGAAACACTGCCTTCGTGCAGTCTGATGCTGGGTCCCCTAGGTGCAGTAACTTAGAAGCAGCAGGCTCATAAACCTGTTACAGGATACCTGTAACCAAGGTCACGTGCTATGGGAATGCCATTTCTGTTGGTGACGAAGTCACAGGTCCTGCTAATACTGCTGAGGTTTGTTGCCCGTGTTCGTAACGGAAGGAAATAGCTGAATTTCAGTTAGAGGTTAGTGAAAATCAAGGTGCAACGTTTTCCCATCCGAGTTCACGCCCCGCCCCCTCCCCAAATCTCTCTGGGGACTGAGGTAAGGACCCCACTCAAAAGCAATAGCTCTTAGAGTCTGGGCTGGGGACACCCCGGGGGTCCCTGAAGCCCTTTCTGGGAGTCCATGATGTCAGTATTTCATAACACTAAATGACTACTATTAATGCCATTTTCTTAATACATTTTAAACTTCCAGATGTGGTAAATATCAATAACGATAACCCACATAAGCAAAACCTCTAGGGACTTTCCTACGACTTGTAGGAGTGTGTAGGGAGACCAGACAGCATGGGAATGTTGGCCCTGGAGTCAAGAAGACTCGAGTTCAAATCCAGCCTCAGACACTGGCTTTGTGGTCCTGGGCAGGGCACTTAAATCTCTGCTGCCTCAGTTTCCCCATCTGCAAAATGGGGATAATAGCACCAGCCTCCCAGGATCAAATGAGATATTTGTCAGGTGCTTTGCAAACCTTAAGGTCCTGTTTAAATGTGATCACCGTCATGGCCTTGGAGCAGACCCTGGGTAGGTAATAAAGAGAACGCTGGGCTTGGAACCAAGTGGGGAAAGCCTAAGCCAGCTGCCTCACTTAACTGCTCCAGACTCACTTTCCAGTTCTTTTTTTTTTTTTTGGAGGGGGGAGGTGAGGCAATCAGGGTTAAGTGACTTGCCCAGGGTCACACAGCCAGTAAGTGAGTGTCTGAGACAGACTTGAACTCAGGTCCTCCTGACTCCAGGGCCGGTGCTCTATTCACTGCATCATCAGGCTGCCCCTCTTTCCTCTTCTTCTGAAGAGTAACACCTCCCCCACAAGCTGGTGAGGATCAAATGAGATAATTATTTGTATTATTTTCAGACCTTAAAGAACTAGGTAGAGAAGTAGATGGGACTCCTGGCCTGGAGTCAGGAAGACAAGTTCAAATGCAGCCTTAGACACTCACTAGCTGTGACCCTGGACAAGTCATTTAACCCTGTTTGCCTCAGTTTCCTCATCTGTAAGATAAGCTGGAGAAGGAAATCGCAAACCAGTCCAGTAGCTTTGCCAAGAAAACCCCAGATGGGTCATGGGTCTCAGACACAACTGAAAGGACTGAACAACCAAGGACCCCTTTCACAGAGCCTTCACAGGGGTCCTCAAAGTCCTGGTGCAGTTGTAAGCTTCCATAGCCAAAACTGGCCTTGCCTGACTCCCGCCTTGGCCCCAGCACCCTGAGTGCCCCCTTTTCTCAACAGGTGATTAACGAGGGAGAAGAGCCAGAAAACTTCTTCTGGGTGGGCATTGGGGCTCAGAAACCGTACGATGAAGACGCAGATTATATGAAGTATGCTCGGCTCTTCAGGTAAGCCCTGGCTTCCCCGACCGCCTGGGTCTCCCTGGGTCCTCCCGGTGTGGGCTCCTCCACCCCCATCCCTCCATGAAAGCCCCCTTCCCCCAACCTTGGAACCTCCTCAGCTGTCCCTCTCCAGCCCTTTGCCTTCTGCCCCTCTGGCACAGGTGTTCCAACGAGAAAGGTTACTTCTCCGTGTCAGAAAAGTGTTCCGACTTCTGCCAGGATGACTTGGCTGATGACGATATCATGCTGCTGGACAATGGTCGGGAGGTGAGCTCCTCCCTCCTCCCTCCCTTATTCTGCTGCTCCCAGCCCTTCCCAGACAAGTTTCTGGCTCTGCTGTGGCTCCTGTCCCCTTTGGGCACAGCCCCCAGCCTGGCGGGGCTGGTGTTAGCGCCTCACACAGCTGTGGCCTCTATCTCCCGCAGTCCTCACCAAGGTCAGAAAACTGAGGACCAGAGAATGACTTTCCCAGGGTCACACTGGCACGTTAGTGACAGATGTAGGAATGGCACCCGGATTGTCCTGCTTGCCTTGTGGCACCTGTTCCCCTCCCTTCCAATACCAGGATGCTCCCCAATGGGGTAAACTTCAGCTGTCTCTTCTTCCCTACCCCACCTTACAGGTCTACATGTGGGTGGGAACTCAGACAAGCCAGGTGGAAATCAAGCTGAGCCTGAAGGCCTGTCAGGTGAGTGTCTGCTGACCACTGGACCGGCCCTGTAGCCTTACCTGCTGGCCTGGCCCAGCCAGACCAGGGCCTCTTCCCCTTCCTGTGTCATGGGAAACCAATTATATTGAAATATAACAAACCAGACATTTAAAAAGAAGCGAGCTCTGGCTTTAGGTTAAGAATCCCTGTTCATTTTACATAGAAGGAAACCAGAGCCTTGGGAGAGCCAGTTACCGGGCCAGGGATGGGATCATAGCCTGAGCCCTGGCTTTGCATTCGATCCCCTCTTATATTGGTTTGAGCAGTTCCTCCTTCCTCTTCATCTCTCCTTGGGCCTGCAGCTTAGGGAGGAAGGTTATTCAATGCCCGTCCCCTTCAGGGCATCCTGTGATACGGATCTCTCTAGACCTCGATATATACAATCTAAAATCTCTCTACAAAATGAAGAGGCTGGATTGAATAACCTGTGGCCCCTGATAGCTTAAAATCTAATGGGATTGAGGCCATCATCTCTCTAACCTCTGTGGTTTGTCTCTGCTCTCCCTCTCTCCCCCCCATTGGCAGGTTTATATCCAGCACATGAGGTCCAAGGACCAGGAGCATCCTCGAAAACTCCGACTGGTCCGAAAGGGTAATGAACAACACCCTTTCACCCGCTGCTTCCACGCCTGGAGTACCTTCCGGAAACCCCCAGCCTAGCCTGGTACAGAGGACTAGTTCAGGCTCTTCTTGCCCCACTTAAGGCTGCTAGCATCAACACAAGCTTTAAAGGGATTTTCCTACCTGTGAGAAGAGGAGGGACTCCAGCATCCCCCACTGCCATCGGCCCTCACGTTTGGGGAGGATGGCTGTCTTCATTTTCAGGCTTCTAGGATCTTTCTGTCTGCCTGCACCCCCTTTTTCTTAAGCTGTTCTAAGGCCAAAGCAGGTGTCTAACTCTGCCCAGGGGAATCTCAGGAGTTCAGGGGGAGTGTGGTATGTGGTGCTGAGGTCTAGGGGCAGAAGGGGACAGGGCTGGGCAAGGGAAGGTGGGAGTTTGCTTCCCCTGCATCTCATGTCCCATTCTGCTCCCCTCTCCCCCCTATGATGACCTTGTTTCCCAGGCCTGCACTTCCTGCTTCCCCATCAGTCCCAGCAGCACCTGGTGTATCGTATTGTTGGAATAAAAACTGGTTCTGGCGCTGACAGTGCAGACAGATGGAGGAGTGGTTTCTTAGGGGTGAGGGGGTAGTGTGTGCTGATGGGGCTGTTCCTGCCCCCTCGATTTCCTGGGGACTCACCTGTCTTCCTTGCTACCTTACACCCTTCCTTTTTCCTGATGGAAATAGCTGAGTCACAGGGAACTCTCTTTGAGGGCTGTCTGCAGGGAAACAGGCATTGGCAGGCTCTAAGGGAAGGAACCTGGCCTCGGGCTAGCTGCGGATGCAGCTTCTGGATGGGAATGGTGTGTGGCTGTGCAAGAGCATTCCTATGGAGGTGAGTGCGTTTGCTCAACCTGTTGGTGTCCAGTCAGGCAACGTGCAGCTGACTCCCCGCTTGTTAGGGTTAAAGGTGAAATCTGATCCAACATCTCGGGACCCCATTTACCATGTGGCACATCTAAGGTCTGATCCCATGTTAAACCCAAGGCAGGGAATGAGCTGTGCTGGGCTGTACATACCCATGCCAGGAAGCAGAGGCATTGGCCTTTTAAGATACTAAATGCTTTATTTTCAATATTAAAAACCAGTATTTTTAATACCTAAAACAATGCTAATTAATTTTAACAAAAAGACACCCCCCCCCCAAAAAAAAGATACATTCTACAAGAGAAGCCCCCTACCACTTCTCCCCAACCCCCCAGGACACAAATGGGAGCATGGTCCATCGGCACCTTTGCTGGCCTGGAGAGGGCTCAGACACACTGATACACACACTCACGGCAGGAACCATCCATGAGCAAGAATACCAAAATAACCTTAGAAATCTTTTTTGTCCAAGTCCCAGTGAGGCAACCTTGGCTGTTTAAAAAGAAAAAGAAAGAAATCCTATACGCAAAGGCTCCAGCATTCCTGACCAGAGACTCACCCTGGGCTGAACTCTGGGCCTCAAGCTCCCCCCAGCCTCTCTCAAAGTGGCTTTGTTGACTGAGGCTTGGCCCAGGATGTGAGTGGTTACAGAAGCTGGACTACTTGGAGAGGCTGCCTTATGATTCATGCCTTCCACTGTACCCCAGCAATTGCCCCCATTCTGGCTGACCTGGAAAGAGGTGGGGATTTCAGGATGACATCGGTCCTAGCCTCTGGGTCTCCTTAAAGTAAGGCATGGCCCACGACACACAGGGAACTGACTGACTCCCTCCCTCCCCTCTCACCTCCCCTCAGCCCTTCAAGTCCTCCAGGCCTGATAGGAATTATTCCCTTTGCTCAGTTCCCTGAAACCCCACAGAAATCATACAGAAATTCCTGGGAGGGGCTGCATGATTCTTCTCAGAAGAGCTAGGCACCTATCACCACTGTTCTCTGCCTGGTTTCTCCAAGGAGACATCAACCACTTAGTTAACAGGAAAAAAGCAAGGCCCTGGTGGTCTGTGAATTACTCCCTTCCAGGTGATGTGATGGGGAGCTGGGGGTTAGTTAAGATTATGTGCCAATAGGTTGGATTTGTGCTTCTGGACAAGATGGAAGAGGCCAAGTTCCAACTGGGCCACCCCTGGGGGGGAAAGGAAAAAAAATGACTCATTTCAAACTGGGGGACGGAGGCAGCAGCCTGGTCCTCTAATCCACTTCTGGCAGGTAGGTAGGTTTGAGGCATGACGGACTCCTATGTGAAACCAGAGCCCCTCCGGCAAGGCATGGATCTAGCAGGTGAAAAATGGGGGGGGGGGGTCCTGAGGACGGAAGCCTGGAGCTGAGGGAGAGAATCTAGGATCTGGGATGGAGGCAGCCCAGGAGGAGGGGGACCAGGCCCACCACATGGGGACGGGGGCTCCTCTGGAGGAAGATGCCACAGTACACAGGTCCCATCACAGCACACTTTCCTCCAAGGATTTAAGTATGATGGGGGGTGGGGGTGGCACACAGGAAAGTGGGAGTGCATGGGGCTCACCCCTGCCCCTCTGCCGCAGACAGGCTTTCTGGGCGAGCTGAGGTAGCCTAAGCAGGGAAAACAGTAGCCTTGGCTCCCAAAGGAGGCTGTGTTGTGTGAAAGTAACAGGGATCAGGGAATGAGATTCTATCCCTTCAGTCCATGGGGCAGAAACAGTCTTAGACATGAGAAACGTGACTCCTAGAAGAACAGGGGGAATGGCCAGTGAGGGCCAGGGGGAGCTACATGCAGGGCTCTCTCCTTCCTTGGTTCCTGCTGTCCTCCCCCACCTCTCCCCACCCCCAGTGTTGTTTTGGGGGACCAGGAGGGCGGGCGGGGGTTATGGGGATCCAGGGCACTGCTGCTTCTGCCCCGCCACAGTTAGAAGGTACAAGCCTATGTTACAGGGACAGTATCCAATGGACACAGGGCAGGTGTGCGTGGACTGTTGGGCCCCTGGCTGGGCCGTGGGCTGCGATCTTCATCACTGGGGTCCAAGCCTGAGCCACAGGCAACAGCATCTATCCTGAAGGAAGAGACAGGGGTGAGCCCTCTAGCTGGTTCCTACACCATACCCCCTCCCCTTCTCCCTCTGCAGGGGCTTGCGTGGAGGGCCAGCTCTGTCTACTCATCCCCCAGGCAAGGACAGTGCTCATTCGATGCCAGGCCCTTCACAAATGTCCTATTTTACTATTGTTATTCCTGTTTTGCAGATGGGGAAACTGAGGCGTACAGAGGTTACGTGACTTGCCCAGGGTCACAAAGCTGGTAAATGTCTGAGGCTGAATTTGAACTCAGGTCCTCCTGACTCCAGGGCCGGTGCTCTATTCACTGCACCACCTAGCCGCCCCTCAGTCTAGCATTCTTACATGACAGGCACTGGTACAGGCTTGTGGAGTGTCCAACAACAAACCAAGTATCTCTGCTTTAGTAACCGGAAGATGAGGCCCCCATAAGGAAGTAAGCTCTTACTTCAACAGTATGGCTGCCTGAATGCCTAGGGTGCCCTGGCTGAGGGAGCAGGTGGGACCTTACCAACAAGAGGACAAGGGCCCTTCGGGAGGTCAGGACTTTTCTGGGTCCACCCACCCAATGGGGTGGGAGAGGAAATAAACTCTTCTGGCCTTTCTCCCTTGCTGGAGATACCCCCTAAAATAAAGCCACATCCAGGAAGGAATGGGGTGCAAAGACATAACTGCTTAGGTTCTTTGGACCCTGTATACTCAAATCTGCAGACTGCCAGAATGAGAAGGCTTAGAGATAAACAGTTCAATCCTTCTGTTAGGGGGAGTGGAGATGATGTAACCAAGAGCCGCCCCCCTAAACTCCCGATTCCCAGAGGAATGACCATCAGGCCACCTTCTCTCCCTGTGTCCCAGTTAAATCTGGGTCACAACCTACTAAAGAAGGGCCCTATCTTCTCCCTGTACACACCCCTGTCTTCTTCTGGCAGAACTCTTCAGCTGCTGAGTAGTCTAGGGGACAGTTATGGCACTACAGCACTTAGGGAACAGAGGACGGGGCCGCCTGACACTGGTGATCCTGGATCCCCACCGGCCCCCACTGAACATCAGCCCATGGGCTGAGACACAAAGAAAGAGGGGCTGGCTCCCTGATTCCCCTCCACCTCTCTTGGTACTCCTTAATGAACCAAAGGCGGGGGGGGGGGGGGGGGCTCTTTTAAGCTAATTTTAAGCTTCACAAAGTGCTCTTAAGTTTATAAAGCACTTTTATGTAAGTTATCTTATTTGACTGTAGATAACACAATCTACAATCGCTTAACAAATGCAGTTTGAATGGGATTGGCCAGACATCAGTGACAATAGCCTTTAGGGTTAATGGGAGGGGTCAGGGAAAAGGTGGGCAGGGAGAGGAGGGAGCCACCAAGACTAGCTTCAAATCCTTGATTTTCCCACTTACTACAAGAGAGTTCCTGGATAAGTCCTTTAACCTTAATGGGCTTCAGTTCCATCATTTATAAAATAATGAGAGTTTCACCCTCTGGTTCTGGTCCCAGCTCTAGCCCTCTCCTAATTGTCCAGGCCCATGCCTCATTCTCTGACACATGCTCTTGACACTGGCCTCCTGGCTGTTTCATGAACAAGATTCTCTATCTCCCGGCTCTAGGCATTTTCTCTGGTGGTCTCTCATGCTTAGAATGCTCCTCCCTGGCCTCCTTTTAAGTTCAACTAAAATCACACCTTCCACAGGAAAGTTCTCCAGACCTCTAATAATGACTTCCTATTTATCCTATATATAACCTGCTTTGTAAATATTTGCTTACATATGGTTTCTCCCATTGGACTGTAAGCTCCCTGAAGGCAGGGACTGTCTTTTGGTGTCTCCAGCAATTTGAACAGTGCCTGGCACATCGTAGGCACTTAATAAATGTTTATGGATTGATTGATTGATTAACCCTAATTTAATATGAAACTTTAGACAAGTGATTTATCACTACTGGGCCTATGGCAAAGGGATGGTATTGAGCTACATGACTTGTAAGGTCTTGAGCTCAGCTTGAAGTCTATGATTCTAAGACTCATCACTTTAAAGCTCAAAGATCCTAAGATTCTTCTTCCCCAGGTCTCAGCTTGCAGCCTGAAGCGGATGCAAATACAGATCTGCAGATTCAGCATTTTTCCCTTCCTAAATCTCCGTTCTCCCCAGGCCTACAGTCCTCTAGCAACCAAGCTCCCTCTCACCTTATTTGATCAGGATTCCTGGAGATCGGGCATCATCCTCTGCTATGTTTCTCAAATTTTTCTCTGCTTCCTCTGAAGAGCTAGAGAGAGGGGTTGAGGAGAGACTGTCGTAAGATTGAGAAAGACCCCCAGCTCCTATTTCCCGGGGGATGGGACAAACACATGTCCCAGTACACCGTGGAGAGGGATGAAGCCATTGGGCATGGGCTGAGAAGAGGAAGGACATTCAGAATCTAGGGAGCCGCGTCGTCTCTGTCACCATCCCGGGGGTAGAGGGACCGGGGGGCTTGGAAGAGTGAGACTAAGAGGTCCGGCTTTGTCTTCTTTCTGCCCTGTCCATTCCTGATTCTGACCTCACGGTGACTTTATTTTCCTACCTGCCTAACACCTGTCACCACATCGGGGACACAGTGCTACCCCTTCCCAAAGTCTTCCCTCTCCCACCATCCCACTTGATTCTCTCACATGAAGCCTGAGAAGTACATAAAGCAGGAATTCCCATTTTCACTTAGCAGAACAGGGAAATAACTGGCCTGAAGTCATATGTAGTTAGAAGCAGAGTCAGAATACAACACAGGGCACTTTCGTGGGGCAGCTAGGTGGCCCAGTGGACAGAATGCTGTGGTTGGAGCCAAGAACTGAGTTCAAATCTAGTCTCAGACACTTACTGGTGACCCTGGACAAGTCACTTAAACCCTCTGTGCCTCAGTTTCTCCATCTGTAAAATGGGATAATAGCACCTGTCTCCCAGGGTTTTTGCGAGGGTCAAATGAACTGACCTATCTAAAGTGCTTTTTCTGGGAGCAGCAAGGACAGGTTGAAGCTGGGGCAGGGAGGGGAGGGGTAGCAGCTTTCCCTATGGGCAATCTTCCTTTTCCTTCCCCAAAAGGAACTTTATTGAGATAAACCACTGAAAACAACCTGGGCACCCACTGCACTCCCCAGAGATGTGGTTTCTAAGGCCAAGGCTAGGTCAGCTTTGGCTTGAAGAGGAAAGGTCTGGTCATAGAGACCAAGGTTGGCCAAGAGTAGGTCAGGGCTTCCCAGTTTCCAGACAAGGGAAACGAGCCTTCTCCTATCCTCACCTCAAGAAATCCTTCACATCTTCCACGGTGATATCAGCGGTGCTGTCCAGTGTGGTTTCTGTGCTGTTGGGAGATTCTATGGATGCTGGGGAGAGGGCAGCCTGGGAATGCTCTGGGGTTCCTTGGTAGAACAGAATGGAGCAGTTAAGCCTGGGATATGCCACCTCACCCTGGGGGGCTTCCTAGCACAAGGTGGCCAGGAGTGGGGCTCTAAAGGGGGCCAAGAATATGACCCTCCCTATCCCCTTCCCTTCACCTACAGCCCCACTTCCAAGTCCTGAATTATGAAAACTTGTCATGCAGAAAGAGACAGTGGAGCTAATTCTTAAAGAGACTAAATCCCTGTGCAGGGTCCTCAGGGGAGGGGAAAGATGTTGCAAGCCAAGGGATAGAGCCCAAAGCCACAGCAAAGATGGGATATGGAGCTGCTGGGCTAGAGTATCCCACCTGTCCATTGCCCGCCATATCTAGCTCTGCCAAGGTTTTGGGCGGGGGGTGGGGGTCTGTCTGGTTACTATTCTGTACTGTATATTAAGCCAATGGCGCATGGCTCTGAGGGCATATTTTTACCCGCAACTAAACCCAAACCTGCTACAAAGGACCACCCCTTCTACCCAAAATCTTAGGCTCATCTCTTCCCTTAGGGATTTGCTGGATCCATAAGGTCCTAAGGATCCTACTCCTCCCCCTAATGAGTGAAAAGGCAGCTGGCACAGCATTGTCTCAATTCCTGGGCCACGGCCCTGGTGAAGCCTTCACTAGCCCCCTGGTATCAGGCTGTCAGAGAACAGGTGGAAAATGTGGCATCTCTCACTGCTTCCTGGACACTGCCCTATCCACATACTGCATACAATGTGGACACATGTATACATTTACTGTTCACCCTCCCCTCCTACCTAATGTATTTTTTCTGCTCTCTGCTTAAGTCTCATCCACAGAATCAGTTTTTTTAAAATGAGTTAAAAAGGCCTTTAGTGATCATCTGGTTTGATTTAGGCAGAGGAAGGGACTAAAAGAGACGTGCACATATGTATACACATCTACACAGAAAGTTAGTGTGGCAAAAACCCAGGGCTCCTGACCTTTAAAGGGCCAGGTCGAGTCCCACTCCCTCCGCAAGACCTACTTCATCCACACTGATCTCTCCCAAATTCATGAAGCCACCTACTTCCATGTTGACCAAGTCCATTTCCAGCCTTTCTTCCTCTTCCCACATGCCCCTCATCTCTTCCCTCCTTCCCCCAACATCTGTGCACTCACCGGCTCCATCAACGAAGGAATGGTTCCCCTCAGACACTGGAAGCACGTGGGTGCCATTGGCCTGGCTCAGCTTGGGTGATCCTTTGTAATCATTGCTGGAAAAGAAGGGAGAGGTGTGATGGGGAGAGAAGGGGGAACGTATCCTTCAGAAGAGAACCACCAGACTGTGGAAGTATGGATAAGGGGAAGGAAGGTGGGCAGCTAGGTTTCTAGCTTTGATGGGGAGAGAGTATTCATAAGGTCCCATGTAAAGTCTTGATGTCTGGTTTTCAAACAAAGGGCCAGGCAAGGACAAGTTTTCATGACCCAGTACTGCGTCAGTATTAACAATCCTGCCACGGTGTAGAACCTTCTCCCTTGAAGGCTGGTACATCTAGATGCCAAGTACATCTGGATTCCAAAGGATTCTTTCACTTGCCCTTGACTCCACATCAAGCTCTCGTGCCCGCCCCCAAGCTGCCAGCTGAGGCTTCCTGGCACTCAGCACTACCAGGGGCCACTTGGAAAAGGTCAGCCTGTAGAGGGCATTGGCACAGCATCTTTTTTTGAGTCACAATTGCCTGGAGAGGCTGAGGACAGGGCCCTAAGGATATGCAGGTTCCTTTCCAAGGAAAAGGGGGCAGTGGTGAGCATCTTTGGAGTCTCTGCCTGCCGTGACCCCTCCTCGTTGTGCTTCAGGCCCTGGGTGGGACAAGTCTTCTCCCCGACCCCCAGCACCCCACCCACCCCTGGCACCTGACACAGGTGGTATCATGAGGTCGGATGAAATCTAGGGAGCACAAGGGTTCCGTGATATTCTTGGCACTCAGGGAAAAACGCTCAAACTCCGACGGGGAGATCAAGTAGAACCCTGTTGGGATGGATGGGGAGGAGGAAAGTGAGCAACTTCCCAATTAGTCAATGCCTACCCCCTCACCCCCACACTCGACTTCCTCACTCGTTGAACAGACACACCCTAGGGCACATAAAGTCTGCTTTAATACATCAAGTCACACTAAATAAAAACAAATGCTTCTTCCTGAATTCAAATCTAGCCTCAGACACTTACTAGCTGTGTGACCCTGGGCAAGTCACTTAACCCTGTTTGCCTCAGTTTCCTCATCTGTCAAATGAGCTGGAGAGGGAAATGACAAACCACTCCAGTATCCTTGCCAAGAAAATCCCAAATGGGGTCAAGACGAATCAGATATGACTGAAAAAAATGCCTGAAACGTGTTTTAAGTGCCAGTTCCCCAAGAAAGCCTACCAGGGCCACAGGTGGTCCTGCAGGTCCTCAAGTGTGGTCCTTTGACTGAATCCAGGATTCAGGCCCTAGGTTCCCCACCCCTGGCCTAAACAAACAACTCAACTTAGCCTGACTGCTTCTTATTCAGGGTTAAATAGGAATTAGGGCTAAGCATCCCCTCTGCCCTCTCTCAGACCCTCACTCTCACCTCAAATCCCCTACAGACACTGAAAGAAAGTGATTTAGAAAGTTGGACCTGGAGTCAGGAAGACTTGAGTTCAAATCCAGCCTCAGGCACTTAAAAGCTGTGTAAAACTGGAGAAGTCAGTGGGTATAACACCAGCACTTACCACCCAAGGCTGTTTGTGAGGATAAAACCTTTAAGTGTTATAGAAATGCTAGCTCTTTAGAGGCAGCTAGGTGGTGCTATGGGACAGCTAGATGGCTCAGTGGCTAGAGTATTCAGCCTGGAGTCAGGAAGACCTGAGTTCAAATCTGTGTTCAGACACTGAGACCCTGGGCAAGTCACTTAACCTCTGGAGAAGGAAATGGCAAACAACGCCAATATCTTTGCCAAAAAAAAAAATCCCATGGACTCATGAAGAGTTGCACACAATTAAACAACAAGGTAGTGCTGTGGATAGGGGCTGGCCCTTCAGTCAGCAGGACCTGTATTCAAATCTGACCCCAAACACTTAATCTGTGTGGGATGCTGGTCACACAGTCTCCTTGCTTGTGAGATGAGATAGCTCAGAATTGGGATTTCTCCCCTCCAAGGGTTGTAGTGGGGACAAAATGAGGTAAAATTCAGTCCTAAAATCTTATTTTTAAAAATAAGCTTAAAATTAAAACTAAATTTAAAAACCTATTAATAGTTATTATTATTTTAACACTAGGTGTTATTAACAGTGGCTTGCCCAAAGTGACAAGGCATAGTTGGGGAAAGAGCTATGAGAATTCTGAACCTGCCTCATTACAGGGAAGGCAAGACCTCATTTCTTCACCCTCATGCCATTGGCTAAGAAAATGGAGGAGCTCTTGCCTGAGATGCCTAGAAGATCCGCCATTTTTATCTGCTGAATTCCTTCCAAGCCTAAAAACACTCAAGTCAAATGACCCCTACTCCGAAGATTTCATTGGTCCCTATCAAATGATAACCTTCTACTCCACACCTCATATAGGGCCTTTTCTGGATAGAGCCATTGATGGTTTAGAGTTCTTCCTCTGAAAACTGTCATATCCTTTGTCCATTAATTAATTGGGGAACAGGTCTTATTCTTGTAAATTTATTTATTTTTGCTTTTCTTTTTTTTTTGGAGGGCAATTGGGGTTAAGTAACTTGCCCAAGGTCACACAGCTAGGTTTTTGTTTTTTTTTTAGTTTGTGTGTGTTAAGTGTCTGAGGCCGGATCTGAACTCAGGTCCTTCTGACTCCAGGGCCAGTGCTCTACTCACTGCACCACCTAGCCGCCCTTATTCTTGTAAATTTAAATTCTTTATATATCTTGTAAATTTAAATAAATTCTTTATATATCCTGGAAATGAGACTATTCCCAGTTAACTAGCTTCCTTTCTAATTTTAGCTATGTTGGTTTTGTTCAACTTGGCACTTTTTTCCACCTGATATATACTATTTTATAATAATTATTTGCAAATGTGTCTTCTTCACATATTAGATATAAGCTTCCCCTGGGCGGGAACAATCTTATCTATTATTATTAATATTACATCACATATTAATATTATATAATTATTCATATTACTATATAATTTTATTACATTATATTACTTTATTATAACATTCTATTATTACATTACTTATATTATCTATTATCTTTCTCACTGACTAGAACAAAGCTGTGTTAGTTACTTCTAGGCTTGAGGTGGGGGGCCTGCTGCCCCATGCTAAGGACTCAGCCCCCAGAGCTGGGACTACAAGACAGAAGGGAAGTGTGGGCTTCAAGGAGTGTGGGAGCATAGTCATTCAGCAGGGACAGACAGTGGTTTACATTGTGTGAGTCTGGTGGGGCTGGGGCTGGCAGTACATGAAAATCCAGGACCCTCTACACCCATCATTCCCAGGAAGGCAATGGAGCAACTCCAAAAATCCATCCCTTCGGACCCTTGCAGTTGTTTTGCATTGTAATTTGACTAGAGGCAACACAGTGTTGTAGAAGAACTCTGGACCTTCACAGAATGTTTATAAGACACTTCCCTTACAACAACCTTGTGATGGAGTATTAGTATTTTTTACTTTGTTATTGTTCAGTTGTTTCAGTAGTTTCTCACTCCTTCTTGACCCTACTTGGGGTTTTCTTGGCAAAGACACTGGTGTGGTTTGTCATGAGCTTCTCCAGCTCATTTGACAGATGAGGAAACTGAGGCAGACAGGGGTAAGTGACTTTCCCAGGGTCACACAGCTCGTAATTTTCTGATGCATGATTAGAACTCAGGTCTTCCTGATTCCAGGTCCAGCACTCTATCCATTGCACCACCTAGCTAGTATTTTTATCCCCATTTCATAGATGAGGAGTCAGAGGGACAGCAAGGGCAAGTGACCTCAGAGCACTCCAACAAGCATTTTTTTTACTAAGCACCTATTAACATTCTAGACATTCTTGTCCCTTGCCCTCAAGAAGCTTATAATTGTCATACAGCTAGTAAGCAGGGGAGCAGGACTTTTCTCACGATAAGGTCAGCACTCCCTCTTCCATAACAAGGTGCCTCCCTAGTCCATTGCTACAGTCCACTACTAGGGGTTTGGGGCACTAGGCTGAAGCCAGGGGTGGGCATCCTTGTTGGCCTCTTCTGTGCCAACAGAGGGAGAGGGAGAAACCCTTGGACGAGGTCACTAAGGAATCAAGTCTGTCAGAATTTGAAGGGGTCTTGGCCATTCTAGAGACCAACTCCATTTTTCGGAAAAATAAATTGGGGCTCAGAGAGCAAGAGTGGTCTGACCACAGTCACATAATAAGTACCATAAGAGCCAGGGCTAGAATGTTAACCAACATTACCTTGGCTACTCTCCATAATCTGACCAACCCCCCCAAACAGGAGGCCGCTAGAATGCTACTGGGCATCTGCGACGGTTTATCAGTCATAAGGAAAAGGTCAGAAATATATACAAAATGGTACCAAAAGATATACCTGAAATAAGGCTGTGGCCCACAGAACCTACATAGAACCCTGGTCCTGCCTTACAAACGTTCTAATCTCATTAGACCCACACCCATCATACTACCACAACAGGAGCTAGCATTCACATGTTTTCTGCCATTAATTCCTTTGGGATCCAAGTTACAAGTCTCCTTCCCACCTAAGCTCAGTGCAAATTTCCCTCTCTGTTGACTTCTTGTTCTGACCCCTTCTTAGGCCCTTTAAAGCACTCCAACCCCAGGGTCCAAGTAACACCATAAGCTTGTGCTCTCTCTCCCCACCCCTGGACTTTCTATCCACATGCTGAGAGATGTGCCTTCCTTCCCTGCCTCATCCAAAATATAGAAGTAACAAAATCATTTTGTCACAGTGGGATGTGGCAGGGGAAGAAATGCAGGAGGGCCCTATTCATTGAGTGAAACCATCCCACTGCCCAACAAAGAGCTTCTCTGGGCTGGAGGAGTATACAACAAAAGCACACCTGACTCAGAGACTTAAATAAGTTTAAGACACTTAAGATTTTTCAAATGGGCCAATCCAGTGAACAAGCAAGCTTTGGCTGATGCGTAAGTGAAACAGCTGCTTATCGGATAGGTTTTGAGTAGCCTCCTTGGCCAAAACATGTCTCTTCTGCTGCTGCAAAGTGCTTCAAAGTCTACCTTCATGCACAGTTTTCCCTTCCACATCTCGACTTTCCCCAACACGGGGTTCTGATATATCTGGGGTCAGCATAAGATACTAAATGGAAATTTGGGGGGAGTTTTACAGATCCCACAGATGACATGCAAAGGCCAGCAGATGACACAGAGTCTGTGACTGAATACTTAACCCAGATTTTACAATAAGGTACTGGAAAGACTCCATAAAAAAAAGAACATTCAGACTTTTCTGGTACAAAGGGAGGGCCAAAACTTTTTATGTGGATTTTCCAGATCGCAGGGGCACCTTACCACAGATGTGGAAGGGATAACCATACTATGGGATCTTCTAAGAGTCCTGTGTTAAAATGTATATAAGGAACACCTGCAACTCTTATCTGCTGATATTTTATCAGTGAATGGTTAATGGGCAGCCAAGAGCAAGGCCCTTGGTGAACAGTGCAACAGTCTGGACACCCAGAGGAAAAGAAAAATCACCAAAGAGAAACTTTGCCAAGGAAGGGGATGCCCAGGAGGCAGATTCCCCTCTCCCCCCATGGGAGAAGGTCCTGGTGCCTCCCCACCCCCTTCACTCACCTTGCCCGTATTTTGTGAAGACGCAGGAAGCGATGCCGCTGATGTCCTCCTTGCGAATGCAGTCATAGTGCACCTGAGGCCGAAGGGACGGCACAGCAAAGATGTGGATGTCGCCAAGGTTGGTGAGGCAGGCCAGGCAGTTCTCCGTGTAGTCCTCAAAGGCCACGCTGGTGAAGGTGACCAGAGCCACCTTCCGTACCCGGCAGCCCTCGTGGGCCGTGAGCTTGAACTTGGTCTTGGCGCTGACCTTGGGCAATGTAAACACCTTGGCGGGAGGACAGGAAGGAAGCCAACAGGTGTCATACAAAGACTTTGCAGAGAACTGGCCTAGCCTCCTGATTCCCAGAGCAACTAATAAGACTCAGCTGCCCAGAGCTAAGATAGTGGAAGTAAACTGGACAAAGCGGGAGAGGCCAAAGCAGGCAGGACTGAGATCTGACTAAATGCCAGGCCTTATGCAAGGCGTAAAATGGATATTGAGCCAAAGAACACAGAGTCCCAATCCTGCTGGGGACAGGTTTCCTTCTATCTTAGGGGCTTTGGAGATGAAGCCGAATCCTTGCTGGTCATCCTTGCTGGCCTTATCTGTGCTAACAGAGGGGGAAGATGGACCCCTGGGGAAAGTCACTTGAAAATCTTAAGACTCTTAGTATTTGAAAGTCAATGATCATACAGATTGACCACTTCATTTTATTTATTTATTTATTTTTAAAGCAATTGGGGTTAAGTAACTTGCTCAAGGTGACACGGCTAGTCATTATTTATGTGTGGGTGCTCATTTTCTGAGGCCGGATCTGATCTTGGGTCATCCCAACTCCGAGGCCGGCGCTCTTACTCACTGCGCCACCTAGCTGCCCCAGACCACTTCATTTTATAAAGGGAGACACTGAGGCTCATAGCAGGTGACTTGGCCATTCACATAATGAACAGTCAGGATTAGAACCCAGTTGACTCCCCAGGCTAGTGCTCTTCTCATTACACAACACTGGAAGTCAAGTCTCTGTACCTGAGGCTTACTGTGCTAGTCTAAGTATGTAAGGGACATGGCAAATACCCATTCTGGCACCTCAGTGCAGCCGAAGAGACCAAACTGCCACAAAACAAGGAACTTAGAGAACCAATAGGCAGCATGAAATCAAGTAAGAAACGTGCAATTGATATCCTATTGCTTTGAAATTTGAAACTCAAAATTTTAAAAAATGAATGTTAAAAATTGTTAAACAAATATTTAAATTGTTTTCATGTAATTGGGAAACATTTAACGAAATAAATAAAAACAGAAAGAAATCAAGTGAGAGACTATGGTGTCCTGAAAGTCAATGCTTTGGGAGAAAAGAGATCATTGATAATTAGGGGTGATGAGGGAAATTCCCAAGAGGCATGTCCTGAGACGAGCAGGTGGATTTTGGATGGAAGGACGGACAAAGGGGGATGACGTGCACAAAGGCATGTGGTGTAGGCTGTGGGTGGTAATGAGCCCCTCTGGAGGTTTGTGTAGAGAAGCCTGGAAAGAAGGTCGGATCAATGCAATGACCAACCCCGATTCCAGATAACTATCCTACCCACTCTGTTATGTCTCTGAGATCTGCTTATCCAGCCCCAGCCTCTCCTGACCTCCAGTATCTCATCTCCAAATGCCGATTAGATATTTTAAACTCAATTTCTTGTAGACATCTTTTTTTTTTTCTGGAGGGGGAAGGTAGGGCAATTGGGGTTAAGTGACTTGCTCAAGGTCACACAGCTAGTTTTGTGTTAAGTGTCTGAGGCTGGATTTGAACTCAGGTTCTCCTGACTCCAGGACCAATGCTCTATTCACTGTGCCACCTAGCCGCCCCTCTTATAGACATCTTAAACTTAGCTCATCCAAAACTGAACCCATCATCTTTCCCCCCACAGTCCTCCCCTCTTCCCAATCACCCCAGCTCACAACCTAGGTATCATCCTCAACCCCTCCCTCTCACCCCCTTCATCCAATCTGATGCCAAGTTTTGCCTTCTCTCCTATATGCCCCTTCTCGCCTTTGATACCACCCTGCTTCAAGCCCTCATCCTTGCACGCCTGAACCTCTGCAACAGACTTCTGCTTGGTCTCCCTGCCTCAAGTCTGTCCCAGCCCACTCTGCTGTCAAACTGCTCTTCCTAAAGTTCGGGTCTGACCATGCTGCCCCACATCCAGTAGCTTCCTCTCACCTCCAGCATCAAATAGAAAATCTTGTTTGGCATTCAAACCCTTGACCACCTGGCCCCTCCCTGCCTTTCCAGGCCTCTCATACCTGACTTCCCACCACATAACTGCAATCCAGGGACAGTGGCCTTCTGGATGTTTCTTGCTATACTACACCATGTCTCCCAACTCTGAGTGTTCAAAGTGTGTTCTGAGTATTTTCCTTATGTCCTTCACTCCTGCAACTCTCTCCCTCCTCATCTCTATCTCCTAGCCTTTCCTGTTTCCTTAGTCCCAGCTAAAATTCTACCTTCTGCAGAAAGTCTTTCTTTCCCTTAATACTAGCACCTTCACTCTTAGTTTTGTTGTTGTTGAATCATTCCAGTCATGTTTGGGGTTTTCTTGGCGATACTGGAATGGTTTGCCATTTCTTCTCCAGCTCATTTTACAGATGAGGAAACTGAGGCAAACAGGGTTAAGTGACTTGCCCAAGGCCACACAGCTAGTAAGTGTTAAGCATCTGAGCTCAGATTTGAATTCAGGTCCTCCTGACTCCAGGGCCAGTCCTCTACTCACTGCGCCACCTAGTTGCCCTGGCAGTGATGTTCTTAAAACAACAGCGGGTTTGGGGAAGACTGATGGAAAGGAGGTGGTAGCAGAGGTTCTTGGAAGATGTTATTTAAGGGTGGGCTTATCCACGGCTCAGTCCCAGCCCCCTGATCTCCCTTACCTTGAACTGTTCCTCAGAAGAGATCAGCACAGAGTGGCTTCCCTGCATGTCGGGGGCCTTGGCCAGGTCTCGGGACACTTCATAGGGCTCAGGCAGGGGACTCCCCCGCCCATCCAGCACAGCAATGGAGACCACTGGGGCCCTGTGCATCAGCTGCACCTCCTTGCCCAGGACTGCCTCCACCGCTCGCTCAGAGAACTTCTCCTGGGACGGTACTTCCAGGGCGTAAGCAAACACTGACCCTGAGTTGGTGCCCGCCCACATGGTTGGGCCATGGTGAGTAGCTACAAAGGGGAGAGACAAGAATTCAACAGGTGCTCTACTCTCCAGACTCAAGTTTGGAAATATTAATGATATTAATATTTATTATTAATTTATTGGTTATGATTTATATTTATTAATTTATTAATTATTCTTTATGTTTAAAATTTCATTGAAATTTATATATAACTGTGGCAAATTTCAGAAAAAACTGGAAATGCTTACATGAACTGATACAAAGTGAAGCAAGCAGAACCATAACATTGTACACAGTAACAGCAACATTGTACAATCAACTATGAATAATTTAGCTCTTCTGAGCAAAACAACGAACCCAGACAATTTCAAAAGACTCATGATAGAAAATAATATTCACATCCAGAGAAAGAAACGATATAGTCTGGATGTAAATTGAAGCATACTCTTTTCACTTTATTTTTTTTCATAGTTTTTTTTCATTTTGGTCTGTTTCCTCTCTCACAACATGACAAATATGGAAGATGTTTACATGATTATACATATATAACCTGAATCAAGTTGCTTACTATTTTAGGGTGGGCAGAGGGAGAAAATTTGGAACTCAAAAATTTTTTAAAATAAACGTTAAAATTGTCTTTACAGGTAATTGGAAAAAATAAAATACTATTTAAATAGTAAAAATTTAAAAATAAAATAAAAGGAATAAATAAAAAATAAAATACTATTAAAAACAGAAACATAAAAATATTTAAAATATAAACACAAATAAAAATATAACATAACATAAAAAGTGTTTTAAAAAATAGAGAGGAAGGAAGGGCAAGAATCAAGCAAAAACAGATTCCCACGTCTCCCCTCTCCTGGTCCTGTGCTCCTTCCACAGATGCACACTGCCTCTGGGTGCAGGGATAGCAATTGGGCAGAGATCAGAGCCCTGGGCTTAGGGAATTTCCTTCTTTTCCACAGTCCACACTAGCCTTACCATCTCGGAGGAAAGTGTCCGCGAAGTAGAGACAGCGCACCACGCCCGAGAGCGAGTCGTCTGCCGATCGGGGCTCGATCCGTCGCTGCACGGGCGTCATCTCCACGTCGTGAGGGCAGGCCTGCTCAGCCAGCTGGGCATTGGCTTCCTGCACCTAACCGGAAGGGGACATGAGGATGAAGTTCCAACTTTCCTGGGCCAGGCCAAGTCATCAGCACATATATCTACCTTGAGATAGATATTCTTTACAAAGAACCTTTCTTCTATCCCCAGCATTGGTACAATGCCTGGCACCCAGTAAGCACTTAAAAATGCTGACTGACTACCAGGCTCCATCCAGCAAGACTCCATTTGGCCCTTTGGTCCATCAGGAAGGGCATATACCTTCTTTTGGGGGGGGATATACACTTTCTTGATAGGAGCGTTCTCTCCCCAAAAGCAATGTTTCCACCAGCCCACAAAACATTTACTACCAAATGTTTGCTTCTTAAAAATTATAAAGTGACAATACACAAACCCTGACTCTTCCTTCTCTCTGTATCTTACTCTTCTCATCCCCCAGCCTCCCACCCCCTGGGGCTCCTAAAGGGCTGGGAGTGGAACTACACATATACTAAAGAGCACCCCTCAAACCCACCACCTAATCTCCCCCATTAGTTTGTGGCTAACGCCTGAAATTCCACCATTAGAGATTAATTTCTCTGGGTAATTTCTTTGTTCTCTCCACCCTCCTCTTTTATAATTAGAAATTCCCCTGGCAAGAGGACCAGAGTCAGTCCCAAACACATCACTGTGAATGAATGGCACATCAAGGTGGCAGAGTCCCTTGAATTTGCGAGCTACATCGGGCTCATCCCAAGATAAGGAAACTGAAGATCAGAGAGGAGACTGACTCATGCTCATGCCATGAGCCTGACAGAGCCTGGGCCAGGATCCTTGATGGGAAGGACCACAGCAGTGTTGCTCCTCTCCCCATCCCTCCTTCTTACCTTGCTGCTGGGGCTATTTGGGTTGGTCCGCTTCTTGCCAGAGACTCGGCTCTTACGAATTCGCCGGAAGGACTGTCTCAGGGATTTCTTCAGGGACTTGACCCTGGAGAGTGGTCCCTCCATGGCTAGGGAGTCGTTGGGATGAAGGGTGCACCTGGGATGGAGGCAGGAAGCTCACTCACCTCTCTGATCAAGCTGAGGGATCAACAGGGAATTTGGGAGCTATTCAGGGGTGGACCAGAGCCAGTTTGGACTGGCTCTTGAGACTTGATCATTAAATTTCCAGGGTGAGCACTTACACCTTGGAAACTGGCAAATGCTACATACAAATCAGGACTGGATTTCATTGGAGTCTCCTTAACAATTGTTTTGATTGCCTATTCTTAAGAAAATGATGGATAATAAAGCAGATTAAATATAAAAGTGTGTCATACATGCATCTTTCCCTACCCCCTCTGGAGAGCTGGTTATTAACCATTTACCAGGACACTCAGAACTGGAACTATTCTAACTTCACCCTTCTTTCTTCATGTTCCTAGAAGGGAGATCTACCAGCTTCCCCAGGAGGGTATGGGTAGACCAAGTAGGCAGTCCTATTTCTCCTGGACTGTAACTTATGGATCACCAAGGAAGGCCCTAGGTTCAAATGACTTCCTCATTAGGCTTTTCAGGAAACAAACTCTACCCTAGCAATTCATTCTTTTAGGTTAAACATTGCCTAAAAAACCTTGGCTTTTTTTTTTTTTAATAATCCAGACCCCACTCTGGAAAGATTACTTTCATAATATATCAGAGCTAGAAGGTATCTTAAAATCTAATTTCCTTATTTTATTATTTTTTTAGATTAATTTATTTTCTTTTTTTTAATACCAATCTTGATTATAAAACTAGAGAACCTGAGGCTTCAAGAGGATAACTGACTTGCCTAAAGCAAGGTATGGCCCAGCACAAGAATCAGGGATGGGGGAAAAGACAGATATGCATGCTACAAAACTTATTCCAGGTGAGCCCTGGGATCTCAGAGGAAGAAACTGAAAGCAGCAACTGAAGTAGGGACAAGGTGAGCTCTTAGAAAAATACTTAGTTTTTTTTTTTTTTACTTCAAGGGGTGGCTAGGTGCTATAGTAGATGGAGTGTTGGGCCTAGAGTCAGGAAGACCCAATTTCAAATCTGGCCTCAGACACCTACTAACTATGTGACCCCGGGCAAGTCACTTAACCTGTTTGCCTCAGTTTCCTTATCTGTAAAATAATAGCAGCTAGCTCCCAAGACCGTCAGGAGGATCAAATGAAGTCATAATTACAAATTGCACAATTCCTAGCACATGGTAAACACTATAAATATCATCTATTATGACTATTATTCCTTTCCTCACTGGTTCTTTCTCACTTCTAAAGGTCTGTTTCCCACTCATCCTCCAACCCTCAGCTGGCAGACTTAGAAAAAATAAAAGCCAACAAAAGAATATTAGATGTTCACAAGAACAACCTAAGAGGGACTTGAAACTAGAGATTTTTAAGAGTGAGAAAAATTTTAAAGAGCCAAAGGAATGAAACCCTCATGGTAAATTTTAAGGTACTATGACAAACTGTAGGGGAAAAGATTTTCAGAGAGGAGATCTGCCCAGGTCATTTATGAACATTTTTTGTGGGTAGCCACCCTTTGGCTCCATACAAAATTTGCTCTGGGTAGAGAAGGGGCTGGGGCAGCTAGGTGGCTCAGTGAATAGAATGCTAGTCCTGGAATCAGGAAGACCTGAATTCAAATCTGACCTCAAGACAATGACTAGCTGTGTGACCCTGGGCAAGCCACTTAACCTCATTTGCCTTAATCCACTGAAGAAAGAAATGGCAAGAAACCCCCCTGGACAGTATTAGTGTGATATGGTCCACGGGGTCACAAAGAGTCAGATATGCCTGAACAACAACAGAGAAGGGGTTGGTACGAGCTGATGGCCAGCAGGATTCTAATTCTCAGCTTTCCCTTCTCCTCTGGCCAGGCAGGAAGGCATCTGCCCAGCAGGCAAAGAGAAAGCCTTGGGGAAAAAGGGACCATTTCTGGGTTTGGGCTGGAGATCCAAGATCACAGAGTGAAGGAATGATGATCGGTTTCTGTTGTCCACTGCTAGGCTTGACACACAGCCTTTTGGAATGAGAGAGGGAAGAGAGGAAAACTCCTTTGGACACCTCAAGTTCAAACATGGCCCTTGTTAATTTTCTACCTGGCCAGCACTGGATTCCGTCGGTGATAGTCAAAGAGTCCAAAACCATGGCTGGTCCCAAAGGCAACAAGGTTCCACTCCGAATGCAGGGTGACTGCTGTGACGGCAGCTGGGGGCAGGCACTGTACCAGCACGAGGGGCTGGAAGCCTGGGGGAAAGGCCAGGGAGCCATTCTTGGGGCTTAGCTGGTCATGGCCCTTCCAGGTGAAGCCTTCCCGGTCCTGTAACAGGTCCATGGTGGCCACGCTGACCTGGTGCTCAGACTTCTCATCGCTCAGTTCCATGACAAGCACCTGGTGGGGGAGGGCACGGGAGGGTGAGAGGTCATGTCTCCTTGCTACCACTTCCACCCCACTTCCTCAAAACCTTTACCCTCCCCACCCCCACCCCCAACCCCTTTCCTTAACTCCGGTCAGACACCGAGGCTTGTCATGCTTTTCTTGGTAATGTTTCCTAAACCTGCCCCCTCCTCCTCCTCCTTGTGACCACGGGGCCCACTTTCATCACTTCTCACTTGGACTATGCAATGGCTCCTTACTCCAATCCCTGCCCATTCAAATCCAGCTTCCAGCAGAAGCCTCCCCTGATCCCCCCTATCTTCCCCTTCGCCAAACCCTCTGCCCGGTACTGTTAATTATCTGTCCTTGCCCATCTCATCTCTTGGACTAGATTAGAGACTCCCAGTAAGCAGGGATCATGCTTTGGTCTTCTCTGGACTCAGAGGACCACAGACTTGGAGCTGGAAGGTTCCTTAGCAGGCCCTGGGATTTTCCTAAAACACAAGTCGGATCACGTCACCCCCTATTCAATAAACCCCAGTGGCTCCCTCTTGCCTCCAGGTACAAATATAAAATGCTCTGCTTGGCATTCAAAGCCTTTCATAACCTGAGCCCCCTGCCAGTCTTCTTACATGCTTCTCTCTGAAGCACACTCTTCAATCCTATGACACTGGCCTTCTGGCTGTTCTACAAACAGGAAAGTCTGAGCATCTCTGGCTACCCCAAGACTGGAATGCCCTTGCTCCTCTTCTCTGACTGCTGACCTCCCAGGCTTCCTTTAAGTCCCAACTAAAGCCCAGCTCCTCGAGCAAGCCTTCCCAGTGCCTTTCCTATTTCTATTTTAACTATTAACTATTAATATTTCCTACTATTATTTTAACTATTTCCTACCTATTCTATATACAGCCTTCTCTGCATACAACTGTTTGCACATTGTCTCTTCCATTAGATTGTAAGTTCCTTGCAGGCAAGGACTGTTCTTTACCTCTATTCTGTATCTCTGGAGCTTAGCACTGTGCTCGGCACATAGTAGGTGCTTAACAAATGTTTACTGAATTAAACTAATTGTACTGAGTCCAATTCCCTCATTTTATAGTAGAGGAACTAAGACCAAGAGAGAGATTAAGTAACTTGCCTACAGTCACAAAACTTGTAAAAGTGTCTGAGGCAGGATCCAAATCCAGGTCTCCCTGACTTTGAGTGAGAAGTTTGAGATACTCTGTTAGGTGGCTCCACTGGGCAGAACCTAAGTCACACCCTGCCTAGGTCCTTGAGAAGGATGCTGAATGAAGGGCCACCTGAAGCCAGCCTGCTCTCTCCTGAGCTTGCTGGTCCGACTGGGAGAGGACCACCTACCTGTCCAGCGGTGCCTGCCACCACCATCTTGGCTGTGTATTTACACAGTGATATCTTCTGAATACCAAGCCGGGGATCATCGCTGTAGGGGTCAAAACACCCCACCTGAGTGGACAGATCAAGGAGGAGAGAGGTCAGAGGAGAGGTAGGAAGAAGAGGTGGAATCACACAGGCTGCTAAATTACAACACTTAGGCTTTGTGGCATTCCCCCCACCCCTCAGCTGTCCAGCCCCCAAAGTGCCAACAGCACCACGGTATCATGCTGTACTTGATGTGGTTATTCAGCAGAACTTTAAAAGCAGAAGGCTCCTGTTTGCTGCGGATGTTACAAGCACACACACAAAAAGACACTCGCTGGTGGAGAGCCTTTAAGGCTGAATTTTGCTGAATCATTTTTTAAAAAAGGTAATCCACAAACAAGAGATAGGGGGATCTTCCAGGCTCTGCCCCACTCCTGGGTGACTGGGAAGGTGTGGTCTTCCCCAGAAAGTCTGCAAAAGCCTGTCTGTCCACTTCTCGTCTTTTCAGGAAGGATGCCTTTGATGCCCAGGGATCGTCCTCTTTTATAAAAACAACAAGGTGAGACTGTAACGCAGGGTTGCCAGCTCCGGTTCCCTTTTTTCCTTTCATAGGGAGGGCTGACAGAACTTTTCATGACTTTTTCTATTCAGAACTTTTCTATTCTTTTGGAATCTTCACAACTCTTTCCAATGTCCTGAAGGATCAGTCCTGGGAGTGGTCCTTAAAACAACCCACTCACACTAATGCACTATAGATCAAACTGAACTAATCCAACCACTGAGGGAGCAATTTGGACCTATGCCCAAAGGGTTTTATATATAAAACTGTGCACACCCTTTGATCCAACAATGCCACTTTAGGTCTGTATTACAAAGGGATTTTTTAAAAAGGGCGGAAAGGGACCAATTTATATAAAAATATTGATAGCGGCTCTTTTGTGGTGGCAAAGAATTGGAAATTGAGGGGATGTCCACCAATTGGGGAATGGCTAAACATGTTGGGGTATATGATCATAACAGAATACTATCGTGCTCTAAGAAACGACAAGCAAGCAGATTTTAGAAAAACCTGGAAAGACTTACATGAACTGATGCAAAGTGAAGTGAGCAGAACCAGGAGAACACTGTACACAGTAACAGCAAGTCTGTATGATGATCACCTGTGAATGACTTAGCTATTCTCAGCAATACAATGATCCACGACAATTCCAAAGGACTTGTGATAAAAAAAAATTCTATTCACCTCCAGACAAAAAACTGATGCTTTCTGAATACAGATTGAAGCATACAATTTCTTGCTTTATTTTTTTGTGGGTTTTTTGGGAGGGTCTGTGTTTTCTTTCACAACCTAATAAGGACATATGTTTAACATGACTGCACATGTATAACCTATGTCAAATTGCTTACTGTCTCAGGGAGAGGGGAGTAGAGGGAGGAAGAGAATTTGGAATTAATTTTTTTTAAAACAGTTGTTAAAAGTTGTTTTTACGGGCAACTGAAAAAAAACTATTAAAAAAATACTCCTATGCGGATGTCTTCTGTGTGTCCTGGTATTCTTCCCAATGGTCCAGTTTCTGTGATCCAAAGCTGTAGTATTCTCTGATTATCACTGATGAGGATAAACTACCACCAGAATGCTGGCAGGTCTCTTCAGATTCACGTCTATTTTGTCATTAAGATCATATGTGCAGAGCTGGAAGGGATCTTAAAGGTCACGTAGTCCAACTCTCCCATTTTACAGATGGGCAAACTGATGCCCAGAGAGCTCACACGTTAAATGGTATGGCTAGATTTGAACCTAGGGCCTCTGGAGCCCGTCATCTTGACATCGTACCATGCCTGTTCCTTCCAGTTGTATCTATGAATGTCCTAAGGATAAAATGGCTTATCTGGGCCACTCTAACTGGTGGAAACTATTATCAGGGTCTTTTTCAGTAGTTGCTCAGTCGTGTCTGACTCTTCATGACCCCATTTGGGGTTTTCTTGGCAAAGATCCTAGAGTGGCTTGCCATTTCCTTCTCTGGCTCATTTTACAGATGAAGAAGCTGATGCAAACTCGGTTAAGTGACTTGGCCAGAGTCACAGCTAGTGTCTGTTTTTGAAGGTAAGTGGCAAAATGCTGGGTCTGAAGTCAGAAAGACTCATCTCCTTGAGTTCAGATCTGCCCTCTGACTCTTAGTATCCGGGTGACTGTGTTATCTCTGCTTGCCTCAGTTTCCTCATCTATAAAACTAGCTAGTGAAAGAATGGCACACCCCTCCCGTGTCTCTGCCAAGAAAACCCCAAATGGGATCACAAAGAGTCAGACACAACTGAAACAACCGAACAACAATGAAAGCTATACACCCCTTCTCTGAATAACGTCAGACATGACTGAAAATGACTCAGCAACAACAAGATCTTTGGAAGAGTTGATCGCTGCTTTTAATCAGGCCGGGATTAAGCGGCTATGATTATACAGTGTCTTCCTGTCTTCCCCTTTCCTTCTAATTTGGCATTGACTCTGCCTCCAGCTCACAACAGCTGAGGCTGTGGACTGCACTTCAACGGCTGAATCTGGAATGACTCCCACATCAGTTACCAGTCACTTTTGTCTTAACAGTCAATTCCCTTTCTTATGATGCTGTTTTGATCCTCTCCCCCATCCAGTGCTTTTAAGTCTTATCCAATCGATCTTCCTAAAGCCCAAGTCTGACACTCTCTCTCTCTCTCTCTCTCTCTCTCTCACACACACACACACACACACACACACACTTGATAAATGGGTCCAGGAGCTCCTTATTACCTCCTGGACCAAATATAAAATTCTCTATTTGACTTTTAAAGTCCTTCATAACTTAGCCCCTTCCCCATCTTTCCAGTCTTACACCTTATTCCTCTTTGCATGTACTCTATGTACCACCAGCACTGACCTCTTTGCAAGATACTCAATCCCAGGGGTGGGGAACCTGAGCCCTTGAGGCCCTCTAAGCCCTCAAGTGCAGCCCTTCAGTCACTTGACCTAGCGCACCACATGTGGCCTTGAGGCCAAAGGTTCCCTACCCCTGTTCTAGCTTGTGACTTCCTGAATTTTCCCTGGCAGTCTCCACACCTGGAATTCTCTCCCTCCTTCAGAGGCTTCCTTTCAAGCCTCTGCTAAAATCTCCCAATCTCTGTCCACACTAGTGCCTTTCCTTTCAGATGACCTCTGGCTTAACATGAATGTATCTGGTTCGCACAGTCTCCCCTAATAGATCTTGAGCTCCCACAGGCAGGAACTGCTTTTGCCTTTTTTTCCCCAACTCTTAGCACAGAGTAGGCACTTAGTGAATGCCTGACGACTCTTCTTAATGAATTTTGTTACCCTGGAGCACATGATGAAGGCGAGTTCTCTATCCACTTCTCTGAGGTGAGCTCCTGAGCTGTCCTTCCATTTAACTGCCACTACCTTCTATTTCTTGGTTTCACATAAAATGAGAAAGTCCATCCGAACGTAGCACAATGTCCCCCAGTAGTGCACTGCTGGCCTAAGCCCTCACATTTAAAGCATCAGAATCAAAGTCAGTGTTTGTTAGGAGTGTAAAAACGGACACACCCTCTTTCTACCACTTGATGACCTGTCAGAATGGAAGACAGGATCAAAGGCGATTGTTTCTGCAGTTTCCTGGGCTTCACAGCTTGCTGTGCCTCCCAGATCCGTGACTCAGGGGCTCCGGTTCTGGTGCCTCTCTGCATTTACCCAGGCCAGCCCTCAAGCAGCAGGGCGTCTGCTGCTACAGCCACACTGAAGCCTTTCCAGGGTTCACATCCCACAGGGGGAGCCCCCACCGCCACATCCAAGACACTGGAAGGAGGACTTTGTGGAGATTCTTTAGGAACAATAAACCCTAGAGAGCATACCTGTGGCCTGAAGTGAGTGACAACTTCAGGGAGACGAAATCACCTGGTCATGATGGCAACGGACAGGGAAGAGGAACAGATCCCAGAGTAAAGTATC
Source organism: Gymnobelideus leadbeateri (assembly GCA_011680675.1). Classification (NCBI taxonomy): domain Eukaryota; kingdom Metazoa; phylum Chordata; class Mammalia; order Diprotodontia; family Petauridae; genus Gymnobelideus; species Gymnobelideus leadbeateri. The sequence continues at coordinate 404,970 of WOXC01008520.1, forward strand.
TCATCGTGATGGCAGTGGTAGGAGTGACATTTGTCACTTGTTTCATTCAGAGGGACTCTAAGCTTAGGAAGCTGAGTAGTGTCAGGGACAAGGAAAGTCCCAAACCCTTTGCTGTTTAGTCATTTTTCAGTCATATCCGGACTGTCTGTGGCCCATTTTGGGGTTTTCTTGGCAAAGATACCGGACTGGTTTGCCATTTCCTTCTCCAGCTCATTACACAGATGAGGAAACTGAGGCAAGCAGGGTTAAGTGACACATCCAGGGTCACACAGCTACTAAGTGTCTGAGGCCAGATTTGAACTCCAGAAGATGAGTCTTTAGGGAAGGCTGAGCCCTGGGAACAAGGGCAAGAAGCCTCTTGATCACTTCTAGGATCCTTGGGAAGTTGGTCCATGGAGAAAGTCTCCTAGATTAGTTCTGGGAAGCTGACCACCCTAGCTGCCCTATGATTCCCTCAGAGGGTCAGTGAGAGGAAAAAGCAAAGGGAGACATTACCTTGTAGAAGAAGGAGCAGGTCTCCCAAAGGGTCTGAGCTAAACAGGACAGGCTTTCTTCTGAAGGTCAGTCCCTCTACGGGCCACAGTGGCAGGGAAGGTTATTTTGTGAAGGGGGTGGGGGGCTGCAGTTCCTCAGTGGGCACAGAGTGGAGTGGGTGTCACCGGGAAAGAGAGGGGAAAGTGCTTGGGGAAGGGGGAGAAATGAGAAAGGCAAAGTTACCTTGTGAAAAGGGGGCCACTCCTCCTCGCTGGCCTGGTTGAGGCTGTCTGCGTGCTCACAGTCTGTCTGGAAGATATTGGCTGTTCCCAGTTTGTAGAGTGGCCTCAGTGACACTCCTGAGGCATCCCAGAACCGTACCGTCCCATCCTCGTGGCTGGGGTGGGGGAGGAAAGGAAGATAAGTCACTGCCCCCCCCCAACAGAGAAAGAACGCCAGGAAAATGGGGCTCTCAGCCCCAAGGTGACATGCTGTCCTTGGCCTGGGAACCCTACAGGCCACCAGGTCTGGCCTACCAAGTGGATTCAGAACAGAACTTGGGAGTCTCTCCATGCCGAGTCTAAAGCACATTAGTGAGTTTTCCCGGCTTCCAGGAGGCATAATTATCCAATTAGCAGCAAATTAGATGAGGATTTAAAAACTGACAGCAAAAGCCACAAGGATCCAGCTAGAGCCAATGGCCACCCGGCCTCTCATAAGGAGCGAAGGGAAGGGCCGAGAGGCAGCAGGCAGGGCCTCCCAGACCTCTTAATGACCCCCACCTGACAGCGAGGCCCTCGGCAGAGAAGGAGCTATTTCTCCCTTCTGCCACCATCCATCAATGTGTCTGAAGGCACCTGGGCACAGGTGGCAAAGGCAGCAGAGTGTTAGAAAACTCGAGTTCAAATCCTGCCTCAGACCCTGTGACCCTGCACCAGTCAACCTCTGCCTCAGTCTCCTCAACTGTAGAATGGGAATGGGAATAATCCAATAAAGGTATAGTGAAGATCAATGAGGTATTTGTAAAGCACTTAGCACTAAAGCACTCCTGGCACACAGTAGGTACTTTATAAATAACTGTTCCTTCCCTCCTCAAAGCCCTTTTGAATCCCAAAGGCAGGACTTTCTGGACTTTGGGGGTAATGGGTTCCATAAGTGTGAGATCTTACCAGTTGAGTCAAAAGCATGGACTGACTGCCATACAAGGACCTACTATGTGCCCAGCCCTGGGGTGGGCAGACAGCAGAGAAACCTAACACATGGTCCCCACCCTCAAGGCACTCAGGGTGGTCTGAGAGACAAAGACCCATAAGATCAGGCAGACATATGGACCCTGAGCTCTTGAAGGGGAGGAATGAAATTTTACCAGCCTGATACTGGGCTGGACATGAAATAGACGGCTGATCAATACTGATTCATACCGGGCTCCATGCCAGTGGCTGGGGAAGGAGGAGGGGGATAGATCTTGTTGGGACAGGAGGTGAGGAGGCTTGGGCTGAACCCTGCTAGGCTGGCAGGATGGAGAAGGGCATTATAGACTTATGAAAGGGGCATGGAAGGTTTAGTCAAGTGAAGTAACAGGTAGCTACGGCTAGAAATTTAAGTTGGGTCCAGATTTGGGAAGATCATGAGGACCAGGCTGAATTCTGACTTTCTCCTGAAGGCAATGGGGAGCCATCACTGAAGGCCCCTGGGGGGCGGGGAGGATGGGAGAGGAAAAAGAAAAAAAACTCAGACATGAGTTTTGAAGGTATCTGGCTGCATTAATGGGGATTTTTTGTTGAGGGGTTGATTTGGCCACGCCCCTCATAGTGTCCACCTTCATAGGGAAGTTACCAAGAGCCAAGCATATAGGTTGGGGGGGAGAAATGGGAAGGAGGGAAACCAGTTAGGAACCCCATCGAACTGATTCAAAAGCACATGAGTTCATGGGGAGCCAGAGTCAGGAAACAGGAAGTAAGGATTAGCTCCCCTGTTCCTGGGATGGGGCTGAGTCACTCTGCTGAGGTCACTTTTTGGCAGGTTCAGTCCTGTAGGAGGCTGAGACTTCCCCAGTTCCGGGAGAACCTCTCTTCCTGCCCCAGGGTGGCTTCAAATCCAGACTACCATAGCAGCAGAGACTCTCTCACCCCTGGGGCAAGGAACGGCTGGATTTTCAGGTCCCAGGAAGAAATGGGGAGAAAAACCAGCCCCGGTTGTAAAAACAGAGCAATCTAAATAAACCCATCCCAGGGAAAGCCCGTGGGGGCTCCAGGGAGGAGCTCTGTTCTTCTAGGGAAGGCTTTGCCTTAGCACATAGGGAAGAGGCAAGAAGGCTGAAGGGAGCCAGAAAGGCAGTATGGCAGGGATGGATGCCCGGATTCCAACCCTGGCTCTTTATAACTCTGGATAAGGCATTTCTGTGGGCTTCAGTTTCTTCCTCTGTAAAATGGGCTGCTGATAGATTCTGGTGGGGTCACAGATGGGAGAAGGCACACTGTTTGTGATAAAGCACCACACGAGCCTTGGTGTGGCAGCAGGAACGGGATGCTGGCCTTGGAATCTGGGGGACTCAGGTTCACTCACTCCTCTGACACCAACTAGCTGTGAGATCCTGGGCAAGTCTTAAGTTAATCTCTCTAAGCCTCAGTTTCCACATCTGTCAAATGAGCTGGAGAAGGAAATGCCAAACCACTCCAGTATCTGTGCCAAGAAAACCCCAAAAGGGGTCATGAAGAGTCAGACATGACTGGAGTGACCAGACGACAAGAATTAGTTGAGGGAGTATCTTCATGTACAGTTTCCCTTATTTACAAAGTCAGAGGTCTAGACCAGAGGAGGGGAAAAAAATACACCTGCTGTGCCAGCTTCATGGTGGTATTGGTGATCAAATGAGATGATCTATGGAAAGCCCTCTGCAAAATAAATGCCAGTTATTGCAAAGACAAACATAAGGGATGATTAACCTGGGTAAGAGCTAGCATCCAGCACTGCGCAGGTCATTTCTGGGTCTTTCTATGGGCAGTGATGAAGATGCCCCTGCGTCCAAAGAATGGCCCCTAAGTAAAGTCACATAACCATAATGACTTAGTAGGACCCCTTTTCAAAACACTCTTGTACCCTGGGCACCTCACTGGATCCTCACACTGTCCCATGAGGGAAACAGTCCAGGTATAATTACAGTAACCCTCTCTTTCCAGAGAGGAGTAAAGTCCCCTAAGGAATCAGTGGGAGAAGCAGGGCTAGAACCCAAGTGTCCTGGCTCCCAGACTTGCTGACTCTTCCAATACACCCTCCTTCCTTTACTCAGGTAGAGATGAGGCCTGCCTAGTCGCTGCTTTGAGGTGGCCTGGGTAGATAGGGCATCATATGATCCATTAAAAGCAGTTGGGTGGCAAAGTGGATAGAGTGCTGAACATGGAGTCAGGAAGATCTGAGTTCAAATCCAGTCTCAGACACTATTTATCTGGGTAGGGGGAAGCTAGGCAGCACACTGGATAGAGCCTGGAGTCAGGAAGACCTGGATTCAAATCTGGCCTCAGACACTTCCTAGCTGGGTGACCCTGGGCAAGTCACTTAACCCTGTTTGCCTCAATTCCTCACTTGTAAAATAAGCTGGAGGGGCGGCTAGGTGGCGCAGTGAGTAGAGCGCTGGCCCTGGAGTCAGAAGGACCTGAGTTTGGATTTGGCCTCAGACACAACACACACAAACAAAAACCTAGCCGTGTGACCTTGGGCAAGTTACTTAACCCCAATTGCCCTCCAAAAAGCAAAAACAAAAACAAACAAACAAACAAACAAACAAAAAAACAAAATAAGCTGGAGAAGGAAATGGCAAACCTCCAGGAAACCCAAATGGGGTCACAAAGAGTTGGGCCTGACTGTAACAACAACCACAAAAATCTATCTGTAACCCTAGGCAAGCCAGTCATCTGTTTGCTTTAGTTTTCTCTTTGATAAAATGAACAAAATAAATGTAAATTTAAAATTATATACATATAATTTATATAAACATATAAAATAAAATAACTGTACCAACTTCCCAAGGTTATTATGAAGATCAAATGAGATAAAACTTCCAAAATACTCTGTAAATCTTAAAGCTCCATGTATGGGGGGGGGGTGGGGGGAGTGCTGGCAAATATTTAACCACCAGCTCTCCAGCGGGGGAAAAGTATGCACGACCTATTTTTAAGTTTAACCTGTATTAGTAACATTTTTTCCATCACTTTCCTCAGTCTAGATAATCAACAAAATAATCAATCAAGCCCTGATTTGCAACATTTGCTGATTTCTGAGGAGTAAATGCTCACACAGAACATTTAACAATCAGCTCTCGTGGGGTGGCTCCAGCACAGCCCCTGTTATTCCTGAGGTGGGTAACAGAATGGTATAGAGGGGCTGCCCCAACTTTTGTCTGGGGTAGGAAGGAGAGCAGGAAAGGGATATGGTCTCCTGTGTTTCTTGGTTTCAGTGAGACCAGGCTGGGAAAGGGCCATTAAGAGATGGAACAACTCTCAGACCAGTCCCACTTAGTTCTTTTTTTTTTGAGGGGGGAAGGCAGGGCAGTTGGGGTTAAGTGACTTTCCCAAGGTCACACAGCTAGTAAGTGTTAAGTATCTGAGGCCGAATTTGAACTCAGGTCCTCCTGACTCCAGGACCAGTGCTCTATTCACTGTGCCACCTAGCTGCCCCCAATCCCACTTAGTTCTTTAGGAAGAAACACTCAGGAGGTCTCCCTGGGTTACTCAAGGCTAATAGCCTGAAGCCCAAGTAGAACTTGGGGTTAAGACCAAAGTAAAGGGGAAAAACCATGAGGCAGGAGGAAGAAGTCAGTGTCTGCCCAGTAGAGGGTACGGAGGCAGGAGGTGCCCTCTTGGACCGCCTCAGTCAATGGCATCCACATCCAGGACAGCCTGGGCCCTGCAAGGTGGTCAGGAAATAACTTCCCTGCCAAAAGCTGACAATTTAAGGTTTACAAAGCACCTTGCATGCACTGTGCCATTCCATATGGTTCTCTTTATTTCACAAAGGAAAAAAAAGAGGATTTGAGTGCTTTTGAGTGGCTGGCTCAGTCCCAGAGCTGGTCATTCTGACTCAAGTCCACAGCTATATCCAACATGCCATGGACTGGAAGACACCAAGGAAATCCAGCCCAATCTCAATTTAAGGTAGGGAAACTGAGGCTTGGAAGACATAACTGACTTGTTTTTTGAGGAATCAGGGTTAAATGATTTGCCCAGGGTCTCACAGCTAGTAAGTATCTGAGGCTGGATTGGAACTCGGGTTCTCCTGACTCCAGGATACTCAACCCACTGCACCATGTAGCTACCCCATAACTGACTTGTTAACTGAGTTAACAGTAAGACTAGGCCCCCAGTTCTTTTAACAGGGTAAGGTTCTTTCCACCATATTAAGCACTTTCTAACTGGCTAACTATGGGGAATAATCTCATCACTTAATCCCTACCCCAAACTCAGTCCTGAACCTGAAAAGAGTGGGAGGAGATGAAGAAATAGCTTTCTATTTTCTAATGCTTTAAGAACAGCCCAGCATTTACTTAAGCTACAGGCCAGACATCTGACCAAAGGGCTCCATGCAAGGGTTTTCTCCCGGAAATTCAGGCTCCCAGAACTGCGTTTTAGAGGAAGGAGTGGGAGCTTGGGCTGCAGAGGAAATCAGCTGCTAGGGTTGGCATGTAAGTGGGTAATGCTGACTCTGGCTGGGCTGAACTTGCCCTCCCTCAGCCATTGATAACCCAGTATACAGTTCAGGTAGCCCACAATTACCACTTCACTGCATGTCGATTCCCCTCCTCACCAAACCTGTGGTTTTATGGACTAGGGAGGCTTCTACCTCGTGCCAGGCCAGCCCCAGGAACCCGGCATATTTTCTCAGAGGCCACTGACACAAGCCCAAACTTATACCATGTGGGCATGTGCACACACTCAGTCTTCCTGCTAATCACACACAGGCTTTGTGGGTCTAAGCCCAGGGGTTATTATAAGAATCTTAAGCCTGGATGGGACCTTGGAGATCATTTAGCCCAGGCATTCTTAACATGGGGTCTACGAACAGATTTTTAGAGGGTCTGTGAACTTGGATGGGGAAAAAATATATGTTTATTTTCACTAGCTGAAATTAAGCATTTCCTTCAAATATGAATTTTTTTTGTCTTTTTAGAGGGGGGAAGGCAGGGCAATTGGGGTCAAGTGACTTTCCCAAGGTTACACGGCTAGTTAAGTGTCTGAGGCCACGTTTAAACTCAGGTCCTCCTGACTCTAGGGCTGGTGCTCTATTCACTATGCCACCTGGCCACCCACAATTATGAATTTAGAAAATTATTGTGAGATGGGGTTCATAGATTTTACCAGCCTGACAAACAGTTACATGATTGGCAGGAATGTGTTTTGCTTGGTCATTCATGTTTATAATAGGTTTTGTTTTTTTGCTTCCTCAATGGGAGATGGAGAGGGAAAGGGAAAGGGAGAGAATTTGGTGCTAAAAATAAAAATAAATTTTTAAAAAGGAGTCCATGACCCCCCAAAAGGAGAAGGACCTCTGATCTAGCCTAACCTTACTGTTAACATGATTTGCTAGTTAGTAGCAAAGCCAAGACCCCCGGCTGGCCTTACAATTTTCCTTTCTTGGTCTTTCTTTGAGCCTTTGGAAATTACAGGACTGCCACATTTAAGGAAGCTTGGCTGGACTCCTGCTGGCCTGGGGCTCTGCCCAGGGAGGGGGAAGAGCTGGTAGGATATGGTCTCTTAGAGGCAGAGGAGCTCTGAAAGGCTGCACAAAGCCTTGAGCAGAGGCTTCTCCATCCCTCAGGATGCCCGCATCCTTTTATATGTCAAGCAGGTAAAGCAGCAGCTGGTACTGGGTCTGGCAGCTATCCTCAGCAGGAAGACCTGGGGGGCCCACGAAGGGAAGAGGAGGAAGAAGCTTCTTCCAGACTCTCGGGTTGTAACTATTTTAATAACTTCCCTTTTCTCTCTCTCCCCCTTATTAGATTGTTTCGGGGCTTCCTCCTCAGGGAGGCTGCAGCCGGCCCCAAGCCAACGCCTCGGCTGGGGCCTGGTCCGATTTCAGAACTTCTCACTCTCAACCCCGTGCCTGCTCCCCGAGCCCGGAGGCCGAGATGGATCACATCTCAAGGAGGAGAGGCAGGAAGAAAATCACAGCAGTGACCGGGCTCCAGCAGCCATGGCCAAAGGGCCTTCTGGATCTTGGAAAGACATGCCCTCGGGGCTGCTGCTCTCCAAGAAGCATTTCCTGAGGTTCTGGGGAGGAAGCAAGTGCCGGAGGGAAGAAGGAGTTGGCAAGGGAAGGAGCTCGGATCTGGGGCACCAGTGTTGCTGTTTGCAAAGCTGGCACCCTGTCTTGAATTTTCCCATCCCTGCCTTCCCTCCCCCCAAACATCTGCTGCTACTGACAAGTTAGGCTTGTGCGCTCTGAAGGCCTCGAGCTGAATTAAGCATATGATGTGTTTGGCTCCGAAGGGCTTTGGTTTTCACCAAAATTAAACACATACACATACACACATATACACTTGAACAAAGAAGGGAGGGGGTGGGAGGCGAAACTGCTAAGGCATGGCTTGAGAGGCCAAAGGCTACAGCAAGCCCCGGGAGCCTCAGGCTTCTCTCCCACCATCATGGTCCTCCTTTCTCAGGGTGTCCATCAGGGGCCAGCCCGGGAGCCATTTGGCAGAGGAAGTGCAGGTGGGGTGAGGGATGGCACAACAGGTCACCCAATGCCTCACTGAGAATGACCACCTCTCTGGAGGTCCTGCTGGGGGGGGCAGACATGGCCCTAGGAGAGGCACGGGGGGGGGGGAGGGAGGGTCAACAACACATTAAAATTAAAAGTCTGGGAGCAGACATCCCTACCCTGTCAGGAGGAGGCCCCTCTGGGTAGGCTCTTGAGCTAAGTTCTTCCCTCCGTTGATGGGCCAGTTCTAGAGAGAGAGAGAAGTGAGGAGGAGGAGAGGGCAAGGGAGAGGGGGAAAGAGAGGAGAGAGAGCCACAGCCACACAAAGGAGAAAGGAATGTTAGTATGCAACGTGCTGTCCTCTTCCCCTCCTGTTCCATAAAGGTAGCCAGACCAATCTAAAGCCCCACACCTCAGGGTCCTACCCACACTAGCCCTGAAAGTCTCTGGTTATAAGAACCAAAGAGGAACCCCTCCCCCAAATTAAAAGATACCCTGCCCCTTCCCCCAAACCACCCCCACATGGGGCATGCCAGAAAGGTGAGCCCCCCACCACCCCCGTCCCACTTCCCCAGTTTACCCACCATGGAAGCGAGCTGGGGGCTCTGCCGCTTGCCAACACTTAGGATCCTCTCCCAGAGCTTGAGGGGGACGTTGGAAATGTGGTAGGAGCAGGTGATGGCTGAGGAGTGGAGTGGGGCCAGGTATGGGGCCGGCACCGTGGGCCAGCCCGGAGTCTGAAGGTCAATCACCACCAACTCCTCCTCGACCAGCACCACCAGGGCGCTGGGGTTGTCATACTCTGCAGTTTGGGAGGAGAGGCCGGTGTGAGATGCTGGGCATGAGGAGGGGGGAGGTAGAACAGGACGGTGGAAGCACCTACCATCCTTGGGCTCGGTGTTGTACACGGTGAAGAAGTCGATCACCCGGGAGGTGAAGTCTAAAGTGACCAGTGTCTGGCCCTGCAGCACCGTCACACAGTGTCTGTCCCCGTAGCTGGCCCGGGGCATCCCCCCACTGAAGATGATAAAGTGGTTCCTGCAGAGACAGAGAGGAGATGGGCATAAAATAACCGAGGGCCGTGTCATCTCATCTGACCCTCACCACATCTGTGGGAGGCGGGCACTCTTATCCCCACGGTACAGATAGAAGGCCAAGGCTCTGAAAGACTAAACAGCGTGCCTAGGGTCACAAGCACATCAGAGGCAGGCTTTGAGGCCAGGGCAGTCTGACTCCTCAACCCAGAATATCTGGGCGAGAGAGAAACAAATCTAGGGGTTCTGGCCCTAAGGGTCTTTTTAAAAAAACTGTATTTCAATATAACTGTTTCCCTTTGTAATCCTATATTAAAATACATTTCATTCATTGAAAAACATTATTCAGAGAAGGGGTATATAGGTTTCAGTGCTGATGTTTGGTTGTTTCAGTCATGACTGACTCTTTGTGACCCCATTTGGGGTTTTCTTGGCAGAGATACTCCAGTGGTTTGCTATTTCCTTCTTCAGCTCATTTTATGGATGAGGAAACTGAGGCAAACAGGGTGAAGTGACTTGTCTAGGGTCACACAGCTAGTAAGTATCTGAGGCCAGATTATTCAATGCGCCACCAGACTGCTAAGGGGGTTAACCTGATCTAGACCAACTCCCTTTTTTTTACAGATGAGGAAACAAAGGCAGAGCTGAATGACTAAACCGGTTTGCCTCACTTCCCTCCTCACCTATAAAATAGGGATCATAAAAGCACCTGCTTTCCAGGGTCATCGTGAGAGGCAGATGAGATAATAACTGGGGAGTGGATAGCACGGCACCTAGCACACACTGAGTACTATGTCAATGTTAGCTATTGTTGTTAATAATAGTGGCAGAATTAGGATCATTATATGTGCTAGGAGTACTTCCCCTTGCAAACATCAAATGAGTCTGGATGGACTTATGTAGGACTTTAGATAACTAGATTTATGCCTTTCCTATCCTGAAACCCCAACCCACCCTGACTGGCTCCTGGGAGTTTAAGCAGTCGTTAGGATCCCCCAAAGCTTCCCCTCTACAGAAGCAGGCCCTGAGCCTCCCAGCTGGCTTCCACCTCTACCCTTCTGTTCTTCTCTCACCCTTCAGCTGCCTGCCTGTCATATCATCAGTCTGGAGCGGGCATGGGGAACCTGCAGCCTCAAGGCCACATGTGGCCTTCTAGGTCCTTGGGTGTGGCCTTTTGACTGAGTTCAAGTTTTATAGGACAAATCCTTTTATTCAGGGGATTTGTTCTGTCAAGTCTGGATTCAGTCAAAGGGCCGCACTCGAGGGCCTAGAGGGCTATGTATGGCCCTGAGGCCGATGGTTCCCCGCCCCTGGAGTGAGACAAAGAAAACAGCCCCACTGAGGGACAAGGAGAAGAGGTCTTCAGGCCCCAAAGGTCCCTCCCTCAGGGCTGCCACCCCAGGATCACAACCTACCCCGACTCACAGGTGCGCCAAAGGATTTTGTTGATGGCTTTGCAGGGAAAGGGACCTGAAAGAAAGTGACCCATCAGCACCAGCCGTGACTGTGTCCAGGAGCACCACTTCCTCTTGGCAAATGTTATGAAAACGGAAAAGCCCAAACCAAGTGCTACTCCCCCACCACATACACAAGGAAGCTTCCCCTGACCCTCCCTCCCAACTCCCCTCCTCCCCCAGCCAGTCCACACTGATCTCCCAGCTCCAGCTTTCACTGTGTGATTAAGTACATAGCTTCCCTGCTCTTTCCTCCTTAACAAAACTACAGGCACCCCAAGGACAGACCCCACATCTTCTAAATCTTGTGTCCCTCATAGGGTCCAACACTACTAACCTCCTTGCTTCCCTGCTCTCCCCTTTCTAATCCAACCTCCACACCAATGACAAAGGCAACTAGTCAATGAATCCTGACCCTGTCACTCCATTCTCTGCTCAAGAATCTTCCACAACCACGTTCTTGTCCCCCAAATAAAGTCTTTGGCCCAGCATTTGAGGCTTGTCCTGCGTGGGCCCTGGCACTTTTTCCAATCATTGTTGTGGTTGGTCAGTCCGACCCCGCACAGGGCTTTCTTGGCAAAGACACTGGAGGGGTTTGCCATTTCCTTTTCCAGTAGATTAGGTAAACAGAGGTTAAATTACTTGTCCAGGGTCACATAGCCAGTGAGTGTCTGAGGCTGGATTTGAACTCAGGTCTCCTGACTCCAGGCTCAGCGCTCTATCCACCGAGCCACTCAGCTGCTTCCTAACCTACCAATAATTCCTCTACATGTATTTAGAGATCCAGCCAGAATGGACTGGTCCTTGCCGGCCTCTATCGGCTCAAATTCTTTCTTTAGCCTATAACCTTCTCCCAAAGTCTTGTCTTGTCAAAATTCTGCCCAGCTCAGAGTTTAGCTGGAAGTGCCCCTCCTTGTACCACTCCTGTGGCACCCATCTTGTGTGACTGCCACCTCCATCCTTCTATGCCACCCTTACAGATAAGGTAGGCGGGGTGAAGAGCTCTGGACTGGGCTCACAAGAGGCAGGTGCCCAACAGAGACATCATAGTTGATGGGTTTATTTATTCAAATGGCAGTCAACACCAGCTGTACCCAGGCCCCAAGGGATGCAAAGCCTCCAGGGTGGGACATTCTCTAGAAATCAGTCTGGTGGGAGTCTAGAGAAGACTAGTAAAGCTGCCGCAAATGGGAAAGCTCAGAAAATAAGGGGCACTGAAGGCTATACTAGAGGGGGGAGGTTAGAGGTGGGACCATCCTAGGCCACAGGGCCCAATAATGAGAGCTGACGTTTAGATCGTACCTCTCAAGTATGCAAAGGGACTCACTTATACTTGAATAAGTGAAGCAGCTGTGTGAGGGCCAAGTCTGGAGTCACAAGACCTGAGTTCGAATTTGACCTCAGATACTCAGTAGCTGTGTGACCCTGACCAAGTCACTTCACCTCTGCCTCAGTTTCTTCAACTAGACAATGGGGATAAGAAGAACGCCAAGTTCTCAAGGTTGTTGTGAGCTAAAAATGAAGGAATATTTGTAAATTATAGTAATTGGCAGATAGTAGACCCTTAATAAATGCTTATTCCCTTTCCTCCTTCCCTGGGCATAGGTATCACAGTTTATATAATTCCTATTTTGCAGATGAAGAACCTTATCTCTGAGACCTAAGCTTGGAGAGATGCGATCGAAAACTAAAATCCCATCCTTTGCAGGAAGCCTTTCCCAACCTCTCAATTCTAATGCCTCTCCCCATTTATCCAGGTCATTGGTGTATATTTGTTTCTTGTTTGCCCCCTCCGTTAGACTGTAGGCTCCCCGAGGGCAAGGCCTGTCCTTTGCTTCTTTCTATATCCCCGGCACTAAGCACAGTGCCTGGCACATAGTAGCAGCTGGTAAATGTTTACTGATTGACTGGTTACACAGCTAGTGTTAATGGTAGGATTAGAATCCAGATCTCTTCAGCATTCTTTCTATTACGTCAAAGTCCCTCTCTGATTTCCTGGGATCCTCCACCCACAAAGACAGAAGAATCACAGACTATCCATAAGAAAACAACACTGAATGTGGGTCAGATGGAATCTGGATCAAGGCAATGTTCAACTGTGATGGGAGGATCAGTGTAGGAAGCATGCCTCTCACCTCTCAGCAGAGAAGTGGTGGACCACAGGGGCAGAATGAGGTATACATTTTTAGGCACAGTCAATGTGCTGATTTGTTTTGCTTGTGGACGCATTTATTAATCAGAATGGAGAATTTCATATTGGAGGGTGGAGGGTAAGAGGTGGGAGGGAGGGAGAAGGGTCATAGCAAAGTGAACATGATATAAAAAAAATATTGCCCCCAAAGATGTCAGAAGTGACACACACACATCCATCATTTAACAGAGAAGCAAAGGGTCAGAGGCAGGACCAGGGCTCTGAGGTTTCCTGTAACAGTACGAGGCTCTTTCCACAGTGTCACCTGTGACCAAAGTCCCTGCACTCAGGCAAGTGACTACCCTATCTCATGTGACAGCCAATCCTCTATGCTAGTCTGGAAAAGCTCCATCAGAAGCCTGCACAGCCTGACTGCAGAGCCTGGGATCTGGCTGACCCCAGGTGAGGAGAGACGCTACAGGTGAGCATCACTCGGGCTCCTCCAGGGGCTGACCAGGAGATACATCAGGGGGGTGGGGTGTCTGTGTCTGTGTGTGTCATTGAGTCTGCTCACCATAGGGGACGGTGGAGGTGGTGGGCTGGAGGGTCCAGGCACTGTCATCACTCGCTGCCCAGACCATGTAGCTGCCATCGCTGTGGGAGCTCACAAGGATGTTGCCATTACGCTCCCACGCAAGGCTCTCCAGCTGCTGCAGAGGAAGAGAGAGAAGAGCTGGAAGAAGGTGCTGGCGTGTTTTCAGAGGACTAAAATCTGGCAGGTGGGAGAGAATCTATCTGGGCCAAAGGCATGGAAGGGGTCCTCTGCATGACCTCCTAGGCTGGAGCTAGAAGAGATAGCCCCTTGCCCTTAGGAAGTTAAACTGTTACTATTCCTCTTTTCACAGATGAGATGACCATAGACCAGAACAGTTAAGTGATATGCCCACGGTCATTTAGCTAGTAAACAGTAGGGATCTAGGTCATTCTCTGCTTGGAAAATCACACAGGGTGCTCAGAGACCATCCTCAGGGTAAACTAGAGGGCTTAGGAACACACCCAGCCCCTGACTGTCCCACTGGCACTGTGAGTACTGAGAGGTATCCTCCAGCGTACCTGATTTCCCAAAAAAAGGTGGTCAATGTGCCTTGTGCTCTGGTCCCAGATGACGACCAGGCCCCGGCTATAGCCAATGAGAATCTTGGAGGGGTCCTGGGGATGTTCCTGTAGGGATTCCACTGGTCCAAGGGCCTTCCCACACCTGTAATCATCGGGCACACTACAAAGAGAAACATAAGATAGATGGAACTTCTTGCATGTAAGAGAATGGAATGAAGCCGAGGGGAAGTTTCTCCTTCCTTACTGTCCTGGCTGTGGGGCCCTTTCAGTGGCGATTCCACTTGGGGTTTTCTTTGCAAGGGTATGAGAGTGGTTTGCTATTTCCTGCTCCAGCCCATATTATAGAGGCAAACAGGGTTAAGTGACTTGTTTGGGGTCACATGGTTAAACACTGTGTTGGAGGCTGGATTTGTATTCAGGAAGATGAATCTTCCTGATTCTAAACCCAATGCTCTATTCACTGTACCACCTAACTGCCCTTACTGTCCTTGAGAAGTTCTGAGATGGTTTAGGGGCAGTCTTATCAGCAGAAGACAGTGCTGGCCTAGATGATCCCTGGACATACCCAAGCCTGCCGAGAAGGATATTTGGGGAGAGGATGGGATGTATTCTAAATCCTTCTAAATCACTAGCTCAGAACCAAATTGATACTTATCAGAATTATTATTATTCCTTTCCATTAAAAGAAAACATTTTATACTTTTCAAAACACATTCCCATCCACTATTTTCAAGAGTCTACAGCTAGAAGTAAATCTGAAGAAAATCTAGTCCAATGCCCTCATTTTATGAAGAAAACTTGTCCAAGGTTATACAGTGGTTTTAAAGGCAGAGTTGGGATTCACCCCAATTCCTTAGCCTTCCAACCTAGTATACTTACACCATGCTGTCTCATTGGACCTTCAAAACACCTCTAACAAGGAGTACAAAGTAAGGGTTATTACATTCATTCTGGAGAGAAGCACATAGACCCCAGAGGCTGAAATGGGCCCAAACTCACACAGCTGCTTAGCAGCAGGGCCAGGATGAGAATCCAGCCTTTGGACTTGGCCCTTTCACTATGGTCTTGCTCTAGGTAGAAGTGGATGCTTCTTCACTTCCAGGGCTAGAGATCTGAGGGCCCCAAGAGCATAGCAGCTGTCCAAATGAGGCACCTAACTGGGACAGGAAAACTGTCCAGAAAACATGAACAGATGGGGGACACATGGTCAGCAGGGTATCTGGGGGCCCTTGGCAAGGTCTGAAGATGATGGTCCCTTTGGGCCACTAGGGACTGGAGACTTGCTTAAAAGAAATACCTTTAGGGCAGCTAGGTGGCACAGTGAACAGAGTACTGGCCCTGGAGTCAGGGGGACCTGAGTTCAAATCCAGCCTCAGACACTTAACACTTACTAGCTGTGTGACCTTGGGCAAGTCACTTAACCCCAATTTCCCTGCCCTCCCCCCTCCAAAAAGCAAAAATAAATAAATAAATAAAAGAAAATAAATATGTGCATAGAAGCAATGATAGAGAATCAGCCTTCGAGGCAAGAAGAAAAAGGTTCAAATCCTGCTTCTGGATACATATGGGCTATGTGACTCTTGGGAAATTATCTGATTTCCTACTACCACACACACAAGCCTATACAGTTGCAGATCTGGTCAGATCTGTAGTGGCTGAGTGTAACCAAGCACAGAAGCAGTCCACACCTTGTTTTAGCTATTGAATTAACACCTTGCTTCAGTCTGTTAAGAAGTAGAACATGTGAACTCCACAACTCGTGAACCCTAGAACTTGTGAACTCCTGGGGAGGAGAGCCCCAGGACTAGAGACAGCAGAGTCGAGGAGAGGACTTGTGGCGTCCCAGCACTCTGTCTGTGTTGATGTTTGTTTGTGATGCTTTGTACAGAAGCCCTGGGACCTTGCTGGAAGCCCTGAAAGAGGATTTTCTGGTTATATGTTACAGAAGTCCTGGAGGAGGGTTTTGGAGGTCCTGGGGCTTTACTGATGATTTGTGCTGACCTCTTGGACCTTGTTTGGGGGGCTGTGTTGATTTCTATGTTGATGATTTCTGTTGAGTTCTCAGACCTTGTTGGTGGGTCTGAGTTAATTGTGAATTGATGATGGTCCTGGTAATGTATATGAATGTTGTTGTGGCTGTTAAGCTTTGTCTGTGAAGGACTTGAGGTGGACTGGACACCGTGAGCTTCAATATGGAATGGGAACTGGACAAAGAACTGGACAAGGAGCTGGACAAGGAGCTGGGAGCTGTCTGCCTTTGAACCCAGCTGACAGTTGGAGCTGGGACCATGGAAGAAGACCCATGGAAACTGAGAGCCAGCCTCGAGTCAAGCTGAAAGAAGACTTGGATATTATGTACTGACTGAGAAGACTGTGATTTAGCTGTGACCGAGGGGTGGATGGCCGGTGTATTTTCCACTACCTCTTAATAGGTTACTGAGTAGTGACTGATGACTTAGTAGTGACTGATGACTGAATAGTGACTGATTTGTAACTTAATGTAGCCCGTGAGTGGAGAACTTTGACTACTGTATTTTGTGACTCTTAAGGAGGAGCCTCCTTAAGGATGATTGAATGATTGACTTACTAAATGATTATACTTTGTTGAAAACTATTGTGACCACTTTGGTAAAAACTATGTGGCCATGTCAGTGATAAGTCATTGTGAATGCTGTATTTTGATTTTCTGTGATAAGTTGAATGCTGTACCTTGATTCTCTGTGAATGTTTTGTTCTGATTTGTTACTAAATAAATAGAATGTTCACTATACTATGTAATCAGAACCTTGAAAGCTGTTCATAGCAGCAGTCCTCTGGAAAGCTGCTCATGGGTGGCTTTACACTGAGAAAATTTTTTCACCTGGAATTCCATAAAACTGCAGGACAAGCAAAATATCAATAACAAATATATATAAAAATAAATAAATACATACATACATTCATACATACATACATACATAAATATGACCATGCCATAGAAAGTGGAATTTTCTGACATTCAAAATATGTGTACCATATTAAAACTTTGATAAGGGGATCTGTGAATTAGTTCCATCGTTCTTGGAAAAAAGTGACTAAAATGTCCATCTCCTCTGGTACAGAAGTTCCAGTGTTGGGAACACATCCCAAGGAGGTTGATGAAATGAACCAAAATATTTATAGCAATGCTTTTTGCAAAAAAAAAAAAAAATGGCTTTTGCAGTAGCAAAGAACTGTAAACAACTGTTAGAGGCAGGATTTAAAGGAGGCTAGGAGAGGACCACCAGTCCAGAGAGGTCAGAAAGGCCCACAAGCATACAAGCTCAGCCAGAAGCCCCAGATCCAACCCAGCAATGCCTATTCCATCAAAGGGCAAAGAATTGTCAGTTGGGGCTTTGCCCTTTTGTAGCTTACTAAATCCTGCCAGTAGGGCTATCCACAACAGGGAACCGGCTAAATACGTTTGGGATGCCTGGATGCAATGAACTGTTACCGAAAAGTGCAGGAAGATTTACATGGACAGATGCAAAGTGAAGCAAGCAGAACCAGGAAAACATAGGTAATGACCACAACATAAATTAAAAGAACAAAACAACAGAAAATGAGTACTGTGAAATTACAATGGTCAAGCTTCACCTCAAAGCAGAGGTATGAGGAGGCCACTCCCTCCCTTCTTTGCAGAGGTAGGGGAGACTGAGGGTGTGGAGCATTCCAAATAACAGCAAACCTGTCCTGATGTGTTGGTTACGTTCTCTGAACTGTTTTTCCTACTCCTCTTTATTATTCTTTGTTCCCAAAGATAGCTCTCTAGGAAGAGATGGAAGAGGACACACTGGGAAATGTAGGTGATACAGAAATGAATACCAAAAGTTTATTTCAAAAAAATACATGTGCTTACAAACACAAAAGATGCGTGATTTGGTCAGTATGGAGAACTCCCCTCACTGATTTATATGGCAACCCATCTGAGACTGAAAAGATAAGTCCCAAGGAGTTGCCCAAAGTACACAGAGGCTAACTGACTAGCCTAGGGTAAGTAGCATCAGAGGTGGAGTTGAACCTAAGTTTTCTGGACCCCAGTGCTTCTATTAAAGTATAAAGTCACATGAAAAAGTGTCCCTTATTGCACTCCTTCCATCCCTTTGTTGAACCCTAGGTAGCACATTATTCATGAAGTCTGATATCTAGTTTCTGTCCTGGACGTGTAATTGCCTATTTAATGAAAACCACAGACCATCCTGAAGATGTCCCCGAGTTATATCAGCTCTAAGGGGTCATATGGGTGAGCCACCAGCAACAGCAATGAAGCCCTTAATCTAGAACAGTTTTTATGCCACCCCACCCCTCCTCCAGTAATCTGCAGATTGAGCATGTTTTCAAACCACTAAATTAAAATACACTTTTTTCCTCTCCGTTCAAGGGATAGAGGGGGGTGTGTGGGGATATAAAGTCAAATGACAGGGTCTTCCTTCCCTTGACCTCTCCATTCAGCTCCTCACCTCTGTAGGATCTCATCCTGGTAGAGGGTCTGGTCATCTAGCAAGGCAAGGTTGGTGGGATTCAGGAAGTAGATGCCACCTCCTTCAGTGCCTAAGCAGGCCATGTTACAGGCTGACTTCAGCAAGATCACTGTCACCCAGGTGATGCTGGGAGGAGAGCTGTCCAGAGAATCAAAGGAAAAAGGTAAGCAGCCTTGACATTGTTAGAGGAAGGATTTAAAGGAGGCTAGGAGAGCACCACCAGTCCAGAGAGGTCAGAAAGGCCCACAAGCATTCACGCTCAGCCAGAAGCCCCAAATGCAAGCCAGAAACTCCTATTCCACCATAGGGCAAAGAATTGCCAGTTGGGGCTTTGCCCTTTGGTGGGTTACTAATCCTACCAGGAAAAGGTTCAGAGGGGATTCAGACATTATTATTATTATTATTTTTATTATTATCTAACTATTAGGCAGTACTCTCTGACTTGAAAGGGCTGGCTAGTTGCTAATTACTGTGTTGGAACCTGCAAGGGGAAGAGGAATTATGGGGAGGAGAGAGCAGCTCTGAGGTACATAATTATCACCTGAAATTACTCATTGCAATTAGTCATTAAGAATCTGTGTATAGTTTTGTAAAAATAGTCTCTGGGGGAATAGGCTCCCCACTCCCTCCTCCTTTGGCCTGATCAAAGGAAGAAGTTGGCAAGTGAAAAGGGCTGGATTTGGAATAAGGACCTGAGTTCAAATTCTGGTTTTGCCTTTTAAGATAAGCATTACTCTGAGCAAGCCACTTATAACCTCTCTGGGCCTCAGTTTCCTTAACTGTAAAGTGAGGGCGTTGTGTTGGTTGGCCCTCTTCCAGCTCTAAAGCTATGCTCCTGGGATATGGAAAGAGAATGAAGGAAGAGAGAAGAGGAAAGGAGAAAGTCTCTCCTGGGTTACACAGGAGGGGGACAGCAGAGCTTGAGAGTCTGCAGAGACTGTATGATTGGGGAAGCCACAGACCAGAGAGGTCCTTGGAGCCAATGTTCCCATACTGTCTTCAGCCAATGATAAAGATCAAACCATTCAGAGGTATTTATGGAGGCTTTTAAGGTTAACAAAACATTTTTTCTTCATGATACCCTGAGAGGGGGTTGCCGTACACAGGTGGGGGAGAATAGACAATGTCATGCCCATTTTGCTGATAAAACTGAAGCACACAGAAATTAAGTGGCATCTAATTTACAAGGTGAGGGGCAAATGCATTAACCTAGTAATGCATTTTGAAAACCTGAAAGCCCTATATAAATGCTAGCTATTGTTAAGGGACAGAGCCTAGGTTACAAAGTCATTAAAGGGCAGATGTGATTTGAATCCAAGGTCTTCTGAGTCCAAATCCAGTGTTCTTTCCTCTGTGCTATATTGCCTCTTTCTAGAACTCCTTTCAGAGAGGAAAAAAAAATCACATTTCCCTCCATGACTGACTCTTTCTGCCTCGTTTTCACAGAAAGGCTAGCCACAGAGCTTGGAGACAAAGAGAGAGTCCCTGTAGACAGAAGCAAAGGGAGGATGGCCAAGAGACCAGTTACACGTCTGCCCAGGGAGACTCAACCACTCTGATGGGCCACAGCAATCAGGATTTCTCCTCTTGTGCCTACAAGTCTCTCTCTCTTTTTTTTTGAGGGCAATTGGGGTTAAGTAACTTGCCCAAGGTCACACGGCTAGGTTTTTGTTTGTGAGTGTTAAGTGTCTGAGGCTGGATTTGAACTCAGGTCCTCCTGACTCCAGGGCCGATGCTCTACTCACTGCACCACCTAGCCACCCCACTACAACTCTCTTTTCCAGTTTCTACACTGAAGATGACCTCCTCCTCGGCCTCGGTTAATCCTGGAGACCTCTCTGAACCATATTGAAATTCTCATTTCCACACCATGGATTTTTACAGAGTGGAGGGTCAAAGAGAAGCAATTCCCAAATGATGGAGGTAGTAAGATCGATCTCTCTCTCTCTCTCTCTCTCTCTCTCTCTCTCTCTCTCTCTCTCTCTCACACACACACACACACACACACACACACACACACACACACACACACACACACACACACCCGCCCTCCACTTTAGTCTAGGAAGTGGCTTTGCTGGGCACACCCCCCCCCACATTCATTTCTATCACTTTGCTTTCACTCAGTCCCTCTCCTCCCTATCTGAATGCCCATCTTATCCTTCTCCCGCCAATCCAAATTCTAACCGTCCTTCAAAGTCCTAGCATATGTCCCACCCCCTCTGGGAAGCCTCCGCTGACTATGTTGGCTTTCACTGATCTCCTAGAGCATTTACTGTCTATCATCGAACACTTAACATAATGCTGGCATCTGCTCCTTCTGTCTTACGCTGCCGGCTTTTGTTTTAGGCATTGGTCCCATATCCTTTACTAGACTCTGTGCTCCTTGAGGGCAGGGGCTGTGTCTTGTCCACCTCTGTTCTCCCTGCACAAAGCCCCAGCCACTCTTTCTCAATAACATTATTTTTTTAAAATGTCAAAGGCATCCTACAGCAACACTGTCCAACCTATCAGTCACTTATTGCATTATTCCTATGGGGCTTTACATGACACGATATTTTCTCAGAAACCATTAATGAGTTGAGGGGAGATGGGGTTAAAGCCCTAAAGACAACAGATGAATATCTGCTGAATGACTTGAGGCTGGGGTGGGGGTGGGGGGCAATAAACGCTTTGCAATGACTGCTCCATGCAGCTGGCTTAGGGACTCCCGCCCCCCAAGAGATGAGAGGCAGGAAATGAGAATGTATTCAGAAAGGCTTTGGACTCGATGACGAATGCCAGAGCCAGGCACGGTTACTGAGAGAAGCTGAGATATACCAGACCTTTGAAACTAGGGTTAAGGAGGATACTTGAAACTCTCTCCATTCATAGCTCATCCCCTGATGGCCTCTGTTGGCATCAGAACCCCGGGCTGCGCAGACCATGGGTCTTGCCTAGTTTTAGAAGGCCTTGTGTTCCTAGAAATGTTTCTGGGGAGAGAATGACCCAGCAGAAGGCTTGGGTGTCAGTGATTGGGCACAAACTTAATGGAACAAACAGACTGCCTCGTATTGATATATGAAGACAGACAGACAGACACTCAGGACAGAACATTCAAAAAGAGGCCACTCCCCCCACCCTTAATCTTCATCCTCACAGACAGAGCTCTTTGTAGTTCTAAGGCTCAGATCCAGGTAACTGGTACAGATAAAAAGCCTTAGTCCCTGATCTAATCCAACTTCCTTGAACCAGCCTGGACATTATTTGTTCCCATCACCACCAGAGGAAGGAAGGACAGCAAGTAAGTTGATGGCCCTCTTAGGATGCCCTAAAGCAAAGCCATTTCCCTGCACCAGACCCTGTCACACTTGTTCCTGGGCCCGAGACCATCTCTCTCCCCTTTCCTCCTGGTTCTGTGTTCTATGACACACTCCATACAGTCCCTTCCCTTTCTTCTACCCTTGGCCTCCAGCAGCCAGAGCGGGGAAGCAGAGGGCAGGGCTATCCTCTGCTGATATCCTGACAGGGATGATGCAAACCCAGAAAAGGATGGTCCCTATTATTAGCCTGGGCGCTGCTGTCATCAATCAGAAATAGGCCCATTTCCTACTCAGACTTATTAGGAACTTAATGTTTTTTTTGTTATTTCCAATTAAAGAAAGTTTTTTCAATTAGTAAGCATTTGTCCTCTTTCCCTCCCACGTCTCCCTCTCTTTACTAAGAGAAAAGCAAAACCCTTGTAACAAATAAACATAAATAAAGAAAAATAAAGCCCTACACTGGTCATGTCCAAAAGCACGTAATTCACTCCACAGCTTTAGTTCATCAGGGAGTAGCATTACATGGGAACTTTAAAGCAAAGACTGCAGCATCCCAAGCAAGGCATTGGGGTGCCCCAGAGCTCCACCATTCTCTTGACTGAACGCAGGTTCCTCAACAGCTGAGGTCCAGACAAGGGCACTATGGCCCTCTTGCTCCAAATTATGTAGTAGCTTGGGGTGTAAATGTTCATCAGAACCCTCCATTTTCTACCACAGTATGATGAAGCTAAGGCCAGGTCTAGGGCAATCTCCTCTGCCCTAAGCTAGAAGGGGTTTTCCTCCTGAAGTTCAGGATCCAAAATAAGCATGGCAGCCAGGGATATGCCACTGTGGGGGATTGGAAGCTCCAGACTCTTCCCAGCCTAGAGCATTCTGGGTGAGTTGTCCCTGCAGGCTGCCCAGCTGGATGGATCAGACGGGGAGCTCACAGCATCAACAGTCCCGCCCCCTCCACCTGCCAGTCATGACACCCACTTCTCACTCTCCACCTTGCCCCACTTTACCAAAAAAAAAAAAAGCAAACTGAGATGTTGGTGGGGGTGAGACAGCGGCTACCCACGACAGGATGCTCTTCTTGAACCAGAGAAGCTGTTTCCCAGGCAACCAGGCTGGCAGCAGCACCCATGGGGGTTTAACTTGAAGGAGAAAGGCTTCAGGGTAAGGGGGGCAGCTGGGAGGGGACTGTGCTGAGGGTGGGCACAAGACACAGAATCTGAATTTGAACCCAGAATTCTGAATGGCTCTAGTCCCAAAGGATAGAAAACTCTTATCATTTTGACCTGAGTCTAAAAAGGTCCTGTTCTGATCCTAATGCCCAGGCGAACCCCACAGAAGTATGGACCTGAATTTTAAGGGTTAGAGGCTTAAGGGACCCACTGGGGCAGAGAAGCACTTGGGGATAGCATGAGCCATAGAACAGAGAAGGGGTCCCCCTCACCATCAGTCTCCAGGGCTCCTCAAAGTGGTTAGGGCCAGATTTTGACCTAAAAGGAGGGCACCCAGTTTGTTCCATGGCCCTGAAGCTGAGAAGAGGAAGATCTAACTTAAAGCCTATCAACAGAGCTGGTCCCAAAGGCTACAAAGCCAGATGGAAAAGCATTTGTTTCTCGTTCCTCTGGACAAGTCCCGTTTTGGAGATAAGGGCAGAGGATTTCAGGAGAAATCTCTCAAGAGAAGTTTCAGAACCCCATGCCCTGTTTTGCAGCCTTTAAAAGAAAATGAGACCTCTGAAATCCCAGCAGAATAGGGGCATCTGGGGAGCTTTAAGTACAATCAGCCTAGTCACACATGCTCACACATTCCTTGGTCTGGTCTTGAAGGTTTACCCACCCATGTATAACCTGGCCCAGAAATTTAGCTCCCATTCCCCATCAAGGGAAGGAGGGAGAGAGAGAGGGAGAGAGGGAGAGAGAGAGAGGGAGAGAGGGAGAGGGAGAGAGAGAGAGAGAGAGAGAGAGAGAGAGAGAGAGAGAGAGAGAGAGGAGAGAGAGAGAGAGAGAGAGAGAGAGAGAGAGAGAGAGAGAGAGAGAGAGAGAGAGAGAGAAAGGCAGGGAAGGTTGCATTGAGTACTTAGCACTGTCAAACCCTGGGCGGCCCGGCAGGAGGAAGCTGTGGGTCTCCTCCAAGTGGGAGTAGCCATCCTTCTGAAAGATCCCCCAAAGGTGGAGGGTGTTGTCGTCTAGCAAGGTGAGGAGTTGGCCCTAGGGAGACAGAAGAGCTTTCAGGGGCTTGGCAAACAAAAATTTTAGTTGGGGGCAAGGAGGTTTACCTACAGGAAGCCATGACTAAGGGACAGACATTCCCACCACTGAGCCCATCTGCCTCTAGGAAAGGGTTCCCAGGCTCAAGGTTCCATTGGAATAGCCAGGAAGAGCAAAGGAGAAAGAGAGGTGGGAAATAAGGCTTACCTGGCCAGGCAAAAAGTGAATCTGTGTGACTGTAGCCGTCTCCTTATGTAAACCCGTGAACTCCACGCCAGGGGCCCCATATCTTCAGAGGGCAAGGTCAAGGACAAAACAGCAGCAGGCTAGGAAGGAGACCCTGGTACAAATCTACCTGTGCCTCTTTAGCCCCCTCGATGCAAACTTGATAATTGGTTTTTTTTTACTGGCTACTAAGCAGAGGAATGTCTAGAGTACTGAGAGTTTTGGGGGATATCTATGGAAACCCATTTTAAAATAGGAAAAACCAGAGACAAGGAAAGCAATCTCCTTTCTCAGGCCCTAAGTCAGTGTCCCTCCTCTCAACATCTGCAACCACAAAGAACCAAATGTTTCCCAGGTATGATGAACCTTTCTGTCTACAGGAATATTGCTTCAAGGCCCGGCTGGCATCACCTCCAGAATGGGAAGTCTTCCTCAGCTACTCTGGCTCATTTCCATCCCTCTTCCTGTACACAACATTGTTCCTTCACAGGTGTTCTCACATTACACTTTGGTCCTCTCTCATTTTGAGCTAGTCTCATCGCCCCAACAAAACCAGTCGTTCTGGGGGTGAGGGGCAGGGACCACATTTTTTTCTTCATTATCTGCACCCCATCCTCCTAGCACTCAACAAAGGACTAGAAACTGAGAAGGTACACAGAACAGACTAGCTGGTTTGACACCCTAAGGACCAGTGGTTAGGGAATGGGATGCATTTGGGGGCTGGATTTGTAAGACCTAAATTTGGATCTACTTGTCCAAAGGACTCCCCGCACCCAACCCCAACACAGGCTTCAGGAGAAGGGATGATGATAAGGATTGTTATGCCAAATTTGATAGCACTTGGCTCTCCTTGGGAATCTAAAGGTTGGGAAGGAAGCCAGAATCCCAGGCTCTCAATTGCTGGCCCAAGGTTATGCTACTGGCTAGTGGCAGACAGAGGACCTGAGACTTTGTCTCTCAATATCACACCAGAGACTAGAACTCACTTCAGTCCTGCACCCCAGCTCCCCATTCCTCCCCACCTTTTCTGGAGCTGGAAAATCCTTGCACTAAGAAGCCCTGGGCACCCTCTCTGGCGTCAGTTCTGTGCTGTGCCCTGTTCTCATTTCTATACCCATAACAAAGAATGCAGAGCTCAGAGAGGGAAATTTCCATCAGCTGCAAAATGATTATTCTTTAATCAGCTCTACTTCTGACTGGAAATGAGGATCAGGGGAAGAAACTGGTTAGCATTAGCAGGAGCCAGCAGGCTCTTGTGCTGCGTGCATGTATTTCAGAGAGGGAGTGGGCACTGGGGAATTGGAACATGAAAGAAATCCTTAAAGTCAGAGCCAGCATCAGGCACCTAGGCTGGCTGGAAGCTGTGAAGAGACAGCAACTCAGATCAGCTCAGGCTCGGCCTTCATTCCTATAACTCTATGTAGCTTTCAGGGTCCACCTCCAGGCTCATCTCCTCTGTTAAGATTTCCCAGACTGCTCCAGAACCTCAGGGGTTGATCTTTCCCCTCTCTGAATTCCCTTATGACTTATTATGAATTCTAGGCATTCTAAAGCCAAAGACTATCTGAGCTAAAAGGGACCTCAGAGGTCACTTATTCATGCTTCTTTATACAGAGAAAGAAACTGAGGTCCAGAGAGGGGAATTCATGGTTGAACAAATGCCAGACACCAGGTAATAACAGAGCCTAACAATTTCATTGTGATAGAATTTCTGACACAAGTTTAACAGAAACCAGAGAAGAGTACTTTGTTCTGCCTTCTTGTGGGGCATTCTCATATTACTATGACCAGAACTTGAAAAGAAAAAGTTCACAGCACCACACTCAACATGGGCAGTAGTGAGAATTGGTTAGAGGCTCCTGGGACTTTTCGGCTGATACTGTAGAGGGGAAAAGACATGCCAATCAGTCTTAATTCTGCTTCCTCAGTAAGCAATCCAGAAAGAGCCCTAGCCAAATGAACTCAGCTCCCTCTTGAAGCTTTCCCAAAGGACTCTTTAAACATCCTTCTGGAGTTCTTCAGGAACCAATGCCCTATGGGAAGTAGCCATCCTGAAAGATTCCCCCAAAGGTGGAGGGTGTTGTCGTCTAGCAAGGTGAGGAGTTGGCCCTAGGGAGACAGAAGGGAGAGCATTCAGGGGCTTGGCAAACAAAAATTTTAGTTGGGGGCAAGGAGGTTTACCTACAGGAAGCCATGGCTGAGGGACAGACATTACCACTGCTGAGCCCATCTGTCTCTAGGAAAGAGTTCCCAGGTTCATATTGTCTTTCCCCTCAACTTCCATATGTCCCACTCCAACCCAGTTAGAAAATTAACACATCTATTTACTTCTTAGTTCCAAAGTATATTGGTAGAAATCTGGGGTGGGTGAGCTCACAGTCATCTACTGAGTACTAACTCAGGCAACTCGGTAAACCCAGGCAGTTCTCTAAGATTATAAATTGCATACAAGTGGCCAATCTGCATCACTTGAGTTTCCACATGGAGAGTCCTCTAGATGAAATTACAGGTTTGGTCCTCCTCTTCTCCCTCCCCATCTCCCTCCCCATGTCTCCACACCTCCCTCTGGATGAGAAAGAATCCAGACTCTGAGAAGTTAAATGAGTTGCCCTCTGTTGATTATTCCTAAATTTTTCCTGCCTATAGTTTATTTGTATGTAATTGTTTATATGTTGGCTGCCATATTACACTGAGCTCTTTGAAGGCAGTGACTATCTTTTGCCTCTTTTTGCATCTCCAGCACTTAGCACGGTGCCTGGTTCTTAATAATAGTTTATTGACTGACACCATTTGTAAATGCTTGGGATGGAATTCAAGCCTAGAGGTCCTGACATACAAGTTCAGCGTTCTATCCACTAAGCTGTTACTTCCTTTTATACTTCCCCCAGCTCTTTCTTTGTGTATCTTCCCAACTAGACTGAGTTTCTTTCAGGCAGGGACTGATTCCTGTTAGTCTCAGTATCCTCCAAGGTATGGTGCAAATAACTGATGCCCCATGAATGTTTGATGACTGGCAGCTGGATGGTGCCTAGGCAGAGAAGGGCAGGATAAGCTACCTTTGTCAATCCATCTAGTGGAAATGTTCCAATTGTTAGATGGGAAAGATCTCCCCTTATGGATGCCATCTCTGATCTTGGTTTAAATATATGTTCATATGTGGTCTTACTCAACAGATTACAAGTTCCTAGAGGGCAGGGACTGCTTTGGATTTTCTTTATGTTCTCTGTACTTGGCACAAAGTAGGTGTTTAACAAATGCTTGCTGACTTGATAAGCTACCCATCTTCTCCCTACCTTCCCTCTTGCCACCTGCTCCAACCCTCTAACCCAAAATACCCTTCCCACCAAAACAGTGTTGCCATCTCCCTAAATAAAACTTTATCCTCTTCATCTTGTCTGGCAAAACAAAATTCCTCCCTTCACTTTTGTCAGTACTGAATCCCGATCCAAAATTAACTCCTCCACACTGTTAACCCATTCACAACCTGTCCACCTCTCTTGATTTACCCTTGTGTTCCTACATACCCATTTATTTTAGATTTTAAGTTGTGTCTTGACTGAAAAGTATTATACCCAGGAGGCAGAGGAGTACAGGGGAGCCTGGACACACCAATTCATGTTTGGCTTTGGGTAAGTCACTTGTGCTCCTGAGCCAGAGTATACTCATCTGCCAAACAGGGATGACAATCTTGGCCTTGTCTCCCTTTCAGGGTTGCTTTAAGACTCAATCCGTTAACATGGAAGTACTTTGTAAACTACAGAGAAGTCAGGAAGTATAATTAATACCATCTCCCACTAAAGGCAAATTCTTCAATGACATAGCCCTATGCCTTCACAAAGGGGAAACTAGGATGTTCAGTTCTATTCTGTGCAACCTTCTATAGGAAGACATCCCTACCTTATGAGGTAACGTGGGTCAGTGAGTTACAGAATCATAGATCTAGAACTGGAAGGAACCTTGGAGAACCATCTAGAGTACTAACCCCATTTTATAGATGAGGAAACTGAGGTCCATAGCAATTGAGTGACTTAAGCATGGTCACCCTGTCAGCAGGAGGGCTGGAATTCTAACTCGGGTTCTGTGATTGAGTTGCACTATCACCAAGAAGGGTAAGCTACTTAACATAACTCTGAGCCCCCACAGACAGAACTCAGGTCTAGAACTGCCAGGTTGTGGTCCAGGGTCTCTGGTCTTTTAAATTATGGCCATACACATATGCTAACTCATGCCAACTATCTACACCAGGTACTAATGGTGCAGCCAATCCTAGGCCAGGGCTGGGAGAGACATAGAGAAAGAAGACCCAGGCCCTTCCCATAAAGAGTTCACAGGATCATGGATCTAAAAGAAAATCAACTTTAAAGATCATTTTATAGGAGGGAGACTAAGGTCAAGTACTCCACTAAGGCAGCACCCAACACAGGTAGTGTGACAGGCTTCAAATACAGGTCCTTGAGATTCTATCCAGCTCTCTGGAGTAACAAGCCTTATATAAAACAAAGAGTAATAGAAAAGTTCAATTATCCACCCATCTCCCCATTTCTACAGAGGAGAAGCTGAGGTCCACAGAGGGCAAGTGACTTGTCCAAGGTCCTGTTAATGGCAGAACCAGGACTCAAACCCAAGTTTCCTGATTCCCAGGCCACTGTTCTTTTGTTTTCATGACATTATCTCAAGTCTTCAAGAACAGGGGCCTCTTTTGCTTCCCCAATAGAACAAGATGTGTTGTAGGTACTCAGGACAGATTTACCTATGGAGCAGTAATACCTGTAAGAACACCTGAGTCTGGATGAAGGGGTGTAGATCCCAGACAGGGATCCAGCTACCGGGAAAGCAAGCCAAGGACTGTGCACCTCCCTATTCCCACTTACACCCACTCACCACCCATCCCTCCCGGGGACCAAAATCCCTGCCAACACCCCACCCATCCTCCTCCAGCTCCCAAACTTCTCAGAGACTTTCCCCCAAACTAAGCTCCAATGAGGTAGAGAAACAAGGAGAAAGGGGAGAAAGCCGAAGATTTAAATTTAGGGCTCCCCACCTGTTTCTCCTCCTCCCACTCTCATGTGCCTAAATTAAAAGACTCTGCTGTATTTGGGGGAGCATACGCCTGGATCTGGGGATGGATTGGTCAGGATGGCTTGCTTTCACACCCCACTCCTCAGCCCCTCCCGAAGCTCCAGCTGCCTCCCTTCTGCAGCAATGCCCATCCTCCCTCCCCAGCTTGGTCCCCTCTCCCTTTGTTGGCCTCCAGGCCGCTGCATTCCCTCCTCCTCACCACGCCTCCTTTCTCTTCTCTCCCCTCACCACCCCCCCAGCTTTCTTTCTGCTGGGGCCAGGGGCCTCCCAGCTTGGTATTCTCCACAATCACCCTGGAATCCCTTCCTGAGGGTCACCAGGCAACCGTCCTGTACTGCTAGCCTGTTGCCCCTGGCAACAATCTCTGCTACCTCCCAAGGGCCCAGCAAGGCCTCTCCCCCCCTAACAAACTCCCCCAGTTCAGCTCTACAAATTCTGCATTTCCCCCTCAGTTTCACAGTCACCTGGAGAATCGGGCTTACTTCAATCCAACATTATCTTGAGAATAGGGAGGTGATTACTCCCACCCTAGGCTGCTGCCCTCCCCTGCTTTCCTGGAGGTAGGGCCAGAAAGGGAAAGGTTATCCTAACTGAATTTTCAAGTACCTCCCTGCCACCCTTGGACTTTTCAACTATGTTTTACCCCTAGTCTAGCTTCAAAAAGAACCATAAGTACCCATCTCCTCTGAAAAGCCCACAGTGGTGCTACCTTCCTTACAACTCCCCAAATGGCTAAGTCTAGCCCTGCTCCCCAACACCAACCCCCATTTGGGGAGCCCGAAACCCTAACCCCAGGCAACCACCATTTACTGCCCACCCTCTGTGCCCCATGGAGTTCCCAATGCAATCCACCTGGATCTGTGAGAGGAAAGAAATGATCTGTATGGGGAGTAGACAGAAGGGGTGGGAGTCCAGGGGGAGAAAGCTGGAATCTTCCTGCTTAAGAAAAATAAACGGTATTAAGTTCCCTCTGCTGAACCTACTTGACTGGAATTTTTCTGTTCTTAAGATCCTGATGGGCCAGAGCCCAGCGGAAGCAGGTGTGAGAAGTCTGAGGACGCTTTGGGGGCTGCATTGTATAAATACTATGAGAACGGAATCAGTTGGGGATGTGAAGGGAGGCAGGGTTGGATTAAGGCCTTTGGAGAGGATGTATATACAACACACTTGTCTCTCCTTGTTGGTGGGGGTTCTTAACCTTTTTTTATCATGGACCCCTTTCTCAGAATATTATTTTAAAATACATAAAATACTTAGGATTGCCAAGAAAACAAAAAAAAAGTGGAAAATGTCTATTTTTTTTTCAGTCACAGTTATAGATCTCCTGAAATCTATCTACAGACCACTGATTAAGAACCCCTGTTCTGTGGGCATCTGACAGAGTTCAAGATTCCTTTCTAGAGAGTTGTGTTTCCTGCTATTTATCCTTCCACAAAAGGCATTAGAGCCCACCTCACTTTGCCACTTCCAGGCACCTAAGAGGGAACAGAGGGTGACGCACAAAGGACCATATTTAGAGTTAGAAATAAACCAATTAGATCATTAATTAGATAATTTAAACCAATTGTGTCAAACTCAAAAACAAACAAGAACCATTATACTATACATAAAAATCACTGCAGATATATGCTGACTTAAGAAAACCGCATATTAATAATGTATTACTATTATCTGTGTTTTATCTTTTTATTTGTTTTGTTAAATACTTCCCAGGTACATATTAATCTGGTCTGGGCTGCATTCAGGTATGGGGTGGAGCTATGAGACACGGGTTTGACATCTCTGATCTAAAGAAACCTCCCTCACTTACAATTGAGAAAACTAGGGCCCTGACTTGTACAAAGTTGCAAGGGTTCAGAACTAGAACTCAGGTCCTTGGGCTCCAAATGCTGGCCTTGTTCCAGGAGACCCTGTTGTTTCTGATGTGCAGTCTTGATTCTAAGTGATTGCATACACTAACAATCAAGCTTGACCTCTGAGGAAAGTTGAGAAAATGCAGCTCCTTTCTCTCAATGCAGAGCTAGGGGACTTTGGGTATGGAATGTTATATATACTACCAGACATGGTTTGTATTGTTTAGCTTTGCTAAACTGTTTTTCCTTCCTTCCTTCCTTCCTTCCTTCCTTCCTTCCTTCCTTCCTTCCTTCCTTCCTTTCCTTCCTTCCCTCCCTTCCTTCCCTCCCTTCCTTCCTTCTCTTCCTTCCTTCCCTTCCTTCCTTTCCTTCCTTCCTTTCCTTCCCTTCCTTCCTTCCTTCCCTTCCTTCCTTTCCTTCCTTCTTTCCTTCCTTCCCTTCCTTCCTTCCCTCCCTCCCTTCCTTCATTCTCTTCCTTCCCTTCCTTCCTTCCTTCCCTTCCTTCCTTCCCTTCCTTCCTTCCCTCCCTCCCTTCATTCTCTTCCTTCCCTTCCTTCCTTCCTTCCCTTCCTTCCTTCCCTTCCTTCCTTCCTTCCCTTCCTTCCTTCCCTCCTTCCCTTCCTTCCTTCCCTTCCTTCCTTCCTTCCTTCTTTTTACCATTGTTACAAGGTCACTGGGTAGGAAAGGGAAGGCATGTTCAGAAATTAATGTGATTTAAAAAGTCATCAATGAAAACCTTTAAATGCATCAATACATTTTTTTAAACAGTTGACACAGAGCACTTTAAGTCTGACAAAGCACTTCACATGCTGTCTCGTTTGATCCTCACAATTACCTGGTCGGCCAGGGTGAATGCCTATATACCTGTATGTTTTCATATTTAAATGTTTCCCTCCCTAGTTAGGCAGAAAACTAATCCAAAGTTCAGTCACTGATCAGGGGAGATGCCAGGCCATTCATTGGGAGAGAGAAGACCCAAGTTCTTATCCAGGATTTGCCCATTTCCAAAAGGAACTTGGGAAAATCATTATAACTTCTGGTTCTCAGTCAAACGGGATGAATGAAATCAAGGAAGTTAAATAGGATCTTAGAGGTCACAGAGTTCAACTCCACTTCACCCCCTTATTTTAGAAATGAAGAAATGGAAGACTAAAGGAGAGAAATGACTTGTACAAGGTCATGTAGGTTAGAGGAGGATCTGAGATTAGAACTTAGATCTCCACTGGGAACAGCAACAGCAAAGTTGTAATGATGATAACGGTGAAAGATCTGGCTTCTCTGATCAATACAATGACCCAAGACAATTCCTAAGGACTCAGAATGACAAAATGCTAGCCACCTCCAGAGAGAAAACTGATTTAGTCTGAGTGAAAGTGAAGTACCATTTTCTCACTTTCTTTACTTTTTTTGCTTTAAAAAACAATACAGCTAACATGAAAATATGTTTCGCACGATTTCTCGTGTATAACTGATAGATTGCTTGCCTTCTCAATGGGTGTGGGAGGGGGTAGAAAGGACAGAGAGAATTTGGAACTCAAAATTTCAAAAGAAAACGATGCTACAAATAACAAGCTACAATGTAATAATAAAAAAAGAGCTCAGATCTCCTAGGTCCTGTCCCCAGCACTCTTTCAGTACAGTGTGGGGGAAGCCTGATGGAAGTAAGGTGATAAGTGATTCCTTCCACCATCTCCCTAACAGGGCTTCAGTGAAGACTAAATGAGAAAGAAAATAGATCTCACTGTGCTTTGGAAAGCACAAGGCTTAAAGGTATTAGTCTTATCTCACCTAGCTACAAAACCCAGGAAGTATGGCATGGGTCCTTAGTCCAGCCCATTTCCCTGGAAATCTGGATTCAAACCTATTCTCAGGCATCCTCACCTCTCCCTACCAAGCCCTGCTCTCCCCCCTGCCGCTACCCCCAGTAAGGCACCTAGACACCTTTTCTTCTCTAAAGGAATCATTCAAGGGGAAATTAGGATGGGGCAGAGAGCACAGAACAGAAACATGAGCTGGGACTCAGATTTGCAAATTATGCATGAGAAACCCATCTCTCTTCTCCCTTCCTCAGAAGCATTTATTTGAGAACCTTGGCCACAGATCCAGAAGAGGATGCAGAATCAGCTAGAAGATGTATCCTGTTCCCCACTTCCTTCTCCCCCCCAACCCCACAACACCTTTCTGACAGTCTGGAGTGCCAGGGAATACTCAGAATCTCATGGCCCAGGCATCAGAAAAAGATTCCACCACCCACTTTAAAATCTCCTGTGTCGGAGGAAGCCTTTGGGGATTGCCGGGAAACTAGTACAGAGGCTCCAGTGGAAACCCCGGGAGCAACAAGAGATTATTTTAATACCACCTTTAATTAGGAAAGACAACTAAATTACCAGGGATGTCCAACTGTCTTACAGAAAGGAAAGAATAAATTAAACGTAGAGTCGGCCACTGGGTTTGCTAGGCCTGAAGTGCACATTTGAACAAAGGGGTACAACAGACTTTCAGCCCTGGCAGTCATTCTATGGCCCTCCTTCTTGGCATCTCATCAACAAAGATTTAGACTTCATCATTACCAGGGTTCCCACCATATAAGAGACCGTGTTTCAGGCTGGGAGTTGGATGCCTAAATGCAAGTACTGGGTGGGTCACAAACTCATCCTGTGACCTTTATTTCTCTGGGACCCCACCTTCCAATCTGTAAAATGGGTCCAATGGTCTCTGCTTTATCTCTCAGGTGGGACTATTTGTGACAATCCAATGAGCTGACAAATGTGGAAGTGCTCTGAAAACTGAAGAGAGATAAACACATGTGAGAGATTACTGTTACAGCTGAAGAAATGGAGACCCAAGAACTCAGGTTAAGGGATTTGCCCAAAGAAGTGTCTCAGAGTAAAAAGGGACGAGTTTTAGTCTTTCTCCTGCCATTCACTCACTGTGTGACCTTGAGCACATTTCTCCTCTCTAAAAGCCTCAGTTTTCTCACTATAAAATGGACTAAAGTATCTAAGGCAATTAGACTAAAGTCCAAGTGTGGTCTGAGGATCCCTTTCAGGGGTCCATGAGATCGAATCTATCTTCATAACAGTAAGACGTTTCAATTTCTAATACAGTAAATATTGATAGTGGAGAAGAGAAGGTCAAAACACTCCATGCCAAGAAAACCCAATGGACAGTATGGTCCATGGGGTCATGAAAAGTCAGACATGACTGAATGAGTGAACAACAAACACCAATACCCACATAAACAAAAGCTTTTTTGCAGGGGGCAGGGGGAGAGGATTCCTCAATGATTTTTAAGAGTGTAAAGGGATCCTGGGACTAAAGTAGTTTAAGAATCACTGGATCTAAAAGGTTTCTGCCAACCCTAAGAACTCTTACGTCCAGGCATCCACTAGCTATCTGCCTCTGCCAGGTTGCCCCAGTAATGATCAGATGCCCTTGGTCTTGTTAGAGGCTGGCAAAGAATAGCTTGGGATCCACTTAAGGCCAATGCCAATGCAGAGAAAGGAAGTGTTCCGTCCTTGGTCAGTCCCACTGGGAACAAAGACAGGAATGATTCTTAAGCCTAGGAGCAAACACCTGAGTGCCAAACACTGCCTGAATCTTTACAGGTGTGACAAATATTGAATCAAGAGGAGGGTGGGTACAAATCCTGCCATTTGTCCCCATATCCTCTTGAGCTAAAAGTCTCTCCCTCTTTCTCTCCTCCTCTCTCCCTCTTTCTCTCCTCCCCATCCCTAATCCAAGAAAAGCTTCTGTCCCACCCCAGAATGCAAAGTCAGTGCAGTCAGTCAGTAGAAGTGAAAGAGAACTTCCCCTTCCCCCTCCCCCTGAATCCTCCCCATCCCCCAATCCCTGACCCTCACAACAATTTGAGGCTGCATGAATGTGCACAGTGCCAGACCACAGAGAGGAAAGAGATCTCCTCACTCTGTTTTCCTCCACTTAGACCACACATATGGGTTACCAGGTTCTTATAACTAAAGGGAGGAAACAGATGCTTAAAATTCAGCTCTAACTCCTGTGCTGTTTCCCTGTAACTTCTAGACATTTGCCCTGACGGACGCCAGGTTTTAAGGGAGTCACTGGGAGACGAGAAGGGTCCAGGATACTGAGAGGACGGACCTAGAGGGCAAAGCCCTGGGAAGGCCAAGAGCACAATCTTCAAAAGCCTGAAGCAGAGAGGGAGAAAACTCGTTCTGCATAACTTAACAGCAACAATAGTTACCGGCATTTACACGTTAAAGATGACAAAAGGTCTTGCCCACATCATCTCAATGACTGCCAGTATAACTTGGGCAAATATAAATACTACTACTACTAACTAGCATTTATATAGCTCCTTAAAGTTTGCAAAATACTGTACATATATTAATTCATTAGACAAACCAGGGAGGCAGGTGCTGTGGCTATCCCCATTCTACAGATGGGGAAACTGAGGCACGGGGGTTCAGTGATTTGTGTCCCCCCGAGAGAGGGAGTTCTAGAGGGAGGGAATAAATGCTTTTAAGCCCCTACTATGTTCCAGGCTCTGTACTAACTGCTTTACAAATATTAGCTCATTTAAATCTCACAACTGTGGGAGGAAGGTGCATTATTATTCTCTTTTTTAGAAGAAACTGAGGCAGAAGGCAGGCAGGCACTGATGTTAAGTGACTCACCCAGGATCACACAGCTAGGAAGTGTCTGAGGCCACATTTGAATTCCGGTTGCCCTGACCCCACTGCACCACCCAGCTGCCTAAGGTGGAAGGTGAGAGGGGGAAGGGCAATGGATATAACTCAAGGGCCTCAATCACTCACCTGTTCTTTCCCAGTTCAGTCCCTTCTCTGAACTTTGTCTACAATTCTTTCTAAGGTTATGTCCTTACAACTCCTTGAGGCCGGGGTTCCAGTCTCTTCCTTCCCTACACACCCAAGAACACGTTCTTGCCTCTTCCAGCATCCACACCTCTGAAGACAAGACTGGAATATGCTCTGCTCCCCACCCATTACACCAATCAGACCCATCCTTCAAGACCCAAGACTGAGGAGCCTCTCTCTCCAGCTGCTACGACTCGACTCGTGTTCAGAATTCCCTGAGCTCTCATGGTCCACGCCACATGCATTAGCACTTCGTCATATCCTGTGTTGTGGAGCTCTCTGTGGATCAATCTTGCTGCCCTATTTGTCTCCATCTCCTCCTCCTGGCTCCCTCACAGAGCTCACACGGGGCTAGGGACACAGGAGGCATTCAACACTGACTGATCTGTTGAGTGACTGACAGAATCATTACAGTGGGGGGAAAAAGGGAGAAACCACAGCTTCCTCTCCTTACTGAAGATGTAGGAGATAGGGCTCTAAAGCTACTTACTGGATTTTCCCTGCAATGGATCCAAGGTTCTTAAGAAACCCCGAGGGAAGAATTTTTTTGATAAGGCTCAGTTCTGGGCAGCTGGCTGAACCACTTCTGCCTTCCTCACCCACTGGGAATGCAGTCTAACATCTTGGCTGGGACAGAAAGGCAAGATCTGGCTGGAGGAGAGGCTGAGACTTCTTAACCTTTTCTGTGTGCATCATGGACTCCTCAGAAGTCTGATAAAGCCTATGGACCCCTTCTCAGAATAATGCTATTAAGCAATTGAAGGAAATGCTAACTTTCAGTTTGAAGTTAGTATTTCTTTTTCATTCAAAGTACACAGACACCTTCCCCCCACCCCCATGGCTAGATCATGAGGAAAGGTTATGGGTGATACTCTCCCATCCTCAGGGGGTGGGAAGATGTCAAGGAATGAGGCTGTTTCCTCCAATTCAATGTGGGTCCTTCCTGGGTTGTAAAGCATGACAGCCTTGATCAGAAACTGCAGTGTGACACCAGAGGGACAAGGGAAAAGGGAATGAGCATTTATTAAGTGCCTACCACATGCCCAGGCACTGTGCCAAGTGCTTTGCAGACACCACCTTATTTGGTTCTCACCTCACAATCCTGTGAGGTAAGTGCTACTGCTATGCCCATTTCACAGCTGAGGAAAAGGAGGTAGATGGTTAAATGACTTGCCCTGGGTCACAAAGCTGAGGCTAGACTTGAACTTACGGGTCTCAGGTTCACTCTAGGCCCAGCACCTGGTCCTACCATCTTCCCTATTCAGATTATTTCTGTGGTATTGATAGAATCTAAATTATTCTGAAGGGTGGGGCTCCCTTGAGGGCAGAGTAGACTAAGTATCTATCTGTGAGGAACACAGTGTGGCCCTTATAACTTGTCTTCATTTCCATATTACAAATCCCACCTAGGCAGGTAATAAACACCAGAGACAGGATTCACATCTAGATTCTCCGACTCCAAAACCAGTATCCTTCCCTGTGCTAAAACATCTTGAAGGAAGAAGCTTGCCAGTTCTAAGAGTCTAGTCCTTCTCTCTAGCTAGAACCCAAGACCTACAGAAGCCAGAAGCCCAGTTACTGCCTTGGCTGCCAGGCACAGGTATCCTCAAAGGCCTCGTATCCAACATGTGAAAATCTAGTTTGACACAGGGAATAAATTAAGGGCTGCTGCTTCTCCTTACAAAACGATTCCCTAGGGGAGTCACTGGAATTGAAAGAGGACTTAATTTACATGCAGTGCCATAGTGACTTCACTGCCCAATGAAAAGGAACTCATCTGTAAAACCACTGCCCCCCTTGTTCTCACCACCATCAGTCTCCCGGGCAAGCGGACTCTGACAACCATTTCCAAAGGGTAACAGGTGCTACCTTGGCTCTTAATGATGCTCGGGAACCCAGATCCAAAGCTAGCCAAAGATCCAAAGCTGAGGACCAAACTTAAGTTCATCTGCCGTGTATTCCTAAGATACCAAGCTAGAAATTCCATGATAGTTCTGGGCAGCTGGAATATGAAAGGGGAGCATCTCCCCCAACACATAACTTCTGCTCCAACCAGGCTTGTCTCTGTGCTCCCCAAATATATCACATACAATCCTACCTCCATGTCTTTGCCCATGCTACTTTTTTCCCTTCTCCATTTCCTAGAGGGCTAGGTATCTAAACTTTTCAGTCTTCTAACCTCCAGAAAGCCTTCCTAGATTTCCCCAAGGCCATATAAATCTTCTGTCTCCTTGGAACTTGGATAGCACTTATAGTCTGAAACAATCAACAATTAATCATATGCTTTAGTTTGCTAATTCTTTCACCTATGTCACACACATGCAACCCGTCTCCCCAGGAGGTTGGGGTGCTAACTCCTTGAGAGCTGTGTCTCACTCTCTGCCCCAGAGCAGGGCACAGAATAGACATCAGACATGTCAATTTGTTGAGTTAAAGTTGGCCATTTAGCCCAAATGGTGCCAAGAATTCTGTTCTTCCAACATCATTAGAGGGGCAGCTAGGTGGGGAAGTGGATGAAGTACTGGGACTAGAATCAGGAAGACTCATCCTCCTGAATTCAAATCTAGCCTCAAATATTTACTAGCTGTGTGACCCTGGGCAAGTCACTTAACCCTGTTTGCCTCAGTTTCCTCATCTGTAAAATGAGCTGGAGAAGCTCATGACAAACCATACCGGTGTCTTTGCCAAGAAAACCCCAAATGGGGTCACAAAGAGTCAGACACAACTGAAAATGACTCAACAACAGTATCATTAGAGAATTCCAGGGAGCTCATCTCTACCAATCTCAGCTAAACTCCACACTCACTGCACTGAATCAGAAAAGCTAGTTCTTAAAACAATTTAAGGTCTGAGGGCTGATTAGTTAAGTTTTTACAGAGCCTAACCATCTCAAACAACTTTCTAGGGAGAGTAACTGGTGATTCCCCAAGCCAAGGAAACAGGGCTTCCCACCAAGCTAGGGACAGCTACTGGAATCTCTAAGCCAAGGGCTGGAATCCCCAAGTCAACAATCAGTTAACATTTCTTAGATCCTTTTCCAGGGGGAATCATGGGATGTTGATCAGCACAGATTTAGAGCTACAAAGAACTTAGGAATCACCTCGTACAAGCCCCTTGCTTTAAAGATTCAGAAACCGAGACAGTGATTCACCCAGGGCCACCCAGATAGGAAATCACAGAGCTAGGATTCAAACTCCAGCCCTCTTTTCAATGTACTATGCTGCCAGGACTAGGGGGAGGGAGTCTGTCCAAGTTGAAGGCAATCCTCTTCCTAAGTCCAACTCAGAGGTCACACTCAAAGTACCATGATTACAGAGGCCAAATTACCCTGAAGGGTGGGGCTTCTTTGAGGCCAGGGTAGATTTCCTTCTACAAACAACCCAGATGGCCAGTCCAAGCATCTGTTCAAGGCCCACAGTACGGCTCTTAGACCCCTTCCCTATTACAAATATCCCTAAGCTAATCCCACCCAGCTTCTCAGAAAGCCCAAGAGACTTACTCCTGTGAAACTACAGGAAATTCAGCCCATCCCAAGAATCCAATCCTAGTGTCTATGTGGTCATCCAGCAGCCCAGGTCAGATTCCTACACTCCTGCCTCAGCCTACTACCAATGACCACATTCCTGACCTCTCACACCTCTCCTCCTCCCCACAACAAAGAAAGGGCCACACAAAGTCAGTTTGGGTTAAGAAATTAAATGGGAAGGAACCTAGATTACTGCACTAACTCCAGAATTGCCTACTTAGAGATAAACAATCCACTTCATTTAAAAGATAAAAGTGACTTGTCCAAGGTCCCCTACTGCATCGTGGGCCATCTCCAGTCATCCTGATGAGTATCTGGCCACTGGACCCAGGTGGCTCTGGAGGAGAAAGTGAGGGTGGTGACCTTGCACAGCCCTCCCTCCCTTACATCAAAGTCAGTTGCAAATCATATCATCATCTCCCTGATGTCATGGTCCTCTTCAAGAACAAAGGACAAACCACACATGTCCCCTCAGGAGTACCTTCTTCCCACCCTTACTCCCTCAACAGGTTTTCAATTTCTTTTTATATACACTTTTTATATATTTCCCCATTAGAATATAAGCTCCATGAGGACAGGGGCTGTCTTTCTGCTAGTATTTCTTTCTCAGTCACTCAGTACAGTTCATGGCACAGTAAGGACTTAATAAGTGCCTGCTGACTTGACCAGGAAATAGTTCTTTCCACTTGACCAGAGGGCATTTGGGACCTCGAGTTTTGATAAGGGTGTCACCAGCATCACCAGCTCTAAATTAGAAAAGGGAAGTGGGAAGGAGGCATGTATTCCAGAGACCAGTGCCATTCCACAGTGATTATTATAATAATTATTATAATAACAAAAAACAGCCCACTGGTTACTCTAGCTTTTTCTCTTTGAAGAGCTCAGATTTATCTCTAGGCACGCATCTTCATCCCATCCTAGTCCAGACCATTTATTATCTCTATTTGAAAGAGAGACCAAGGCCCAGAGAGAACGTGGGGCCTGCAAGGTGATGCAGCCGCAGCTGGCACTCCTATCACCTGGCAGCCAGGCCAGATATTTTATTGGGCCTCCACACCCTCCTAAGCCAAGCTAGAGTCATGTATTGCACAGATGAGATCAAGAACCTACTATGTGCACCACCTCCCAGCATTAGGGAGGTGGAGATAAGTAGGGGCGGTTATTCTTTACAAACTAAGACAAGGAACGCTGGCTTTTGGGAAATTTAACACCCAGGAATCAGAATCGGACGTCATCATTCTCAAGAGTCGGACTATTAGCACCATTAGACCATTTAGAAAGGCTTTGTGCTCTACAAAGCGGGCCTTGTAACAGGAAGACTTAGTCGAAATGCTGCCTCTGATGCATCTTGGCCCTAAGGAAGGCACTTTTAAGCTCTCAGTGGTCTAAGGCCAGAGGTTTCAAACTCAAATAGAAACAGATCCCTGCAGCCCCATACTGACTTTTTGTTGTTCAGCAGGTTCAACTGGGTCTGACTCTTTGTGCTCCTGTGTACCATAGCACGCCAATACTGTTCATGGGGTTTTCTTGACAAAGAAACTGCAGTGGTTTTGCCATTTCCTTCTCCAGTGAATTAAGGCAAACAGAGGTTAAGTGACTTGCCCAGGATCCCATAGCTAGTGTCTGAGGCTGGATTTGAACTCAGGTCTTCCTGATTCCAGGCCCAGTACTTCATCCACTACATGTTCACAAATTAACCATATGTATGATTTATGTGTTGGATATAGCTAGTAGCTCAGGAGATATAGTGATGGGCCTGGAAACAGGAAGACCTGAGCTCAAATCCAACTTCAAACACTCACTAGTTCACTAGCTATGTAACCCCTGGGCAAGTCACTTAACCTCTGTTTGCCTCAGTTTTCACATCTGTCAAATGAGCTGGAGGAAAAAAGAGCAAGCCCTTCCAGTATCTTTGCCAAGAAAACCCCCAAAAGGGCTCACAAAGAGTGGGGCATGAGTGAACAGTAATGCTATATAGTACTTTTTATTAATTTTGTTAAACATTTCCCCAATTCCATTTTAATCTGACTCAGTCCTGACTGAGACTGACACCTCTGCTCTAGGCAGCCCTCTCAGACTACATGGATTAAGAGAAGGTGCCAGCCTCCATGGGTGGAGGAAGGCTCCTCTTCTTGGGGAATCTCTATACCAATAAGCTCCCAAGTCCATTCTCACCCCGAATGAACTTCTAATACTTGTTCTATTGTACAAAAGAGGAAACTGAGGGCTGGAAAGAAAGGATTGACAAGGTCCCTTGGGCAGTAGAACCAAAGGCGTAATTACGAGCAGCCTCAGATAGAAGGTCCAAGGGTAGACAGGGATTAACTGCATCCTATCCCCATCAAAGACCAGGTCAAGAGGCTCAGAGACAACAGGAAGATTCATTTCTAGACCCTGTCTCCTTCAGTGACAATGTCCAAGGGGGAATAGGATGACCTGAAGAGAGACTGGGGATGGGGCAGGAAAGGGAAGGAGAAGACTAGCCTAGCTCTCCAAAACTTCTCCCCCTTCTATCCAAATACAGTCCCCTGCCCCCTTTTTGAAGCCTCAAAATTTCTTTCCGGAAGCTCTTGGCCTTGAGCAGGTCCCAGTCCTCAGGGAAGCTACTGAAAGGCAAATTTCAAGGGCCAAGGAGTTACCTCCCTCCTGTGGAAAGCCTTCCCAGACCATCCCAAACCTGCTCTGAACTCTTGCATTTACTTATTTTTTTTTTTAAGCAATTGGGGTTAAGTAACTTGCTCAAGGTTACACGGCTAGTCATTATTTATGTGTGGGTGCTCATTTTCTGAGGCCGGATTTGATCTCCGGTCATCCCAACTCCGAGGCCGGCGCTCTTACTCACTGCACCACCTAGCCACCCCTTTAGGGCAATTGGGGTTAAGTAACTTGCCCAAGGTCACATGGCTAGGTTTTTGTTTGTGTGGGTTAAGTGTCTGAGGCCCGCTCCGAACTCAGGTCCTTCTGACTCCAGGGCCGGCGCTCTATTCACTGCGCCACCTAGCCGCCCCCATTTACTTATTTTTTTTAAAGTATTTTTTATTTTGGAGGCAATTGGGGTTAAGTGATTTGTTCAGGGTCACACAGCTACTGTGAGGCCGGATTTGAACTCAGATCTTCCTGATTCCAGGGCTGGTGCTCTATCCACTGTGCCACTTAGCTGCCCCCTCTTGTATTTATATTAAGAGCTCTGTAAGGTTTACAAAGTACTTTACAAATATTAAATAATTTTATCTGCATAACAACACAGATGATAAGGATTATAATATTAACTAGCAGTTAATAGTGCTTTTAGATCTGCAAAGCACTTTACAAACATCTCATTTAATATTCCCAAACATGAGAAGTTAGGGCTATTGTGATCCCCATTTTACTGGTGAGGAAACTGAGGCAGACAGCAGTTAATTGCATTAAGTGAAGTTGGGGCAGCTAGGTAGCTAAGTGGATGAATCAGGAAGGCTCATCTTCCCAAGTTCAAATCTGGCCTCAGACACTTCCTAGCTGTGTGACTCTGGGCAAGTCACTTAACCCTGTTTGCCTCAATTCCTCAACCTGTCAAATGAGCTGGAGAAGGAAATGGCAAAGCAGTCCAGTATCTTTGCCAAGAAAACCCCAAATGGGGTCCTGGGAGAGTCAGACAAGACTGGAATGACTGAGCAATGATGGAGAGTTTCCAGGTCACACAGACTGTACAGAATCCAAACTCATTTTCTGGCTAATTGCAGAGTTCTATCCACTAGCACTCATGAAGGACTTAGCCCATGCTGCCTCGTGCTATTATTAAACTGCTCCACAGACATCAGCTTTATCTGCCCAATGAAATCACAAGTCCCCCCAGGGCAGGAACCATGTCTCCAGCTCCTCTCCACACTCTGGGTCTCTGTTTCCTCACCTGTAAATGAAAGTGCTGGACCTGATGGCCTCTAAAGCTCCTTTGGGCTCTAAATCTACCATCTCATGGAATGCTATGAAGGCAAAGGCTAGTGTTAGAATGGCCTTCCTCATATCTTATGTTTCATAAAGATCCTAGTGGGGATTTGTTCTGTGGAGTTTGGATTCAGTCAAAGGGCCGCACTTGAGCACCTAAAGGGTCACAGGTGGCCTGGAGGCTGTAAGTTCCCCAGCCCTGGAATAGAGAGATATAGAGTGGGGGAGGGGGATTGTGCTAAGCATTAAGAAACTCCCTTCTCCATCATTTGATAACCAGGTTGGACAGAGGCCTTTGAGCCAGACTAGACAAAAGGTCTGGATACGCCTTATCTACAGAAGAACCTCCAGGAGGGGGCTGTAGATAGGCTTAGGAAGAGAAAGCTTCAGACCCTCATGGAAGCTGAGTCAGCCTTGGGTTCAGATCCTGGCTCTAGATCCTCTCTGTGTGACCCTAGACAAATCACAGCTTCCCTGGGCTTCACTTTCCCCTTCTGAAAAATGAGGGTGGGGGGATCCACTCACTAAATGATCTCTAAGGTTATTTCCAGATCGAATTCTAGGATATTAAGGCAACGAGGCCACATGTGGAGGATACAAGATGGGAAAGGAGAACAAAGTAGTCCATCATTCCTCTACTAACACATTGTGGCACTTGGTCCCTCTAAGCCTCAGTAGCATCATCTATAAAATAGGGCAATTTGGGGGTGGCTATGTGAGGCAGTGAATAGAGCACTGGCCCTGGAGTCAGGAGGACCTGAGTTCAAATCCGGCCTCAGACACTTAACACAAAAACTAGCCCGTGACCTTGGACAAGTCATTTAACCCCAACTGCCCTGCCTTCCCC
Source organism: Gymnobelideus leadbeateri (assembly GCA_011680675.1). Lineage (NCBI taxonomy): Eukaryota > Metazoa > Chordata > Mammalia > Diprotodontia > Petauridae > Gymnobelideus > Gymnobelideus leadbeateri. The sequence continues at coordinate 449,186 of WOXC01008520.1, forward strand.
CCTCCAAAAAGCAAAAATAAAATAAAATGGGGCAATACTTTATCTTCTAGAAGTCAAGGGAATATACTGGGGATACATGGACAGTGTCATTTTTTTTTTAAAGACTAGATTCTCCTTATTTCATCCAAGCTTGGCAGTACAATGGCTACTTTAAGGTTTGATCCCACTGCTGAATAACACTAACATCTTAACCTGCTCCATTTCTAACCTGGGCCAGTTGGCCCCTTTCTTAGGCAACCTGGACTCTCCAGATCCTGCCATCTTGGTTTTAGACCTAGAGTATGGCCTCTCCACTATCTCTAGTACTACTCCTGAGCTTCAATGTTATAGGCATGCATCCCCACATCTAACAACAGATGGTGTCTTATGGTTCCATCTAGTTCTAAGATCTATCACTATATTTCTCTCTTCCTATAGGAAGATGGGCAGACCATCCTTATCATCCGCCAGAAACATAGCAGTTGAAGAAACATAGTGATTGTGTGAGGTTGGTTGAGCTGGGAGTTTTGGAAGGGCACCTTAATGCCTTTAAGAATCTTCCCATCCCCCATCTCAGTCTTGGTTATCTGTCCTGTCCTATTGTCTAATGGTTTCCAGACTTATCTCCTTGGTTAGACCGATGGGTACTTCCAGGGGAAAAGCTGTCTCTTCCTCCCATCCCAACCCCCCCCCCCCACCCCAGAGCACAGGGCTGGGGCACACTGACTGGACTGGTTGCTCTATAACCCTAACCTGGTCTCATTCCTATCATGTGCTCCAGTATTTCCCCAGCAAGGAGGTGGCATGCCAGTTACAGGATGAAGGTCATGCATGAAAGTCTACTTCACTGAGCACTGTGTGGTTGATATATTGAATTTAATTTAACTACAAAATACCCACAATCTGTTTTGTAGGATGCCAAGGGGTCATGAGGAGGAGCTGGGGCAAAACAAGAGGGTAGAGGCAAGCCTTCAGGAGAAGCTGCCTCAGCCTCAGGAGAGAGAGGTTTCCTTACCAGCACAGGAAATGTGGAGAGGGGTTCATACCAAATGAAGTTTTATTGACAAGTCTAGGTCAAACCTAAACTCCCTTGTTTAGTATTGTAAAGTATATTCTCTTTTATATATATATGTATATATATAAGGTTATTATATATTATACATTATTATATATTATATATGTAATATATTTTATTATATTAAATTATATATATAATATGTATAATATATATATTAATACTTTTACAACCTGGCCCCTACTTACACATTTCCAGCTTTATGCCATATTATCTCCCTTCATGCAGCTGCTCCAACCAAGCTGGCCTTCTTAGTGTTCTTTATGGAGGAAATACCATCTCTTATCTTGGTGTTCTGTCCAGGCCTTTTTCCATGCCTAGTATATGCAATTTCTTTCTCTCTCTCTCTCTCTCTCTCTCTCTCTCTCTTTTTTTTTTTTGCTTTTTGGAGGGCAATTGGGGTTAAGTGACTAGCCCATGGCTAGTAAGTGTGTCACGTGTCTGAGGCTCGATTTGAACTCAGGTCCTCCTGACTCCAGGGCCAGTGCTCTATTCACTGTGCCACCTAGCTGCCCCAGTCTCTCTTATTTTGAAAATTAATTTATTTTTCGTTTTCAATTTTCACTTCCATAATATTTTGAGTCTTAAATTTTGTCCCCCTCCTTGCTCCCCAAGACAGCCTGCAATCTGACAGAGGCTCTACTTATACATTCCCTATTAAACCTATTCTCACATTAGTCATATTGTAAAGAAGAACTGGAGCCAACGGGAGGAACCTTGGGAAAGGGAAAACGGACAACAGACGCTCCTCTTCCTTGTCTCAGTCACTAGCAGCCTTCAAGGCTCCGCTCACGGCCACCTTCTGTATTAAGCCTTTCTGGAGCCCAGACACCTGCTGAGGCCTTCCCCAGTCCCATCCCACCCCATCCCCTTCTATCTAATTTGATTAAGTAAGATAATACTCTGTATTAGCCATTATTTTTAAAAAACCTGTGTGTGGGTGGGTACACACACCACACACACACACACACACACACACACACACACACACACACACACCACAGAGTTTTAACAGCCGAGTGGTAAACTCTTCCAGGGTATGGATTTTCACATTAGTGTTTGTTCCTCTGGGGTCCAACACAGTGCCTGGAACAGAACAGGTCATGGTATCACCAATGCTAGCTGGCTGATAGGGTCTCTCTATAGCTGGAAAGGGAACCTGGTGACAACACTACAGCCAGCCTTGAACGCCAGGCCGAGGAGGTGCAAGAAGGCTCCAGGTGAAGGTTTTTGAAGGAAGGAATAGTGATCAAAGGCTGGCTGCGGCCCAACCCTACAAAGTCAGCCCACTGTTACTCTCTTTTCCCCATCTCCTCTCCAAGAACATGGTAGATGGGGTCACTTTTTCCCTCACCTTCATGCCAGGGTTTGTGCCCTGGAAACTGGAGCTACAGAAAAAGACACAGAATCAGGAGGCAAAGTGGGAACAAGGACAGAAAGAAAACTCTTTTGTCCTGTTACAGGGGAAGGGGCCAGAGGATCACAGGAGTCATATACTGGCTACTCAGAGATTCATTCTGCGTTCCTCTAACCCAAGACCCGAGCCTCTGGTGCAGGGGAACCCATAAGGCCAAGCAAGTCCCTGACCGGGTGGAACAGGCTGAGGGTGAAGTGGACTTGTCCAGGTTTTGCACACATGCTGTCTCTGTTTCTCCCCCCGACCCCCCACCTTATCTATAAAACAAAAATACCGGATTAGATGGACTCTAACCTTAAACGTGGTAACTATTTAGGACAAGTCCTTTAAAAGGCTGGTATTTCATTTTAAAAATCCCTACTTTCTGCCTAAGTATGCTTGGAACAAGATTCTCTTTCTAGAGCTGTGTTTTCCAGAGCCCATCCCTAGTTTCACAGCAACCCCAGGCAGAAGCCAACCCATGCCATTTACTGAAAGGGAGCTCTCATCCCACAAGCCAAGGCCTCGGTTGCCTGGGCAAAGCTTAGACTAGCATCTGAGGTCACATACGTATGCTCCGGCTGTCTCTGACATCTCATCTAGGGGCCCCTGTGTCCCACGGCAATGCGGCTCAGGAATTAGAACTGAGAACAAGGAGAGAGAAGACCAGATTTAAGATGGAGGACCCTCTCCTGCTGAGCCTCCCTGAAGACATTCATGTTATCTCCAGTCCTAACCACTAACAGGTCTTTGCCCAAGTCACTTTGGGCCTTAATCATTCCATCTGTAAAATGGGAGGGATTCTATTTACCCCCTGGCCAAGGCAACACAGAGTGGTCTTAATGATAACAATGATAGCTAACATGAATATCATGATTAAAGGTTTGAAAAAGGCTTTAATAAAAATAGCCACCATTTACATGGTGCTTTAAGGTTTGTGAAGCATTTTATATTCTCTCACTCAATCTGATACCAGATTGCTGTGTGATCATGGGTAAGGGACTTAAATTCTCTGAGGTTCAGTTTTCTCATCTGTAAAAAGGGGGGAGGGAGACGTTATATTTGCAGGGTTACTGTAGGGATAGTCCAGTACAAACCCTAGGTCTTAAGATACCATCATAACCATTCCTCCCCCCTCGTCCGGATTATCCTGGCAAACAAAAGACACAAGGGCACAGATGATTCCAAAGCCACTTATGTGCAACTCCAGAACCGTCCTCTCTGAAACCCACACGAGCCCTTCCATGGACAGCAACGGAGGATGCCATGGAGCTTCGGGGTGGCAGAACACAGAGCAGACTCCTGAGTCCTGCTATACATAAATGTCTTCCTTGACCCCCAAAGAAACCAGAATGATGGGCTGATCTGGGCCAGAGGAAAAGGGAGCAGCTGGAGAGTCCCAACACACAGGGGGCAGGCAAAGTGGGGAGTAATTAAGAGCACAGCACTGCTCCTCCCTCTGCTTCTTATATGGGTCAAGGGCCCTTAAAGGGCCCCAACTCCCTTACCTTAGGGACGGAGGAACCCGAGACTGGCTTCGACGGGAGTGGCAACCCTTGTCTTGGCCTGGTTTCTAGGCTCTGAGGACTGAGGTCACTTAGCAGAGGGAGTAGCCTCCCATGAATGGGGTTGTTTATCCCCAGGGGCATCTCCTTGCCCTAGCCTACCCTGGATGAAGACTCCCAAGGAACTCCCCCCTTCCACAATACAGAGTTAGACCAAATTCACCTTTAGAGGAGATGGACACTAGTGCTCAAGGTTGACATGAGAAAGGTCTTCTAGCCACACTACTAAAGCTCCTAAGTGATGCTGGCAAAATGCTATATTAGAAACACCCCTAAACACATACATTGGTCATGCAATGACCTAGGACACCTGCTGGCTCAAGGCCACATGTGGCCTTCTAGGTCCTTGTCAAGTGCGGCCTTTTGATTGGGTCCAAGTTTTAAAAAAACAAATCCTTTAATTAAGGGGATTTGTTCTGTGAATTTTGGATTCAGTTAAGGCCGTACCTAAGGACCTAGAGGGCCACATGTGGCCTTGAGCTGCAGGTTCCCTGCCCCTGGATACCTAGGCCCTAGATCCTAGTAGTTTAATGGAAACAGAGCTCTGGTCCAGGCTTGGTTAGGAGACCTGGGTTCTAATTCTAGCTTTAAAAGTGGGTAAGTTCCTTCTTTTGGGGGTTCAGTTTTCTCTCTATCAAGTGAGGGATGGAGTTGGTCTTCTCTCTAAAATCTCTTCAAAGCTCCAAAATTGTGATTCAAGGTCACCTTTTAGTATAAGCCAGCCATGACTATGGTTATTTTGTTCCAAACCCTTCCTGCCTTTCAGTTCTAAGCTCCCTTGACCCTTACCCTAATGCTTCCAGATCCTCAGAAGTCATTTTAGCTCAGGAGTCCTAACTGACACAAAGGAAATCACTCACAAGAAAATAGAGAGGGGCGTCTGGAACCAGCAGGGGCAAGACAACCTTCCGTCCCCCCAACCTGGACCAGGCACTGAAACCGCTGCTTTGAGAGCCCAGATCACTGGGTATGAAGTTGCCAGCTTTCCAGCAGCCCAGCATTTGTCAGTCTCACTGTGGTGGCTGTGAGGTAGGATCTCAGAGTTGTCTTAATTTGCATTTCTCTCTTTTTCATTGATTTGTAGCATTTTTTCCCCACATGGCTTGGATTTCTTCCCCCCCAAAACTGCCCGTTCATATCCCACCAACCCCCCCCCCACGGCTCTTATTCTTATAAATTTAAATCCATTCCATTTGTGTATATACACATATGTATATGCACACATGTATGTATGCATATATAACACAAAATGGCTTTTATTCTTAAAAATTTAAATATGTTCCATATGTGTGCGTACATATATAAATATAAAATAAGACTTTGATGATGATAGGAGATTTCTGTTATGGGTCCAAGTGGGCCTATAGGCCTGAGCGTGTGTTAATGAAAACAGGGTTAGGGGTTTCCCAGGATACTGAGGAGGAGCAACAACCACAGAGGAGGGGGATGGGAAGAGGACAAATAGAGGCCAGGAGGAAGAGTTGTGATCCACTTCTAACCCCCTGGGGCGGGGGGATGCTGGATCAGCAGGTGGTCTTCCCAAGTAACTGACTTTCCTGTGTCCATTCTCACCTGCTCTGCTTCTGGGGCCCTGTTCTGAGGCAGGCCCTCCATCCTCAGCCCAACCTACCCAGAAACCAATGAATCAGTCAGGAGGGGGGGTCAGGGCTGGTCAGTCGTCACTCACAGGCAGCTAATGAGCCAAGACTGACAGGTAAGGGGACAATGGGCAGGATTCCCCAGCTGTAAGAAGGGCCTAGACTAGGGAGACAGAAAGGATCCTCATCTGGGCCGGATCCAGATGTTGCTTTAGGGACCCAGCCCAGAGCTCCGCCTAGAGCCAAACATGCCAGAGGCCCTGGAGAGGAAGGGGAAGGGGAAATGAAGGCAAAGACCTCAAGAGTTACCCGATCAGGACACTGTACCCTGAATATATGAAAATCTCGATTTCAACAATAAATTAGGAGGAAATTCTTTATTTTACAAAAGGATTCCTTAAAGATCACAGCAGTCCTTTAAACAGCACGTTCCATTCCCTCCCCCACTTTAGAGCTTTGCACAGATGCAATTAGCACTTAGCCTTTCTCAAGAACCCAGCTGTGACAAGTGAGATGCCTTCCCCACCCCCCACCCTATATGGTGCTCTCCTCCTCTCTCGGGCTTAGCGTAGACCCCCTAACGAGGCAACTTTTGCCTTATCTCACCGAACAATTAAACTGAGTCTGAACACAGGCACATCGACCCGGGTCCTAGGCTCTCTAAACCTTCTAAACTGCTCACCCCACTTCCCCGAGGAGGAAAAACTGGCAGACAAGGAAAGAATGCCACGCCGCTGCCCCGAAAGCCTAGATTTCTGAACTCCAAGGCTCTAAGCACAGCAAACCGTGCCATCAGGAAGAACTAGTCAGCTGTTTGTTGTTTTTTAAGAATGGGTAGAAAATAACCTCCTGACAGAGAGGGGAGGGACTCAAGATGCCAGACTGGAACATACATTTCTGGACATGGCCAATGTGGGAAATCTGTTTTGTTTAACTATAAATATTTACTACTAGAGTTTTTTTTCTCCCCGTAGAGGAGGTGAGAGGGAAAGACAATTAAATACTTGTTAATTGAATCAAATCAAATCAAAGGAAGAGCTGCTACAGAAAGAGGATGGGGGATTTTGTGTCTGGGGGTATATGGGGGTGAGGCAGTCAGAAGCTTTAGACCAGGATCTGGGAAACCCAAGGACACAGCCTCTGGGTCTGCCTCTGCCTACAAGAGCTCAAAGAAGTCACTTAACCTCTCTCATGGAAAGAACACTGCACAAGATAAGGAGATCTGGGCTCTAGACTCAGTTATATCACTAACTACTCCCTGTGTGACCTTAGGCAAGGTAGCCAACTTCTCTGGGGGTCCACAGTCGACTGCTGGACTCGATAACTACCAAGTTTTATGAATCGCTGGATCATGGAATCATGGCCTCAGTGATCTCACACACATCTCCAATCCAAGAGGAAGGCCCCTTCCCCACCCCAGGCCTAACTCAAGGGCCTCATACTCACTGAGCTCTGAGTTTGGCCCGTCACTCTCACCCAGCCTTGGGAAGGGGAAGGAAAACGTTTTCCCTGATGTGAGAAAGCTCCCAAGTGACTCATTCTCAGGAGACAATGACAGAAGCAGAGCCCATGACAAGAGAAAAATTACCAAGTAATCAATTAGAAAAGATCTGGTTCCCCAAATTGGGTCAGGTCACTGGATTCAGACAACAGAGTCGGTCTGGGTAGCCCAGATGAGGCTGGATATCAGGGGGCAAGGAAGAAGCGGGAGGCTCTCAGCCTCCTGCTCTGACAACAAGCACTCTGCCTCCCCTGCCTCCCCAACACATATACAATCATTCAATCCCTCTATCCCCCCCAAAGTACACATAACAGCAATTTGGAGGGGGGAAGCAGAACCACAGACATCCCCCCTTACACACACACTATAATCAACCTTTGGCATGTCTCTACAAAAGTACCAGACAAAGGAACATTGGATTAGAAGTTAGAACAGCTGGGTCCCAAGTCTCAGCTCTACCACTAATTTGCTGTGTGGCTTTGGGTAATAATCAATCATTTCCCCCTCTGTGAAAATAAGGACATCTGAGTCCACTGTGTACTTTGTCCTGTATACAGTGGGCATTCCATAAATGTTTGCGGAATGGAATAAATGGTCTACAGTGGCATGTACAGAGACACAATCGGTTACTTTCAGGAGAGAACAGAGGCCTCTTGTCTCTTCTGTATCTAACCCCTTGCCCACCTGTTTGTACAGGGCCTTACGTCTCCATGCTGTGTGTCAACTGGTGACCAGCAGGGCTGTCAGCTGCTCTTCCGAAGACACGTGGGGCTTAAGAAAAGCAGGGCCCACCCCGGTCCATGAAACCTTTCCTGTCCACTCCCACTAACCTCTTCCTCCTTTCTGGAATCCCACAGCATGTCATACACTGTCCCATGACAATTTTCTGCTATTAGCTCCTCTTTCTCCTACTAGACCATAAGAATCAAGATTTAGGGATGTTAAATGAATCACCCAAAGTCACGCAGCTAACAAGGGGCAGAGCTAAGGCTGAGCCCACTGTTCTTTCCTTGGTATCCCAATGCCCTTTTAGTGCCAGGCTGAGCTGATCCCACATATCATGGAAAGACATATGTGATTTCTATGTTTAATGGTTTATGTATGTATACACACACACACACACACACACACATTCTCTCTCTGTATTCCCCCCCAATATCTAGAACGGTTCAATTAATGCTTAATTATGACAGTGTCCCCCCAAAACATTAGCAGAACTGGGGCTCCTCTTCCAAGTGTCTCCTGCAAGCTGAGGGTCAGTAAGGAATTTTCAGCTTGGAAAGTGGGGGGTAGGGAAAGCAGGTTTCAATCTCACTTAAGAGTGGTTTCCCAGGATGGACAGAGGAGTCTAAGCCTGGGCAGATTTGGAAGAATCACAAGGAAGACCTAGGAGTCCAGACTCCCAGCTGCCTCCTTGTTCAAAAGATCTGAGATTTAGACCTGAAAGACACTTGACCTCCTCATTTTGAAGAGGGGGGATCCGAGGCCCCCTAAGTGACTTGCACAAAGTCACACAGGCAGACCTGGAATATGAAGCCAGGTTGTCCAACCCCAAATTGGATTTGGACATCTACTACGAGAGGGCTGCCTTTCTGCAGCTGGGGGAGGGGAGCTTTCAGCTGCTTGGGCTAGGGCCGACCCTGCCATCCCTGGGTGCACTGTGTAGTGGAAAATGCCCGCTTTGTCCACAGCCATACAGGAACCCTGATTGTGCCCACCCCGCCCCCACCCAGCAGGGCCAGGGGCCAGGAGTGGTGCCAGGGGAAGGGAGGTAGGAAGGGGAGGTCTGCCTGCTTCTCTGAGGCCTGGCAGATAAGGACCTCCTTGCCTGACTAACTGGGGACCAGAATGACTGACCAAGGGATGTCCAAGGCCTGACTTTCAACACAGAGACCTAATGTTCCTAAGAAGAAGTAAGATGGCAAACAAAGCTGGGGCTGGAGGCTTTGGCATGAGAGCGTTTCTGTTCCACACTGCAGGTGGTCTTAACAGGCTTCTGGGGGGAGGGGGAGTCAGTCCCCAGGGGCCAGATGCCCATTCACCCTGGGGATTCAGGGGATGGGGGTAAGAAGGATCAGAGTCAGTACAAGTCCTAGCTGCACACTCCAGCTAAATCCTTGGTTTTTTCCCTTGCCTACACAGGACTAGGACAGGAAATCTGACTTAAAGCCCTCTTCCCTATACCCCTTTCAGGACTACTGGTAACCTTATCCCAAGCCTTGACATTCCTATCTCTTCCAAGCCTCAGGCCAAGAGTCACTAACCCCACTTTCCCCTTAACCTCCATTCCTTCCCCCCTCCAAGGGCTACCCCTAGCCTTAAGAATTCTCACCCTAAACCCATAAACCTAGGCTTATAATCTTATCTCTGTTACTTTAATCCTAACCCTTGTCTCCAAACTCCATGACCAAAAACCCCACCACCTGGCCTCACCTACCCTACCTAGTATAATGTGGTAGGGGAAAACTCACTTAGCTTTCAGCCAGAAGGACCCAATTCTAGTCCTAGATGTCTAGCAATGTCTAGCACACAGGATATCTGGGAAGAACTCCAAAATCAAAAACCGCCCACTAAGGGATGTCCCATCCTTGGGTTGGTGAAGGAAGAGCCAAGGGAGGCCTAACATTGGAACAACAAAACCCTCCATCCTTCCTCCATAGGCCATGTGGGTTTCTCACTGTAATGGAAATGCAGATTTAAAGATCTTCCCTGCCCCTAGCTTAAGCGCACCTGGAGCCTGTGGTGGGAGGCTTGTTTTTCAGGAAAGCCCACACCTTGATACTTTGTGATTGGGCAGTGGGTCAAGGAGGTTGTTACATTCTCTGAGCCAAGAGAAGGCTATATAAGCCCTGAGGAGAGGCTTTGCTTTGGGGCTCACTTTGAGAAGTGTTGTGTGATTTGACCAGATGAGACTCTGGGAAGCCGTTGTTGAGAGCCCCCCGGCTTTGAAAACCCAGATGTTGATGCTTCCCTCTCTGGTAACTGTGATTTGGTATTGATATAATGGTTGGACAGTTTGGAAGCCTGTCTGTTTGATCTGTAAGTTCTGTAACTCTGAAATTCAGGGTGCTGACCTTTTCCCCCTGAACTAGGTAATATATGTTTGTTTGATTAAAGTAAGCTTGTTAACCCATTTTGAGTTGCTTTCCTTTTGAAAAGCAGATTTAAGAACCTGTGTTGGCAGTCACCCTGGGGATATTGGGGTGCTTGCTGCTACACTCACCCATTCATTCATTCATTCATTAATCACCTATACCATGCTGGGGCACTCCATCTGATGTTTCCAGAGTTCTATCATCCTCCCAAGAAGGTTCAAGAACTTTTCATTATTTTTATTCCTTCTATCAAATCAAGTCCAGATGCCCTCACTTGGTACTCTAGGCCCTTTAGGAGCCTACTCGACCTTATTTCTTACAGCACACCTCTATGATGATACCCTGACACCCTCCACCCCAAAACCTCCCCTAATACGATATGCTTATTTCCATTTCTGAGCTACGTCTCTGCTCATCTTGCCCCCCCAATGCCAAAAATGTTTCCCTAGATCTAAATCCTACCCACCATTCAAGACCCAGCTTAAATGTTATTTCTCGCATAGACTCTTCCAAAAACAACAGCCAAGGAGATATTTTAAATTTAGTGGTACAGGCCCACACATCCTTGTCTTGTTTCCACCCTCTGGTCCCTGGGGCATAAAGGGGAAGAACCCGCCTCTCAATTATGCTGGGTCAGTCTTACCTCTTGGCCCCTTGGGGACTCCTAGGGCCACCTTGATTTTGGCACAGAAGGGAAAAGGATACATTTTGACTGCTCCAGACTTTGTACCAATGGCCATGATGCGAAGCTTCGGGTCGTAAGCCAGAGAGCTGGGCTGGTTGGGAAATCCATGTTCCACAGTCTAGAGGGAAAAGGAAACAGTTGGTGACATTCCAGATCCAGGGAAGGAGTTACAGGGCCCCATGAAGGTCCCCACTCTTAAAGGGCAAAGAAAGGGTAGACAGAGACACACACAAATAGTTACACAGACCGGTTCAGACACATGCCCAGACAGACACACAGGTACACACTGATAAACATAAAAATCACACATGCCTTTCCATTACTACAGGATCAAGTCTAAACAGCTCAGGCTGGCACTGGAGAGGGAGCGTATTACAATGGACTCAGGATTCACACAGGTCTGAGTTCAAACCTTGGGTTTGACACTTCGTTGGTCAATGATCTCAGATGACTCATGTAAGCCTTGATTTCCTCATCTGTAAAAGGGGAAGACAGGCTCACACTGCCTCCCTCATAGCACTGTTGTAAGGAGAGTCTTAAAATACTATGTAAATAGGTTTTTTCTTGCCTTTTCAATGGGTAGGGAAGGTGGGAGATAGAGAATTCCAGAACTGAAAATAAAATTGGTTAAAAAACAAAATTCTACATAAATATAAAAACACTCTACACAAACCAGTCCCATGCCTAGAATGCCCTCCCTGGACCATGACAATCTCCACTGACTCCAGCATCCTCTGTACCACTCACCGGATACAAGGAACAGTATTCCTTGCAACATCTGCCCAAGTGACCTTAGGCAAGTCACAGCTTCCTCACCTATAAAGTGAGAGCATTAAATCACCTCCGTGATCCCATTCATTTCTAAATCTATTATCCTTCTATGATCATAGATATTTTAAAAATAGGTTTTTGCTGATGTCTTTCATTTTTTATTATTTTCCCCAGTATCCCTCCCCTTCTCCAGAAGTCATCCTATATAAACAAAAATTATGTTTTAAAGACCAAAAAAGGAAAGGAGAAGAAGAGGGGAAAAAACCCCAGCCCAATCAATCAATATACTGGAAACAGTTTAAAAACACTTGTGGACCTCCCACCTCTCCCCAAAGGCGTGGGTTGGGGTATCCTCTCAAAGCTCTTCATTCAAATCATGCTTTGACCATGGATTTTAGGTATTTATTATGTGTTTAGGCCCACCTTATGAAGTGTAGAGTCTAATTTAGAGATATTAGATGACCTTGACTGCATGTTACTCACACCTCTAATTTAGACTATATGCCCCTCAAAAGCAAGGCCTGTACTTCATAGCTCCATCCTCCCACAGTACCTAGCCCAGGTCTGCACACTTAGTAAATATTTAAATATCTGTTAGAATAAATGTACATAAACAGATAATCGCAGATTCTTGTCAGGTCCAATACTGCCTATTGAATTTGCAAAGCCCAAACTATAGAAGTCAACCCAGAAAGTGCTTGGCTATGTCTATCTATCCAGCAAGCCAGGTGGATAGATGTCTGGTGATTCCAACACCAATACAACAGGGAAAGAGCGGCCCCACAAAAGATCATCTCGGAGCTATGCATGCAATGACTTTTTCCCATCCTCCAAGAAAAATTCTAGGTCAGTCCACACTCCCAGAAGATGAAGTGGGAGAAGCAGAGCTGTGCTGCAGGACATCACCTCGACGGCAGGGACATACCTAAATGAGCAAGATTTCCCCTGACACTCCAGGGTGCTGACATCCAGGAATTTCTCTAAACATTCCCTCACCTCTAAGAGTAACAAGCCTGCACCAAAGGAATCAATGACTGGTGAGATCATTTATTCAGAAATTACTCCTTCTGCCTTCAAGGGCAACTGATCAACAGCTCCAATGTCTGGTTGACCAGACCCACAGATTCCCACTATTTTCATAGATTCAGCTTTACTCCAGTCTTCCCCGAAGAAGCCTAACCTTCAGCAGCCAGCCTGATACGGGTATGGAAACCTCCTCTGCCACCAATCACAACCAGCCTGAGTCCGATAGGCTCAGGGTCCCAGGGCATAGGAAAGGGTGAATCTCTAGCTTTAGCCCGACAGACAGGGCACAGAACAAGGCTCAGAAGGCAGTGTCTGTTCATCTAGCCTACAACTGGAAGGAGGTTGTCTAAGTCATAAAGTCCATCCCTCTGCCTCCAAGCAAGCCATACATGGCACAAATCTCCCTTCTCAGGAAAACTCTTCCTTCTAGCTAACCTCAGTCCTTCATAGAATTTAAGGCTGGGAGGGACCTTAAAAACAATTTAGTCCTACCCCTTAATTTTACAGATGATGAAACCAAGGCTCAAAGGTTAAGTTGCTGGTCACTCCTAGGTCTTCCAGACTCCAAGTCTCGTACTCTAGGAAGTATGGTATAGCCTTAAAAGCAGTGGATATGGAATCTGGAGAGACCTACCTTTGAAGTGCTAAATTTGACATTTTTCCCCTCAATCTTCATCCTTCTCGATCTCTGGGACACCTGACACTACTGACCACACCCTCTCTAGTCTTTGTGACATCTATATCTCACTGCGTCTTTGATGCCTTGCTGGCTTGTCATCCATATGGCAACTTACTGTGGGTAGTCACCAAAGTTCTGCCTGGGCCCTCTTCTCTTTATGACCTAACTGGCTCCCTCAGGTTTAATTATCATCTCCATGTGAATGACTTACAGATCTATAAATCCAGCCCTAGTCTCTCCTGAGTGTCAGTCCCAGCTCATCAACCTCCTATTGGATATTAATAACTATATGTCCCAGATACATCTCAAATGCAACATATTCAAAACACAGCTCAGAACGTCCCCCACCCCAAATTTCCCTCTTCTAAACGTCCCTGTTTCTGTAGAACAGTGCTGTCCAACTCAAACAGAAAGGAATCTCTGCAGGCTGCATGACTTAGAAAGCCACAAATTAACATCATCTATGATGTAATGTATTTTTATTTATTTTGTTCAATATTTCCTAGCTATAGTTTAATCTGGTTCTGGTCTCACTAGAGTTGTGAGTGTGCCTTCTCTGAAGCAGAGACCACATGTTTCTCCCATTTTCCCAAGCTGGTAACTCCCCAGTTGGTAATCCTGGCTCCTCACTCTCTCTCATCCCACATATCCAATCAGTTGCCAAACCTTGTTTTTCCACCTCCACAAAATCTCTTGTATCTGACCCCTTCTTTCTACTCACATAGCCAATACCTTAGTTCACTTAGACTAGAGCCAAGAACTACCAGAATGATCTCCCTCTCTCAACCCTCTCCCCTTTCTGGTCGGTCTTCCACATATCTGCCATCAAGCACAGGTCCAACCTTGATACTGCCCATATTCAATCAACTCTACTGGACCCCTAGTGCTTCCAGGTTTAAATTTAAACTTCTTTTTTGTTATTGAGTTGTTTCAGTCGTGTCTGATACTCTGACCAAACTTGGGCTTTTCTTGGCAAAGATACTCGAGTGCTTTGCCATTTCCTTCTCCAGCTCATTTGACAGATGAAGAAACTGAGGCAAACAGGGCTAAGTGACTTGCCTAGGATCACACAGCTAATAAATGTCTGAGGCCAGATTTAAATTCAGAAAGATAAGTCTTCTTAACTCCAGGCCTGGCTCTCTATCCACTGAACCACCTGGCTGCTGTCCGACAAACCCCTCAGTTTACTTTTTAAAGCCCTCCACAACCTAACTCTAAGCCACCCTTCTAGCCTCATGTACAACCCTCCCCTTCCCACACTCTTGGCTTTCTCTTGGTTCCATTTCTCATCTCCGTGCCTTTGCATTGGCCAGGTCCCATACTTGAAATACACTCGCTCCTAGAATCTTTCTCTTCCTAAATGCCCAAGCTCAAGCACAGCCTTGACAAAACCTTTATTGATCTCCCAAACCGCTAAGGTCCTCCCCCTCAACGACCTTGTATGCATGGACACACATAGTTGTCATCCCCCTCCCCCTTTAAAATGCATCCTCCTTGAGGGCAAGGACTGTTTTATTTTTTATGTTTCCTCAGTGCCCACACAGGTAGTGTTTAAGAAATGCCTGCTGATCCAATTTCATCGCTGCAGCTAGCTCTCTCCTCTGGGCCTCAGTTTCCTTATCTGAAAAATGATACTAATCCCTACAGCTATTACAGGGATCCAATCAGACATACAAACACAAGCCTTAAGGCTCGTAATGCCTCTTCCAACTTTAAATCCAGAGCCAGCTGGTCAGAGGGCAGCTCCCAGGAGCTAAGAGAGCCCTCTATAAGCACAAACTTCTCCTTCCTGGGACCTCCATCAACATGGGGCAGGGACTGTGTCCTCCTCCTTCCTCTGCAGGTTCTGATACCTTTACAAGGTCTTCCTGCAACTCTGACTAAGCAAGGAGAGACACCTAGGAAGAACAGAGCTTACTGACCAAGGGATGTCCAAGGCCTGACTCCCAACGAGTCCCGGCATTCCTGGGAAGAGGTGACGGGAGAGCAGAAAGAGGGATGGAAACTTTGGCTTGGCAGCTGTTTCCGCTTTCCAACTTCAAATCATCCAGCAGGTGGTCTTAATAGGCTTCTTGGGATTTGGACCAGCTGACGGAGAACTAAATACCCATCCCCCAATCCAGGTGGAGAAGATACTTTGAAGTCAGCTCCAAATTTCCTCTGGCGCTTCTCATTTTGGGTGTCAATGAAACCTCTAAGAACCCAGTGGGAAGAGGGCTTCAGACTGCCCTCTCCCCATTCTCCAGTCTCCTCCTTCCCAACATGCTTCCCTCCATTCCCAAAGGCACTGTTTGTCACTGCTCCAGCCAAATGCTGTATTTGTCTTGGACTGGGCTACAAACACATTCCGGTAACTAAAGGATGCCTTCCCTTGTTTCAGCCCACCCATACCTCTCCCTCACAGGACCCAAGCAGTGATGAATTCTGAACCCAAGCCAGACCTCCAAGAACTCAAATCCCATGGCCAGCCAAAGGTTAAATTTGTCCTATTTGCTCCCCTCCCCCAAAGTATAAGCCTTTTCCTGGGCAGTGGTTTTTTTGGCCTCCCTAAGAGAAGTTGCATTCCCCCCAACCCTAAGATGTCACCTAGATAGGACTTCCCTAGTGCCTAAGGGCAGCAGTAGGGGGCCAGCTAAGAAACAAGTACTGTGACCCTCCCTTCTGACTCTAAGCAATGGGCTTAGTTCAAATCCTACTCCTTACCACTCTCTGTGTGACCATGGGAAAGTCACTTCACATTTCTGGACCTCGATTCCTCATCTCTAAAATGAGGGGGTTGTATTAAATAGACTGAGATCTCTTCCAGTTCCAAATGTATGATCCTGGGTTTCCAGCTCTGTGCTATAGGGCATACAAGAAATTCTTGCCTTCAGGGAGCTTATAGTCTTATTGGGGGAAAAAAAGACACAAAAATAACAATAAAGGAACCATAGGACATCGAAATGGGAAGAGTGGATCTAGTCCAATCCTTCAGGTCCCCAGGAACCACCAGCAACACTCTGAAGCTATAGGGAGGTGGGTTTCAGCTCATTGTAAGAACTTTCTCATCATTAAGAGCTCTCCCCGAATGGAACGGACCACTCCAGGAGGTAATAAGCTCAGGAATATATTACCATGAAAACCCTACTACTCATGAATACCACGAGGGCAATAATCAATAATGGGATTCAAACAGTGACTAGATCTATCAGGAAGGCTGCTGAGGGGCTTCTCGGATTGGTAGGAGGCTGAACTCACTGGAACAGCCTCTAAGCTTCCCTTCCGACTCCTGGAGACGACAGGTTTCTGCTGGGGGCGGGATGGGGGGGCACCCCATGACTTCACACTCAGTACAGTTTCAGCCTGTGTATGCATGTGTCTGCTATCTTCCACCTCTCCCACCCGAGCTCCTCAGCTGGGCTATATTTAAACATGTCTCCAAATGTGTCTAGCTAGCACTCTCCCTCACCACACACCTCATTTCCAAGCTACAGCTCCCCCCAACTCCCCCCCACCACCCCGCACTTCTGGGGAAATGTTAGCCTGGTACGGCAATACTGGTGCTACCCCAGCGCTGGTATTAGGTCACCAAGCAGCAGCCCGACAGGCAGCAATCCCCCAGGCTCTGGGCTAGCTCTGGATTCATTCACTGCCTGATGATGGGATTCCACTCCAGCCCCAGCTGCCCTCAACTTGACCAATCCCCTCCCCATCCTGGGGAGGGAAAATTAAACATCATACTGTTGCTTTCACTATAGCTCTGTGACAATGGGAAGACAGAGAGTATTATGGTACAAAGAGGACTAGATTTGGAGTTGAGGATCCGGGTTCTGTCATTTACTACAGAGGGTGGCACAGTGGATAGAATGTCAGGAAGACCTGAGTTCAAATCTGACCTCACTTCTTGGCTGTGCAACCCTGGACAAGTCACTTAACCTCTCTTTGCCTCAGTTTCCTCAACCGTAACATGGGAATAATGATAGATCATATCTCCCAAGGTTATTGTGAGAATTAAATGACATAATATTTGTAACAGGTGCTTAGCACAAAGCCTGACACATAGGTCTTATACAAATGCTAATTTCCTTCCCTTCCTCAGAATCTGGGCTGGAGCTTCCTCATCTATAAAATGAGTTGGATTGGATCTCTGAAGTTGCTTCCAGCTTTTAATATATGAGCCTCTGACCCCATTTCATAAGGAAGGAACATACCCGTTAGTGGCACCAGAACCCATCGTGCCTGATGCCATCCCCATTTGTCTTCAACTATCAATCACTGTCTGTCCATCCTTCGGCAAAAGCCTAACAGAGACCTATCTACTGAAGCTGAAAATTCCCAAGTCAGATAAGCCTGTGAAGAAATGCTTGGGGAGGGGAAGAAGTACTTGGGGACAATCCTGGCCCTCAAAACTTTAGCTCTACTGGAGTTAAATTCATGAAAAGGAAGAGATCTTGAAATAAAAGGCACAGGTCTGAATCACCCAAACTCTTCCAGCTCAAAGGACCAAAACATTTTTTAGAATCCAGGAGGCAAACGGTCAGGGGAAAGGGAGGAGGGATGGTTAGTCACCCCCACAGCCCTTCCCCAAACAGCCACTCCAGAATGAAACGGCCTTCCCTTTCCAAGACTGCTCTCATCCCTACATTCTCCCTGATCAGTAGAGAGATTGAAGAGACTTCTGGGAGATCAGAAGTGGCTTTTGACAGGAGGAATTCAGACTTTGTCTGGCCCCGCCCTATCCCACCCCTTACTTTTCTCCTACAATATGCCCAAATTTTAACTCATCAATTCTCAAAATTTTTGGCTGAAGGAGCCCTTTATACTCTTAAAAAAAATGATTTTAACTCAAAGAGCTTTAGTTTATGTGGATTATATCTATCAGTATTTACTGTATTAGAAATTTTAAAATATTTGTTAAATATTTATTTACTAATTCCCTTAAAAATAACAATAAATCCATTCTAAGTTAACATAACTTTTAAAAATGAAAAACTACATTTTCCAAAATAAAAAAAATTAGTGAGAAGGATATCATTGTTTTACATATTTTTGCAAATTTCTATGGCCTGGCTTAATAGAAGACAGCTGGGTTCTCATATCTGCTTCTGCATTCAATCTGTAGCGCTATGGACATTTTGGTCCCATTTCTCTCCTTTTTGTGGCTAAACTCTTTGAAAAGGTTTGCTACAATAGGTGCCTCCACTTCCTTCCCTCTCTCCCTCTTATTAACTCTCTAGAATCTGGCATCCAACTTCATTCAGCTGAAACCTGTCTCCAAAGTTACTCATGATCTCAGAATTGCCAAATCTTTGGGCCTTTTCTCAGTCCCTATCCTTCCAGACCCACTGTCAATCACCCTTTTCTCCTTGACATTGTACTCCTGAAGGGAACCTGAGGCCTCCAGGTTTATGAAGTCTGGATTCAGCCACAGGGCCACACTTGAGAACCTAGAGGGCCACATGTGGCCTCAAGGCGGCAGGTTCCTCACCCCTGCTCTAGTCTCCCTCCAGGTTTCGGTGACAATACTCCTCGCTGGTCCCTCTCTTTCCTATCTGAGCACCACTTCTCAAGTCTCCTTCCTGGGTCTTCATCTCCATCATGCCACATCATCACGAGGTATTCCACAGGACTTTGTCCTACATCCCTGGGGCGATATGATTTCACTTGACGACTGATCCTGTCAGCTACCATAGATTCCATCATCTCTATGCTGATGATTGATGATTCTCAATCTACTCATCCAGCCCTAATCTCTCTCCTGATATACAGTCTCCTTCTTTTTGAGGGTTAAGTGACTTGCCCAAAGTCACACCGCTTGTAGGTGTCAAGTGTCGGAGGCCAGATTTGAACTCAGGTGCTCCTGACTCCAGGGCTGATGCTCTATTCACCTCACCACCTAGCTGCCCTCAGTCTCCCATTTCCAACCACCTAATGGACATTTTAAATTGGATGTCCTGTCAACATCTCAAACTCAGTATGTCCCAAACTGAACTCACCATTTCTACCCCAGATTCTCCCGTCTTCTTAACTTCCCTATTACTGTTGAGAGTATTACTATCCTCCCAGTGACCCAGGCTTATAACCTAGGTGCCATTCTCCACTCTGGACTCTCAACCCCCCATTCAATCTGCTGCCAAGACTGGCCAATTTCACCTTATATAACATGGCTCCCATATGCCCCCTTCTCTCTCTTCTGACAGTACCCCCACCCTGCCATGCCTCTCACCCCAACTGCCTGCTGGCTGGTCTGTCTGCCCTGAGTCTCTCCCCAATCTAGTCTATCCTTCATTCTGCTGTCAAAGTGATTTTCATAAACCACAGTTCTGACTCCATCATCTCCCTACTCGAGAAACTCCAGTGGCCCCCTGTCACCTCCAAGACAAAACATAAAACCCTCTGTTTAGCATTCACCTTCCCTTTCCCAGTCTCCCTCTCCATCCTCCCCCTGCCATCTAGTGATGTTGGTTGGCCTTGCTGCTCCTCCAACAAGACATCTCCCAAATCCAGGCACTTTCGATGGCTATGTCCAATGCCCAGAGTTCTGTTCTCCATTTCTGCCTCGTGGCTTCCTTCACGTCCTAGCTAAAGCCCACCTTCTGCAGGATGCCTTTCCCTATCCCTTAAGATTCTAGTGCTTTCCGTCTGTTGATTATTTCCAATTTATCCTTCATACAGTTTGTCTGTACACTGGTGTTTGCCTGTTGTTTCCACCATTAGACTATGAGCTCCTTAAGTCCTTAAGATTGTCTTTTGCCTAAACCCATAGTTTAGCACAGTATTGTTGCTGAGTCCTTTCAGTCATGTCTGACTTGGCTCTTCATGACCCCATTTAGGGTTTTCTCGGCAAAGATACTGGAGTGGTTCACCATTTCCTTCTCCAGCTCATTTTACAAATGAGGAAACTGAGGTAAACAGGGGTAAGTGACTTGCCCTGAGTCACTTAGCTAGTAAGTGTCTAAGGCCAGATTTGAACTCAAGACTCCAGGACTGGTGCACTATCCACTGCTCCACCTAACTGTCCCTGGCTACTTGAATATTTACTGAAGAACTGATTTAAGTTATGTGAAGAAAATCTGGCCTCACACAGATTGGAGAAGAGTATTTTAAAAGGCAAATAGCATCTTAGTATTACTATGAAAATAGCTTTGACCGTCCAGAACCCTGAAAGGCTCTTTTAGACTCCCAGGAGTCCTGGGGGCTACATTTTGAGAACTGTTGCCTTAACCTTTGCACTCAGCAGGGAGGGCCTCCTTCTAGGAGTTACTGAGTATGGAGTATGGCTGGCTACTCAACGTTCAGAACACATAGAGCCAACAGGGGAGGGTCTCGTCTCTACCATTAGCATTGCCCTGTTCTCTAGTCCCATGATTCCCCTAAACTCTACTGGCTGTTTTCTAGTTCTGCCACCAAATATAAGGAGGAAAACGTAAGCACATAGATGGCTCAAGGAATCCAACCTCTCTTCTGGGGAGACAATTCAGAGCCCCTTCCCCACTGGTAGTGAATGTGGGGAGGATCAGCTTTGCACTAGGGTGGAGAAAAGTGGGCAGCACTGAAGCTAAGGAAATTTCCAGCCAATCCCAAGCCCGAGCTTCCCTGGAGTCTACAATATTTGTTCCTAAAATTCTATGTGACGACTGCTGGTGACAAGTGTATGTGAGTGGCCACATCTGACCAGTCCCTTCACTGGGCCCTAACCTCCCTAAGCCAAAGGGAAATCATTCTAAAAAGAGAGAGAACACGGCATCCAAGGTGGTCAAAATCCCAACTCGGTTACTTACTACCACACATGTAACTGGGGTAAGGCTTCCAGCACCCAATCCCTCAAACATAAAATGAGGAGGCTGACCCCTCTTGACACAGGCCAGAGTCTACCAGCCCACTGCAAACAGAGGACAGTTGACTACAGCTGAGACACCAACTCTGGGGCTTCTTCAATTCAACAAGTATATATTAACCTCCTATGAGCTAGATACTGTGCTAAGATAGAAAGATAAAAAAGAAATCGTAAAGTCGAAATACCTCTACACTATACAAGATAATTTAGGGGAGGAGGAGGAAGATGCACTAATTAGTGGAGGAATTAGGAAAGGCCTGCTGTTAGAAATGGTACTCTGGACAAGGAAGACTGCCTCCATCTTCAAGCAAAGTCACAGAGATGAGAAATGGAAGGTTAGGTATTGTCCACTGCAAATACACCTGCTTCCTCCCTGACTTTGTTTACCCCTTCTACCCTGGGACCTGGGTCCTACTATTAGTATGACTGTGGGCAAGTCTTTGGTTCTGGGTTTCCTCAGATGCAAAACGAGGGGGATCAGCCTGTCTAGCCCTACATCTGTCACTTTGATGACAAGGAAATGACTTCAGTAATTAATTCAGTAATTCAGTTGCCTCCCCAACACATCTCAGTCTGCAAAGGGGCTAGCCACATGTCCAATGTGTTCGGGAGGGAGTAGGATGGACTTGAGATAGAGTTGGATACTGGTTAAGATGGCTGATGGGCAGGGGAAGTGAGGAAGGGGAAAACAGGGGGTGCAGTTGTACCTAGTAACCAAGCAAAGCAGGGATCCTGGTGGGACCAACAGAAATAGATCCCCGCCCACTCTGACAAATTCTTCATCATCCCAATACCAAATCTCTGCCAGGACCAAGATTCTTCTACTGGACCAAAATGACGCCTGTTCTCCGTATCAAAACCCCATTTGGGGGTCTTCCCAGAGGATATCATCTAAGGCACACTCCCTTACTTACCCTCTTCACGAGAGACCTAGAATGCCAGAGAACTATAGATAACATAGGTCCTTCCCTCTAACCCAACCTGGATGACTGGGAATTAGAGAATTTCATTCTCTGTATGACATCACTCACTCACACCCAGAGATCTAACCCTAAATAGAACCCACAAATATCAGAGATAAAAGGAAGGAATCTTAGAGATTACCTATTTCAACTTCCTCATTTTATACAGGTGAGTAAACTGAGGCCCTAGAGGGAAGTGACTCATCCAAGGTCACACAACTACAAGGTGACAGGGCTCTGACTAGAACTCCTGATTCCTGGGCCCTAGTAGTCTTTCTACCACATCAAGAATGCCTCTTAATGGAATATTTTATTCTGGGGTGGAGGTTTTTGGCTTTTATTATTATTATTATTTTAAAGAGATCTAGCCAATGGTGGGTTTAAGTTCCCACCCCTCAGAATCTACTAAGACCCCCTAGTACCAAGTTCATCAAAAGGAAGTTGATAGATAGGTCACCCCTCGTTTGCTAGAATACCCCAGGGAAGGAAAAAGCATTCCTCACAATTCTTTCCATCTGTAGATCTCCTCCCCCTACCCCAATCTCCATTTCACACCCCATTTCCTTAAACAAGGAAATGCCAATTTAACCAAATGATTAACTCAAAAGAGGGAAGAGGGGGAAGGGAATGCTTCACACTTCCAATCTATACCGCCTTCTTTCCCTTTGGCCTCTCTGCCCCCCAGAGGTTTATGGCAAAGAGGGGCACAACTACGAGAACTGTCATTACAAGAGGTCTGAATGCGGCCTCTGCTTTGAACTTATCCAAGAGCCCAAAGAAAGAACTGAAGAGAGGGCCAGAGCCTGCAGAGGACAGTCCCACAGGAGTTTCTCATCTCTGTATCACTGAAGTAGGAGTTAAGAGGTTGCCTCCAAGCCTGCCTCCATAGCATCATGGAGTGTAGGAACCTCCTCCCCATGACATCCTGTCTCCTATCTCCTGGCCCAGAATGCTGTTCCTGCTTAACTCCAATGCTTGAAAGTCTTAGCTAGCTCGAAGGCTCAAATGTTACCTCCCTACAAGAGACCCTTCCTCCAATTATAGTTCTCACTGGCTGACCCCTCCCACTAGAAGGCAAGCTTTTCTTGTGCCTGGCCCCTGTTGTTGTTCAGTTGTGTCTGACTCCTCATGACTCCATTCAGGGCTTTCTTGGCAGAGCTACAAGAGTGGCCTGACATTTCCTTCTCCGGCTCATTTTACAAATGAGGAAACTGAGGCAAACAGGATTAAGTGACTTGCCCAGGGTCACACAGCTAGTGTCTGAGGCTGATTTGCAGATGAGTCTTTTTGATGCCAGGGCCGGGACTCTATCTACTGTGCCACCTAACTGCCTACCTTTATGCCCAAGGCTTTTTTGGTCACATCAAAATGTGTTTCCTCATATTCACTTTAGGTGACACTCCTTGGGGGCCCGAGGAGACCTCAGACAAGCCTCCAGCTGTATAACCTGTTCACATCTCTTGAGTCACCCAAAAGTTAAAAGTAGCTTACTGAAAACACAGCATGGAAAGCTTACAATCTTTTATAATCCGTCCCACAGAAGGGAATGAATACACACACACACACACACACACACACACACACACACACACACAGCACCACCATACACAATCTATCTGCCACTGGGAGTTCCAAGGCTTCTCATCCAGAGAATATTAGAATCTCACATCTGGGAAGACATGACCTAGTCCAGTAGATGAGGAAACTAATCCCTCTGAGGGGAAATGGTATACCCCAAAGTGACAAAGAGGTGACAAAGCTGAAACTAACCAGGGACTGGTTTACCCATCCAGAAGATTGTTCCCCTCCCATCTCCTGCACACAAATCATGCCCCTGGTAATGAGTTACCCCTTCTCAAGCCAGCCCCATTCTCCATCAGCCTGTCCAAGAAACCTCCCCTTCACAGCTGCTCATGTGAATTGTATCCATTATTATTAAAGTCTCAAAGCAGATTCTGACTCCTCCAAGAAGCTGTCTCTGACCACCCCTGCCTCAAATTCTACCTCTTTCCTTTGAAATTCTATAGAATTTACAATCAGAACGACTCACTTGACACTTGGCAAATACTATATCTTTTCAACTATCTATTCCCCCCCAACTAGACTTTAAGAACTCTAAGCCCAGGGGGGGCTGATCTCAATTGTCATGGGTAGAGAGAAGTTCAGTGGCTAGACCCCAAGCAGAGAAAGAGAAGGGGCAGTGATTTGGCAGAACCATACAGGCTCAGAGTCAGAAAAGACTTCAGAGCCCATCCAGTTCAACACCCTTACAGATGAGAAAGCTGAGGCCAGGGAGGTTTGCCTAAGGTCACACAGACAGTAAGTGACAGAAACTGGGTTTGAACCCAGGTTTCCTGACTCTGGAGCTGGGTTACTTCCAAGGGGGAATCTCTGTCAAGATGGTGTTAGCTGGGGAAAATCAGAGGGAGAAAAAAAAAATCTGATATATGCGTACTTCACTGTCTGATGTTGTGGTTCCCGAACTGAGCACCCGGGACTTTTTGCAAGGAAACTCCAGCCATTTCATTAGATGTCAACATAGTAAATAATAAACAAAGATAGCTTTTGCTGAGCAAATGTCTCTGACTGCATTACTCTTTTTCAAACACATAGATGCTGATTAAAAAAAAGATACAAACTTAAAGGGATTCTGAATTCATAACAACTTTGGTATCATGTATCTTCTCAATCAGGGATAATAGTACAACTACTATCATGTAGGTGTCCACAATATTTGATGTTTAAATGAGTCCTCATACTTAAAAGTTTAGAAACCACTTGTTTAATAGAGAGATCACAGGCCTCTGAAGTGGGAGACTTGGGTTCCTGGCTTTGAGTGCATTTGGCCAACTTACCTTCTTTCAGAGTCTCAATTTCCTCACCTATAAAATGGGAATACCTATTCTGGCCAAATTGTTGTGTGTATCAATTATGTATTAAGTATTTCAACCACAAATGAGACTTGTTAAACGATCCACAGATTCAGGGTCCCTACTCCGCAAGGGAAATAACCTATGACCCAGGTAGGGGGCAATGAATAGTCAAGTCATTGGTTTCAGGGTCTGTTTCCTTCCTCATGTCTCTGCTCCCATAATTACGCAGAGAGGCCAGAAGAAAAGCAGAGTGGGTTGCAAAGGCAGGAGAAGAGGGGCAGGATGCTTGCCCTGGAGACAAGATGAACCACATCCTGAAGCTGAAAAGATTTGTTTCGGGATGAGGAAAGGAGACAAGAGACCAGGGGCAGAGTAATCGCACTGCTTTACAAAGAAGCAGGTCTGAAGTAAGAGTGTGTGTGTGTGTGTGTGTGTGTGTGTGTGTGTGTGTGTGTGTGTGAGTGTGTGTGTGTGTGTGTGTGTGTGTGTGTGTGTGTGAGTGTGTTGGGGGAAGGGAGCGGTACTGCTCTGTTTGTTTTCTCTGCCTCTCTCGGTGTGATCTCTCCGTTCCCAGGCTGCCCCAGCCATCCTCTCTACCACCAACCAGCCGCAAAAATCCCAACTACCTTTGCCCTGTCCAGTAACTCCCAGCATCAGTTAGAAAAGCAAAACAAGCCTATTCTTCAGCCCTAAAATGCTGTGCTCCCATTCCGGGGGCTCCTCCACTGAAGGGTGGAGAGAGAAAAAGGGAGTGAAGGCTGGGAAAAGGGGAGAGAAGACACACAGTCCTTCCTCTGTCTCCTACACCGAGGGAAACTGTCGGTGCGGGAACAAGGGGGTCGGGGAGCGGAGTCAGCTGAGATTTTGCATTCAGATCCCCAGCCCAAAGTGAGCCAGCTTCCCCGGGCCCTGAGCTCCCACACCCACTTCCGAGGGGCAGGCGGGGCGGGTGGGTTGGGGTGTCTCTCTGCCCCAGGCTTTCTGGGGCTCTCGCTTCGCAGACTGGGGCGCCGAGCTAACTCCAGTCCCCCCAACGCCCCATCTGCCTGCCCCTCCTAGCCCAACGTGGCTGCTCCTCTCCTCCTCCTCCTCTTCCTCCCCCCTCCCCAAGCCCACCCCACGCCCCTCGTCTCCGGCAGCTCTGGCACCCACCGGCCGCCGCCCCCCCAGTCCAGCCCCTCACCTTGTTAAACGCAAAGAGATCCTGTTTGATCTTCTCCCTCTGGGGGTCGTTGCCCTGCCGCCTGAACCGAAACTTCATCATCTTGGGCTGCGGAGCGGGACGCGGGTCTCAGGAGGAATGGTTCGGAAACAATGTAGCACCGGCCTCTCCCCCCCGCACCCCCCCATGCAAGAAGCCCCCAGCGCGCCCTCCTCGCGGGAGCCTGGGCATCCAGGCGCGCTGCCCCGCTGCAAAGCCCCGGGGAAGCCGGAGGCGGAGGGAAGGCGGGGGGGGGGGCGCAGGAGCAGGACGAGCAGAAGTGGAAGAGGGGAGGTGGGGGTTAGGAAGGGAAGGCGGGGAGAAAGGGAGAAGGTGGGAGTGACGGACGCGCCGCCCGGCCAATCAGCGCTCCGCCCTGCAACGCCCTCCGCTCCCCCCTCCCCTCGCCCGCACCTCCCGCATCCCCCAGCCAGACAATGAGAGAGGCAAAGGCCCGGGGTTTGCCAGGCTCCGCTTTCCTCCCCGGCGGAGCGAGCATGTGCCGAGGCCGCGCGCCTCCCTGGGAAATGTAGTCTTCCCGGGCCCGAGCGTGCGTCTGCAGCTCGCGTGTGTGTGCCGGGTGGGGGGAGTCGGATTTGTTTTCTCCCCCAGTGCAGGGCCTGCACGTTGTTGCTGCGGGACTGAGGTTTGGGATTTTAGTCTCCCCCTCTGGGTGTGTTCTTTTCCCCCCTTTCCTCTCCCTGTGGTGCAGCCTGAGGCCTCTGGGCTAGCACGCAATGTCCAAGCTTTGGCGCCGGCGCTCCCAGGGCCGGGGACCAAATGTTTGCCTTGAACTTTGCCGAGCTCTGAGAGCACTAACCGAGGTGCGGGGCTGTGAGCCTGGGCGGAGAGGGAGGCTCGCGTGGCTATCTCACTAATGCGCAGGGGGGCCGGGAGGACGCCCGCCTGGGACGTGGAGCGTGGAGATCGGGTTTCGAATCCTGCCCTGGCTGGCTTTGTTGACTCAAGGGGAGTCACCCCTTTATGTGAGGCTAAGAACGGCCCTTCCCACTTTTCAGGGCTATAGGGAAGACCGACGCGGATAAAGAATTTGGAGGCCCAGACAAAAGTGAGAGATTCTGAATCAGAATCTCAAGAACAATTCAGAACTTGTTTTGAGGAGAAATTAGAACGATATCCCACATCTCCAGGGCTCAAGAACTTTAAAAGCGTTTTTCACATCTACTTGTCCATTTGATCTTAGCAAGAACAGTCCCAATAGGTCAGGAGAGATTTATGCCCATTTCACAGTTAAAGGAACACAGGGAGGTTAAGGGACACAGTAGGAGGCAAAACTAGTGCAAGGGTCCAGTATGATGCCGTGGAAAGTTGTTCTGTTCGCTACCTGTGCAGCCTGGGGGAAGTTACCTGACCTCTACAGGCTTCAGTTTTCTCATTTGTGCCCTGGAAGGCCCCTTTAAGCTCTTACTTAACACATGATCCTATAATGTGATCTTGGCTGTGAAGATCAGCCCACTTCTTAATGGGGAAGACGCTGGGAGTTCAGGGACTATCACAGCATTGTTGTGAACACTGACAGTTCCCAGGCCACCAGACGTGGCAGGATACCACATTCCATCAGTATTAAAGCAGTGTAGAATATCTGCACTGGAAAGGACGGGATCTTATCAGTTACCTAATCCAATGGATGAGGAAACTGAGGCCCAAGAGACAAAGTGACTTGCCCACCAAGGTCACAAAATGAGCAAGGGCTTCTACTAAGAATGTCTCCGGGCTTCCAGTAGTGGGCTTTCCCCCCATTGTAGCATTTCCTCCCTTCCTGGTCCCAAGGACAGTTCAAATGTGTTCTGAGGAGGTCCCTGTACTAAAGTGGTATGTGTGTGTGTGTGTGTGTGTGTGTGTGTGTGTGTGTGTGTGTGTGTGTGTGTTTTAGTTTTAGTTTTTCTAGGAGGAGGGGTTGTTGAACAGTGATCCGTGCTGTTACCCACTGATTGGAGGTAAAGTATCGGTCCCTGAAAAACACACACACACACACACACACCCTTATGATAGTGATGATTTTCATGTGGTCTTAATGGGACCATTGTAGGAACTATAAAAAGAGATGTGTTTTGTTTTGTTTAATCCTATCTATAACTGCAGTTGATGGAGGAATGAGGAGGAACAAACTGTGGTATAGACATTATAATGGAATATTGTCAGGTAGTAAAAAATGATAAATATGAGGAATTAGAAAAACATGGGAAGATTTGTATGAAGTAATGTAGAAAGTTCTAAGAACCAAAGAACAGTATTCACTACTACAACAACAAAAGTGAACAGGTCACTAAGAGGAAATAATCAGGAAAAGAAAAAACCTAATAATGTTGTTGTGGGGAAAATAATGAAGCGTACCTCCCTCTAGATTCTGTTTACTGACTGAATTACTGACTGCAGCCAGGGACTATTACTATCACACCATCAGATGCCATTACTCTAACCAGGTGTTTTTGTTTCACCTTTTCTTTGTTAACTTAGGAGGATTCAATTTTAGCTGATATTTCCAGAAATAATTGTGCTATAAAAACAAAAGCTATTCATGAAACTTACTTTATAAAAAGTACACCCCATCTGGAGTCTGGACATCTGTTGGACTAAGAAATAAAAAGAAAACCCAATTTGACAATAGAAGTGGACACTGAACTGAAGCTGCTGGTGGTTGGCTCTGTGCCAAGCTGCCAGGACTGAGCAGGAAGAGGTTGTCCTTAGTCCGGGACCATGGGTGAAAGAGACAGCTGGGGAGTAGAGGCAGGTTCCAAAGGCAACCTTTTGTATGGAATGTGAGTCACTGAGGAAAACTAGAAGAAATGGCCTGGGAGAAGGCCCCTCGACAAAGGGAAAGGCAAGAAGGGTGCAGCTGAGAAGGCCCTAACTAACCTGGGCGCCAGGAGCCCGGGATTCTGTCACCAGTCCTGTGTCTTCAAGCCTTAGACCCATCTCAACTTTGTTCTTCACACACCACCATCCAGGCAGCCAGGCTCACAACTCACCCTCACCCCACGTGGCCATGTTGCTTAGCCTTGTTTCTGCCTTAATAACATCTCTTGCGCACATATCTTCCTCCTTCTCTTCAGTCACACAGAACCTAGTACAGGGTCTCATCACTTCATGCCTGCATTATAGTTTCCTAACTGGTCTCCCCACCTCAAGTTTCTTCCCACTGCAGTAAAGGCTCCCCTCAGATGCCAACAGGATCTTCCTGGAGCACATCTTTTCTTCCCAACTTCCTAACCATGTTTCCCTTCACCCAACTCAGTCAACTCCCTATTACCTCCAGGATCAAATATGAAATTCCCATGCCTGGAATGCTCTCCCTCCTCACCTCCATCTCTTGGCTTCCTTTAAAACCCTGTTTAAATTTCACCCCCAGGGATTTCGCTCTGCAATTACCTCCAATCTATCCATATGTATCAATTTGTACATAGTTGTTTGCATGTTGTCTCACCCATTAGAATGTGGGCTCCTTGAGGCCAGGGCAGGGTGGATAGGGCAGGGCAGAACCATATTTTTACCTATCATTATAACCTCATTTCTTAGCACATAGTGCCTGACACATAGCAAGCACTTAATAAGTTCTTCCCGAGTGACCAAAAAGAGTTTGGTCCAGAGGTCTCTACTGTTTCTTATATGGGTAATATTCTATGAGGCACCCCAGGCCAGTGAAGGTGCCTTTCCCTTCTCTTGCTGCCCATATCACCCTCATCTGTCTTCAGGGTGGAATGTCGGGGGTGAAGGTTAAGGTGGGGGGAGTGACTTATACCCTCTTCCTAAGGCCTTACCAAACCAGTGCTGCTCCTTCATCTGGTCCCTTACCTGTCAGACAACAGCACTGAGGAAGCACCAGCTGAGCCCTCAGGGAGGCCCACTCTGGCTGGGGAGATGGAGATAAGTCACAAACATTGGCACAGCAACATACAATGAATGCAGATGAATCAAGTTGAACCTGTGTGCTGAGTAAGGTGGGGTTAATCAGGAAGGCAGGCAGGCAGCGGGAGGAGCATTGCGCTGGGGGAATGACAGGCATGCTCTGACAGGAAGGAGGGGAAAGTGGTTTGGGGAATGGGCCAAGATCCTCATTGGTGCCTTCCCAACTCCAGCCCCTATGCCAGCTGGCCCCATGCTCTGACATTCAGCCCAACAAATACATGTTAATCACCTGCCGTGTGCAGAGAACTGGGCTCAGGGCAGAGGAAGAATGTACGAAGCTTAGACAAGGCTTGATCTCTGCCCTCATGGAGCTTATAACTAGGTACATTTTGGGGAAGATCTCCATCCAGAGGACTGCTCTTCCCAGATCTTAAACCTCTGTTCCCTTCCCGTAACTCCTTCCCAGTCAAGAAGAATGGAGCTAAGACTATGTATTGGGTACCCTTGGAGCAAGGCCCTATCATAGGTAGGGAGGAGTACAGGGGAAAGAAAAGAACAAGTCCACCCCATTGGTTTAGTGTGCAGCCCAGGGATGACCATTATCTTTTATGACTGTGCTTGTGTGTATTTGTGTAACGCCCCCTTTGGCAGTCTGATGCAATTGGGATCCATTCTCAGGATATGATCTTTAAATGCACAAAATAAAACAAAGATTCACAAAGGAAACCGGGTTGTGACATAGTTGTCAAAATATAAAAAAAAAAAACAAAAAACCCACAAGCTCACAGACCCTAGCTTAAAAACACCCAGACCAGATGATCATCAGCATGGGTAACTATTATCTACAAAGGTCATATTCATCCTACTAAATTACATGCTCCTTGTCAGAGGGTGCTATGTTTTAGGGATATAGGAGCATAGATCTATAGCAGGAAGGGACCTTGGAAGCCCTCTAGCCAACCCCTTTATTTTTTAGATGAGGAAACAGGCCTTAGTGACTTACCCACAGTCACCTAGTAACAATAATAATAGTAGTAAGTACTAATGATAGTAAGCATGAGAACCAGAATTTTTTCTTTTTGCTTTTTGGAAGGCAATTGGGGTTGAGTGACTTGCCCAAGGTCACATGGTTAGTTTTTGTGTTAAGTGTCTGAGGCCGAATTTGAACTCAGGTCCTCCTGACTCCAGGGCCAGTGTTCTATTCACTGCACCACCTAGCCACCCCACCCCAACCAGAATTTTAATCCACCAGCACTTTGGCTGCTTAATACCCAAGATAACTTGAGTGACCTTGTTGGGCCTAGTCTCTTCACCTCTAAATTAAGTTGGACCAGCTGGGTTCTGAGGTCCTTTCACTGTTGTTAGTCATTTCAATTGCATATGATTCTTTGTGACCCCATTTGGTATTTTCTTGGCAAAGATATTAGTTTGTCATTTCCTTCTCCAGCTCATTTAACAGAGGAGGAAACTGAGGCAAGTGACTTGCCCAGGGTCACACAGCTAATAAGTGCCTGAGGATGGATTTGAACTCAGGGAGATGAGTCTTCCTCATTCTAAGGTACTATCTAGTTCAAAATCTATGACCCTACGGTTATCTATATTCATTCCATGTTGTTTCACCAATGTTTATGACCACCTTCTCCCCCCGCCCCAACCTTCTCATGGAACTTTCTAGTCCTTCCCCTTCTGGAGCTGAAATGGGTGGAGAGTACCCATGAAATAACTTAAGGGGACTGCCAAGTTCAAAACTGCTTGGGTGGCAGATGGAGCTGGACTGAGAATGTAGGAAAAGAGGCAGTGGGATGGAATTCATGCTGAATTCGGCTCAAGCCCTAAGCTGTTCCCACCCCACAGCTGCACAAAGCACTAAGGAGAGGCCACTGGAAAGGTCATAGTCCTGGGACCCTTGATTCCTGACATGAGAAGCGGGACCTACAAGCAGAGCGGAGCCTCCCACACCTTCAGCCAGAATATCCCCCTTGGAGGGCCCTCCCAATGGCCTTGGCTAGCCTTACGCCTCAGCAGGGGAAAAAAAGGAATCTATAGAGAAGCAAAGGAAATAGAGTGAAAAAGAAAAAGAAAGGAAAAAAAATAAGGGTATTGACCATGAGAGGGCCAGAGGAGCCCCCCATGGCCTTCTCTGAGACAGAGCTACCAGGACAGGACAGGGATGCATGATCACTGCCCTTAGGCCCCAAAGATTCTTACCCTTTGCCTTTCAACCCTTTGACTATCTAATGGCCTCATCTGTCACCCTATCTATTAGGAGACAAGGTGGAGTCAGGAGACCTGGGTCCCAATCCAGATTCTGCCATTGACTTGTCGTGTGTCTTTGGGCAAGTTGTCTCATCTTTACAAACCTCCATTTCCTTATCTGTCAAACAGAGATAACATTTGCCCAGCCTGCCTCACAGGGTTTTGTGAGCATCAATCAAGATAATAGATGTGACCCGGATTTAACAAGTGTAAGTCACTCTAACCATGTGAGGTATCTCCTGATGGATCTCCTTATTTGACTTATTTTATGCACCTGAGTTGTACTCACCTCTCTCTAAACATCTGTGTGACTGGGGCAGCTGCACCCAGCCATCTCTCCACCTCTCCTCCTGGCTAAATATAACAAGCTACAGGTATAATTTCTGAACTGTCTGGAGCCATGGCCTATGTCTGTGCCACCCCCAACCAGGAGCCACTCCCTCAATTCCTTCTCCATTTCTTGTGTTCCTTGGACATCTCTCCATGAACCTCACAGACGGACTCTGCTAAAAGCAGCTGTTTTTTTCTGATTTCCCAGAGCAAAGGGTGATTCTGAAGCCAGTGAAGAGGATTTCATCTTTTGCTCTTCATGTCCTTTTTGTTGGGGGGTAAATCTGAGCCTTATTCTCATTGGTATCTGTCCTGGGTGTAGAATTCTAAATCCTCACCTCTCCCCCTATACTATATCAGAAAGGGTTTGCCCAATGATTAGAGAGAGATGATAAATTAAATGTGGGTCACATGATTGCTTGCTTGTTTATGGGTCAAAAAAACCCCAAGAGTTACTAGGGAGGTGTCTGGGAGTCTCTTGGGTAGGAGGGTCAACTGCACTTTGGTAGGACCAAGGAGAAAGCAGCAATGACCCAAGCTCCTGCAAAATCTGCCTAGTAGCTGAGCTTCTAGCGATAGGCTTTACCAGCTTGGAACTGGTTGACTCACCCTCCATGTTGGTTCTCTTTCTGCTGGAGGTCTCTGTCACATCCCTCTATATTCCTTTAGTTTTAGTCACTTCTTAGAGCTCAAGAATGAAGGATATTAATAGGCAGCAACTGAATCAGGTTGTTCTGGCGGTTCAGGTTTGGGACTTGAACAAAATGAGACACTTATAGAACATTAACTTTGAACAAAAGAGGGTTTACTTAGCCATACTGCAGAAATTTGACAAGAGAGCAGCCCTGGTTCAGGGACTGCACCCTCTAATCTCCATCTGGAAACACATCTGGACAGCAGGATGTTGGATGCGGTGACTTAAAACAGCAGCTGGATATTACCAAGTCTGAGGGCACTGACTCCTTATGTCTGACAGGGAAGCCGAGTCCATAGTTTGAGCCTTAGTCCCTTGGACCAATCTAATCTCTGGGACAGCTTCCTGGCTATTTAGAGGGAGGAAAAAGCCAGTCTAATGTATACATCCAATTTATATTGCTTCTGCCACAAAGAGGTATCACAGAATCACAACATCTCAGAATTGGAAGGGTCCTTTAAGATCAATGAATCCTCAACTGAACAGAAATCCCCTCTACATTGTGTAACAGAGGCTGTCTCCCACATGTAGCATGGGAGTGCCATTGTGTGGCTTAAAGGAAAGAGGAACAGACTTCTCTAACTACTTCTCCCTCCACCCTTCTCCAAGGGACACTTTAATTCCTGCCAGAAGGACAATCAAGAGGTGGGGACCAGAGAGAAAGGATACTGAGCTAGAATTATATCTATTTTCCCCTTAAATATTGTTAGTCTAGGTGATGTGGTTTTCAGACTCAATCAAACTTTTGATTGTTATTTTATTAATTGAGAGGAGCAAGACCCCTTTCCCACCAAACACCAGTTTTACAATGAACATACATAGTAGCAAAGAAACCCACTTACCCAATTTGATACAGAAAGTAGACATGGGAGAATATATACCAGACTGTTCAGAGTGAAGGAGCTCTCCCATCGGGAGTGAGGTAACTCAGCTCAGCCAAGAGAGGGAATCCTATATCTCACCCAAGGGGGAGTTCCCAAAGTCTCTAGTGTAGCAAGCTGGAAAATAGGGACATGATGGAGATTGCCGGCTCCTCTCATGTCAGCTTCTTCCCAGAGTCTTTCCTTCAGTAACCTGAAAAGGAATGGGCACTTTCCATTTTCTCCCTCAAAGCTAGAAAGCCAGGAGTACCTGAAGCCTGAAGACACTCGAAGGGACTCTTCAAAAGACCTGAAGAGATGGAAAAGCTCCCTTCTCTTCTGCTTTCAATAACTCTGCCCTGCCCTTCACCCAGTTACAGGGCATTGGGCTGCACTAAGGAGGAAATACATGTCTCATGACAGCCTCATACCAATGGGCTTGGAGACTTGGGTTACAAACATAAGCAACAACTGGTCACCCATCTTCTACTTACATAGTAGTGGTGATGGGGAATTTGCTACCTCCTGGAGCAGCCAAGTCTCCTGGAATGTCTAATTGCTATGAAGATTTTGTAGAAAGTTAGCAAGTTGTTGTGTTTGTCCTTCATTCTCAAGGAGGACCGTGACATCAAGGAATGATGACATGACTTGTAGTTGACTTAGATTTAAGTGAGGAGGGCTGTGCAAGGTCACCAGCCTCACTTTCTCCTCTAGAACCGTCTCCGTCCAGTGGCCAGATATTCATCAGGACGACTGGAAATGGCCCAGGATACAATGGGAGACGTTGCTCCTTTGAGGCTAAGACATTTTCAGGTTCTCACTTTGAGTGAGATAACGCCCATTCAGTGAATAGACCTCTTTAAGAAGTAAGGCAAGGGATGGCCCCTTTAATAATAATAATAATAAAAATAAAAATCAAACTGGGAGGGGAAGACCCTCAAGGGTGCTGGCCAAAAGAGAAACAGTCACAATCTACTATTTACCTTCACACTTTACTAGGAGGGCAGGGACCTAATGTTGTCTAATCTATAAGTTCCAGAGTACTGGAAGTTAGCAGTCACTCCATGAACGATCCAAAGAGGCAGAGTTATATTCGATTGATTTGAGATTTTTATTTGACTTGTCGGCCCCATAGTACTGCACTCCAGTCACTAACCACAGGGGTCTTTCAGGATTGCTCTGGCACCTCTGTACCATCTTTAATATTCAGAGACAGTGGTGTTCCAGGTCTTGAGGCCTTATAGTGATACCGGTCAAAAGTTTGTATTGAAAAGATTCTGTCCGACTGCCTTCTCTTGGGTCGCTTTCATTGCTGATAGTAAATTATCTGGTGAGAGACAAAGCTGTCAGAGGGGAGGCTTTGTGTCTTCTCCCCTCTGACTAGAACAGGTCTTTGCTTTGCTATTTGTTCTTTTCCATTTTTTTTTGTGAAGGAGATTAATCTGGAGGCTCCAATCTCGTAAGTTTCGCAAGTTCAAAAGAACGAGCCTCCTGGAGTCCAGGAGTATGAGCCCAAGATGGGTTTTGTAGCCCGCCCAGCATCAATACCTGAAAAGAAGGAGGGCCCTTCAGGAGTAGCCCTTGGGACCCAGCCCCCAGGTAGCTGAGAGAAGGATTCATCCGGTAGTTATGCCATATCTCAACTTTGTGGGATTGATGCTACATAGAAATTTCGCTAAGTCTGAGCCCATTCTCAGGGTAGGGGGAAAGTGCGTCACCAATGTCGAACTGTTTGTACTTTTATTACCACAACTCTACAGAGTAAAGAGCCCTCGGTAAAAGCTAACTGGTTAAATGAACCTGGGGTACTAGTCATTGGCTGGCACCTAACTGTGGGGGGAGCACAACTGTGCCCTGATGGGGGCTAAATTCAAAAGCATTAGAGAAAAGATACTTCCCAAATCCTTCAGAATTAACCCCACTCCTAAGGAGTGTGAAGGGAAGATAGAGTGGGCCTGATTCTGGGGTGGTGGGGTTATATCTAGGATAGGATAGTTCCTCCTGGACACACACACACACACACACACACACACACACACACACACACAAGCATATTTAATTGCATGTTGACTTCCCTCACAGAATAAGTTCTATACATGTAATGCACATAGAAGAATATAACAGGGACTGTTTCACTTTTGGTTTTGATTAAATGTTTATTGATTGAATATACCAGTTCCTGGCACATAGTAGGCACCTAATAAATTGCCATTATAAGAGCCTTGGGGTCAGTAGAAAGTGCACATTATAACCGCTGCAGTGTTCCCACCAACCACCTGAGGGCACTTAATCGTCAAGGGCTTAGACTACTCCTATGCCCACTGCCAACGAAAAGTCCAGCCAAAAAATGGGCTCTGAATTTAGATTTGGGAACTATACAATAATTCTTAAAATGATTAAAAAAAATAAAAGTCTATGTGCCCTGTGCTAGAAAAATCTATCTCCCCTAACACGCCTCTGCACACACATCTGGAACCTCTTCTTTTGGTCAGAACAAACCCCCTTCCCTTATCAGATAGTGATCAACAGAGAGTGGCCACGTGGTTTCTATAACAGCAGAAATTCAAGGAAAAATGTTTCAGTCCTCCTACATATGGGTTATTTACTTCTAACTCCCCCCCCCATCCCCTTTACCTTCCTAGCTTTTCTTTGAGGGGTCTCAGTCTGGAAGCATTCCTTCCCCTTACTCCTACTCACAGATCCAGGGAAAGATCTGTGGGAGACATTATTCCTCTGGGACCTTGCCTAGGGGGGTCAGGGCAGTAACTGCAATAGTGAACTGCTCTGACCCCCACGCACTGGGTGAAGGCCAGGTGTGTACATTTTACCCTTCCCCCCAGGTTTCTCCTACGTCCTTAAGGGATTAGGGGAGGTCTCTTGTCTCTGTTATTGGCTCCAATCTCCTAATTATGTTCCCCCAATTTCCAGGACTCCACAAACACTCTAGATCCATTTAGCTACTCGAGGACTCTTCAGATATTTGAAGATAGCTATCAGGACTTCTCCAGGATGGTAAACATTCTCATTCCTTCAGCTGATTCTTGTATTAAATAATTTCAAGTGCCATCAGAACCGCTACTGTTGCATTATGCTCACTGCTTAAAGCCTTAAATTTGGTGCCCCCCCTTTCCTATATGGCCCAAGGAGTCATCTGAGACTGCAGTGTTGTAGGAGTAGGGTGCACAGAAAATAGAGGCAGCCTGGTGCAGGCAGGCCCCCTCCCACACAGCACCATGATCTCCCATCCATTTACCACCTTCTTTCACTCCTTAAGAGCTCTCACAACCTTGCTTGGACTCTATCCTTAAATGCAAATACAATGTCAACAATTTCAGATTCACTAAATGTCCACTTGATCCCAACAGAATCAATATTTACAAAATGCCTATTGTGCACTGTCCTACAGATACAAAGCTGAAATCAGAAATAGCCTTTGTCCTTAAACAGTATATATTCTTTTTTTTTTCTTTTTAGAGGGCAATTGGGGTTAAGTAACTTGCCCAAGGTCACACGGCTAGGTTTTTGTTTGTGTGTGCATTAAGTGTCTGAGGCTGGATCGGAACTCAGGTCCTTCTGACTCCAGGGCCGACGCTCTACTCACTGCGCCACCGTTGGGCAGAGGGACAAAGGGAAGGGAGAGGAGGGAGCAAGCATTTATTAATCACCTACAACATACCAGACACTGTGCTAAGTACTCTACAGACACCATCTCATTTCAATCCTTTCAACAATCCTGAACAAGGTAAGTGCTATTACTATCCCCATTTTATAGTTGGAGAAACTGTGGCAAAGGTGAAGGGACTTGCCCAGGATCCCACAGCTAGGAAGTGTCTAAGTGAATTCAGCCTACTCTAGGAAAGGTGCCATTTTAGCTGCTTCCTCGTAGGGCTGGGAATGTAACAGGTACACAGATTAACATAATACAAGGTAATTTGATGAGGTAAGTAGGAAGACTTTGTAGATAAGATGGAACCTCGGATTGGTCCACAAAGGAGCACGAGGATTCTGATTGGCAGAGATGGGAACGGGATGTAGTCTAGGAATGTGTGAATGTATGGAGGTGGGATGCTGAGTTTGGGCAATAGCTGGTAGTCCAGTTTGACTGGAACACAGAACAAATAAGACGGGTAAGGTAGATTGTGGAAAATCCTGAATACCAGGATAAGGAGCTAGTATTTTATCCCTGAAGCAGCGGGAAGCCTCAGAAGGTTTTTGGTGAGGAAATAATGTGGTCAGACCCATGTCTTAGGAGAATCATTTGGGCAGGTATGTGGAAGATAAGAGAGGAAAGAGCGTCAGTTAATAGTCTCTGTTTCCCACCTCTTGGCAGGGAAATGTCATAGGCTAGAAGAAGCACCAAATGAGATATACATTTACATGGCCAGTGTGGAGTTTTGTTTTTATTTGACTATATTTATTTGCTACAAGAGCTTTTGTTATTTTTTTTGAGGGTTATAAACTTATGGAGGGAAGGGGGTAGTGATAGTGATGACAAAAAAGAAAGAAGAAAAATAAATGAGTGTCAATGAAACATTTTAAAAATACACAGAAGACATCGTAAGGAAGTTCAAGGTGGGGGGCAATACAAACAGGGGAGTGTTAGAAGTACCAACTTAAATTGAATATATGCTTTAAAAGTATAAACACTAGGGGCGGCTAGGTGGCACAGTGAATAGAGCACCAGCCCTAGAGTCAGGAGGACCTGAGTTCAAATCTGACCTCAGACATTTAACACAAAAACTAGCCTTGGGACCTTGGGCAAGTCACTTGATCCCAAATGCCCTCCAAAAAAAGAAAAAAAGTATAAACACTAGACGATAGTAATTCATGGTATCATACAGTCCTCTTTTTCTAAGGAATGTTTGTGTTTGTTGACATTTATCAAATTCTCGATAAGAAAAAATAAAAAGATAAAACAAAGTAATTAAAATATGAATGAGAATAAAGACTGTGAGGGAAGAAGGGACACATAACAGGCTTTAAGGAGGCAGAAGCTATAGGACTTGCCGACTCACTGAATATGGGTGATGAAGAGGAAAAAATCAAAGATAACACCTGGGTTATGAGCTTGGTGCCATCAGAAACAGCAGGGGGACTTGGAAGGATGTTAATTAAGGTCACTTTTTTTTTTTCCAGACAAATCCAGCTTGAGATACTGAGGACCTATCTAGGTAGATTTTGCCTTATGCTTTAACCTATCATGATCTTTCTGGATCCTTATTCCTTCTTTTAATGTAATGGACTCCAGGGTTTCAAAATAGGGTTCAGGGGTTCCAAAGAGCCCTGAGGTGATTCCAATCAATCAATCAGAAGGTGGGTAGATGAGTCATATTCTCCCCTCTTTTCAATAGTCAAATGAGGGGTCACTCTTTAAAACACCCCCCACCCTATTCACCTATTATCACCCACTCTGATCTTTCCCATTGCTTTAACCTCCTGGCCTTTCCCCTTGGGTGCCAAATGTCAGGGCTCTGGGAATGACCATAACCTAATCTCAGCCCAGGGGGTGCAGGAACCAGTTCATTAGAGTTTGTGAGACTGTTAAATTTTCAGTAGGAGCACAACTTGGAAAACATGAAAAACTTTGAATCAGGGCTAGATTTATTGTTTTGTTTATTGTCTGGATTTAAGAAAGTGATGGGGAAAATGTCAATCATGAAGATTCAACTTAAAATTGTGTTGTGTGTATGTCTTCTTTTGTTGTTTGACTCTTAAACATTAACAACACACTCTTGCCACGAACCCACGACAGTGTGCAGACGGTATTGGGAAAATCCCCCCCCCCCCCCCCCGCCTAAAATATCCACTTTGGCCATCTCATTTGGCCATCTCATTGGCTCAGGACTCAGGGCAGTGGCCTTCCATTTTTCATTTTCAGTGGAATGGACTTATCTGTACAGGGTTAGCAGGTATGAATGGGCTATGACCAGTAGGTCAAAAGTCATTATTCCCACCCCCCCACCCCCACACCTATCCCTCTCTCCAACTTTCCTATTATTGTCAAGGGTTGGTCTTCCCATAACCTCAGTCAGCCCACACATCCAGTCAATGGCCAAATCTTGCTTTTACAACTCCACATTTCCTCCTATATGTTCCCCCTTTCTCTTTACTCGCACAGGCACCACCCTAGTTTAGACTCACCTTAGCCTCCTAAGTAGACTTTATTTTAGAGGCAATTGGGGTTAAGTGACTTGCCCAGGGTCACACCGCTAGTGTCTGAGGCCCAATTTGGACTCTGGTCCTCTTGACTCCCGGTCAGTGCTCTGTCCACTGCGCCCCCCTCCTAAGTCCTCTTGCTCCTCAAGCCTCTCCCTGGTCCGATCCACCCTCCCGCTGGGGAAGTGGTCTCCCTTGGGCACACGTGGGTCCGGGACCCAGTCGCTTCCCCACTCACCAAAGTTACTTTGGTTACAAAGTTACAAAGTAACTTCCCCGCTCACCAAACTCTGGTGGCTTTCTGTCGGCTCTCCTATCCCATGCAGCATTCCTTGGCATTTCACAGCCTGCACAGCCTGATCTGACAGCTTTACTATGTATCACTCGCTTGGTCAGTTCTCCAGCCCCGCCTGACATGCCGTTCCGTGTCCGCGCTGTACCCCGGGCGCTCTCCGCGTCTGCACCGAGCGCCTTCCCTCCTCCTCTCCGCCTCCCGAAATCTCCGGTTTCCGTCAGGCCCACCCCGCGCTCTCTGCCCTAATTACCGTCTATTCATTTGGTGCACCGGGTGTAAGCAATAGCGGGGGAGCGGGGCGGGGCGGGCCGAGCTGTCAGTCACCCCCAGCGGGGGACGAGTCCGGCGGACGGATGCAATTCACTCCAGCCCCCTCGGAAGCTAGTCCACTCTCAGGCGGTGACTTTCCCTTTCTAAGCAGCACCCTCCCCCCTCCCTCAGTGGGGGGGCTTGCTTCTGAGAGCGCGTGCAGCCAAGGACGGCCGTCTGTCTCCCAGTGTGTGATTCTTAACTTCGGAGCTGGGTCCCTGACGACCCACCGGCGCTCAGGATCACGCCCCCACTCTGCCAGGGGCTCCGATGGCGCTCCCAAGCCCCGGGGCCTATGGGAGCCTGACGTTTTATCTCCAGAATAAAGGACACTCTCCCTTTCTCTTCTCTACTTTAGTGTAACGGTAAAACCACGGCTGGGCGCTGGAGCTCGAGCTCTCTCTCTCCCTCCCTCCCTCCCTCCCTCTCTGTCGGTCTCTCTGTTTCTCTGTCTCTCTGTCTGTCTCTCTCTCACACACGCCCCCTCCTCTCACAGTCTCTCTCTGTGTCTCTGTCTCATTCTCTCTCCCCTCTCTCCTTTACATTCTCTCTCTCTCTGTCTCTGTCTCTCTCTGT
This sequence comes from Gymnobelideus leadbeateri, assembly GCA_011680675.1. Classification (NCBI taxonomy): domain Eukaryota; kingdom Metazoa; phylum Chordata; class Mammalia; order Diprotodontia; family Petauridae; genus Gymnobelideus; species Gymnobelideus leadbeateri. The sequence continues at coordinate 490,751 of WOXC01008520.1, forward strand.
CTCTCGCTCACACGCCCCCTCCTCTCACAGTCTCTCTCTGTGTGTCTCTCTCGGTCTCTCTCCCCTTTCTCCTTTACATTTCTCTCTGTCTCTCTCCTCCCCTCAATCCTCCTTTCCATAATTGGTCTCACTCTCTCCGCTCTCTCTTTCTAGGTTCAATTCCGAGGGAGCTCGGTCCTTTATAATGTATCAGAATCCTTTTCTTTCACTCTTTGGTTCTTTATGGCCCCTTCCCAGAACTTTAGGGAAAATTATTCGAAGCTTAAGGTTGGCCCATGTCTAGCCAAAGAAGTGAAGTAGGAAGATACTCAATGTAAAAAAAAAAAAATATATATATATATATATATATATATATATATATATCTCACATGCAATGGGGGAAGGGAAAAGAGAAAGGGAATTAGTATAATTATATAAATATACAGTACCTACTATGTGCCAAGCACTGTGCCAAACACTTTACAAATATTATCTCATGATCTTCACAACAACCTGAAAGGTGGGTACTTTTATTATCTTCATTTTAAAATTGAGAAAACGGAGGAAAATAGAGGCTAAGGGACTTGCCCAGAGTCACACAACGAGTGTCTGAGGTCACATTTGAACTCAGGTCTCCCTGACTCCTGGCAAAGTAGGCCATCTTCCTGCTGGCGGTCAGCATCTCCAGGAAGAGGCTACTTGCAGAACACTCTTCACACCAGTTATCTTGAACTGAAGCAGCTAGGATCTCCAGACTTCTCAAACTCACAGTGCTGCCTGCAACCCTGAACACGTTCACTTTGGGATAACCATTCAGTTACCTATACTCAGAAGAGACACAAAGCTAAAGAGGCAGCCGGGGGTCTAAGGCTCGTGCTCAGGTACATATAGGCCTACCTGCCTTTAGATGCTCAGAGCTCACCATTTCTGCCTAGGTAGGGGAAGGGTGGCCCATCTCCCACACCTCACAGGAAGCGGGGGGAGAGGAAGAGTGAGAGAGAAAGAGGGGGACAGAGACAGAGACAGAGATAGAGAGAGAGACAGAGAGAAAAGAGAGAGATAGATGAGAGATGAGAGAAGAGAGACACACAGAAAGAGTGAGACAGAGAGAGGAGAGAGAGAGAGAGAGAGACAGAGAGACAGAGAGAGAGAGAGACAGAGAGACAGAGAGACAGAGAGAGAGACAGAGAGAGAGACAGAGACAGAGAGAGAGAAGAGAGAGAGAGACAGAGAGAGACACAGAGAGAAGAGAGAGAGAGAAGAGATGAGAGAGAGAGATGAGAGAGAGAAGAGAGACACACAGAGAGTGAGAGAGATAGAGACACACAGAGAGAGACAGAGGAGAGAGAGAAGAGAGAGACAGAGACAGAGACAGAGAGAGATGTTAATTGAATTAGAGAAAGAAACAGAAGACAGAATAATGATCTTTTCAAGATTCACTGACTTAATGACACTTCCTTCTCAGTAGCCAAGAAAGGGGTTGCTTTGTCTTCTCAATGTGATAGACCACACAAGTTCCTGGAATTAGCTAGGAGAACCCAGTGCATACTCCATGGGATGACTCCTATAGGTCTATCCCCATATAAATATCCAGAAGAAATAGAAATAACTCCCAGGCTGGTTTTGGGTCAGGGAGAGTCTAAAATGAGTAAATGGTGTAGCATACAATCCTTCCTCTTCAGGGGAGGAAAAGGACAGGGGCAGGGGGGATGATCAGAGACCTCTGATTCCAGCTCAAACTAGATCTCTGCAATGTAGGATTCCCCTAAGATATAGTTTTTACTTGAATCATCCTTTCTGACCTAATTCAAGAGCTCCTCATAACCTATGTCTGCTTCCTTCATAGCTCTGAACTCTCCTCCAGCTTGTTTCTTGTTTACTTGACCTCTGGGTCCTCCAAGGTTGAGGTCAGTAGTATTCCAAGTAATTTTATTTTCATGTCAAGCCAGGAAACTCCTAGGAGGCTAAGGAGTACTGGGAAGCCCAGCCACTAGCAAAAAGCCATATCCATTTCCCTATTGCTCTGTGTACAAACTTTATGGAAAAGCTCCAAAATATATGTGTGTATATATGTATACATGTATATATACATATGTGACCTAAATATTCTATACATAAACATAGGTCCCAATTAGTGCAAATAATAAATTCATTGAAGTGGCCACATGTATTTGAATTCATAACTATAACTATCCACAGTTATAATTATGTGAAATATGGTAATAATTATTTATATACATGTCTTACCCAATAGAATATAAGCTCCTTGAAGGCAGGAACTGTTTCATTTGTGTCTTCTTGTTGATTGATTGATTATTGGAAGGAACTTCAAAATGAGTGAGATCCCAGTTGAATTTTCGTCTTTGAGAGGCTTACCTGCTTGGTTTTGACATGGACATGCTTCACTCAATCACCAAATCATTAAACAAGTCACAGGAATGATAATAAATACATATCTTGATATATATAGATATATATCCATATATATTTGAAAAATATATGAGAAAAGACACATCATATATTGCAAGAGCATTTGCAGAGTTCTGGACTCAAGTGTTACAGAGGAAAAACCCCAAATATTTCGTCATTAAGTATTTATTTGGCAGGTACTTCCAAAACAACCAAACCCCACCCCAAACCTTTACCCCATAAAGATTACATATGTCAACATTTTCTCCACACAGATGTTTGCTTGTCATCTCCTGGCAAAGTGCTTAAAAATAGTTGTTGAACATAAAGATGTTGCACATTTTTCTTTTCCGTAAAGACAAGCGTCCCAGATTTGCTAACTTTGTGTGTGTGTGATGACAAATGCGTCAGTAGTAGACTAATTAACAGATACTTAAAAAAAACCTAATCTCTCACTACAAGGTAAAGGTGACACTTAAAGCAAATTGATAGCTTGTTTTTTATCATCTGCATTTCCCAACATATACCCACTCAGAGACTCATTTATTATTATAAATATTTTTTAAAAGAAGGAAAAAAGCAGTTTAGAAAAACTAAACAACACATCAATCAAGCAATTCTAATATTATAAATAATGTTTAATATCCATGGCCACCCACCTCTGCAACTGCAACATTCTTCTAACTCTTCTTTGGGGCCAAGCTTGGGTCATTATAATTTCATAGTATGAAGTTTTAATTTTGTTGTCATTTTTTTCCAATTTATATTGTTATAGACATTTTTTTTTTTTGCTTTTTGGAGGGCAATTGGGGTTAAGTGACTTGCCCAAAGTCACACAGCTAGTAAGTGTGTCAAGTGTCTGAGGCTGGATTTGAACTCAGGTCCTCCTGATTCCAGGGCCAATGCTCTATTCACTGTGCCACCTAGCCGCCCCTATAGACATTTTCATACTGTTGTCCCAGTTCTGCTTGCTTCCCTGTACATCACTTTACATTGTTGTTGCTAAGTCATATCTGACTCTTCATGATCCCATTTGGGGTTTTCTTGGCAGAGATACTGAGTGGTTTGCCATTTCCTTCTCCATCTCATTAAAATTATAGATGAGGAAACTGAGGCAAACAGGTTAAGTGACTTGCCCAGGGTCACATAGCTAGTGAGTGTCTGAGGCCAGATTTGAACTTGGGAATAGGCATAGCGAGCTCTTTCCACTGAGCCACCTAGCTGCTCCCCTCCCCCTACATCCTATGACCCCTTGCTAAAGCACATGTGGATCCAGTCTCTTGGTTGGTACCCATCGTCCCCATCATTGGCAGTTGTATCAAAGATGGTTGTCTCCAAAGAGGAATTGCTGCCCACGCAGTAAACTTAGCAGGAAAAATAACTTAACAATTTTTTCTCTCTTCCCATCTAGTGAGCATGTTGTTACACTGGGAGTTTTCCTTTGGTCTTCCAGCAAATAATGGCGGGAACTTCCCTCTCCCTCCTCTATAGCAGATATGGCATCTACACGCACATGCCAGTGGGAGCATGTGCTTACCTAGGTAAACCCAAGACTGATTCTCAAGTCTTCAGCCACCTCCTCTTGAACACAAATGACTACCGAGGGGTGGCTAGGTGGTGCAGTGAATAGAGCACTGACCCTGAAGTCAGGAGGACCTGAGTTCAAATCCAGCCTCAGACACGGGAAACCCTTACTAGCTGTGTGACCTTGGGTAAGTCACTTAACTGCAATTTCCCTGCCTACCCCCTCCAAAAAACAAACACCAACAAGAAAAAACCCAAAATGATTACACGGTGGTCCTGTAGGTGCTTCAAACTCTGCAGGTCTAAAAACCGAGCTCATTATCTGTTCTCGCCCTCCTAAACCTTCCTTTCTTCCCAATTTTCTTATTACCCTCCTCCCAGTTACCTAGGCTCTCAATAGCAAGGTCATCTTTAACTTCTTAGTCATATCCACTCCACATATCTACTCAACAAAATGCCACTCCCATCCCCCTTTCCCTACTCAGCTTTGCCATGGTGCAGGCCCATCACCTAGTGCTTGGATTATTGATCAGCCTGACTCCAGAATCTCCCCACTCCGGGCCATCTCCATCCTCCACTCAGCTGGCAAATTGATCCTCCTAGAACTCTGGTCTGACCATGTTAACTCCTCCTCCATCATTCAAAAAGCACCAGTGTCTCTTTATTACCTCCAAGATCAAAGATAAAATTCTCTGGGTTGCTTTTTTTCTGGGGGGAGGAGGCAATTAGGGTTAAGTGACTTGCCCAGGATCACACAGCTAAGTGTTTGAGGTCACATTTGAACTCAGATCCTCCTGACTCCAGGGTTGGTACTCTATTCACTGTACCACCTAGCTGCCCTCCAAATGATCATTTTAAACATTTTTCCCCTTCTGCTTTTAAAGTCCTTCACAAACCAGCCCCTTCCTATATTTCCAGTGTTCTTATAATTTACTGCTTTCCAGGGCTGCCCAAATACGTTTAGTGTCCACCTTTCACTGAACTCTCACTTGTAGCTCCAAAAAATTGTAGCATGTACAGCAGCCACACCCCAGTAAAACCATCTCAGCAGTCAGGCTAAACCAGGTTGGGGGTAACCAACAGGCCTCAAACCTGTTGGTGAGTTAGGGTATGTCTACCCCCAGCATGTGAAGACATTCCCCTGCAGAATGGGTGGATGAGAACAGTTTGTTCCAATGGCCACCAAGGCAGCTGAAGCAGGCGCTGTGGGGCACTTGGAGCTTGGTCAGTGAAGATGCCAAGGTCATCCACTGCACCCTGGGCCATCGCCAGTTGCCCTGACTTTTCTCTTGCCATTGGTCTTTGAGGGCTCTGGAAGAGAAAGTGAGGCTGACAACTCTGTGCAATTTTGCCTCGATTTAAATCCAATTCATGCACAAGTTAAGACAATGATGTCATTGGTCCTCTTCCAGAACAAAGGATGAAAAACTTTCCTCCGCTCCATGTACTATGTGATCCAGCAACACTAACCTACTTTCTATTTCTTGGACAAGACCTTCTGTCTCCTGACTGCTTTTTCAGGGCTGTCCACCATTCCTAGAATGCTTTCCCTCCTGCTTTCAACTTCCTGACTTCCTTGAAGGCTCAGTTCAAATCCTTCCTCCTCCAAGAGGCCTTTCCCAGCTCCCCTTAATGCTATTGCCTTTCCTCTGAGACCAATTTAACCCGTGTATAGTATGGAAAGTCCTTGAGGGCAGGGACTGTGTTTCTGCCTCTTTGTATATTCAGCACTTAACATAAAAACTGGCACATAATGAATGCTTAATAAATGATTGTTTACTTGTTGGCTAATGAAAGATGGTGCTCTTTTTGATGGGGACAATCTTACTGCCAAAGGAGGCAGAAACAAAGAAAGTCATGTAAGAAATATGGAGAAAAAGCAATTCCACAGAGAAAAGACTAAAAGTAAAAAGGATTAGTTGAAGAGTTCTTTTCCTAGTTTTAAATTTACTTGACTGTCATTAGGACTTTAAGACTGAAAGATGGGAAATCATCTTTGGAGAAATAAGGGGGTTGCATTAGGTGACCGTTAAGGTGTAGCGCCAATGAAATATTTACAGCACCAACGATCACCATAAATATACCTGCCTGATGCTTGATCACAAAATATAACAGATTCTCCACATAGAAGACAGAAGCAAAACATTTATTCAGACACCAGAAAACTGAATCTCCAAACCAGTAAGCTAATTCCATCATAGTAGCAAAGAAGTTAATTAACCACAACAGCACAGAGAGCCATGACATCCTTTAGCCTTCCCACAAACCAACACATGACTAATATTTACTCACAAGCCTGTCTCCCTTGGAAGTATCCTCTCCCCCACTCCCCCCAGCTCTAGCTGTTCTGACTCCCAGATTCCTTCCACCCTTCAACAAACCCCTCCTACCACAGGCTCCATGTGATTACATTCAATCTATTAGGGACAGTGTATATCTTCAAAGCAGGGAAGGTCTTCAAATTCCCATAGGTTTATTAAGGGGCAGGGAAGATCTTCAAATTCCCATTACTGTTACATAAGGTCCCTTTCAACTCAAAATCTATGATCCCATGATCTTCTTATATCTAGAACTATTTGATGATTGTGGGGAAACTGTATTTTACCTATTTGCTTATCTGTTTGACTGATAAAAATGTGAATTTTGATTTCTCAGTATAAGACAGAGGTGAGTTATTTTACACAAGGTCTCTGCTCCGGAGTAGTAGGTTTAATCAAAATCACACCAAGAAGGTCTTCAGTGGGTCTGAGAAGAGTCCTCAGAGATGGGCCACAGGAAGATCTCATAGTCTATCCTGCCTCTTATAGCAAGGAAAAACTGATTGGAGGAAGTGATTTGAGGAAAACAGTTGGAAAGGAAAATGACTGGAGGAAAAGCTTTGCCCTTTGAAAGAGGTGACTGGAGAAATAAAAGCATAGGAGCCTTTCCTATTTTGAGAAAGTATAATAGGAGTGATCGGTTATTGTTTCATGTTTTAAGTATTTATTAATGTGGATTTATGTTTTAAGCATTTATTTTGAGGAAGAAATAGTGATCTTATACCTCATCTATTACTTTGTATATTGAATAACTTTTTTTTAGAAGGGACCCTGTTAATTCCTTTGAGAGAGACCCTAGACATGATCTAAGCCTACATTTTGTTTAAGGAATTTTTCCTTGAATAGCTATTGGTGGAGGAAAAAGCCCGATTCCTTTTCTTTGGAATCAGGCTTCTCTAGGGCTGACCCCAATCTGTGTGTGTCTAGAGCAGGAGTCCCTTACAGGAGAGAGGTCCCTTACAGATCTGAGGTTAATACCATCTTTTGACATCTTTGTCAATCTAATGGGTGTGAGGTGAAACCTCTAGTTGTTTCTTTTATTATTAGGAGTAATCTTTCACATGGTTGTTGATAGTTTGCAATTCTGTTTTTGAGAATTATCTGTTCATGTCCTTGGACCACTTACTTATCCATTGGGGAATGGCTTTTGGTGTTACTTATTTATAGTGGTTCTCAAAAATTTGGGATATTATGCAAAGGTCATATTTTGAAAAAAAATGAGTGGGTAGGAAGGACAGAGGCTTAGCAATACCAGATCTCAAACTAAACTACCAACCTGTAATCATCAAAATAACTTGGTACTGAGAAAGAGATAGAGAGATTGATCAGTGGAACAGATCAGGTACAAAATATGCAGAAATAACTGAGATCAGTAACCTAGTATTTGATAAATCCAAAGATCTTAGTTATAGGTACAAGAACTCACTATTCAATAAAAGCCGTTGGGAAAACTGACAAGTAATCTGGCAGAAACTAGGCAGAGACCATCATTTCACACCACATGCCAAAATAAATTCCAAATAGGTACATGATTTAGATGCAAAGGTGGCATCATAATCAAATAAGTAGGGAATAGAAGAAATTACCTGTCAGATCTATAGGTAGAGGGAGAGTTCATGACCAAACAAGAATAGGAGGTAAAATTGATAATTTTGGTTACATAAAATTAAAAAGGTTTTGCACAACAAAACAAAATCAATGTAGCTAAAATTAGAAGAAAAGTAGGAAACTGGGGAAAAAAATCTTTGCAAGTTTCTCTGACAGTGTTCTCATTTTTAACATACATATGAAGAACTGACTCAAATTTTAAATAAAAAGAGCCATTCACCACTTGATAAACACTTAAAGGGTGCAAATAGGAAGTTTCAGAGGAAGAAACCTAAGCTATCAATAACTATGTGAAAAAAATTATCCAAGTTATTACTAATTAGAGAAATGCAAATTAAGATAACTCTGAAGTACTACTTTACATTCATTAGATTGTCTAAAATGACAAAAAGGAAAAATGTTAAATACTATAAAGGAGTTATAGGAAAATAGGTATACTAATGCACTGTTGGTGGAGCTGTGAATTAGCCCAATCACTTTGGAAAGTAATTTGGAACTATGTTCGAAAAGGTATTAAGCTGTTCACACCCTTTGACCCAATAATATTGCTATTAGATTTATATCCCAAAGAGTTCAAAGAAAAGGGGAAAAAAACCACATACAGAAATATTTATAGCAGCTCTTTTTTGTAGTGGAAAAGAATTGGAAACTATAGGGATGCCTATCAATTAAAGAATAGCTGAACAAATTATGGTATATGAATGTAATAGCATATTATTATTCTATAAGAAATGGTGGGGGGCAGCTAGGTGGCACAGTGGATAGAGCACCAGCCCTGGAGTCAGGAGGACTTGAGTTCAAATCCAGCCTCAGACACTTAGCACTTACTAGCTGTGTGACCTTGGGCAAGTCACTTAACCCCAATTGCCCTGCCTTTACCCCTCCAAAAAAGACCAAAAAAAAAATGGTGAAGGGAATGGTTTCAGAAAAATCTGAGAAGACCTGTATGAACTAAAAGTAAAGTAAAGTGAATGGAACCAAGAGAACAATTTCTATAACTACAGAAATATTGCAAAGATATTCAACTTTGAAAGACTTAGTAATTCTGATCAATACAATGACCAACCATAATTCCAAAAGACTCTTGTGAAAAATGCTATGTACCTTCAGAGAGAGAACTGATGGATCCAGATTAAAGATTAAAGCATATTTTCTTCCTTCCCCTCCCTTTCCCTTCTTTTCTCTTCTCTCTTTTGGACTTAGCTAATGTGGGAATTTATTTTGCATGACTATACATATTTGCAATGAATTTTGTTTTTCTTACCTTCTCAATAGGTGAAAGAAGGATGGGGAGGAAATAATTCAGAACTGAAAATAAAACTGATTTGAAAAATGAGTGGGAGAGTAACTACTCCTTGAAAGAAATTCATAACGTGAAAGGTGCATTTAGAAAAGGAATATTTGGAAATTTGTCCATCATGTGGTTTTGTTACTGAAAACAATGTAAACATGTAACTCACAAAAAACTCTCATATCTATATACTTTAAAAACTTGGAAATAGAATTTTTTGACACTTAAAAATCTTCAAAATGAAGATTCTCGGAGTTTTAAAGTCATTTGTTAAAACATACAAATATGCACATCTTCCAACTATTTTGCAAGCGTAATTGACATCATGGAAGATGCAAATTTATTAGCTGAATTTCAACAAGTAGATATCAGTCATATGGCAACTAATTTTTTTAACCATTAAAGATATGATTAAAACACAAAATGTTTGTATTGATAAATACTTAAAACATGAAATTGTAATTCATAACAAAGGACTCACAGGATCCTCCTGTAAACAGATACAGAACAAATGGGGCAGCTAGGTGGCGCAGTGAATAGAGCACCAGCCCTGGAGTTAGGAGGACCTGAGTTCAAATGCGGCCTCACACACTTAACACTTGCTAGCTGTGTGACCTTGAGCAAGTCACTTAACCCCAATTGCCCTTCCGTCCCCCTTCAAAAAGACAAAAAAAAAAAGATACAGAACACATGAGGCACTTTAAAGACTGCTAGAAACCCATCACCTCTATTATAAACTCTCTGAAAATGAGTCTTGGGAGATTTGGGAGACTGCTGAATAGATTTAGCTTTCACTTCAGATCCATCTGTATTACATAGGCAGTAACTCACTTGAAATCCCCATCTTGTGGGCCCTCCTCTTGGCAGTGGTCATATTCTTCACCTAAAAGAGTGTAACTGCAGGGAACGCTTTTGGCTAGACAACTAGCACCTGGGCCTCTCAGTGACTGCAGACCTCGAGCTCAGGAAGTAGCCATCAAGGCTAGAAACATCCACTGATGTTCTTTGTGCCTGGTTGCCTGGCTGTAGCACATAACTGGTCATCTAGGGAGTTGAGGTCCAGTAACATGGGGCTCATCTGCTGTCTTGTGCTCTTTGGACCATCACATATTGTATTTTTCCCTTCTTTGTATTCCCAGTGTCTGAAACACAGACGACACTTAATAATGTTTATTGACTGACTGGCTTCTTTATATAAGCAGCCATCATAGTTATTGATGGGCAAGGGAATAGGAAGGAAATCACCTCTCTTGCCCTCTCTAGAAGTTCATTGGAAAGCAATATGGCCTGACACACTCAAAAATGGAAAGAGAGAAACTTAGAATAGAAATTATTTCTCCTTTTAAAGTCTAGTATAAAAGCTAGAGGCAGCTGCTATTGGGATTCAGAGGGGCTCAGGATACTCACCTCTTCCTGTTTTATCCTTGGTTTATTGCTTGGGAAACATAACTTCTTTTTAAAAAAATATTTTTTTCAGTTAACCAAAATTACCTTTTCTCCCTCCCTGCTCCCCCCATCCCCAATTGAAAAAGAAAGAAAAACAAAACCCTTGTAATAAAAATAGATAGTCAAGCAAAACCATTTCCCACATTGACTACTTCCAAGAAATATGTATGTCTCAGTCTGCACCCTCAATCCCACACCTCTCTGTCAAGAAGCAGGTAACTTGTTTCATCATGAGTCCTCTGGAATTGTGGTTGATAAGTGTGTTGTTCAGAATTCTTAAGTCTTTCAGACTTGATTGTTTTTACAATATTGTTGTTATTGGGTTTTTTTGCATTTAATATTTTATTTTTTTCTAATTACATGTAAAGATAGTTTTCAACATTCATTTTTGTAAGATTTTGAGTTCCAAATTTTTTTCTTCCTTCCTTTCCCTCCCTCCTCTCTAAGACAGTAAGCAATCTGATATAGGCTATACATGTACAATCATGTTAAACATGTTTCCTCATTAGTCATGTTGTGAAAGAAGAATCAGAACAAAAGGGAAAACCACGAGAAAGAAAAAAAACAAACAAAAAAGTGAAAATAGTCTGCTGCGATCTGCATTCAGACTCCATAGTTCTTTCTCTAGAAGTGGATAACATTTTCTATCCATCTTTTGTAATTGTCTTGGATCATTGTACTGCTGAGAAGAACTAAGTCTATCCTATCTGATCGTGGCACAGTGTTACTGTTACTGCATATAATGTTCTGGTTCTGATCACTTCATGTAAGTCTTTCCAGGTTTTATTTTAAATCTGCCTGTTTGTCGTTTCTTTACGGAACAATAACATTCCATTACGTTCATATATTACGTTCAGCCATTCCCTAATTGATGGGCATTCCCTCAATTTCCAATTCTTTGCTACCACAAAAAGAGCTGCTATAAATATTTTTGTACATGTGGGTCCTTTTCCCTTTTTTATGATTTCTTTGGGATACAGACCTAGTCGTGGTATTGCTGAATCAGGGGATATGCACAGTTTTATAGCTCTTTGGGCATAGTTCCAAATTGCTCTCCAGAATGGTTGGATTAATTCACAACTCCACTATATTGCAGTTATTATATAAATTCTTCTTTTTCTTCTGCTAATTTTACCCTGCATCAGTTCTAAGTCTTCTCAGATTTCTCTGAAATCATCTACCTTATCATTCCTTGCAGAAAAAATAGTGTTCCATCACATTTATATATGATGATTTATTCAGTCATTCTCCAACTAGTGGGCATCCCTTTAGTTCCCAGTTTATCACCACAAAAATTGCTGCTATAAATATTTCTGTACATGTGGGTCCTTTCCTTTTGAACTTTTTGGGAGTATAGAGCTGGTAATGGTAACGCTGAGTCAAAGGGTCTGCTGGGTTTAATAAAGAAGTGAGACATCTCAGTGGGGGAAGTAGGGCTCTCCAATTCTTACGTTTCTTGGCTCCTCACTCCCACTTCGTCTTCCTGAGGAAAGCTGCTAATTGCACTCGTTTCACTGTTGGCTTGAGGCTTGAGTTTCTGAAGTATTGGGGAGGAGAGGTGGAGGGAGATGGGACCAGGGAGGTGAAGGTTGGGAGTAAAGACGTACTTGATATACAACTATGAATCAAATATAGTGCAAGTTTATTGTCATACAGAAAAGGATTGCTAAGCACAAAATAATTTTTTTCCACAAAAGAATTATACTGTATAACAGAATGATTAACCTGTCACTACTAGTATAATCAACTGAGAGGCTGACATTCAAGCCTTGTTGGAACGTAAACCGTTTTTGCAGGGCTGTTAATTAGTTTACATTTTGTCTCCATTGAAAACATCTTCCTCAGCCCACCAGTGGCCTCTTCTTTCTGGTAGCCCCTGACTCTTTCCTTGCCAACAGTTTGGTCCTCTTCATGCTGCAGCCCCAACTTTGCCCTTGGTTCTGCGCTGATTTTGCCACGGCTGCAAGTGAAGACCTACCAAAGGAGAGGAGAAGCAAAGACAGAGGCAAAGGCATCCAGGGGACCCTAATGCAGGCTCACCTGGTTAAGTCACAGAAGCAAGATCTGCATCATGCTGGGATGGGGAAGCCTTGGGTGGGCTCTACCTCTCCCCGCCTCACTGGCATCATATTATGACATTTGAGAGGTTGTAATCCTAAGAGCTGGGAACAATAAGGGCTTAATAAGGGTATTCTTGTTGCAGTTCCTTCAGCAAGGACCTTGGATCTGCTTGTCACCAGAAGTATCCAAAGTATGGAGTCCAAAACAACAGACCAGGGCACAAGATCAGCATCATCATCCATGTTATAGATTATACACACATATGTACACACACACAAACACACAGCGGGGGGATGAGCGCTCAAAATGTTTTTACTCACATGGAGGGACAATCAAAAGATTTTTGAGACCGCTGAACTAAGTGTAACATCTTTTCCACGAGGCTTTCCCACAGAGACTATAAATAATCTTACTGTATTTTTAGAGCAAAACGGAATGCTGAGGAAAGGAGTTTGTGCTGGTAGTTGGAAGTCAGCTGAAAAAATCAGCTATGAAATGCAGCTCCTTTTGGAGTAATGAATGTTGTGTGTATTTTAAATGTGAGGAAGAGGGAAAAGGTAAGGCAAAGCTTCTTCATCAGAACTGTCAAGGACCATGTTATAAAAAAGCATGATGGAGAACATTCTACAAAGAGTCGTTAAGGAGTTGGCAAGTGCTAGGTATTCTGGAACGGTTTCCCGTGTTGGCTGAAGAGAAAAAATCAAGGAAAAGATATAATCTAGTTTGTTTTCTGAGAGACTGAATTTATCTCTTATTTTGAGGAGAACCATGAAGATTCTTAAGAGATTTTAGTCTGGAGTGAACTGAATGATGTAGGATGATTTTTGTTTTTTGGAGGGGCAATTGGGGTTAAGTGACTTGCCCGAGGTCACACAGCTAGTAAGTGTTAAGTGTCTGAGGCCAGATTTGAACTCAGGTCCTCCTGAATCCAGGTCTGGTGCTTAGGATGATATTTCTATGCAAGTGAAATATAACTATCTACTATTTTATACTATATATGTATATATATATATATATATATGTATGTGTGTGTGTGTATATACACACACACACACACAATGCTATTTTATTGAGGTTTGAAGTTATTTTAACTGTGAACTTTCATATAATCAAAGTACAAATATAAGGCTTTTGCTTTATCATAGTTTCTATTTATTAACATATTGTATATGAATGACTACTATTAGGAAAGGAGATTTCTCTAGTTGGTAAATGATGAATATTTTTAAAATATTTTGCAATAAATGACAGGGTATTATTGAATCAATTACTGTGCCATAAAGAATGACTATGAACAATTCAAAGAAAAATGGAGAAACCTATATGAAGCAATGGAGAATTAACAGAACAGAACCAAGAGAATAGACAAAATGGCCTCAATTATATGAAGTCAACTTTAAACAGCATTAAAATAGTATTGAAATTTAGATCAAAGTGATTAAATTAAATAAAATATTTTTAAAATTTGTGATTAATGAGAAAGGAGTTTTCATTAATAAGAGCATTCCATTACACCCCTTCATTGTGATAGATGTGGGGATAAAAAAATTAAATATAAAGTAATGAGTTAAATGACACACTCTTTGTTTCTATTTGTTTCTAAGTTGGTTGAAGCATTCTCTGCATCTACAAGGGTCTCTTTTGACAACCTTCCTCTTTCTCTTGTTTCTTTTAGTGTCTTTAGAATTCTTTTAAAAATAAATTAATAGGGGCGGGTAGGTGACTCAGTGAATAGAGCACCAGCCCAGGAGTCAGGAGGACCTGAGTTCAAATCTGGTCTCAGACACTTAATACTTACTAGCTGTGTGACCTTAGGCAAGTCACTTAAACCCAATTGCCCTGCCCTCCCCCCTCCAAAAATAAAAAAAAAAGTTTAAAAATAAATTAATAAAATTTTATAGGTAAATTTTGTTTTAGTGCACCATACAAAATACTAGTATACTCAATTGCATTCCCCACAACGTGCAATCTTTGAAAACAAAACATAAAAGAGTTATTGCAACCTTACATTTTAGTAGTTTTCCTCATGCGGAAAGAAAGGAGAGATGTGCACTTTATATGGTAGTACCAAAGTTACACAATCTTTTCCATCTGAATTTTAATGTTATTTAAATTGCCTTCATTCACAGTGTTGAAATCATTGTACATATTGTTCTCTTGGCTCTGTTTTGTTTACTCCGCATTGCTTCATATGGGTTTCTCCATCTTTTAAAAAAGTGTTTGTAAGTCATTCTTTATGGTACAGCAATCAGTACAATAATATCACATTGCATTCGTATGACATGATTTCTTTAACCACACAATAATATTTCATTGTACTCATTGGATTCATATACCACAATTTGTCCATCCACTTTCCAGTTGCTGATTATATTCAGAGTTACAAATAGTCCTACTAATTAGGAAAAACAATATACAAAAATAACTATGACAAAATAGAACAAAAGAGTGACTGAGTGCTGTGTAATTATAATGATCAGATTTGACACCAGAGACAAGCTGAACACATGTACATCCTTCCTTCCTTGCAGAGTTAGGGGACAATGAATTTGGTATATTGCACATATTGTCAGATATGGCTGATGTCAATTTTGCTAAATACGTAAAAAATTTTCTTTTTGCTTAAATATTTGCTATGGGAGGTGGTTTAATGAAGAGGGGAATGGTGTATTTAGAAATTAGAGTGATATAAAAATGAACACTACCAATAAAATAAGGATTTTAAAAAGTAAACTGCTGTTAAGAATATTTTCACAAGGATAGATCTTTTCTTGTCAGTAAACTCTATGGAAAATAAGCCCAATTGTGGGTTGCATCAAATGACACGAACAGTTTTGTAACTTTCTTTGAATAATTCCAATTCTGTTTTTTTAGAGCCACTGGATCACCTTAAAGCTCTACTAGCAGCAATGAATTATCATGTCTCATTATGTCCCATCATTTCCATCTTTGCCAATATGATGGGTGTAGATGATATCTCAAAGTTGTTTGAATTTGCGTTTCTCTAATTATTATTGATTCTGAGTATATTTTAATATGACTGTTGATAGCTTGCATGGAGTTTCATTCAAAGCATGGATAGAAGATAATCCATTGATTTATATTCTGACAAAAACTAAGATGGATTTCACCAACCAGTACTGGGGACAGGCATTCATTGGGCACAGTTGGGCATTCATTACCAGGCAGTGAAGACCAATGTGGATGTTGATGTCTTCAGTGCATTGAAAACCTTGATGTTTCCCATGGAAAGGGTAAAAATGATCCTTTTTCCTTTGAGATTTTTATTTTTTAAATGTTTTAAAGTTAGTTTATTTTTAGTTTTCAACATTCACTTCCATAAGTTTTAAATTTTCTCCACCTCCTTCCCTTCCCTCCTCCCCAAGATGGCATGCAATCTGATATAGGTTCTACATATACATTCCTATTAAACATTCCTATTTTCACATTAGTCGTGTTGTATAGAAGAATTATAACAAATGGAAGAAACCAGAAGATGATCCTTGACATGTCACAGAGTGGAACACTTTGGCACAAGAAAACTCAGCAAAGAGTCTGGGACTTCCTCAGAAGAGTCTGCCTTGATAATAAGATGAAAGTCTCAGTGGAAGCCAAGAGATTTATAGCAGCACTTTGGGTTTTAGCAAAGAATTAGGGAAAAAATGGAAACAAAGTAGATGCAATAAGAGGCAGCTACCGGTCTAGTAGATAGAACACTGGATGTCAGGGAGACTTGAGTTCAAATCCAACCTCAGACCTAGCTGTTTAACCCTGGGCAAGTAAGTCACTTAACCTCTTTCTGCCCCAATTGTCTCACCTTTCAAGTGGGAATATAATAACCTCAAAGAGTTGTTATGAGGATGATGAGATTATATTTGTAAAACAGCTTAAAGCATTATAAAAATCCTAGCTATTATTATTATGTCCATCTATTGGGAAATGGCTAAAAATATTGTGATAGGTGAATAGAAGGGGATATTCCTGTTCTGTAAGAAATGGTGACTATAATGAATGTAGAGAGGCATGAATTTTACAGGATCCCAAGCAGAGTTAAGTAAACAGAGTCAAGAGAACAATTCACACAATGACTCCCAACGATGTAAATGGAAGGAAGAGCCACAAAGCGATGGAAAGTGAATGTTGCCCAATTACAAGGAGCAACCATGGCTCTGAAGAAGAGCTGGGAGAAATACAAAGCCAACCTCGCTCTTTTAGAGGTGGGAGATCTAGACGGGGGGAACACTGTACATATTTTCCAACTTTTTCAGTGTATTCACTAGCTTTGCTGATTTTTAAAAGTCTCTTTTGGGGAGGGGAGGGGGAAGGCAGGGAAATCGGCAGGAAATTAAGTGACTTGCCCAAGGTCACACCTCTAGTGTGTTAAGTATCTGAGGCCAGGCCAGATTTGAACTCAGGTCCTTCTGACTGGAGTCAGAAGGGCCAGTGCTCTATTCACTGTGCCACCTAGCCACCCCTAAAAGTTATTAGTTATGTGGGATGACTTCAAAGAGAGTGAGAGATACTTGAGGAAATTTCACTGATGTATAAAACCAAAAGACCAAGAAATTAAAAAAAAAAAGAGAGAGTATGCCATTAGTGGGAGTAAATTTTACAGCACCAAACTTTTTTTTCCGAATGCTTTATTAACTTCTGGTTTACATCATTCATTTCTGTCAGATTTTGAGTTAACAATTTTTCCTCGTTTTTCCCCTACCCACCATCCCAGAATAACAGTCATATAGGATATCCCCTCATCCCATCTGCTCTCTCCCATCTCTTCTCCCATACTCCCTTCGACTTTTCCAATAGGGCGAGGTACAGCATCAAACTTTTACTGCCTCAATTAATCTTGGATGATTAACAGAGCTTTATGATAAATGTCTTAGAGAAATGATACAGGCCAAGAAAAAAGGGTGCAACCTTAAGGGGCTTGAGGTTAGCTCCTCAGAAGGCATCCTGCCTTTGAAAGAGTGTCAGAAGTTGGAGTCACACAATGGTCTAACTCAAGATCCAAGATGGGCACTTGGTACTACAAAAAGTCCACTGGTACGTGACCATGGACTCTGGGGTCAAGAGCTGGCTCAGAAGGGAAGGGAATGTGTGTTTTCATAGAGCCTACTAGGTACTGTGCTAACCCCTTTATAAATATTATCTCATTTGGTCCTCAAAACAACCATGTCAGAGAGATGCTATTATCCCCCTGAGGAAACTGAGGCAAGGAGAGAGAGGTTAAGTGACTTGGCCAGGATCACACAGCTAGTAAGTATCTGATGTTAGATTTGAACTTGTCTTCCTAACGCCAGACCCAATGCTCTCTCCACTGTACCCTCAGCTACCTCAACTTTATTCCTTACGATGCTTGGGTTTGAGACAGCATCGCCCATTGGGAGAAGGTACACATATCCTGTGTTCCAGGAGGTTACGTAGCTTTATGCAGAGGGGCTGTATCACAAAGGATGTTTGTGATATAATATAGGACATATAGGATATAATAGGACATAATAAAGGATTATAATTGGTGAGTCGTCTTCCGAGAGGCAGGACATTTAAAAAGTCAGATAGCTAGATCGTGGAAGTCAGCAGACAGAAGTGGTATAGTCTGTATAGAGAGAGACAGAGAGAGAGACAGAGAAGAGAGACAAAGAGAAGAGAGAGAGGAGAGAGAGACAGAGGAAGACAGAGAGAGAGAGGCAGACAGAAGGGAGAGAAGACAGAGACACAGAGAGAGAGAGAAAGAGAAAGAGAGAGAGAGAGAGAGAGAGAGAGAGAGAGAGAGAGAGAGAGAGAGAGAGAGAGAGAGAGGAGGGAGAGACTCTCAAAATAAACAAAAAAGTAGGAGCTCCAGCAGAATCCTAACGATGCCAAAACCAGTCACGACGAATGTCTGCACCAAAGAGGCTTACCCAGGAAGCAGACAAGTTTAAGTCCTTTTCCCCCCTCTGAATAACGCCTCACTTTCCACCTGTTCACACTAATTTTGGATTTCTTTGACTTCTCCACCATACAAGTACCCCACCCCACCCCTCATTCTCAGCTTTCTTTTGGGTGCCATCTTCCCCTCTTGAAGGCAGGGGCAGTCTTTCTTTTTTGTGTCTGTATCCCCAGGGCTTGGCACAGTGTGTGATGGAGGTGCTTAATAAATGTTTATTGCCTATTGACTAGTGGGGTACATGAGTCTCAGAGGTGATTGTGTCTCTCTCCCCAGTATGCTGGATGACTAAGGTGACTAGGCAATAATCCCTCGTGAGCCTGTGGAGAGCTGCACCCATTCATTTATGGAGGAGTCTGAGAATGATTTTAATGCTTTGTATTCCCCTTTTAAACAGGGGAATTCTGTCTCAATTAAATATTTCACTATTTGATTGAATGTTCTTGCCTATTTTATGAATAGAGAGTGGGGGGATTGAGCTGATTGACATATGTGTGATTAACACATTAACTAGAAGTCGTGAAGGGCTCCAGAGTTGATATAATAATAATGAAGGCTAACATTTACACAGTTATCCCTTCTACTTGAGAGGGGTTAGAGGCACAGCGTCCCCTCGATCTGGAAAGTTCACAAACAATGTTTTGTCCCTCCCTTTGTATCAGAGAAGTCTGAATTTTTTCCCTTTCTTTTATGGGGGTATTTATAATACTTCCTTGTAAAATTTGGGTTGATGTTATACAATATAATGCTATGCATATATTTTATGCATTTCTGAGTTTCTAAACTTTTTCTGTGTCATCTGCTGGCCTTTGCGTGTGGTCTGCAGCTTCTGCAAACTCCCCCCTGTTTGATTTCTTAGGCTGCCCCATGATATACTGAAACCACAATGGGGAAAGTTGCTATGTGAAAGGGATAACTGTATAGCATTCACTGTGTGCCAGGCTCTGTGCTAAGCATTTTACAAATATTATTTCATTTGATCTTCACAACAACCCTGACAGGTAGGTGTTATTATTTTTTGCATTTTACCAGTGAGGAAACTGAGGCAAACAGGTGAATTGATTTGCCCTGGGCCACACCACTAATAAGTGCCCAAAGTCAGATTTGAATTCAGGTTTTCTCGATCCCAACAAGATAGCCTATGGGAGAGGTAATTCGGGCCTGATCTAGCATGGTGGGCAGGAGAATGGAGAAGGGGGAAGAGTATAAAATATATGATAAAAAGAAAATGAACGAGGATCAGCATTTGTTTAGCTAGGACCCAGTGAAGGAGAGAGGAGTCAAGGATGACTGAGGTTACAAGCCTGGTGATTGGGAGGATCTCTACAGAAACGGGGAAGTGGGAAAGCAGGGGGATATTTAGGGAAGAGATAGTGAGTTCGATATTGGACAAGATGCATTTGCTGAGGGCATCGAGGTGATGCCCAGAATGTCATTAGTGATGCAAGATTGGAATTCAAGGTAGATAATTAGGCCTGACCCACCTCCTTTGGCCACGATCCTTGATAATCAGTGCCTGTTGGATTCCCATAATTGAATGCAATGTGATCTGACTAGCTCACAGCACATCGTGACTAACATCCTTGATTCTGGACACAGTTTATTCTATTAAAGTATCCTAAGATTGATTTTTTTTGACTGTCACATTATACTGTCATCTCACAGTAGTTGGCTAAAGACTCCCTCAAAAAAAATTCTTTTTAAGTTTTATTGCCATGTTTTCTTTTTGGATTACAAACATTTTCCAGATTACCCCCACTCCATGAGAGATCTCTGAACAAAGTAAGAAAATTAAGCAAAACTACCCACCTCATCTGAAAGTGCATGCAACATTACATATTGCCGGCACTCCTAACCTCTCCCTCTGTATTTTTGTTTTTAAAAATTAACAGAAATCTATTTTCTCTCTCCACCACCTTATTAAAAAAAATAAGAGAAAAACTCCTCCGAACAAATGTGCATAGTCAAACCCCACAGATTCCCTCATTGGCTGTATACACAAATATGTATGTCTCATTCTGCCTCCCAAATCCATCACCTCTGTAAGGAGGTAGAGAGCATGAGTCATCACCATTTCCTCCAGGGCCTTTTCACATGAATTGTTGCCTAGTCACATATTCCTCATCTTATAACTCTATGTAATGGCATTTTTTAAAGCCCAAGACTATATTTTATATGTTTCCCTAAGAAATTACATCTTATATGTGGGTTATGCTTCACTACTTGGCTTCCTGGGGAAAGAGAGGGGGAAAAATATATTCAGAAATGAATGTGATGTAAAAACAAAAGATATCCATAAAAATAAGACTAAAATGAGAAATTTTGTCCTAGGAGATCAGCTACACCCCGTTTTATAATTCTATGAACCAGTGATGAAGTGATGAGCACTTAGGCTCCGTCTGTGGCCCTGCTTAGGGATTATTCTGAAGCAATAATCATAGAATGTAATAGATAGACTTAGAGAAACATTTGCTGAATCTAAATCAAAAGTTCTTTGAGAGCTATGGCTATGTCTTAGAATACCTCTTTTCAATCCCATAGGTCACTCAGTATAATCCCTTTAATACCTACCTCACAGGTTTGGTAGCTGGTGCCATAGTGGATAGCATACTAGACCAGGAATCAGGAAGACCTGAGTTCAAATCCAGCCTCAGATACTTACTTGTGTGACCCTGGGCAAGTCACTTAACCTCTCTGTTTCAGTTTTCTCATCTGTAAAATGGGGTAATAGCATTTCCCTTCCAGAGTTGTGAGGATAAAATGAAATGATATTTGCAAAGTGTTTTGCAAACCTTAAAGTTATGAGGGCCAAATAAGATAATGAAGGCAAAGCCCTTTGCAAATCTTGTTATGTAATTGTCAATTACTATAATATTATGACAGTAGGCTTCAGTATAGACTTGATTCCATGATTTTCCTGAATGGATCAAACTTTGACTTTGATTCTCTGTCCTGAAACCAATCATATCCTATACAAAAGAAGCAGTGAACGTATAGCCAATTAATCAATAAGCATGTATTAAATTTCTACTCTCTAGGCTCTGTGCTAGGCACTGAAGGCACAACTGTGAGCACTGTTATGGAGGCAGATTTTAGCAGATGCTATCTCTGAATTTGCTAGTTTAGAGACAGCTTTGAACCCTAGAGTTTCCTGGACAGAGAAAATGAGAGAATTCACCTTCCATCGAGAGCCCCAGGGAAGTGCAAGACTGAATTGGCATTGAGGGATGCCACCTCCTGCCACCGGGTATCTTCCCTCCCAAACCACTGCCTACCCTGTGGTCATCCTGAGTTCTGGGGACTGTGGCAGGATGGTGCTATCAGGTCTGGGATGGACCAGTACAAGTTGGTGAGACAATGCACAAAAGTAGCCTGGATACTTCCTTTTCCCCCCATCTCTCCTCTGAGTAAAAGAACAGCCTCCACTAGCTGCCCAAATCATTTGGATTTCTGTTTCTCTTCCTTCTCAGAGGAGGAGTCCAAGGGAAGAAAAGGGGATTCTGCTTTGAGAGCCAGTAGGCTGAGTCAAGGACACATGACCATCCCAGCTAACTGCTCCTTTTGCTATCATTTCCTTCGCCTTGATAAAATTCAAATTTGGCAGACCCTTGTCTTTGTGTGATTAGTGCTGGTACAAGTAGAGATTTGGGGAGATATTTTAATCCTTTTATCTTTAAAAGGTAGGAGACATATCTTTGCTTCTGGCTTGAGGCTCAGAAGGGAGTAGCAGATAAAGAAATGTACTAATAACATATCTTTTTGTTCAGTCATTTTCAGTCATGTCCAACTCTTTGTGATCCCATTTGGGATTTTCTTGGCAAAGATTCTAGAGTGCTTTGCCATTTCCTTCTCCAGCTCATTTTACAGATGAGGAAACTGAGGCAAACAGGTTAAGTGATTTGCCCAGGGTCACACAGCTAGTAAGTGTCTGAGGTCAAATTTGAGCTCAGGTCTTCATGACTGGAGGCCTGGTGCTCTATCTTCTGCACCACCTAGCTGCTTTAATATCATATTTAGACAAGTTCAGATTTTCATAAAGAAGAAAACTGTCAGAGAGACATAATTCATATGTCATGCCCCGAGATCTAAGAGGCAGTGTGGCATAGGGCTGCCTTTGACCCAGGAATATTGCCTCTGACACATACTGACTATATGATGCTAGACAAGTCATTTGTTTAATTTAATAATAATTTAATATTTTATTTTAATTAATTTAATTTAATTTAATTCTGACTCCTGTCTCCAGGGCCAGTGTGCAATTCACTGCACCACTTAGCCACCCCTTTAGGTAATTCTTTAAAACCAAAAGTTGCCTAGAAGATGCTGACCTTATAGAAGGAGCTTTCTCATCTGGGAGTCCTATATCCTAGTGAAATGTCTTTCTTCTCCTTACCCTTGGTAGGCAGTCTGGGGCCCTGGATGTAACTTTTCTTTTCAGTCCTCTTTCTTCCAGCCCTCACCATCCCAATTCTCTATCTTGGGCCTGCCATTGACAATGCAAAGGATCTTTGACTCATGAAAACCACCCACTAAGGTGTGGAGCGATTAGACATACTGATGGAATCATGGATCTGTTGATGCACAAGTATATTGTATGAGTGCAGACTCTCTTCCCTACAGGCTTTTTTCTCTAGACATTTAGTCAGCAATATCTTAATATTGTTCACTTGTTTTTAAGCCTGGGGCCAATAGAATGGCTACCATGTTTTCTCTCCCTCAACTGTGTTGTGAAGTTTTTAGTAAATGAATAGGAAGGTGAATAATCACAATAGCTCAGAGCCCCCAGTTGGGAAAATCCCTAGCATTTAAGCAGAAGTTTGGTTCTCTGCCTTCATTTAAATTTGTCTTTATCCCTAGTTAGCTGCTGGCTGAAGCAAATTTAGGCTAACCAAAAGATTTGGGCATAGGAGCAACAAAACACCTTATGGTGTCTGTTAATAGATAGCCACAGGGAAGAGAAGAAAGATCTTTTTGCTTGACTGGACTTTCCCACAGTCCTTGGAAAGGTGGGCACAGATAGTAGCTTCAGCTTGAGTTTTTTCGCTCTAAGATGTCTGTAGGAACCAATAGTTCTCTTCAATTTACCAAATTCCCAGAGTCTTCTTTTCCTAGAACTGGAGTCATTAAAAAACGTATCCATATAAGAGGTACTGTGCTATTGTAGAAGTGGAATTGGAGTTGGAGTCAGGAAGATGTACAAATGAATCCAACCATGAGCCAATTGTGTCTATAAAATGGGGATTATACCACTGGCAGTACTTACCTCACAGGGCTGCTGGTAGGGTCAAACGAGGTTGTATATGTAAATTCCTTTGCAAACTTTTAAGTGGTATGCAAATGTCTATCATTATTATTACTATATTACTAATTTCATGGTCACTATGCCACCTTGTGTCTGCACAAGGAAGTACTACACCATAGTTGAGTTTAAATTGGGGCACTTCCCTAGAATTGCAACCCTCCCGTTCCCCCCAGTCCCTCTTAACTCCTCTTGCAAAGCCTATGGAGGGCATTAGTTGGACAGGCCTCGTCTCTCACCTTAAGAAATTGCCTTTCAATTGAACTGGCATTGGCCTAGAGTTAATGAGGGCATCATAACCAGGAAACTCATGAGGACAGAGTCCAATGTCCTAAATGACTGAAGCTTCAGATAAGGAATGCTGGGTACCATGGATGCTCCCAGATCTGGCTCTTCCTTGTCCTTTTGACCCACTCCACTGTTCCCCATCACACACCCTCCAATGGAGCCGCTGGGAAATCCCGACTGTTCCTTCCCACTGCTCCCCCCTCCCTCTCCTCATCCTGCTCATCCTTTATGGTCTAACTCAAAGGCCACCTCTTCCATGAAGTTCACAATGATCTCTTCTAGGCATCAGATTGCTGCCAAAAGAGCAAAGTCAAAACACTTAGATTTAATTCCTGAAGCAGCCAAGTAGAGCTTTGAAGAGAGTGCTGGACTTGGAATTGGGACTGTCTGAAATCCTTCCTACCTGTGTGGCCCTGGGCAAGTCACTCAACCTTGATTAACCTCAGTGATAGCACCTACCTCACCGAGTTGTGAGGGTATAAATAATTTTGCAAGCCTTAAATCATTCTATAAATGGATCCTGGCTCTTCCAGTGACTCAGGACCTCAGTTTCCTCATCTGTAAAATTTCTAAGACTCCTCCTTAAGGTTCTAAATCTCTGCTCCTGTGATTTTCATGTGATTCCCATAGCAGCCAGAGCATTCAATGACTTGTTTCAATTGTTCTCTTGTGGATCTCCTCTGCCCGCGATGAGAAGCCACCCCTGGTTTTCCAGCCACAGGCGGTAGGTGTGGGATAGCTCCCGAGCCACCCCATGCTTGTCTTGGGGCACAGAAAGGAGTGAGCTGTTAGGGCTGGGCATGTAGTGCCTTTCAGAAGCCCTGCCACAGGGAGGGGTGTGACACGTACACAGTGACTTAGCGTGGCCTTTGGTTATGAGTGTTCCAGATCCGAGTTTCACCCCACCAAAAAGAGGATGGGATGGGAGGTAAAGTTCAGTGGCTGACCCTAAGCTCACTGCTTAGTGGATGCCACTAGCAAAGGAATGGGTTCTGAATTTCTCACCCAGAAAGGGAAGGGAATGAGCATCATTAAACACCCACTAAGCACCAAGCACTGTGCTAAGTGTTTTATAAATATCTCATTGGAGCATCACCATAACCCTACTTGAGGTAGGTGCTGTCATTATTCCCATTTTACAGATGAGGAAACTGAGGCAGAGGTTAAGTGACTTGCCCAGGGTCACACAGCTAGTAAGTGTCAAGCAAGTGTCTGAGGTCGAATTTGAACTCAGGTTCTCCTGACTCCAGAGCTGGTGCTCTGTGCCACCTAGCCATCCCCAAATTATTCTTTATTTACTTAGTGTGTGGACAGCTGTGTGGTACAGTGGCGGAAGAATTGGTTTTGGAATAAGGAAGACCTGAGTTCAGAACCTCCTTCAGACACTTACTAGCTGTGAGACCATGGACAAGTCACTTAACCTCTGCCTGCCTCAGTTTCTTCATCCATAAAATAGGCACCAACTTCAACTTTGAGAGAAAAGACACATTGTTCTGGTACAAGATTCTTCTCTTCAGGCAGAGGTCCCTGAAAGGAGAGAAAAGTTCTGGGAAGATGTCAACATAAAAGTCAGCTGGGCTGCGAGTTCTCACTTCTGGTGGGAAAGTTCATTCACTAGCATTATCTGGTATAGTATGATTTGTATATGTCTCGTTCTGCACTTCTCTGTCAGAAGTTGGGAAGCACACTGTTCCAGTGACACTGGTCCTCTGGAGTCACGGTGAGTCATTGCATTAATCAGACTTCTTAAGTCTTTCAAAATTAATTTTCCTTATGTGGGGCAGGGAAGGGCCGGGTGGGCTGTGACTGTGTAGGTTTTGTGTGTCCATGTGGGTCTGTCTAGATGTGACCGAGGAGTCTTTTCTCTCAAAGCTGGAACTAGAAGCATGTATAGGGACTATTGTTTTCCTTGCCTTCTCAATGAGGGTGGAAGGAAGGGAAATAATTTGGAGCTGAAAATAAAAATAAAATTGAATTTAAGAAATAAAAAAATATTTCTCCTAGACTATCAATATTTAGGGAACAAATAGATATCATTCTAACCTAGTACTTCCTATGTAAGAGAATCATGTTTTCATATACAATCCTCTTTCTATTCTTTGTATATGAAAATATTTAGGTTTGTTTTGTGTTTGTCAAGTTCAAAATAACAGAAAAAGAAAAAATTTAAAGAAAAAATTCATACTTTTTAGCAGAAGATTTTAAAGTAAGTTAGAAGAAAGCAGTGTGACCAGGATTTAGTCCCATCCTCCTATTTCCTTCCTAACAGGAATCAAAATTTCACCTAGAGAAGGGTGAGCAGAGGACATTCCAGAGATATCTATTCATGCCTCCCTTCCAGCCACATCTAGACAGACCCGTGTGGACACCCATAACCTACACGGACACAGCCCACCCTGCCTTGCCACCACCCCTCTCCTGGCCCCATATAAAGAAAATCAATTCTGAAAGACTTAAGACGTCTGATTAATGCAATGACCACCCATGACTCCAGAATACCAGCATCACTGGAAAGTGTGCTTCCCAGTTTCTGACAGACAGATGATAGACAAGAAGGGCAGAATGAGACATTTTCAGACACAGTCAATATATGGATTTCTCTTGCTTCACTAGGTTTGTTAATCCTAGGGGAGAGGATTACAATCTTTTTGGAGGAGGGAGAAGGAAATGAGGATAGTGATATTGATGCCCCCCCAAAAGATAAAAAAAAGAATTCCATTAAAGTATTTAAAAATGCACAGAAGAGGGGCGGCTAGGTGGCACAGTGAATAGAGCCCTAGCCCTGGAGTCAGAAGGACCTGAGTTCAGATCTGGCCTCAGACACTTAACACTTACTTACTAGCTGTGTGACCTTGGGCAATTGCCCTGCCTTCCTCCCTCCCAAAAAAAAAAAAACCGCACAGAAGAGGAGGAAGGAAACAAGCATTTATAAGAGCCAGGCACTATGTTAATTGCTTTACAAATACTAATAATAACAAATATTTACATAGTACTTAGTATGTGCACAGGAACAGAGCAAACATTTTATAACTGTTATCTCACTGGATCCTCACAACAGCCCTGAGAGGTAAGTGCTATTATTATCCATTTTCACAGGAATAAAGCCGAGGCAGACAGAGATTAAGTGACTTACCCAGGGTAACACATATGGTGTCTGAAACCAGAGTTGAATACTGATTTTTTTCCTGGCCCAGAGCGCCACCTAGCCACCATGGAAGAGAAGGAAAAAAATTCAAAGGACAACTTTGAAATTAATGTATTGAATTATATATACTTAAAAATAACAATCGCTACGTAAGAGGTTCATGTTTTCATATACACGCCTCTTTTTATTCTTTGTGTATGAAAATATTCATGCTTGTCCTATGTTTGTCACGTTCAAAATAAAAATAAATTAAGAAAAAATTCACTTTTTAGAGGGGAAATTTTAAAATAGGTTAGAAAATCCTGTTTCCAAATTTTTAAGTGTCTAGCTATTGGGGTTTTTGATGGTGACATGTTTTTGTCAAGAACAGGTTACCTCTAAAATGTCCTGGTAATTGTGATGGCTTCATGGTACCATTAGCTAATCAATGTCTCAAGGTGCAACACACACTTGGGGAAAGCTCCAGCATCAACAATAGCGGATATAAATTTACATTTCGAGGAACCTTCTTGGTAATTTTGAATTTTCCTGACTGACTTCTCATCAGATCTGATTAGACAGTCATTGTTTTTCCTTCATGATATCTCTGAGGAAGAGCTCCTGCCAGGAGAAGAAGAGAAAGTGCTACAATTTTCTTATTCAAGGCTTTTGCATTATTACTATTACCTTCTATCCACAGTTTCTTCACAGGAATCTTTTTTTTTTTTTATTGCTTAACTGACTTTAATAAACAGGACATAAAGACCCTAATCTTGAAATTATTATGCAAAATACACAGATGTATACTGCTTTTTCTTTAAAAAATATAAAATAAATAAGCAAGACATGTGAAAATAGGCAAGTTTTCATTAAATAAAAGACTGAAATTATTTTAAAGAAAAAATGCTGATTTGATTTCAACATCATATGAAGAATGGAATTCATTGTTACCAATATTCAAGTTTATTAAACAAATAAAAAATTTATATTTAGAAAACTTTTAACTGTCATCTGCTTCAAGGTTTATGTTGCTCCCAAATTTTGCATATAACTGAACTTTCAAATCAGCTAACACCCGCTGGATTGATTCAACTCTGGATTCTAATGCTTCAATTTCATCTTGCAAATTTTTCTTAGCTTCTTCCAACATTTCTTGAGTTTCATCTTGAGAGTGGCTAATAAAAACATCACCAATTTGGTAGGGAATCATTAAAGGATCTTCATCCATCATCATTACATCATCACAAGCATCCTCTAAATTTTGAAGCAGTTTCTTTTTAACGTCTATTTCTTCCTTCAGTTCTGTGATTCTACTAGTATTCCGTGCAAATTTGTTAATCTTTTGTTGGTCTTCAAAAGTAACATTGACATCTTCTGCAGCCGCCTTCTTCATGGTTTCACAGGAATCTTTTCTAGACTCTTGTCCATTTTGTGAGGGTCAGTTAAATTAAAAATAGATAATATAATCTGCAAATCCATTCCACCAGGCAAATGAAAACTACAATATGTTTAAAGTAAACAAACAAGTGACAGCACCATGGTCATCTCCCATCTGGTGGAACTTCCACATTTCCCTCAGAATATCTCATGAGCCATTCACGGTTTAATTTCTGTCTGATTCTTTGTTTTAGATAAAAACGAATGGAAATAGAAGTGCTTCTCTCACCATGGTGAATGATCTTGGACATCCCTTGGGGTTCCCGCACCCTACTTTGGAGACCAGTGCCCTTGGAAAGTCTCTTAAACTATAAGTTGTAGAGTAAGTGTTTGAGGAGTCTTTTCGCTGGGAGTTCCCTAACACCAACAAAATCACCAATTTCGTTTTTAAAAGAGAGAGAATTTGCCTGGACAATGAGCATGTCTGTTATCTTGGACCAGCATAGTTAAGTAAAGAGAGGCCTATCAGCAGTAAGCTGACCAATAGGTCAATGAATTCATTGACCAAGGCAACTCACGAAATCAAAAAAAATACAAAATGGCCCTTAGGACTATGTGGTTCCCTTCCACATGTCTGAAAAAGGGATACAGAGTTCTAAGAGCCACACAGTCTTTATAGACTCTCTCAGAACATACATTTCACTGCTGGTACTGTAAATGTGAGAGCTTTGTCTAATGATGGTGGAAGTGAACCATATATCAATGTCACAATAAGAACCAAAGGGATTTGCTGGGGTGCAGACCCTTTCCTTCTTCAGTAAGGGGCCATTCTCAGCTTTGGACCCATGCATGCAGACAGACTGGGTCCAATCCTGGAGCATACTCATCAGAAGTAATGTAATGTAAGGTATGTGCATTCCATGAAATGATTTTTTTTTGCCTTTAGTCTCACAGTCAAGGCAACACAATCTTTTATTTGCTTCTCCAAGGAGTCAAGAAGACCAGCTGCCATGAAGGTAAGTGCAACTGTGGTGGGGGTCTGATTCATGTGCAGACCCTATCAGCTGGCTTGGTTGATACAACCTCTCTACAAGGAGAACAGAAGGAATCTTGCTTCTGGAAGAATCTGAGAAGGGCCCTGGAGAGACTTGGGAGCAGGTGTAGGCATTGCATAACTATTGCTGGTTGGCGGATGACATGATGGAGAGACACTCTGATTGGCTTCAGAAGCATTAAAAAAAGCCTGCCTTACCTTTGTTAGCGGATTTAGAAAAGCTAGCTTCAGTTAGGTGGTACAGTGGTTAGAGTGCCAGGCCTAGAGTTAGGAAGACTCACCTTCCTGAGTTCAAATCTAACCTCAGACACTTACTAGCTGGGTAAGTCACTCAACCCTATTTGCCTCAGTTTCCTTATCTGTCAAGTGAGCTGCAGAAGAAAATGGCAAACTTCTCCAGTATCTTTGCCAAGAAAACCTCAGATGGAGTCACAAAGAGTTGAAAATGACAACAAAATCTTTCTCTTTGACTCTCTTCAATTCTTTCTGTACCTTTGTTGACAACCGCTGAGAGCCCATGCTGTAAAGGGAAAGGCCTTAGGGCCTTCTCTTGAGACCAGGTAGTCCCAGGGTCATACAGGTAGTAAGTGCCTAAGGTCAGATTTGAACTCAAGAAGATGAGTCTTCCTGACTCTAGGCCTGGCACTGTATCCACTGTGCCACCCACCTGCCCTATGTGTATGTATACATACATACATGTGTATATAAATGTGTATATCTGTATATATATACATATGTATGAGCATGTATATACAAATGTGTGTATGTATATGTTATTGTATTATAACTATCATAGTTAGTTTTCCAGTTTGTATTCCCTTACAAAGTAGTTTCATTGAGGTGATTTTGCAGACTGTTGCATCTGTTCATTTGTTAAGTGTTTAATTACTATGACTTGTCATTTAATGGACTCCTGTATAAATATTGATGCTGAATTTAACCAATATGGGAAGTACAGAGTTCGCATTATTAGAACGATAGTGCTGGCCTGGCCCTGAGAGACTGAGGCCAGAGCATATTACACAGCTAAGGTACAAGGCACCATGTGCTGCAGAGGATGATGTAGAGAAATGCTTCAAAGAACTTAAGATTTGATACATTTTCAGAAAGGCAGATCTGGGCTCTATGTAAGGAAGACATTTCTAACAATTAGGCCATCTAAAAGTGGAATGGGCCACCTTCACTAAAAGTCACGAGATGGAAACCAGATGAACTCTTGGGGGTGTTGTAGAGGGAATTCTTGTTCAGGCACAGGCTGGGCTAGACTCCTGACAACTGAGATTTTGTGAATGCCCTCTAAGCAAGTCAATATAGATAGATAGATGACATGGTTGTTATTCAATCATTTTTCAATCATGTCCAACTCTTCATGATCCCATTTGGGGTTTTCTTGGCAAAGACACTGGAGTAGTTGCCACTTCCTTCTCCAGATTATTTTACAGGTGAGGAAATGGAGGCAAACAGGGTAGGGTCACACAGCTAGTAAGTGTCTGAGGCCACATTTGAAGTCAGGTCTTCCTGACTGTAGACCTGGTGCTCTATTCACTGCTCTACATAGCTGCCCACAGACAGATGAAAGCCAGAGATAGATAAATAGATTAGATAGATGGATAGATGGATGGATGGACAGATGGATGGATGGATGGATGGATGGAAGGATGGATGGATGGAAGGATGGATGGATGGATGGATGGATGGATGGATGGATGGACAGATGGATGGAT
This sequence comes from Gymnobelideus leadbeateri, assembly GCA_011680675.1. Classification (NCBI taxonomy): domain Eukaryota; kingdom Metazoa; phylum Chordata; class Mammalia; order Diprotodontia; family Petauridae; genus Gymnobelideus; species Gymnobelideus leadbeateri. The sequence continues at coordinate 522,182 of WOXC01008520.1, forward strand.
GAAAAGTTAGATAAATATAGATAAGTACTTGGTAGGTTCAATGCAAAGATGAGCTTGGAAAATGGTAAAAAAAATGCGTTGAACATTACTCAGGATTCAGAAATGAAACTTCTCACTGATATGTCATGAATATATCCTCTTCAGGCCTTGGGTATAGCATGCATCAAACTGTAACATCATGAGAAGGAAAGCAGAGCCCAGCATAGTGGCATGTGCCTGTAATCCCGCTGGGGAGGTAAGGGAAAGGGGACTGAGGCTGCTGGACTGCTTGAGCTCTGGAGTTCTTTAGCCTGAAAATTATTAATTTCCTCACCAAGTAGAGAGACCTAAGGACAACACTGGCTTAGAATATAAACTCATATACAAAATGTTACGGAGAGAGGTGGTGGGAGATTGTGAGCAGTAGTACTTCACCAACAATGGAGAGTGGTAGAGGGAAAAATAAAGGCAGAAATTGTGGCTTGAGACCCACCAAAAATATTTAGTATTTACATAATGCTTTAGAGTTTGCATGCTATTTTTATTTTTATTACTATGATTATGCTCATTTTACAGATGAAGAAACTGAGGCTGAGGAAGGTTGACTTACCCAGGGTCACACAACTAGTGTCTGATTGCAGAATTTGAACTCGGGTCTTTTGGACTCCAGGTATAGCATTCTTTCCAGGGCTCCACCTGGCCTCCCTCACGTGTGTCCTCTTGGGCCCTCCTGGCCCTCCTCCCCCATGCTCTGTTATGTATTCGAACTACCAAGACTGGCTGTGCATTTAGTCCTGGACTTTACTGGTCTGCCCCAGTCTGTTGCTCCTGGACTGGCATGAAATGCTTGTGGTGCAATGGCTGCCTCCTCCCGCTTGGCCCACATCCAGCCAAGTCAGTTAACTGAGTGTCTGTGTCCATGCCTCTGAGTCTATTTACAATTGGCATCTCGGTATAATTTTCACGTGTTGTTTTTCCTGGACTGACTTTCCCTATTTTAGACTCCTTGAAGGCAGGGTCTTATCAGACCCTTTTAATCCTCCTCCTGCCCAACCTCCCCGTCAGGTACAGCAGTTGGCGGCTCCCTGAGTATTACTGAGGGACAGCTAGGTGGCCCAGTGGATAGAGCTCTGGGCCTGAAGTCAGGAAGACTCCTCTTCCCGAGTTCAAATCCAGCCTCAGACACTAGCTCTGTGATTCTGGACGAGTCACTTAACTCTGTTTGCCTCAGTTTCCTCATCTGCAAAATGAGCTGAAGAAGGAAATGGCAAGCCACTCTAGGATCTCTGCCAAGAAAACCCCCAATGGGGTCACAAAGTGGGACCGAATCACAGAACATGTTGACAGATGTAGCTGCAAACGCCTGTGGGTATGAGAACGGGGATGGGCGGTGAAGCCACTCACTACCTGTCTGGCTTTGGTTTGCTGCTTCACCTCTGCAGGGCCCAGTGTCCTCATCTGTGAAATGAAGGGCTTGGGCTGCTCCCCTGATCCTGTGTGTGTGCAAGCACCCGTGTGGCCTCCACACCCCAAAGAGGAAGAGTTCAGGCTGGCAGTGCAGTGTCCAAAAAAGCACTCCGGATTTCAATGCCTAACTCTAGGGCTTCCTAGCTCAGTGACTTCCTCCTCCCATCTGCAAAGTGGAGATATGTGTTCGTGGGGTCTGTGTGAGCCAGCAGTCAGCTCAGCTTTGCCTCCTAGTCCCTCCCATTCTTTCAGGGCATGGGAACATGCCCCATGAGTCCTGTGAGCAGGAGGTACATGGGGTCCAAAGCCTGACCAAGTAAAGACTCTCCCTTCTAATCCTTTCCTACTAAATGAGACCTTCCCTAGCTCCCCAGGACACCACCTTTTCAGTCCAGTCCTCACTGTTGTTGCACATGCTGTCCTCGTTCTGATCTTTGCATGCTCCCCTTTCCTCTTCACCAATCCAAATTCTAACCCTTCTTCAAGGGCCCACTCAAATCTCACCTCATCACACAGCCTTCCTTGATAACTCATGATGGTCATGATGGTCCTGTTTTCTGTGGCACATAATGTATCACCTATTTTGGACCTGAATGCTGCTTTTCAGCGCCAGATTCTACACTGCTGTTTGATGCATATACGTCACAGTCCTCATTTCTGTCAGTTTGTGTCTGATATGCCCCTCCCCTGGGCAACTTTGTGAACCTGTTTCCTTATCTTTAAAATGAGGGGGTTGGATTAGCAGGGTTCTTAACCTGAGGTGTGTGAACTTAAGAAATATTTTGATAACCAATTTCAATATAATTAGTTTTCTTTGTTTTGTGTATTTAAAAACATCTAAGAAGGGATCCATAGACTTTACCAGATGTCTATAACACAAAAAAGGCTAAGAACCCCAGCACTAGATCTTTTAACCACTTCTATCTCTAAATCCTACATGTGTTAGAAGGCCAAAACCACATTTTGCCAGTTTCAGAGTTTTGTACCAGAGCTGCCCTGTGGGTACATGTCTAAATATTACAAATAGATATCCAGTTCTGTAAAAAGCCATCTTACATTTTGACTTTCCTTGGCTTCCAACTAAAGAGGATATCAAGAGTTGAGACCTCAAAAGTCAAACGAAGAGGGGAAATTATAAGACAGATACCTCTACTCAAGAGAAAAACCACACTATACAACAGGCCAGTGCTTCCTGCTTTTATTACATTAAATGTAACATTTTATACAAACGGTGGGGGCCCCACTAAAATTCTCAGAATTAACTAGAATGACAAGCTGCCCCATATCCAACAGGCATCCCCTCAATCCCAGTGCATCTCTGGATCTCGCACTGTAGAGCTCTGTAACAAACTATACTTCTATGAAATATTAAAGAAATGTTGCCACTTTTGTAATAAAGTTCTTTTCAAAGGACTGTACCCATCCCTCCCCTGCTCCTCTCATCAAGTGCCCAGCTATTAGAAAACGGCTCATCAAAAGTTCCCAAGGCAGGAGGGGAAGTAGCATTTGACATTTTAAACAAGGCCAAGATGACAGCAAAACTGAATTCCTCACAGGCCAACCTGAAAGCGGAGATTTTGTCTGCCCAGGGCACAAGGCCTGGGGAAAACTGGCTGTCAGGTTGTGGGCCAGAACCCAAGAAGCCACCTGCTTGAGGACCTCCAGGTTAGTGCTGGGCATGACCCTCCCCCCTGTTTGTGGGCTCTTTCCCTAGTAAAACCCTCAAGCCCTTTCCAACAGTCTGGATTTTTACAGTGGTTTGTTTGCTCAGCTGGAATTAAAAATACCTAGATTTACCATATGGTTGATCTGGCGGAGGGGAGGATGGGAAGAGTCGAGATCAAAAGGGAGAATTGGGATGTGTATCTCAGTACCATCGCAGCCTTTTGTGTTCTCTAGAGGTGACTGAAGCCAGTTTTTTAATGGTTCTATTAACTCCAAATCACACACACAACTGTGAGTAAGTCACTGACATTTCTAGCCAGAACCTTTAATTCTCCATTTTCTTCCTTATGGGTCTGGTTAAGCCCAGGTCTTGGGCCTGACTCAGTCCTGGTGTTCACTGTTAAGGATCTTGTCATCAGTGGTCAAGGCTGCTTAGAAAACCTTTCTTCTGCTAAGACAGTTTTGCTTAAGAAGAAGCCATACAAATGGACTCACTTGTTTCTAGTCCTTTTCATTCTGTAGGGTTCCCTTTGCTGATGCAGGCAATACGCTGGTAAACCAGGGTCTGTGCCATTGCCCCACTGCCTCTTACACATAGCCAGGGAGGTCCAGGGGAAGTTGTGGGCATGCTGTCCTAGGCTCAGCCTCTATTATGACCTTCCTCCAGTTGGTTTTTGATAACATCTAAGTGAACTATCTAGAACCCTAGAAGCTAGCAGGAGCCTGATAAGTAGGCCTTGTGAGCTGAAACACAAAAGCTAATTCTGTGCTTCTAAGGGTCTGACTGAATTCATGAAATTCAAACTCCCAGTTATATTAACCCCATTGCTGCACCCTTCCCCCTTTAATTCAAATCAACATATACTAGCTCTAAGAGTCCACAGGGTCCCTGCTTGTCCAGATCTCATACCTTCCATACCACACAGCCAAATATGCCTGTCTCTGGTTTATCCAAGAGACGCTCTGATACCTTGGGGCAGGGAAGCCTTCTTCCTAAAAAGAGATAGACAGATAGTCTCTCTATCCCTCACTTTAGCACTTCAGATCCACCAAATAAAGAATGGAGGGAAAGAACAGGATCTCAGACCCAAATGCAAATCAAGTGATTGAGACTCCTCTGGCCACCTACCAACTCAGCCCTCAGCTTTTCTAGAGAAAACTCCAAGCCTTGAGGTCTATTTGAAAAGGCTTTCTCCTCTAGCCAAACAGCTACCTGTCTGATTCAGGTAGATTCACAGAATAGTTTGGAGTTTGGAGTATGGTGATGCACACAACTTGGAAGAGGAAGATTCCCAGAACAATCACTGTTATATTTCCTTACCTCTTCTATCAAGGGGAAGTGAGAAAGTAGTAACATTCTGCCACTTAGAAGGCTACCATGGGACCCTAGACCTAGGTAACTAAAGAATGGATAAACATCACTATGATATAATCTGTAGTTGGCAAGCCACAGTAAGGGTCATCTGGAGCCCTGATGGGTACAGAAGGATGCTGTTATTTTCTGAGGGTGGTATATGTCATGGGGCAATGGATTTACACAGAGATGGCTCACTACCTACCCTAAACCTGCCTGGATCTTATAAGCTTTTCAAGAGACAAAGGGCTCCCTCAGGACTGCCTTTTGCCTAGGTCAGGATTGATTCAACCTACCCAAACATATCTTCTCTTTCCTTCAGTGAAGCAGACTACTTAGATATCACCAACTAACTTGTCCTGGGTGAAAGGATCCTCATCAGCTACATGCAGGCAGTATGGTTCCACCCTTACAAACTGACAGGGAACAGGTCCCTTTTTCAAAAAGGGGTAAGGTAGAGAAGGGGAACTTAACAAAATAAAGTCACTCTTTAGGACAGCATCAGACAATATGTTTCAAAATATATTAGATTTTGTTTTTATTGTAGAGCACACAGATCATAGCAAAGTGCCAAACACACAAAACTACAAATAATTTTTTGGGGAAAAAAGCTGTAAAAAAAATAAAGCTGCAACTGCTTTAGTACTTAAATCTAGATTCAAGGAATCAAAATCTGAGAAGTTTTTTTTAAATTTATATTTCAAAAGAGGGTTCTAAATTTATCACTAGACCCCAAACCTCCAGAGCCTTCAAGGCCTCAGACAAGTTAAGTCAACAGGACAGAACAGAGAGAAGGATCAGGTGGGAAAAGAAAGTTAAGGTCTTAGCAGCAGGAGTCAGGTTTCTCCTGAGTCATCTTTATGGCCAATGGAGCCCTGTTTCTACTAAGAATTCCTAGCAGTTCAAAATGAATAAGACTTCAGTTTTAATAGGCCTGACTCATTGAAAGTTGCTAAAGTTTTTTTTTAAATTTAAAAAATGTATTAAAAAGGCTCTTCCCATTACTCACAACCCTCCCAAGAAACTGACAAAGGAAAATAATCCAGGGTGAAATATAAATTTCCATCAAAGTCAACTCTTTTCTCATCTCCCCTCATGGCCAATACTAAGCCATGAGAACCTGTGGAAATTCCCCTTTCTGTAAGAATCAAAAGACTAAAAGAAGAGAGAAAAAGAATTTTCAAAAGCTGATACCCTCTGAAGTCCTTGTCTTAAGGGGAGGGGGACCTAGAAAATAGACTGCCAAATGCTGAACATGTAACATGGAGACCTCTCCCAGCAGGCTAGGTCCTCATCAGGAAAGAACAGAAAGGGTGAAGACAAAAAAGATTAGACAAAAACCCAGCACACACCATGACACTTTTCCATATTCCAAACCCTAGACTTGGAGGGACAGTAGTCCTTCTTCCTAGAAAAATTTCTAAAACCGACCAAAACATGAGAAGACTCTAACTTATCCAAATATTCACACACACGTCCAAATGCATGAAAGGAGATACCTATGAACAAAATCATGCTATTTAAGCAAAGGGCTCTGTTCCAGTACCACCTTCCCCCCACCTTTTTCCTGGGCTGCTGGGAATGGTCAAGAACTGGGTGCGAAAGTATGACAACTGCACACATGGGAGAAAACAGAACTTGGGGCAGTGGCCACATAAGCTACTGGCTAGATGTCCTGAGCAACTTGGAAATCTGTTGCAGGAAGAACGATTTGCAAACTTCAAGATTCCAGTTACCAAATGGCAGGTTAGAGAAAAGAATCAATAGGAGACTTAGGGCTTAGCAAGCCCTACTCTAAAGTTGGTAAAGCATGAAGAGGCCATGACCAAGTTTCAACTCTAGGGGGTCAAACAATATATTTAGAACGTTTAAAAAAAATTTACAATCAAAGCAAAAGGACTAATTTCTTGAATCTTCAGCAGTGAAACAGTAAAACATTTTTGGTGTTTTAAATAAACACAGCCTAGCACAGCTTGAACTTTATCTGCTCGGTTAGGGCAAAGTGCCCATCTGACTGACCAGGTGATAACCAATGCTCCCCAGCAACAAAGATGCCTCAATATCATTTCCATTCAGGAAAATAAGTGAACAACAAAGAAAATTCTGGATCCTGTCCCAGTTCCTTTCTTCAGCCCTAAAATGAAGAAAAAAACTCTTACAAAAAAAAAAAAAAAGCCATGAGAAACAGCCAAAGAAAGTTTTCACAGAAGGGAGGCTGGTTTCTGCAGCTTGAGTCTCTTTGCTCATCGCCTCTCAGTGTCTCCTCATCTTCACTTTTCGGGCTGGGCTCCCATCATCCTCTCCGCAGTCCTCTGTGTACTCATAAGACTTTCGCCAATAGTTCTCGGAGCTGAAGCTGCTCCTCCTCCTGTGTTTTGGTAAGAGGACAGAACGCCGGTTCTCCTCTTTGTCCATTTCTAGAATCCGTGGCCTGTCGGGGTAGAAAAAGGAAGAATTACAGGCAGGGGTAAGAAAGATAATTCGGGAGCTGACAGAAAGGACACTGAGATCGACCAGGCCTTCAACTAGCAGCATGACTTTGGGAAAGTCACTTAACCTCTGAATTTTGGTTTTTCCATTTCTAAGATGTAGAAGCTGAATCAGATGAGCTATCTAAGGCCCTGTCCAATTCTAAATGACTCTCTGCCTTCTCTAGGCCTAAGTTTTCTTATTTGAGAAATAAGGGTTCGATTACAGCTGATGAATGGCCTCTTTTGGTCCAAAAACCTTATGGTTCTGTAAAACACCAACTTTCAGAGATGCAGCATGATCCTGCTGATGGCAGAACAGTACAGTGTAAACAGCTCTGCATTTGGAATCAAGACCGGCTCTGTCACCTGCTGTAAGGAAAGCACTTCATAAGCGGAGATTCTCTATGGTAAGCAGAGAGACATTCTCCCTGATAACCGAGAGTTGAACACCAACCAAGCCATTTGAGAGCTTTGTCTCTCAGTTTGTCTTAAACCAAAAAGAAAGGCTGAAGTTAGGAGCATTAGCCTATGTTCTGCCATAGTCCCTTACTATGTTAGAGGTGCTAGGTGGTGTGGTGGATAACACTGCTGGTCTTGAGTCAGGATCGTTGTTCTGTCAAGTCCGACTCTCTGTGACCCTGCAGACCACAGCATGTCAATACTATCGATGAGGTTTTCTTGGCAAAGATATGGGAGTGGTTTGCCATTAAGGCAAACAGAGGTCAAGTGATTTGCCCAGTGTCACACAGCTAGTAAGTGTTTGGGGCCAGATATGAACTCAGGTCTTCCTGGCTCTGGGCCTAGAGTGAGCCACCTAGGTGCCTCTTTGGAGTCAGGATAATACCTAAGTTCAAATCTTATCTCAGACATTTACTAGCTAGGTGACCCTGGTCAAGTCATCAATCTCTCTCAGTCAAACTCTCTTAGTTTCCTCATCTCCCAACTTCCCAGTGCTGCTGTAAGGATCAAAAAAGGTAAGATACGTAAAGTACCTGGTAAATGTTAAAGGGCTACATAAATGCTAGCTATTATTATTACTATTATTACAAAATCTCCTTTGCTGGGTCTGGAGAGAAAATATGGAGTAAATTACTAAAATGTCCTAGAATATGACTTCTTCAGTTCCCTTTACTTCAACACTCATGTTATTTCAGGTAGTCAGCAGTAAAGCCCTAATGTAGTTCATACCTATGAGCAGCATCTGGGTCTGCTTTTCGGTGGGACCGCTTTGGTTTTAGGATCTGGTCCCTGTTGCTTCCTGACAGACGATCAGAAGTATAACCAGGGGGTAACACAGAGTTACCCAGGGACTTTGTTTCCAAACGTGGGGCATCAAGTCTCGTCCTGCAAATGAAACACAAAGAGTTACCAGCACAAGTCTTTGTAAGGAGAGCTGCCAGAAAAACCTGGGAAGACACATATGAACTGATGCAAAGTGAAGTGAGCAGAACCAGGAGAACACTGTACACAGTAACAGCAAGTCTGTATGATGAAGAACTGTGAATGACTTAGCTATTCGCAGCAATACTATGACCCAAGACAATTCCAAAGGTCTTATGATGAAAAATGCTATCCACCTCCAGAGAGGGAGCTGGTGGGAGTCTGAATGCAGATCAAAGTATGCTTTTTAAACTTTAGTTTTCTTGTTTTTGTTTTTTGGTCTGTGTTGCCTGCAACACAGCTAATATGTTCTGCATAACTTCATGTAAATAATCTATATCAAATCCCTTGCTTTCTCAAGGAGGAGGGAGGAGAGAGAGGAAATTCGGAAACAAAAAGTAAAAAAAAAAGAATGTTAAACATTTTAAAATATCTAATTAAAAAAATAAAATGAGGAAAAAAGAGAAACTTTTGGCAGAGGAAGAAAAAAAAAAAGTAAAGCTACTCTTCCAAACCACTCGATGACTAAAATCCACTGTAATTTCACTGCTAGAAAACAAAATGTCAAGGGCCACATAGTCCTGGAGCCATGTACTGCTACTGCTTGTTACCTGGGACAGCTAGGTGTCGCACTGAAGAGAGAGCTGGCCCTACAGCTAGCAAGACCTGAGTGTAAACCTGACCTCAGACACTTACTAGTTGTGTGGCCCTGGGCAAATCATTTAACATCTATTTACCTCAGTTTCCTCATCTATAAAATAAGGATAATAATAGCAGTAACCTCCCAAGGTCGTTGAGAGGATCAAATGAGATAATATTTATAAAGTGCCTTTACACAGTGCCTGGCACATAGAAGGCACCTAATAAATACTTATTCCCTCCTTTTCCCCTTCCTCCACCCCCCTGTTGTCACCTCAGCTGATGACTTTAGTGCTATGACCTTAAGATACTTGAAAACATGTAGTTAACTTGCACATTAAAGAGCTGGACACAAGAAGCCCCAAAGTGTGACTATAAAAAATCTCATTTCCTTAAAGACCCCCCCCCACCCCCGCAAATCATAAGTCCAAATGAAAGTTATTTTTAGAAAGTGACACTTATTCTAATGATGTTGCCATGGCTCAGAGTAGGCTGAGAACTCCTTCCTGAAATAGTTTTGGGAGACTTGAGCCATATGGAAAAATCAGTTATTATTTTAGCTGTCATTTTGTTTTTGACACAAAAAGAGTTATCTCCTAAGCCTAATTATTCATTGGCATTCGTCTATTTACAAAATATTTTAAAAAAAAATTTTTTTAATTTAAAATTTAAAAAAAAATCTACATATGAAAGAAAAAAAGATTTGTCTTCATTAATGCTATTTGTTCCAAAGGCTCTAAAGGCATTTCCTAGTAAGAATGACAGAAACAGGCTTTTAAGCAATAGTTTATGGAGTTTGCACCTTTGAAGAAGAGAAGTTAGTAGGGAGAAAAAAAAGGGTGCTCCAGGTGAAAGAAGGCAAGGGGGAGACACGGTAAAAAAGGACCCAGGATGCAGGTGAATAAGAAAAGGGATCAGCAACTCTTGAAGCTCATGGACTAAGTTTTAATCTGATTCAATGTCAACATAGGGCTTTGAGAAAGTAAGCAAAATGATCAGAACATACCTAAAGTTTAAAAAGTATGCTTCAATCTGCATTCAGATGCTATCAGTTCTCTCTTTGGAGGGAGACAGCATTTTTCATCATGAGTCCTTTGGAACTGTCTTGGATCATTTTATTGCTGAGAACAGCTAAATCTTTCACAGTTCATCATACAACTATCCAAAAGTATTGAGGGAAAAGACAATGGAAGCACTATTGTGCAAGACTCCTTTCCAGTATTCCCAAGCAGTTCTTATCTGATAGGGATGCCTTCCTAAGGAATGCAAATGGTCTGATTTGTTGAACTCTGGATTATTGAGCTCAATCATTTCTGATTCTCCCTTGTCTACTGTGTTCCACTGATCAGCACCAAATGGCTTTGCACATTGTTGATTTATAATATGGTGTGAGGTCTGGATGTGGTACTTCCCCTTTATTAAACTTACTTTTTTCATTATTTCCCTTGATATTCTCAATGTTTTGTTCATTCAAATGAATACAGTTATTTTGTCTACCTCCAAAGAGCATCCTTTGGAAGTTTGGCATAATAGCGTTGAGACTATGAATTAACTGTCGTAATAGTGTCACTTTCATTACACTGACACAGCCCAGCTATGAGCAGTGAATATTCCAGTAGCTATTTGAGTTGTTCATGATTTCGTTAGGGAGTATTTTGTAATTTAATTTATGCAGACAGTACAGGTAATTTGGTATGCTGATATGCATTTATAGTTATTTTGAACAGTAACGTTTAGGGACTTTCTGTTATTGTCTCTTGGATTGCTATTATTATGTAGAAAAGTTGGTTTCTGTGGGTTAATTTTGTAACCTATAACTTTGCTGACACTATTGCCTCAATTAGTTTCTCTGATTCCTTAGAGTTATTTAAGTCACGTCACTAGCAAATAGTGATAGTAGTTGTCTTTCAGGTCTTAATTTCCTTCTCTTGTCTCATAACTGTTACTAGCATTTCTAGATCTATACCAAATAACAGCTGGGAAAGGAAGCACCTTTGCTTTACTTCTGTGTTTACTGACAAAACTTCTAGTGTTTCCCCATTACTCTTGTTTGCTTTTATTTGAATTTTATAATTAAAAAAAAAAGATCCCTAAATAGTTATACATTGTGTTTTTTTAAAATAGCATAAATGAAAGTTGTATACTTTGTTAAAAGCTTTTTTCTGCAGTTAGTGAGGTCATCATGATGTTTTTGTTTTTAATATGATTAATTACACCAATTGTTTCCCTAAAGTTGAATGATCCTTGTATCCCTGGTGCCTTGTTTGATTTTAAGAGAACAGTAGGAAATCTAAATGAAAGGGCAGTCCTGTGGAAGGTGCCTAGACAGCAAGGTGTACATAGCTCAGCAAACATACTGCATTCTGATAGGGGGTCAAAGTGGTTGGTAAGGGCAGAGAATCTCAAAACTGTATGCTTCAAGGCAAATCCAAGAGCAACACGGGGAAGGGAGAAAAGTCAGCAGGAGGTGCTAATGAAGCAGTCTGAGAAGTGGGAAAATGGGATATCCTCCAAAGCCAAAACTGAGAGGACAATATGGTACGAAAATGCTACAAATTAGCTCAGAATGGAGAAAATGCTGTGGAATGACCTAGAAGAACAGTTGAGGTTCTGATCTGCTAATTACAGTTTTCACAGTTCAGGGAGAAGCAAAGTCACTTGGAAATTTAGAAAATGTCTATAGCATTCCAAATGAGAGCTATTACACTAGTTACACTTATTATATAGTGTATGGATGGAGCTGGCCTTGGACACTGACTGGCTCTATCATCTGGGGCCTGGCATTTAGCCCCTCAGGGCTCCAAATAACTATCTAAGACTATGCATGTTACAGAGAAAATGTCAGTCTCTTTTGGTAGAAGTTGTCTGTCATCAGAAAGAGTTCCCTACATCAATGAAATCACATGTCCATTTCCTATTTCCTCATACTGGGTAAAACCATGAAGCTATGAAGTCAACTGATCAAGTCCAGTGGTACCCTTTTCACAGTAATTCCCATGTAAGCTGTATACTTCTTCCAATAATGGTACAGATTTCCTTTAGGACACTTCTGGAATTGTCTTCTCGGTGGTGGCAATGACTACCTCTCCCACTACTTTATATCACTTAGTTCTTCTATCCTAAGTTATTACTGTCTATTGCCAAAAATCAAACCCATCCTAAAAAAAAAAAAAGTCTCTAGAGAGACAGTTTTCCAGCAGTTGCTATAGGTTCTGAAAATGTTCTAGAACAAGTGAATAGACTCTGAAGCAGTTGCTTTGAAAGACAATATTCATTTGGATCGCTAAGTTCTGCTATATTTGTTAAAGAGCTTTGATACTTTGCCTTTAACTAGCTGGGTGAATTGGCAACTTTCATCTGTTTCTTTGTAAAAGTAGTTAGTATGGTTAGTTCTACAGTGGCTTCCTTCTACGTCAAAGATAAAATATCAAGTCCTCGGCTCAGCACTGAAAGACCCCCAGAAGCTGGCTCCAACTGCCTTTCTGGATTGATTTCATCATCCATTTTCTTCACATATTCTATGCTCCATGTTCCAGCCAGCCGGTCAAACCTGCCTACTACACTCAGACAATGTCTCTGACTTCAGGATTCTCCTGAGATGCTTCCCACTCCCAGGACCACAGTGCCCAGCATGCACACTCCTCCTGTGGCTCTTTATTTTCTTTAAGGTTCATCTCAGCAGCCAGCCAACTGGCACTGCTCCTTTCTCTGCCAGGTGGGTGTTTTCTTTCTTCTCAAACTACCCTGTAGAAAGGTAAGAACTCTATGCTGTGTCTCTATCCTTGTATCCCCTACCACCACCAACAATGCGTTGCTCATCGAAGTAGGAATTTTAAAATGTCTGCCAACTTTAATCCCCCATTCCTTCCTGCTTTAGTATTTCAGGACTTTGGCTTCTATGCCTCACAAATGCAACGATCCTACATTCACACCAAACATTCAAGTATTAGCTCTCAGTAGCCCAGGAGCCTACATATGCTAGACACAGGGCCAAATGACCCACTTTTAGCAAGTTGTTGGTAACAGAAGACAATGAACTGAGCTCATGCAATGACAGATGAAAAAAGATAATAAAATTTAATAGCTTCAGGAGGACATGCTAAAGTGTCCAAATAAGGTCAAATTCAAACAGCCACCCCAAGGAAGGATCCTCATCTTTATTCCAACAACTTAACATAGCAGCTGCAATCAAATCAGCAAGCATTTATTAAGCACCTAGCCTATGCCAGTCATTATATGAGATATAAAGATAAGAGGAAAATAATTCCTGCTCTCAAGGAACTTACAGTCTAATAGCTAGATAAACTCACACACACATTAAAATAAGGTTAAAGCAAAAAAATATATATATATGGTATTATATAATGTTTTATATAATTATATTATATATTTTATATAAAACAATATAGTAATATGGAATATAGATGATATATAATACCAGTTATTGTATACTATATAAATATATTATTTTTGCTTTAACCTTATTTATTGAAAGATACTTAAATGTATCTGTGATACATAAATGATCTGTGATATGTAAATGACTGTAAATGATCAGTCACCTGGGTATAAAACATTATTATAACACAATGCATCTAAAAGTACGAGGGCTTATAGCTGACACAATTCTATCTAACTTATGTCTTGATGTCTGTATGCAAAATTAGAGAACTCCATTCTGAATGAGTCTAGTCCTACACGACTGCAATTCCTAAGGTAAATTTAGTGTTCACTGCCAACCTCCCTGAAGTCTGATCTTCTGGGAAGAATACAGACATTCATACTCCCCCACAGAATACAATGGAACTCAGAACTTCACTCAGTACAAATTTCATTTTAAAACTGCATGCACAGTCACATATAAAATAGATATGAGGTAACTTTTGTGGGGAAAGCATTTACTGGGCAAGCCAGGAAAAGCCTTTTGAAGAAGGCTGTGCTTGAGTTCAGTCTTGAAGGAAACCAGAGATTCCAGGAGGCAGAGGTGGGGAGGGAGAGCATTGCAGACATGAGGAAGAGTCAGTGCAAAGGCAGACACAGAAGACAGAATGCTGGATGGGAGGATTAGCAAGGGGGCTAGATATAATAGGGAGCCACTGTCGTTCAGTGAGCACAGAAATTACATGGCCAGACCTGTACTTCAGAAAATTAGTTCAGCTACTGTGTAGCTGCGGAGTATGGAGAAACGTGAGCCAGGGAGGCTATCCCACTTGCTAGTAGAGCAAGTGAGGACCTGGACTGGGGCAAGGACTGTGCGTACAGAGAAGGGGGCCTACAGGAAAGACAGTATAGAAGAGAACTGGTGGGGAGGTAGGGGAGAGATCCTAGGAGCACAGTTCTAGAACTGGAAGGGCTCCCATCAGAAATCAGAGACTAGAGCTGATAGACAGAAAGACAAATATACAGGTAGACAGAAGTAGATACAGATGTATACACATACACGCATACATATGAGGAAGAAAGCCAAAGAGATCACCAAGTGAAAAAGCGCTTAGAAAAGACAAGAGAAAGAGTGCCCAGGACAGAGGCTTTGGGTGAATCCAAAACCGGTGGGCATGGCATTGGTTAATACTCAGCAAAGGAAACTAAAGAGGAATGATCATAGAGATAGAAGCACAAAGAACAGTGTCACAAAGAGCCAGAGAAAACATCCAGGAGAAAGATCGATAGGGTGAGACCTCAGGAAGCATTCAAATTGAAAGTTAAGAGATCTATCCCTGGTAATTTTGGAGAAAGCAGTTTTACTTGAATGAGGAGGTTGGAAGTCAAATGACAAAGGGCTGAAAGGAGAGGAAATAAAGTTTTTTCCAAGAAGTTTAGCACAGAAGGGGATGGGCACAGTAGTTTCTCCAGATGGATCTTTAAAGATGGGGAGACTAGAGATAGGCACGTTTGCAGGCATAAGAAAAGAACCAGTAGACAGTGCGAGATTGGAGATAATAGCAGATCTGATGGAAAAGCTAGTGGGGGCAGGACTAGGCTCAGTAAAGCCATGTCTTATTTTTAGAGAACAGAACAGTATAGATGGATGAGATGGCAGGGTACTATGTCTAGGGAAGGTGAGATGAGATGGGAGAAGAGGGAGCTAGTAGCCTGTGGCCTTGGTTATCACAGTAAAGTATAAGGTGAGGGACTTAGCTGAGAAGATGAGTCACTGTAGTAAATGGGATGAAGAGTCAATTAGGAATGAGGATTGCCTTGTTGCCCAGTTGAGATTAGATAACGTATCTGTCGTGGAGCTGTACATACTGTTGTGTGGCTTTCTGTGGTTCCAGCCAGGGTTGGAGTTTGACAAGTCATGAATGGTAATAGGACAAGGAAGCAAAAGATTCAAGCGCAGAGGCAAGTACAGTGTTGAACTGGTTCACTTAGAGGTCAGGAATGGGGTGGGAAGACAGTGAAACCAGAGTAGGAGTGAGCCCCGACAAGTATCAGGGGTGGAGGACTAGAGGCAATGGTGAGGACAAAAAACAGGCTGCCTAAAAGCACGCGTCTTGGCACCAAATTGAAAAAGAAAGGAGAATATTCTAGGGAGGCAGGCAGAAGGGTCAGTAGGTAACCATCACGATTGGGATTACATGATAGAAATGGATAAAATGAACCTTAGGGAAGACAAGCTGTTGAATGATTGAGAGGGAAGGAGAATATAGAAGCAGTAATACAGAAGAAAATATTCTGACTCCCCCCAGTGAGCTGGGGGTAGGGAGAGACAAAATGCAACCAGTACTGGGAAGGACAGCGATAGAGGCAGTGTCGTTTATGTGGAACCAGGTCACAGTGGGTTCCAGAAGACGGGAGAAGCTTGAGAGGAAGAAGTGTACAATGGAAGGGGGAGGACAGCCTCTTGGGTAGCATGTGCTGTAAGACCACAAAGATACGGAGAGTGAGAAGAGTAAGAGTGTGCTAACCAGTGGGACTGGCAATAGGGCAGAGTCCATGTGGATGGGAGGCATTCCACAGATGAAGGAAGGTAATTAGAAGGTTCAAGGTCTCAATCAACCCTCAGGGGTACTACTGTCATGAGGGCATCCTGAAGTGCGATCTTGTGGCAAATGCGAGCAGGCCAGCTGGTGAAATGCGCCTTATACTAATTCAGAAAGGTATTGGCTGCAGAGCTTCAGCCAGCATTGTCATTTGTATTCTAGACATGTTTCCAAGCAGAGCAACAGCATCCCAATTCTGCTACCTAACAGAAGAGCATCTGGCTTTCAATACAAATCAGTAATTCTATTTCATTATGAACAAGTGTAATCAGGGTTAGGTGATCACATAACACAAGAGTCCCCCTAAGTGTGGAGCATCTTTGGCAAACATTCTGACATCATGACGCCCAGTCATGACATTTTTGGAATTTATATTGTTATTGTTCACCCTTCATTCTTGAAGAAGACCAATGACATCACAAGGGTACAAGGAGGCAGAACCATGTGAAGTCACCATACCCTCTCTTCCAGGGTCCCTGAAGTCCAGTAGCAAGACAGAGGTCAAGACAACTGACAATGGTCCAGGCGACCTTCGTCTTTCTAAATCAAGGTCTTCCTCAGGTCTCAGTTTATCTGAAATCACACTCATTGAAAAACTAAGGGCTAGGTAAGTGTTAAGACAAAAGATGGATTTTAGATAGTTCTAGAAGTGTTTCCTCTTCCTCCTCCTCTTTAAGTCCTAGAAAAGATAATATACTCTTTCCTTTAGAAAGAGTCTTCATTTATTTATTTCTTTAGGAAATAAGTCATACAGGAACCTCCAGTATAATCCTTTGTTTTGGTTTTGGGGCTCTGGAATCACAAGTAAACCCAGATAAATTGCATCACACCTACCCATTCTCTACTGTAGAAGCTGTGGTATTTGTAGGTTCTAGATGTAGATTTTAGTTTGTTCTAAGACAAGAAGAATACTTAAAAAAATTAGTATTTCAAAAATGTCAATGTTTTCAACTAAGAATCATGAACCATCAAGAACTAGAATATAGGTGAGAACTTTAAATAAATCAACTCAGAGTCAAAAAGCTGAAGTGACTTGCTCATGTTCACAGTGCTATTAAGAATGACAGAGTAGTCAAGACTTCAAGCAAGGTCTCCAGATGCCAAACTGAACAAGATTATACTAAAGACAAAAGTAACAACCACGGACCCTGGGCACGAGCTAGGCAAACTCCTTCACGTGAAAGACAATGAAATGGTCTTAAAAATCAGTTTCCTGGAAAATTTTTATTTATATGTTCCAGAAAAGCTTTCCCGTTTTCACTAAAATTCAAGTAAAACTATTGTATAAAATGTAAGAAGCCTTCCTTCTTAAATCTAATTCCTAGAGTAGTATTTATTTATAGAATTGCAGCTATTTGCAAACCCAAAGAATTGCTATAACTTTATTTTGTTTTACTACTCTAATTAAAATCGCAACTTTTCCCATTAAATCTAGAATTTAGAGCAATACCATGCTTACTCAAGAAGCAAATTCAATTCTCTGCTCCTAGGCCACTGTCTCTATATCAAGTAACACCAGCTAAAGCTGAGAATGTAGACTGTCCCCTTATCATATCTGGAGTAATTCTACAGTGGCAAGAACATCCCTTTAACTCCTTAAGCCTGTCACTGGCCTACACAGCAATTTGAATTGAGGTTAGGGAGAATCAGGAGAAGGTGATTTTAATATTCAACTGTTTAGAGGACAGGAAGAAAAATCAACAGTTAGCTACTGGCCTCTGTTAGGGTACCCAAAGTCCTGAAAGATCAAAACATTAGGCTAAAGATGGACACAGTCCCTACTATTAGCAAAAATATAATTCTAGTAGTGGAACCTCAAAATAGTTAAAAAGCACCATAAATTGTGTTAATCTGGACAGATTTGAAGCAAAGAGTCAAACTTTGACATTAACAACTTCAAAAACTCTAAAGAACAAGGTAGTAGGGTGGAGAGAACTAATGGCAAAGTCCAGATTCTCAGATACTCACGAAGTGGGGGAGTGGGGGAAATTAAAAAAAAAAACAAAAAAGCTAAATTCTTTAGTGTCAAAAAGAGGGTTGGGGAGCCTGTAGCCTCAAGGTCACATGTGGTCTTCTAGGTCCTCAAGTGTGGCCCTTTGACTAAATCCAAGTTTTACAGAAAAAGAATAAAATTCTTTTATTAAGGGGATTTGTTCTGTGAAGTTTGGATTCACTCAAAGGGCAGCACTTGAGGATCTAGAGGGCCTTAAGGCCACAGGTTTCCCACCCCTGAATCCCCTTTCTAATAAAGGAACAATGTTCTCATTTCAAGTATGTCACTCCCCCAACCACCTTTCAAAAGGTTGTAAATGCTTTATAGGTATTCCAATTCATTCACAATTTACCTGCTGTGGGTGTGGCACAGGTATTTTTATACTTTCATCACTCTGGAATGCTTGTTATTTCAGGTAATTCACTTGCTCTGAGTCACACAAGAAATCTAAATCTAGACAATTCTCGGTTTGACTCAAGACCACCCAGGTCAGGTAAGAGGAAAGCCTTGTTATGTAATAAACTTCCCATTACTGAAAATTCACAAAGATAATTTTGTACCTAGGATATAGTAAAGGGAACTATCTGTCCTGTGTGGGAAGTTAGGCCCTTCCAATACTTTCATATTATGGTATATCCTGGCAGGTAAATAGTTTCATAATGGTACAGACAAAGGTCAAGCACCTTGAAGGTAGCCTCAGCCTGTCCCACATTAGTGGAACCAGCAATTTGTCTTCCGCTCTTCTGAAGTCTACAGAGGACAGAACGTTTTGCTCTTAGCCCTACTCCCTCCAAATCCACTGGTAGTAAAGAAAATGCTGTTGCCATGATGACAGGTATTTTCTGTAAGCTCTAGGGATGGCAAGAAGTATGGGTCAGTGCCTTTACTTCAACTGGCAGGATGCTTGTTCAAGGCTAGTTCTCAGATGAGTGTGGTTCCCAATTCCTTCAATTTGTTTATTTTACTAAGTACCTAAAAGATGGTCTACAAGTTCAGCACCCTTCCAGACTTTTTTGATGCCAGGATGCTACCAAACAGCATGTTTATATAGGTCAAAACATATCAGAGAGAACACAATAGTGTACTGTTTAGCTCAGAGAACCTTAGAGGAACAAGAATTTATACAGGTGAAGCAGCAGACATGGGAGTGGAAATTACTTCAATTGTGGTTTCGATCTTTGACCATTTGGAAAATCCAACTCCCAATGTGAAATTTTCTAAAACTGAAGCTAAAACATCTCTAGAACCTATGGAGATCGTTTAAAACCAGACAAATCCCAGGTGTGAACAGAAAAAAAGACTATGAAAGAAAAAAAATGAAGAGACTACAAGAGTGAGATATGCCCTGAGGATGCTACTATACTGCCCAGCAGATAGGTCAAAAGCTGGATCAGACCCAGACAGCTGGGTCAGATGGCTAAACAGGTTAAAGCATCCTTTCTGTATGATATCCCTGAATTCTAGAGCTGCTTATGGGAAGGGAGAGTGGACCAAAATGGGTCTCCCTGAGAACCTCCAGAAGATGGGGGCACTTGAGTTTTCTGTCTCCAGGGCTCAGCCTTGGGCAAGGAAGGGATGAGCAACCCTTGGCAGGTGAAATGATTTTCTTGGGAGTGACAGCCTCTGTTGTTATCACACCTATCAGGTGAGTTATCAGCTTAGGGCTTTCCTTTAGAAGAAACAGCCACAAATTGACAGGGAGAAAAATCCTAAGCACTTTTTTCTCATTTGTAAAATGAGGCAGTTGTAGATGAGCCCCTGGGTCCCTGCCAAATCCTGACATACGTCACTCGCTCGGTTTTAGTGCCAGGGGGGCTGGCTGACTCAGGCTGGCTCCCCACTTCAGACCCAGGATTGTCAGGGCCATCACTGATCTACTTTTTGAAAAAGTTTCATTTTCCTGACTCTCAACCTTGGCCATGTCCTTTGTATTCTTTACTTCCAAATCTCTGGAGAGGTTCTGTTCCACTTAGAAAAAGTTCCTCTTGCCTATGAGGTTGTTCTACTTAAGTTTTTTTCACAATATAAGTCACAGGGAAATCCATCCTAACACGGTGACTATGCCATGCACCTGACTGTTTGGGGACAGGCTGGTTATACTTACAGAGTTATGAACACATTTTTCCTGAACCATTAATGCCTTCAGGTGGTAGAAAGAATGCCAACTAACTAAGCCAAACCTCAGTGTGCTGCTGAAGATGCCAAATAATAATTGCTAGCTTAGACCCCAGCAGAAACGTAAGTTCCTTAAGTCCTTGATGTTATATAAAAACATCCATTTCCCTATAATATCAAGATTTCACTGAGGAATACAAAATGAGTGCCATAAAAATAGAAACCAAGCCTGTTGGGTTTTTGGTGGGGTAGAATATGTAAAGCATGGGGCGGCTAGGTGGCACAGTGAGTAGAGCGTTGGCCCTGGAGTCAGAAGGACCGGAGTTCGGATCCCGCCTCAGACACTTAACGCACACACAAACAAAAACCTAGCTGTGTGACCTTGGGCAAGTTACTTAGCCCCAACTGCCCTCCAAAAGCCCCACAAAAAACAAACAAAAACAAACAAAAAAACCCCCCCCAAAAAGGAAAAAAAGACTATGGAAAGCACTTTAAAAGGTTAATGTTCAATCCAAATGAGGAACCCTGGATCAAAGCTCGCTGCAAGAAATTTGGA
This sequence comes from Gymnobelideus leadbeateri, assembly GCA_011680675.1. Classification (NCBI taxonomy): domain Eukaryota; kingdom Metazoa; phylum Chordata; class Mammalia; order Diprotodontia; family Petauridae; genus Gymnobelideus; species Gymnobelideus leadbeateri. Next base: position 542,784 of record WOXC01008520.1, read on the forward strand.
AAATTTGGAAGAAAGGAAAAGTACCATCAGAAGCTAGTGAAGACATTTATATATTGATGATGCCTTTTTGTACTCTACTTAAATTTCTCTGAAAGCCTAGCTAGTTAAGATCACTGCTGTTGGATGGGTACAAAAGTCAACTTTGTATTCTGTTTTGGTACATCCCTGATATCTGCCTTGCTGCACATCCAAGCACTAAAAACCTTACAATCCATCATATTTGCAATTATGCAAACAGACTACATGACACTAAGATTTACTGACACTGAACTAAGTGACCAAATTGGTCAGCATGAACCCCACTTGTAAGTAGTTCCCTGAGTCTTCTGAAGGAGTCTCCTGGATCATATGAAAATACCTAACAGTGCAAGAGCCCTGGCTTTGGAATACAGTGGTAGGAGGATTCAAATCTCATCTCTGAGATTAGCTGTGTAACCATGTACAAGTCATTTGACCTCTGAGCCTCAGTGTCTTCATCTGTAAAACAGGCAAAATATCTGATCACATACCCCACAGAGTTGCTGAAGGTCAAGTGAGAACATATGTGAAATGCTGTGAAAATTTTAAAGTCCTGTGTAAATGTCAGCTATTATCTCTACTTTTTACCATAAAATCAAATCCCATTTCCTATATCCTGGGGAGAAGACTGGGAAAATCAAGTGGGCAGGGATGAAAGCACTTCTGTATATAGGTACATGCTCAACACATACAATGACTATCTACTACAAGCAAATCAATCACCTTTTGCTTCCTTGCAAGTGTCTTCAGAAGACTAGAATACCATAGGAGTATGTTAGTAAACAACTCTAAAGGAACACACTACTTAACAGTTATACACCAGAGGGGAAAACTTAACCTATTATTGCCTTAACCTAAGACATTACTGTGTATGATGGGATACACGAGAAGTTCTAGCTTTACTAATACATGAGTAACACTAAGGCCTCGTGCAAGAAACAGATGTTTTCAAAGCAATTACATGACATGGATTAGGTAAAAGACCAACAAACATCTGTTGATACTCCTATTTCAAGTGACCTGGTTGGGTCCTATTTCACAGTCTCAAAATATAGTAGAGTATGCAAACACCACCACAGTTTTGGCTTTTCCAGAGACAGAATGTTAAGGTCTTCAGATTCCCTCCTGATAGCTCAATGTACTAAGATGTGTTCTATGCCAACATCTTAATATTCTAAACATGTTTTCTTGCTCATAAAAATAATTAGCATAGCTTAAGAAACCTGGATTAGGTCAACTAGATTTGTGAAGGCGCTAGTGGATGCAGCCATCCTGGACCTCTCCCAGCTACTCTAGTCTTCTGATGCCTGCAATACTCTTCAATTTACTTTATATATGTAAAAACACTTTCCTATTATCATCTTAATCTTATAACACCTGGAATAGGTAGAGAAGGTATCCTACAGCACAGGTATCAAATATGTGGGCTACGTGTGGCCCACAACACTCCCTAAGTGCAGCCCAAATCAGATTAAAATGTGATTACGAAATATTTAACAAAATAAAAATAAAATAAAACATGGGTAATACTACATTTTAAAACTAAGTCACTATGAGGGCCACAGGGATTTTTATGTATGGATTAGTGGCTCCCGCTTCTATCTGAGTTTGAAATCACTATTCTCGAGGCTATCTATCTGGTTTAGCTGCTTATCCAAAGTAGGGATGCTGCACAGAGAAGGCCTAACAGATGGTCATCTAGAGGTACTAGACTAAGTTCCTAAGTCTCTGAGGGCTGGGACTACGTCTTATGTCAACTTTCTCTTTCTCCCAGCACACTGTGCTCTGCACACAGTAGACGCTTTAAACAACGTTTCTTGAATCATTAACACCAGCTTTTGCTCAAATACTTTCTTTTACAAGGTGAAACTGTGATCGCTTGTTATAGTCTATATGACTGATGGGCAGCATTATTTATTAGAAAGTTTTTCTTTCAATTCAGAGAACGGAGGAAAGACATGAAGTGATGAAGATTGAAGCAGACAGAACCAGGAAAATAATAAATACAACAATCCAAATGAAAAAACAAAAATTAAACAAAATCATTAAATTCGACCGTGAGTCAAGCCCTTTCCTTCCTCTCTTTTCTGAAGAAATGAGGGCCAGTAGGTGTGGAATATTATACCCTGTCAGATAGTGCTGATAAATAGGTTGGTTTTACTGAATTGCTTCCTAGCCTTCTCCCCTTCCTTAAAGTACAAGAGAGTGGGCATCCTCTCCCCACCCCCCAAAAAAAACAAAACAGAAAAACAAACCCTTTTTTTTTTGTTACAATGGACAGTGAAGGGACATATTCAGCAATAGAGATATTAAAACAAAGAATAAAAAAAATAATAAAAAAGAAAGTTCTTTATTCTGTGCTGAAATCTGCCCACTGGTGTATACAAATAACTGAACAGAAAGGAGGAATTAGTTTGAGGCATTAGAAGATCAGGCTTAGTGTCCTGGTCTCCTAGTTCTTTGGACACTGCTCTTACCAGTAAAACCATATTCTTATCTGAGGATAGCAAAGAAGATGATAATTAACTACTGGTTCTAGGATCAGAGATTTTTTCATGATAGGAACACATAGAATGACGGTGCCCTACCCTTTTAATCCCGTTACCATGAGTAACCCTTGGCTCTCACTGAGATGCTATTGTGCCTGGCCTGCCACTTCCTTGGCTGTTGTGTCAGAGGTTGATCCTTTGCCAGATGCCCAGGTTTCTCCTCTCCTACCTGGCTGCCTTCACTGGCAGTAAACCTCAGTTGTGGGCTGCCAGATCCTCTTGATTTACATATTCTCTACAAGGGTCTGAGCAACTGACTTCCCTAGACACAGCCTGTTTCTTCTGAGTTAGAAGGTTTGACTTCAGATGATTTAAACAACTCCTAGTATTTTAAGACAAATGAGATGTGACATCTTTTGTAAATCTCAAGTACTAAAAAAAAGTCTGCCTTTATTAATAAAGATCTGCATTTTCATTTGATCATAGTCAGTTACTCCTATCAATGCACACAGTAACCCAAAGACACCTTAGTAGACAGTTTTTGTGAACTGCTATGGCCAAAAAGATTCACTACCTTATGACCAACCTTTTAAGTCAAGGGCCTCTCTAAACTTAGGTAGGATGATCTTTGGTAGATAGACCCATAATCTGTCACCAGATCCATGCTTAGTACTACCTGTCAAGGGTTCCTGGTAAATAAGGGTCTAGAACCCCAGGAACACTTCTATACCATTAGTGACAAAGGAGAAAGATTTTAGTGGAGGACATCTCTTAATACCGTTCAAAAATGAAGATTTATACCCCCAGGACTTTAAAAGGTACAAGTGAGACACTTCGCCACCCTCTGACCCCAAAGAAACCCCTGACATAATCAGGCAACTCCCTCTGTTAACATGACAAAAGAACTCTATGTGATCTACCTTTTCTTTAATGAAGCACAAAGGGAAAGCAGCAGGCAGAACAGGGAAGGTAAAAAGTCAGATCAATCAATCAACAAGCATTTATCAAGGGCTCACTATGTGCCAGGAACTGTGCTATGTGCTGAGAATAAAAGTACTTCCTGTGGTTAGGAAAGTCTTCTTACCCTCTTTTAAAGTTCTAGGATACTTTGAATCTTTCTCTTATTCCCATAACACTTTACCGGTATTATCTTTAATCTGCATATATCTGATTCCCAGTGGAATAGTGGTTGCTAAGTATGCCATGAAATTTTGGATGTCATGTTACTGCAGATAAAAGATTTTCAAAAATATTATTTAACATCCATTTTACTTACCCAGCATATTAATGTGGTTAAGTACTGTGCTTGTAAAAACAAAATGTGCCTATTCTATGTGAATGTTAATCTTAAAAAATGTTAGACCTTGAACTTGCAGCAAAGTCAACAAAAAAGGCCACACTCTTACTGAAGACAACTGTGCACATTCAAGTCACCTACAGCATGGCCAACTTCCAACGTTCGGTGTGCTGCAATTCCTCATGCCAAAGAGCACAGTTGTGAGCAAAAAACTTGAACCACTACACTTGGATATAAATTCCTTAAAAGCTAGGCTTGTCATTTATCATTATAATCCCAGTACCCACCACATAAGGCACTTAATAAATGTTTGCTGATTATGACAAAATGAATTGGAGCCTGGGGGCCCAGGCTAAGTTACAAAAGAACATTCTAATTATGGTTTCTGAATAATGCCAAACTGAGAGTGAGGAGACTTGTGCTCTGGGGCTGGTTCTGCCTCTAAACAAGCTATGTGACTTGGGCAAGTACTGTCTCACCTCAGAGGTTATTTTCCTCAGCTATAAAATGAAGGGACTAGACTTTGATGCCCTTTCTTCCGCTTTACAGTTCCATGATTCTAAGTCTATTCATCTAATGAAAGAAAATGAGCAGAACTTACATGGCCACAGGTAGCATGTCAATGCTTCCTGATTCTTTTCACCATAGCCTAAATTTACCACAAGTTGGTCATCAATCCCTACATGGGAAATGGCGATGATGTGGGACAGAATTAGATTCTCAGCCATCTGATCAGTTTGTTACTCTGTTTTCCCTGTGAAAACCTTGACAACTGAAAGAAGGTTGTGAAAGCAGTGTCTAAAAATACTTCAAAAGTATATTAATTACATTTTTAAACAAGAAAAAAAGCATATTACAAGTTGTAATAAGAATTTTAGGATATTCTCTAGGTATGGGAAAATGAATTTATTTTCTTAAATTTTTTGGTCTTAGAGTATTTTTAAATACTGATAGCAGATGTTTTTTCACAGCACTTCTATCTATTCAATGGAGTCCTTAGCTTCCAGATAAAAATTTTTATACCTATAGAATTAAAATCAAGAAATGTAAAATGAACCCAAGGTTGCCCTTCCTGCCAAACACCCCCCCCCTTGGGGCATAAGTATCCCCGACTTAAACCTCAACCTGAACTCAACCTCAGTTATTATTTATAAACAGGATCCAGAAAAATGTATGTAAAGGTGTGTGTACGTGTGTGTGTGTGTGTGTGTGTGTGTGTGTGTGTGTGTGTGTGTGTGTGTATAAACCAACTCAGTGGGAAAACAATTGTGTTTTGGCACTTACTTCCTAAGGATGATGACAGCCCGACGCTCCTTGATATCTTGTGGTCGTATGCAGTGGGTGATTTCATCAGCAGCATATCCACTGAAAGAAAACAAAGCACATACTGAAAGCAGGCTGAAGTTAAGAGAATGACTAAAGGTAGATGATAATCACTTCCTTTGATTAGGATTCTTCTCCCCATTTCCTTTGGGTCACTAAAGCTCATTCTGATGGTCAGGAAGCCATCAATATGCACTTAAAGATATGACTTTCTCTTCAAAGGCATACATACATATTTGTGATTCAAAATAAGAGAACTGCACCCCCTCCCCCCTTGCCCCACAGCTGGATATAGTGGACATGTTTACTACTTAAAAATTGTTTCTTCTCAGTGGAGACTCTACATTTTATCTAAAACAAATCTGATTAAATGTAAAAACTACTTTAAGAAAACATGGGCATATGGCAAGTAAATAATACTTTTAATGGAAAGGTGAGAAGGACAAGCTAAGCAATTTACATGATACCACACTTTTGAAATCCCTCCAACCATTAAAAAGCTTTTTTTTCCTGAACAGACTTAACATTTGTCAATCCTCAGTTTTAAGGGAATCAGAAACGCAGAGACTGACCAGAATAGCCAGATTAGCTTAAGCAAGGCTACTGTATGGCACAGGAAAAGAAAAAGATGTTCACACCTTTTACTCTCTCATAACTTTTTGGCTTTATGAAGAAGCTGAAGTGGACAAACCGATGATGAGTCACCAGAGCACAAAAAGTATCCAAGAGAAATTCAACTGCTTTTCCCCCCTAAAGCTACCCACTTGGGGAATTCAAAGTCTCCAAATCAGCTGTTTGGTATATTTTAGGAATTATTACCATTATTTCATATTTATTTCAACATGGTACATAATTAAAAATTGCTTACAGGCCAGTAATCACATGTAGAGGACTACTTGATGGCTAAGAACTTTCAAAGCCAACTTTGTTCCTCAGTACCCTCTTATCAATATAAACATAGTCAAATTAACAAAACTATGGAACATCATTCAGATTAGTAAAGTTTTAGTTTATAAAAAATAAAAGTAGCTGTAGCTTCAGGTCAGAATTGAATAGTATGTGAGAAAACGTCTCTCAAATATTTCATTTAACTCAAATACCTCTAAATGTTCTGTGTGATAAAGGATCATTCTATACACAGTCTCTGTTTTATGTTCAAGCTTTTCTGAAAGTCCTTTTCAAAAGAAGTATTAGCATCAGGCTTGCTGTGCTTAGCCTCTACCACTCTAAACTCAACCTGGACACACTTGGCCAGATACGATAATGTGGCTGGTACTATTTGGATGGAGGTGAGGGGTGAGAACGGGGAAGAGGAGGAGGTATCTGAAACTCTAGTGTAAGGAAGTAAACAGCTATTCACCCCATGCTCTAAAAGCCAGGCTTAGGTCTCAGAAAGTCTGACCTGATTCCAAGCCCTGTGTCCCTTCAAGGTTATCAGGTTGGTTCTTGTCTGGCCTCAGGAGATCACATCCATAATAAAGATTTTCTCAGGGTGGTCTTGGATTAAACCAGAGGCCAATGAAGACTGTATAACAAACCAGAATTCTTGATTTGATTCTGGATCTATTCCAGGCTCCTATGGATCAAATAACTTGGGGCTCCTATCTCTTGCATCAAAGAAGGTCTCAGTCATATCCTCCGGCTAGCTTAGGCAGGCAAAATGGTTGCCAATCTTATTGCACTTTCTTCTTTGTAATTCTATGTACCAGAGCAAAAAGTAATCCTGTGAAAGGCAGACAAGGCCAATCTCCAAAATTTATTTTACAATTTACTCATTTGCAATTGCAGGATACGAATCCTCATAGCAGCTACAGATAAATACCTCTCCAGATACATCTGTATGAAAGTGCTATGAACCTGTTTGACTTGGCCAGTAACAGAGCTGAAAATATATTAGCTTCAAATCTACTAACATGGGAAAGCTAGTTGAAATGTAATTCTGGAGAAAATCCAGATAGTTAACAATTTATCTTCTCTATTTTCTTAAAAGAAAAAAAACAAAAACAAAACCAGGAGAAAAAAAAAACCCAAGAATCAAACTATCACGTGTCATCCTCCTACCAAGTGAAGCCAAAATGAGTCAAAAGAACTGGGAAGGGTAATTTTAACTAGTCCAAATTGTTTTCACAACATGTAAGTGTGAGTCTCATAAGTTATAACAGTTTAGCTACCTCTGGTACTCTTTAGCTCAGCTTAATCTGAATTCTCAGGTGCTGCTCCTGCTCCCTCTTGTGGTTACCTTAATTCTGGCATATGGCTGAAGCATCTAACACTAAAATGCATTAACATAACACTCATTATTAGGCTTTCATCATACCTTTGGCTTTCCTATAAGCAAAACCATTATGATTATCCAAGTCTCTGGCAATCCCCAAGAATGCGTTGGTGGTAAAAAAGGACCTATACTACTCTTTTAAAAAGTATGATCCTGGGGCGGCTAGCTGGTGCAGTGAATAGAGCACTGGCCCTGGAGTCAGGAGGACCCGAGTCCAAATCTGGCCTCAGACACTTGACACAAAAATTAACTGTGTGACTCTGGGCAAGTCACTTAACCTCAGTTGTCCTCCAAAAATCAAAAAACAAAACAAAACAAAAAAACCCCATGATCCTAAATATTACATTAAAAAACACAAGTCACTTCAATATATAAAGACGGCAGGATCCTAGAAGAAACTTAACTTTTGTTAAGCTATTCTTCAACTAGAACTTTCCATCAGAAAGTGTTGAGTGTTGAGCTAAGAGTACATTAGGATTATTTACCACTAAGGAGCCTATTTATTGCAAGGGAACCTGTTTAAGAGAAGCTGCATGCCAGTTTGAAACCGAATACATTCAAGTCAATGCCCCTCTGAGTCTGTGGAAGAGTCCATGGCTGTTATTTTATCTCCATAGGAAAGGAAGTTTTGGTCAGCCCACATAACTAACATGTTGATCAAAGAGGAAAAACAGAGCCCACTTTCAGTGTTTCCATGCACCACATTCAGGTCTCTTGTCTAGGGAGAAAGATTTGGAAAATGCATGATCGAGATAGGCTGGTGAAGGCGCTAACTTCTTTTTTTTTTTTTTTTTAAGCAATTGGGGTTAAGTAACTTGCTCAAGGTTACACGGCCAGTCATTCTTTATGCGTGGGTGCTCATTTTCTGAGGCCGGAGGATCTGATCTCGGGTCATCCCAACTCCGAGGCCGGCGCTCTTACTCACTGCTCCACCTAGCCGCCCCTTTAGGGCAATTGGGGTTAAGTAACTTGCCCAAGGTTACACGGCTAGGCTTTTGTTTGTGCGGGTTAAGTGTCTGAGGCTGGCTCCGAACTCAGGTCCTTCTGACTCCAGGGCCAGCGCTCTACTCACTGCGCCACCTAGCCGCCCCGAAGGCGCTAACTTCTTAAACACCATTTGGCAAGTTGTCCAAACAGGATTGGAGAGAGGTCACGAAAACCCAGCCTTTGGCCATCTAAGGTCAGTGGGTGACAGAAGCAACTTCTAACACTAAGGTTTACAAGCTTTTCTTTACACAAAAGGGAGGCAGTGCACACATTTCTCTACATTTTACAGGTAAGGAAATCATGGCTTAAAGAGGTTAAGTGACCTGCTTGCTCACTGTCACAGAGCTAGAAATTTGTCTGGGGCAGAATTCAAACCCAAGTCTCCTGACCTAGTAGTCTTCTTTCTGCTAGACCATGCTGCCTCCAACTGCAATTTACTGGGAGATAGCCTCAGAACTCTCAGTAACATACTGTAATTTGAGTATGAACCCTCTCTCAATGGGGGGTGAAATGCACTGGTTTTGCCCACCCCATCTATCCAAAAGGTAAACCAAAGCTGATTCCTTTTGGAAAGTGAGCCACTTTTCACCAAAGTAGGGTAGTGATCTCAGGTGGAAGTTATTTATACATTATTCTAACACCATAAAAATACACACAGCTCAAATCCAAGGAAAGGAACTAAGGCTGGTTTGATTCCAAAAATTTAGAAGCCTGGGAAAAGGGGTAGGATGCCTCAAACCAGAGAAGGTGTCAAGCTAACCCTAAGCCTGATTCTGACGACATCATCCACTAAATTCTGGACCTGATGCACAACCTTTTCTCAAACTGTTCAATTACATACCCACAGTATCCTTCCTCTTTGTTTTTGTATTTCCTCCCCTAACACACTTCCTCCCTGTCCACCAACCCCTATGCTTAGCAGCCATAAGACCTGTTTAAGAGCTTTCTGAAGCTTGCAGTACAGCTACAGTCAGAGGGATGATGTATGGCTATTTAGGGCAGATCTGACATGTAAAGCTACTTACTACCCAAGCTTCAGTGGCTCCCTATTGCCTCTAGGTTAAAATATAAGTTGGTTTAGCTTTTAAAGCTTTACACAACATGCTCCAAACCAATTTTTCCAGACTCACCGGACATCACTCCCCCTTGTTCACTCTGAAACTAGACAGACTGGCCTTGCTTCTGTTCCTCTTGATCCTGTCTGTCCCCTTATGCTTGGGACACCCCCCCCCCCCCGTTCCCTATCCCCTTCCTGAAGGATAGGGATTGTTTCTTTTGTATCCCTAGTGTCTAGAACAGTACCTATAACACAGAACACACTTAAATGTTTGACTGACAGCATGCATAAAATTTTAATTAAATGGGATAATCAATCCATCAATAATAGATCAACAAACATTTATTAAAGTGCCTTCTATGTGCCAGGCCAATACATTCTGTTCTTCTCAGTCATTCTAAATTGGAAAAGTTCTGAAAACAAAATTATGCCCTCTGAAGAACTAGAGCCAAGCCCTGACCATAGCTGTACAATGCCCAGCCCTCAAACTTTTCCACGGGACTTAAAGAATGCACACAGGTTCCTGAAGATAACAACAGTACATCTGCCTTCTTTTCCTTTGTCTTCCATTTCCTTCCTAGGACAAGAAACATTAAAACAACCCAGTACAGATCTCTGGCCCAAGACCATCTGTGAGCCTGTTTCCTTGTGAACTAAAGCATCACTATCATTCTGTTTTTCACTAGGGGTTGAATATTCTTTGCTATTCTTTGTTTGACTATTTCTTCCACTGAACAGGTGAAGTGACTTAAGAACTATCTGCCCCATTTTCTGAACTATTTTAAGCTAAAAGCAGAATTTTTCTTTCAATAAGCAGATATTAACTACTCTTATCCCAAAATTGGTGACTAATGATAACCAATAAATAAGGAGCCAGCCTCTAGGAAATTACTGCAATTAAAAAATGTAATTTCTGTATTTTAGACTGATATATCCATCTCATAGCATGAGAGAGAAATGTTCTAAGTAGGTAAGAAGAAGGTAATAAATAAATGTTTTGGGGGAATAGAGTTAAGTGGCCTGCCCTTCCTACTCTGCCCAAATAGCAAACTATGCAGAAAAGAAGGGAGGGCAAGAGTCTACTACTGAGGAAACTAAACGAGTGAAAAGTTATACCATTCAGGAAGCAGTTTCTAAGTGAATTTAGAGAGTCAGGATAAAACTTTTGTTTAGGATAGGTCTCCATTGCCATTTCAAATGTGCTTATATGATCTTCATTCTAACAACTTCCAAAAAAAAAACTCAGCTATAATTCTCAAAAAAAGAGTGCAATGGTGACGAAGCAAGCAGTGATTCCAGCTATTACTAGATGAAATCATGATGCAGTGGAAGGAGTACTGGACCAAAGTCAAAAGGCTTTGCTGGCCTGCTGCACGTCACCCTGAGTAGGCCATATCCACTCTGGGTCCCAGGTCTCTCCTCTGCATAATGAACAGGCTGATTAGAGAATCTAAGGCCCCTTGTAATTCAAACACCAGAGTCTGGACTCTGCTGCCTACCCATCCCCATTGCAGCCCTTCTCAAACAGACATGCGGAAGGACAGAACTGCACTTGATTCCACTGGTGTAGGAGATGTTTCCCAAGTGAGGAAAACTGCCTTTATCAATGATCTGCAGTTTATAACCTTAGCAAGATCCCTAGAGTAGATATTAAGTGACTTGCCCAGGATTACAGAGTCAGTATATGTCAGAGGCAGGACTAGAACCCAGGCCTTCCAGTGCTTTCCTCTCTTTTCTTCCCAACCTGAAGCTCTAAATTCTATCAGCTGAGGGTAGCACCTTTGGGGGTTTACTGTTTGTAAGTCCAAGAAAATAAGGATTCCTTTATGAGTTTACGTAATAGTTGAGACGATTTCTGAGAACTAAGATGTCAACTGGCCAGAGATTTTAGGGAAGCAGTCTAGCTGTCTGTGGATGAAGCAGAACAGAGCTGACAAAGCTAGGAAGCAGCATCTGAGCCCAATCTGGAGACTCACACAGAGCAGTTCTGAAAAACAAAGTGCCCAGGATCACTGGTTTTTTGAGCTTGGTGATTTTGGGGGTGGAAGGAAGAGGGAGGCTGAGAACTGTCTCTGCTTCCATAAGCATCAGGCTACGGCAGATAAGAGCGCTAGATTTGGGGGCAGAAAGTCTGGGCTCCAATCCTGACTCTCCTATTTACATACAGTAAATACTCAATAATCCACGGTGTGATACTAGGCAAGTCACTTAATTTCTCTGGGCCTCAGTATCCTCATCCATAACATAAGTTTTCTAGCACATACTAGATAACCTCTAAGGCAGGACTTCTTCATGTTTTTTGCGTCAATGACCCCTCTGGCAGTCTAAATAGAATCTAGTGACCTCTTTTCAGAATCATTATTATTCCATAATTGAAAGAAATGTTAAATTTCAGTTAGAGATGAGTGAAAATAAGGATGTATTTTTTTCCTTTCTGTTCAAGTTCATTAACCCCCGAAATCTAACCACAGATCATGGGGTTAAGAGGCCCTTCTCTAAATTCCTTTCTAGTTCTAAATCTGTGAAGACTTCCAAGAGTTTCTCCTTAAATGACATCATTATATAGACTACCTAACAAGCCAGCAAGGCTAAAAATAAATGAATAGGGGGCAGCTAGGTGGTGAAGTGAATAAAGGACGGCCCTGGAGTCAGGAGCTCAGTTCAAATTCAGCCCCAGACACTTAACACATACTAGCTGTGTGACCTTGGGCAAGTCATTAAGCCCAAATGCCCTATCTTCCCCCCTCCAAAAAGACAAAAAATAAAAAGCATTCATTGAAACTTGGGGTTTTAGAGCTAAAGTTCCCAAAGAAATAAGAAATTTTCCTGATGGCATAATTCTGTTGGTGCACTCTTATCAACTAGGATAGTTTAAGAACATTTTCCAGGCATTGAGGATAGCTCCTAGTTATTTGTATCTGGGGGGCTTTATATATATATTTAACATACTCTAACAAAGAATAACATGACAAATTCTTTCTGCAGAATGGTTTTTAAGCCCTGAACGAAGTATCAAAACTAATCATTTACAGCTATTCCAGAGTATATTCTCGCCACAACAAAACTGTACAGACCTGGTTCTGAAAGCCCCTTTGGTTTTTCAGGCTTTATGTCTCCCTGGGGATGGATTACTGTAATTCCATGCTATGTGGAATTGTTTATGGCCAGTAATTTTGGAGAAATTCTTGTTGGAAATCTCTATCCTAAAAGGGACTACACACTGAAATAAACAAGCAGATCCTAAGAAAGAAAACAAGTCCCAAGTCCGTTTTCAGTGGCTGTGTGGGATCCCAAACCCTGGTTTCTATGGTGTTTCAGATGAACAAAGAAGTCAAGTATTGCCCGGCCGTTTGTTTATTTCCCAGACACAAACAAGCTTCAGTGAACCACTCTGCTTGGAATTCCCTACTATTGCAGCATAGCTTTGGCTCTAGGGACCTGACAGGATTCCTCCCTCATCCACAAACACTGAAAAAACAACTGCTTCCACACCCAAATGGCACTCATGGAGCTTCCCCAAAGCTGCCACTAAAAGGCCCCAGGGAACTACATCTCCCTATCCACAGCAGCTTTAAAGATTAAACTAAATTAAACTAAACTCCTGAGGACCTTCAGGGTAGAAAGTTAAGATCAACACAGCTTCGGCAGCCCTTTTGGAACTGGAGGGTTCCAAGGTACATCGCCTATCTTATGACTAAAGAAATAAGGGATTACCTTTCTGATTCTTGAAGTTTCTCAGTTAGAAGTAGTTTAAAGTAAAACTTTGCCTTCATTAAAATTCAACCGGAAGGCAGATTTGTTACAACTGCAGAGGAAGGCACCGGGTCCAAAGAAGGTAATTACTAAATTCGTAACTGGAAAAGGGCACTCTAACCCTACTAAGGGCTGATGAGGTCAGGAGCTATCCTGGGCACCAGCGGGACCCGGGCACCTCGGATGGTGACTAGCTGCTATGTGATCACGGACTAGTCACTTAAGCTCTTTGGGCCTCAAGGCTTCACCTGTCAGGCCTGGGTGGTCTCCTCCATCTCTAATCTGTGATCCCATGAAAAATGAGGAAGGCTCAAGAAAACAAAGCCCGCGTCTCGGCCAGCAGCACGGAGACCCCGGGGAACCTTATCGGGGGCTCCGCGGGCTCTGGCCGTGCTCTCCTCCCTGACAGTCCCTTCGGCTCTCAGACCGCCCCCCCCCCCCAGCAAGGGCTCCCCGGCGTTACCTGAGCACAGTCACGCTCCCCCTCCGCACCGGCAGGAACAGCACGGGCTCCGACACCCGGATGGGCTTGAACTGGAACTTGCAGCCGAAGCAGAGCGCCGAGTCGCTGAAGAAGGACACCGACACGATGGGCCTCTCGAAGATGTGGATGGGGTCCACGTGCGACACGATGCAGCCCCCGGGCTGGTAGTCGTTGATGACGGCGCTGTTGACGAAGCCCTCGGGGATGACGCGGTGCTCCACCAGCTTCTGGATGACCAGCTGGTGCACCCACTCGGGGATCTCGTCCACGTCCCCGGGCGGGTAGAGCCGCTCCTGGCCCGGGCCCCGCTTCTGCAGCTGCGAGCCGTACGTGTAGCCCTCCCCGAAGAAGTACTTGTTGCGGAGCGGCGCGCGGTCCACCGTGTGCTCGTTGTACAGCCCCTTCTCGGCCCGCGACACCACCTCGTCGATGCGGGCCTCGATCTTGGCGCACTCGTCCTGGCTGAAGAGGCGGATCTGCCGGATGCCGGTCTTGACTTTGCGGGCCTCCTCCTCCTTCTGCTCCTCGTAGTCGCTGCGCTCCGACTCCGAGTCCTCGTGGTACTTGCGCTTGGCCGGGGCGGCGTAGGGCTCGGCGGCCGCGGCCGCCGCCGCCACGGCCGCCACGGCGGCCTCGCGGCTGCCGGGTTTGTAGTTGTCCCGGGCCGTCATGGACTTGAGCTTCTCGCGCAGGTCGGTGTAGCCGCCGGCAGCAGCCATGGCGCCGCTTCCCACCCCGCCCCCACTCTCTATTGATCTCCTGGATACCCGACTCTGCGAGCTGGAGAGTGGGAAGCGCGGCTGCTATTCATGGCCCGCACCAGCTGTGCGCCGAGGCCGAGGCGGGCCCGGGGCCGCAAGGACCCCCGCTCTGCTCGGGCGCGCCTCCCCCCCCCCCGCCCCGCTCAGAGCATCCGACAGGGCCGGGCTCCCCTCGGGGAGGGCGCTGCAGTGACGCCCGCACAGCTCGGGAAAGGTCCCGCCACTCGTGGAACGGACGAGCCGCCGCGTCCGCGCTCGCTGCCCCGAATCCCGGCTCCCCGAGGGGCTGCGGGAGGCCTCAGCCGCCTGCCCGTGTCATGCACAAGCGGCGGGGCCTCCTCCCGGGATCTCTTCAAAGGTCTCCAGGCGAAGGGAGGGACACATCAGCGGGTCCTGCAGAGCGCTTCTGCCGCCTCATCCCCAGCCCCGCTGGCAGCAGCCCTACAGGGGACAGAAACGAAGAAATCGGGTTCCAATTAAGTGCGATCCGGTTCCGCTCTGCAGAGCAGGGCTTTCAGTAGCACTTTAAAGGACTCCTCACTACGTCACAGGGCGCCAGCCCAGCATACTATAGACCCGGGGCTAGTCCTGTCCTAAGCGGGCTCCTCACCGCGCAAGCGCCGCTCGACCGGCAACAGCGCGTCCTCCGGCTTCAGTCATGCGCGTCAAGATGGTCCCGGGCAGCGGCAACTTCGACGCATGCGCAGGAAAAACCGCTCGTCGTCTGCTCCCCTCCCCCAACCCCTGAGGGCTACGAACCCCTTAGCAACCTGCCTCAACACAGCGCCGCTTTGACTTTCCTCGGGGGCTGAGCGGCTCCTTTCACCTCCTTCGCGGGGTGGGGAGGGTTCTGCACGTTGTCACCGCTGTTCCCGCGCCTTGTCAGGACATCGTCGGGACGCCCGAAGACTCCTCAACCCCCTCCACGTACAACCTAGGGAACCGCCACAACCTACCCCGGCCTATTACCGCCCCCTTCCAGCTCGCTCTTCTTTTATTGGTCTGTCGGCCACTTAGGGGGCGGTCCCAGGCGAGGTTTCCGGGAACTGATTGATGGAGAAGCCAGTCAATCAGAGGGGGTCGCCCTAGTTATTGCGTCCCTGTCGAGGACCCCTCAGGGGTTAGTGGGTAGTTAAATCATTGCCTGTTACTGCTCCGCTACGGAGGAAGCCCCGGGGCCCGAGAGTTCCCCGCTTGGGCTGGGCCATGGCCGTCTGTGGGCCACGGGCTCGGCGCGTGAGCTCGGGCGGGGGCGCACTCCAGGGGCGGGGAATAGGCACCAGCGAGGGCACCCCTCCGCCGGCGCCGTAGCCTCCGGGACGTGACTGAGGGAACGTCGGCGGCTGGCGGTGTCGTTGGCGCGCGCCGGGCGGGGGGAAAGTACCCCTGAGGCTTAGCCCCGGGAATCCTGACCCCGGCGCGCCGCGCTCCAGGGAAGGGCGCCCCCTACCTTGCGTCCGGGGGCACGAGCCGTGCTCCCGGATGAAGCAAAACCGGATAACCAGAAACGCGGCTTTCAAAATAGCAGTTCATGGCGTTGTTTTGGTTTTTTTTCCCAAAGCCTCAGCTTTTTTTGTTCTGTGTGTCTTTATTCCTATTTTTCGTTGATACTACTAGAATTTCTCCCAGAGCCATCCCAAATCAAAATAATTTTTCTAATTTTATAAATATATTTTTAAAATATATAAATAAAAATTTAATGATAATTTTTAAAGACAAGGAGACCAAAAGATTGAAAAGCCCAGTAAAACGGATCAATACAACGAGAAAATAATAATGTAATCATAATAAAAATAATAACGTGTCCCACCCCTGGGTCTCTGAGAGTGTATGTCACATGCTAATTAGGCTTTCCTCGGAGGTCTGGGGCAGACCCCCCCAGGCTCTGGGGAGCTGCCTGTGGCCAAGCTGCCCTCTGAACTCCGGCCTGCAGACTCACTGCCTTGGGTCTGGACCAGCCACTGTCCTGGCCTTACCTGGGCGTGATGCAGCGCCCTAACATGGCTAATATGGACATTATTAGTGGGGGAAGGAAGGGTGGGAGTGAGGGAAAGAATTTGGAATTCAAAATTTTAAATATGAATCTTAAACCTAAAATCAAAGGAAAAAAGGAGAGAAATCCATTGATCAAACAGAATAAGGAGAGAAAAAGGAAAAAAAAAACACTTAAAGTACATCAGGGAGTTAGGAAGCTTAAGTTCTACATGAGTTGTTTTTTAAGTGACTTGCCCAGGGTCACTGGTAGGTCTCTAGTAGCTAGTAGCTGTCTGAGGTCAGATTTGATCTCAGGTCTCACCAACTCCAGGTCAGGTGCTCTATCTACTGTGCCACCTATCTGCTCCTAAGTGTCACTTAGGACACTCCATCTGCCACCTCCATGCTTTTACACTGGCATGCCTGGAATGAATTCCTTCCTTTCTCGCCCCCCATAGAATCCCTCTCTTTTTTCAAGGCCCAGCTTAAATTCTGTCTTTTGCATGGACTTTCCTGATCTCCCAAGCTGCTAGTGCCCCTCCCCCAAATGATCTTGCTGTCATTTGTATTTGTTTATTTTATTGTACGTATTTTAATATTTATATTTGTGGTCTACTCTTTTAGAATGTAAGCTCCTTGAGAGTAGGAATAGTTTCATTCTACAAAATTTTATCCTCAGTCTCTGGAGCTTAATAAATGCTTATTGACTGACTACCCAAGGTCATAGAGGCAGTAAGTGGCAAAGGTGGGATTTGAATTGGGGTGTACTGGCCTCCAGATCTAGTGTTCTTCCCCCCAGCCCTGCACCAAATTACTCACCTCTGGGGTGATGAAAGCAGAGTTTAGGAGGTGAGGTGGATGGAAGGAGGGGGGAAGGAAATGGAAAATCTCCTCCTTTGCCTTGGTGCTGGTGGCCAGGATTTGGGCTTAAGTATAATTGCTTAAGACCACTTTTTTTAATTTATTTCATTGCATTGCACTGTATTCAGAACCTTTTAACACCAGCTAAAGGAACTCCTTCCCATTGGCTGTCTGCCTGAGTCACTGTCCAGTTAATTACGTGGACACCTTTAGATTGACTCTGTAACAACACAGGGTTCCTTCAGAATGCCAACACCTGGAGGGATTACCCCAATGTTCTAAACCCTGAGGAAGTCTCTCTTTTGGAAAGGCATTATTTTATTAAATAATTAATGTAAGCCAGGTTCTGTTCTGGTACTGCTTAGACAAGTCAGAAAGTAGGGGGAAGATAAGGACTCATGGAATATGGAAAATGAGATCACATTGGTGAAGTGTTTTGCAAACCTTAAAGCACCATGTAAATATTAGCCATCATCATTATCCATTGTGAATAATATCGTTATTTTGTTGTCTTTGATAGTGAAAGTGTCCCCTTTTGCCCTTCGTGGTGACAGCAAAGAGAGACCCAGAGATGAGCTAGTCTTGGACAGAGGTCATGTTCTTATTCCAGAACCTACTATAAGGTTAGCAAAGAGTGGAGAGAGCCAATACATCTTAGGGAGAGAGACCCACAGTCTTCCCCCTCCCCCACCAACAGCATATTTGTAAGGAAGTGTCAGGAGCAGGTGCGGGTGGAAAAATGGAGCAGGCACCAGGGCCCTGCATTAAATTTAGCTGCTGCCCTATTCCTAGGGTAGCCTTTGGGGAGCTAAGCCATTAGCCTTAAAACTGGAGATGGCAGAAAATGAGTCAGCCTAGGGAGGTAGCCTGGTGTGGTGAAAAGAGCCATGACCGAGGAGTCGAGAGGCCAGGAATCAAATTGTGGCTCTGCCACTGACTGTGTGACCTTGGGCAAGTCTCTCACTTTTCTCCCTCTCTTTCCTTATTTGTAAAATAAGGAGGGTGAGCTAGGTGTTATCTAAGCTCCCTTCCAGTTAGGTGCTCACTGGGCTACCTTAGGACTTTCCCCTTCCTTCCCCTCCTCATATCCAAATTCCTTAATATCACCCCTTACCACTTCTGTCTTTTCTTTAGTCTTGTGACCCTTCTATGAGTCCCCCCCCATCCTCTCCCTCTCTTCTCCATCAGATTGTCTCCATGATCATCTTCTTTTTCCCTCTAATCTCTTTATTTAATGGAACCCAAGTTCAAATCCTGCCTCAGACGGTTAAGTCACTTAGCTGCTGTCTGCAAAGTGGGGATAACAATAGCACCTCTGTCCCAGGGTTGTTGTGATCATCAAATAAGGTAATATTTGTACCGCACTTAGTGCAGTGCCTGGAACAAAGCAGACTTTTAATACATGCTCATTCCCTTCCTTCATCTTCTCAGTCCTCACCCTCCTTGACCTCTCTGAAGCATTTGACACTGTTAATGACCTTCTCTTCCCAGATATTCTCTCCTTTTCGGTATTTTTGTGACATTACTTTCTTCTGATTCTCTTTCTCTCTGTTCAGCTACTCTCCCTTCCCCCCAGGCTTATTTTGCTGATTCATCATCCATATCACAATCCCTAACTTAAGAGTGCACCCCCAAGGTTCTGTCCTGGGCCCTCTTTTCTCTGCATATTCTTCCAGCAATCTCATCGGATCTCATTATGCCAGTTATCACCTCTAAGTAGATGAATCTGAAGGTCTACATATCCAGCCTCAGTTTCTCTTCTGATGCCCAGTCCTACATCATTACGTAGTGCCTGGATATTCCAAACTGGATGTCATATAGCTATCTCAAATGCCACATGTTGAAGTACTTGGTCCTTTGGCTCACTAGAGAATTCCCGTGGAGGCATTGCATTCCCGTCCTGCATCAGATTGAACGTACTGCTGTGCCAGGAAGAGCTCAGATCTCAGGGAAGTGACCTGGGGGGCATGATGAGGTGACCTGTAGTCCCTGTGATAGAGGAGGCTGAGGGGCTTGAGCCAGGAGTTTCAGGCTGAGCTTGGCCTAGCTGGCTACTTCGGCTTGTATTTTCCCCCCTGAGTATAGTGGCTATCCTGAGATGGGCTATCCTTGAAGATTACCTTGTGAGTTCATGAGATCAGAAGCTCCTTGTGCCTTAGATGTCAGCAAGATGGGAGATGCTCCCTATAAGGTGTGTATGCATGTATATACACATATACACAATACACATACATGTACATATATACATATGTACACCCCATGTGCAACCATATGTGCTACTGTGATTCTTCTTAGAGGACAAAATAACTACTAATAAGCATGGGGAGCCCAGCTTCTGACCAGGGCTGTCAGCAGACAGAGGGCCTTGAGGGACATAGCACAGAGCTAAGGTGAAAGGTGAATGACTGAACAGTCAGCAGTCTCACAAAATACTTCAGGTTTTGATGTTTCTACCTCTTCAGGGGAGTCTAATAGTAGTTATAAGTTACTGTTGTTTGTTTAAATCTTTGCCAGTGCTCACTGCTTAGTCTTCTGAGTGTAAGGTATTGCTTTTAAGTGGAGGAAGTAAATAACAGTTCTATACCTGATTTACATAGTAATTGAGGATTGTTTTATACTCCCTTTGGGGGAGATCACAGACGAGAGCCAGACTTTAGCTTTAAGTGATTTTTTTCTGGACAGAATCTGGGGTGGGAACATTAAGAGTCAGAGGCTAGGGAGAAAACATGTAATCCCTCTTCTTTGAGTCCAGCTTCAATAGGACTGAACCTGGTCTGCATCTAATGAGTCCAAAACTAGGGCCTCTTTGTGAGAGAGGAAAAAAGGACAAATACCCTCGAGCCTTTGGACCGTGCTGTGGTTCTGTGCATGGTTGTACTCATATATGTACATGTTGTCTACCCCATTAAAATTTAAAATACCTTTGTATGCCCAACATTTAGCACAGTGTCTGTCCCATGGTCAACACTTAATACTTGCATATTGATTTATTATTATATCTCAATTTTTAAATATAAATGTCTACAATTCCCTGATGATGCCTAGCACAGGGATGGACACATACATCTGTATTAATATAGACTCAAAGGAATCTTCTCCAGGCTCAGAATAGCATCAGGTGCTTAAGAAACCCTCAGTTCATGAAGGAGGTAATGGGAGCCTTGAACCTTACAGGCAGAGGGTTCAGTAAAGATTTATTGACTGAACAAATGAATGTATGAGTAGCTTTTGGAATGATGGCAGTGATATATTGTTGGGTCATTCTAGAAATTACCTACACTGATACTAGGGCATGGAGTTTACCAAGGCAGAGATGGTCTGTTAAGTACCTCCAGCACCTGATGGGCAACGTGGGTGGATTGCTCCAGATTTGCTGGAAGTCTCCTGGAATTTGCTTTGGGTTTCTGGGCACAGGGCCCTGAAGCTCAGGGTAGGGCAGTACTGGTTTCCAAGGGAATGGAGGCATTACATGACAGGTTCCCTGGCTGTCTCTGAACTTAGAATAGGCTGAGTGGGTGGGTACAGTTTCTTCCTTGTCTGGTGATGGCTCCAGTCTCATTGAGTGGAGGGAGGATTAAAATCCCAGATTCAGTTTTTGATCCAAGGGAAGGGAGAAATAAAATCTCAGGTCTAGCTGTGGGTACAAGGGGTAGTCTTAAAAAAATTTTTTTTGGTGTCTATTATCTTTTTACAGCATAGCAATTTTTGGGCACAAGGGGTAGTCTTATGGAAATTATTCCCCTGTTCAACAGATCTGTAGATCCAGATAAAACAGAACATTTATATTAGCTAGCTTGACTGGTCCTTTTTCCAAATAAATATTTCAGCTTTGAAGTGATCACATTGACCAAATCCTGGGGGACCCCTTGTGGGGAGGGGTGGGAAATGCCCAGCAGCTGTGGGATTCCTCCACGGGTCCTTTCTCTGTACTCAGTTTGTGTGCAGATGAAATCTGAAATCAGCTGGGAAGGTTGGGGGAGAGAGGGAAAGGAGGGAGATATGCCTGAGATGTAAGCCTTGCTCATTTGCTGTTCTGGGTTAACTTACTCTAATTCTGCAGGGGTTTCTAGTCATGTAGCTCCTAGAGAAAACAAGCCGGCTGAGAGGGTCAGAGAGGGGCATAGACGAAGTGGTGGTGGTGGGAGGGAGCAGTCCTACCCTTCTCTTCAAAGTCCAGTCACAAAGCAGAAATAGAGCTAAGTTGAGGGAACAGCAGCCATGACTTTGGCCAGAATAATTTTCCTTTACACATTTTCCAGGGCAGAAATCAGAGGAATCAATCCTGGATGGAAGTGGATGGGGAAGAGAGAGAAGATAAGAAGGGAAGGAGAATTTGAAAAGGGAGAAGGGGGAAAGAGGATGAGAAAGAAGGAAGAAAGGGTAAGCAGGAAAGAAAAGGCAGAGGAGGAGGGAGAGGGATGAAGGGGAGAGAGAGAGAGAGAGAGAGAGAGAGAGAGAGAGAGCGATTCTTCCCCACCAACTTCAAGTGTCCAGCTGGGAATCCAAGCTTTCACGTTGGGACTCTTGGCTTCTGATTGTCAGGCATTCACCTTATCTAGACCAGACTGAGTCATTCTCCTGACATGCCACTCACTGTACACATAACCTCCGTCCAAGCTCCTTTCTAACACTAGCTTTAATAACAATAATCAAACCAACACTACTATTCCTGGAAAGATCATGTCAATCAATTACTCCATGACTTCAATCACCATGACTTCCTTGTCAGTAATATTTCTTCCTGGCTACCACTCCCCTATATATGTGATCCCCTGTGATAACTGGAAGCTCCTTGAGGGTGGGGGCTGCCTTGCTTGCTTGTATTTGTAGCCCCAACACTTAGCACAGTGTACAGTGTCTGGCACATTGTGAGGACTTAATAATTCACTCATTTAGAGGCTGTTTGTATGACTCCCAAAGACCAGTTCACGGACCAAATTTGGTTTTGGCATCTGCTTTGTACCCTATTTCCCCTCCCCCCAGAGTAATCCATGACCTTTTCTAAGTGATGTTTGTAATTCTAATAGAGGACTTATGGAAACAATGCTTTAATAATGAAAATGCTTCCATTAATAGTAATGGAGAAAAATTCAGGCTGGGGAAAAAAACACATCATATTGGTTACCTTCACCCTTCATTTTAGGAACTGGGAAACGGGATTCTCAGATAAACCTAGACTGGGGGTGGGGAGTTGAGGTGGGACAAGATAATGAGACAGAGATGGAGCTAGCCAAAGCTGGGGACCATTGCCTAGAATTCAGGGTGAAGCATCAGAGCAGAGGGAAGTGAGCAGAAAGCAGGTCCCTGGGCTTGACAAATGAAGCTTCTAGCCATGTTTTCTACATTCTGCTGACTGAGGATATAGGAAACAAGAGTGGGGATGGAATCTTTAGGGTCCGGGGCTTTGGAAATAGGACAAAGGAATGGAGGTTAAAACGTTGCCCGAGGTAGAGGGCTGTGATGAATGGTGTAGCCCAGAGTAGTTTCCCAGTCTGCTTCTGCCCTTTTCTGGCTTTGTGTAGGAAATGGTTTTCCTGGTTCTGCTAATAGGATGCTTAGGTTTTCTCTTCCTTGCTCTGGCTGATGACTTTACCAGGAACAGGAGAGGGAGCTGGGAACCTCCTGGCTGCCAGCGGCTGAGTCACCCAGAGCTCCCCTGGAAACCAGCGAACCCTGTTGCCAGGGTCCCCTTACCATGCCCCTCCCTCTTTCTTTACCACCCTCCTTCCCTCCTAGGGGGAGTCTCCTCAGAGCACAGGAATCCGACTTCTGTCTACTCTCATCTCCCTGAAATTCAAGGCATTGGAGGTCCTAGTTAAAATGCAAATATCCGGGGGGATGGGGAATAGGCTAACTTGTTCCAGTCTTGGTTGGTTTCAGGGGATGGAGAAGCAAGGGAAAGGTCTGGAGCAGGGGATGCTGGGAAGGGTGGGTGGGACTGAGAGAATCTCGGATGGGGTCTGCAGTCTAATAGCAAACATCACCATCTTCTCAATTTTGCCAGGGGCCAGCCCAGCCCTCAGTTCCTGAGGGGCCTTAATGCCCTAGCTTGCTGTTTATTTCACACAAAAATTACAAAGAGAAATAAATATCTCTGAAGTGTGGAAGGTGAAAGATAGACTAGCAAGATGAGTGCCCCCGGAAAAGAGCACAAAGCTGGGGAGGTCCTGCATAGACTTTTTCTTCCATCGCCCAGAAAGTCACTAACTCTTGGCTTCTGCCCAGTCTGGGCTCAGGAAAATTGCTTCACGATGAAAGAAAGAATGGAACCCACCTACCCAGGCTCATCACTGTGCTGCCCAGTTTCCTGTATTTCCTGCTTAGCCTTTTCTTCACTCTAATAGAGGTGAGTGAAAAAGAAGCCATCCAGCCCAGGGATGAATCACCTCCTGTTCTCTCCCATGCTTAATTCTAGAGCTACACAGACCCTTCTAGAACCATCTGAGGGATCCTCTTGTCTCCACACTAGCTTTCCTCTTTGGCCGGGAAGAACTCAGATTTGTGGCTAGAGAGCAGAGAGTGATATTGACGGGGTCTGCTTTCCTCCTAGGCTGGGCAAAACCATTCATTTATTGATAAATATTGGAAGGAAGGCTTCCTTAAAAAAGGGGGGCTTGAGTCAGCACACAATTGGATATCAATCTCATCTTTAGTAGGCAGTCAGTAATTTTCAGGATTAAATAACCATCTAGAAATTCTTCCTTCTCCTTTTGGTGCTTGTTAAATGCTTGTGGGTTAATGGATTGATTGAAATTTTCCCATGACAACTTGGTTCTATTATTTCTTACATTCTCTCCCCTGCAGTCTCTCCTCATTCAGACACAGGTTTCCTTTTCCTTTCACCTTTCCCTATTCTATAGCTTTCCATAGCCCAGAAGAGCCTTCAGGGAGGGTGTCATGATCTGGCACTGAGACTTGAAGGGATGGCTCTATAGGAGTGTCATGGTTCTTGGAAATAGACCATAAGGTATCTGCCCTAATGCAACATGGTGCTTGATTCTTGAGTCTAACTCAAAATCTAACACAGCCCTCACACTCCTATTCCTGTCTCTTAACTAAAGTAGTTTTTCCCCCGAGTCTTGGGAGGTACCACACACTCTGATCATTTATAGTCAGGGTTTGCTGAAGACTCCCTTGGAAGACCCACTCTTCCTGAATTGTCTGGGAAGAATTGCAGAAACATTGGATTGTACTTTTAGAAGTTCAGAGTAAAAAGGGGCCTCAGGGGCCATTTAATCTAATACATACCTGAAAAGGCATCCCCACTGTAATAAACCCAAGAGATGGTCATCCAATCTCTGCCTGAAGATCTCCAAGGAGGAGGAACCTATCATCTCTCAATCAATCTCATTCTGTGCCCTACTTATTAGAAGGTTTCTCTGACATCAAGCCTAAATTTTCCCCTTTAAACTTTTCCAGCCATTGCTTCTGGTAATCTCCTTCAGAGCCAAACAAACCTAATCTCTCTTTCACATGATAAGCCCTCCAAATACTTGAATAGAGTTATGATATCTGCCCTCAGTCTTAGCTTCTCCAAGCAAACATCCCAAGTTCCTTAATGGCATGAACTCAAAGCCCTTCATTAGCCTGGTTACTCTCCTCTGAATGACCTCTAGCTTTATCCAAGTTTTCCCTAAACAGTGATTCCTAGAACTGAACACAGTATTACAAGCTGTGGTCTGGCCATAGCAGAGGACAACAAGATTATCACCTCCTCTCCTTTTCTTTCCTGATGGAAGCGATACCTCTCTTAATGTTCTGCCCCCCAGCATTGCATTAGCTTTTTTTTTTTTTTTGGCTATTATATCATACTACTGATGTTGAGCTTATTGTCTTCTCAACTCTTTTTCAGAACCTAACATGCTTCCCCCTAAACTCTATTTATGAAGTTGATTTTTTGTCCCAAGTGTTAGACTTCTCATTTATTTCTACTGGATTTTGTCTCCTCAGATTCAGTCCAATGCCTTCTAGATCTTTTTGGATCCTGACATCATCATTCATTATGTTAACTCTTTCACTTAATTTGGTATCATCTGAAAATCCAGTGAGCATCCCATGAAGGTCTTTGTCCACATCGCTGGTAAAAATTGGCAAAGAACCCAAGGGCAGACACAGATCCCTGGGGTACTCTGCTGTAGACCTTCTGCCAAGTCAACATGAAGTCACTCCTTGGCCCATCAGGGTCTTCTGGGTGGTGCTGGTTAGGCAGTGACGGTGGCCAAGAAAGGAAGCAGATATTGAAACAAATCAGAGTAGGGTGATCTCACTGGGAGGCAGAGTGAACCGCTTCTCCCGGGCACACAGCAGGCTCTCCACATGGGCAGCCACAACCCGGCATAGCTCCAGGCCCTGTGGAGACAGAAAGGAAAATGGTTCAAGTCCTGCCCATCTTCACTTGTAGGCTCTCTCTCCCTGAATCCTCTCACAGTTCCCTTACGTGTGTTCACAGAGGACAAGGTGGTGATAGAACTCTCTCTCTGTACAGGCATATATGTATACGTAGGTGTACATGTATACATATATATGTATATATGCGTGTCATATGTATAGATATATCTTATGTACATGTGTATAATAACGAATAGTATATTCTACATGATATAATAATACATAGCATAAAATTTATAGAACATAATATATAATTCATGCATAATACATAATTTATAGAGCATAAACATCCAGACCTCTGAGAGGAAGCCTGCTTATTTGCACTTTCCTTGGGCTCTACTGACTAAGGAGATAGGAGGGCACACCCTCCCAGAGGCCTAGAGATTCTTCTGGCTGTTTTTGGGGTGGTTGGTCATAGAATGAGAGGCGGTATGGTGTAGTAGGTAGAGGGCTTGACCCAAAGCCAGGAAGATCCAACTCTGACACATACTGGCTTCCTGGGACTTGCCAAGTCACTTAATATCTCAGTGTTCTTAAGTAACTCTAAGATCCTGACCCAAATTGGTGGAAGGAATTTCTTCACCTAGGGAATGAAATCACAGGCCTAGGGACTTGCCCTCTCTAGCCCCCATCTTCCTCATCTGTAAAATGAGGGAGATGGGTCAGATGACCTCTAAGATCCTCCAGTTCTAAATCCTAGGATTCTATGATTTCTATGAAAATCCACATTGGAATTTCAAAAGGAGCAAGGGCTCAGTCTGAGGCAGTAAGCCTCAGCACCAGGAAACAAAGGGAGACATCAGAGCAAAGGGCTCCAGTTCCAAATCCCTTAGTAGTTTTCTAGTCCTGGGACCTGGACACTTGCCCAAGAGAACCCCAGGTAATTCTGTTGGTTCAATCAACAAGAAATCAGGACACTAAAATCATTGCTCCACAGAATCCTCAGGGTAGTGAGACTGGGGAAATCCATGAAAAAAAAGATTGTGAATAACAGAGAACATTCCAGAAAAGTCTGCTTGTGGGTGTACCTACACACGTTAAAGTCACGGAATCCCAGAATTGAAAAGGACCTTGATATCATGTAATCTAACATGCATGTGAACAGAAATCCTCTTTACAACATTCCCTACACATGGTCACCCAATCTCCATATGAGGACTTCCAGTCATGAGGCATTCACAGCTGGGGAGTGCGAGGGAAAAGGAATGAAATCATCATGAAAATAATGCCGAACATTTATATAGTAATCTAGGGTGTGCAATTGTTGTGCAGTCATTTTTTAGTCGTGTCCAATTCTTTGTGATCCCATTTGGGGTTTTCTTGGTAAAGACACTGGAGCAGTTTGCTATTTCCTTCTCTGGCTCATTTTATAGATGAAGAAACTAAGGCAAACATGTTTAAGTGACTTGCCCAGGGTCACACAGCTAGGAAGTCTTAGCTTAGCTGCCCTAGGGTGTTCTAAGTGCTTTACAAATATTACCTAGTTCAATCTGACAATAACCTTGGAAGGTAGGTACAATTATTACCCCTCTCCCCATTCTACAGATAGGAAAACTGAGGCAAGTCAGAAGTTAAGTGACTCCCCAGGGTCACAGAACTGGTAATGATCCAGATATCTGTCATATTTGCACTCAGGTCCGGGACCTGAATCCGGGGCCAGCACTCTGTCCACTTTACCTTCTAACTGCCTTGTGAGACACATAGTGAGACACGTTGGCTATCTTCAAGTATTTGAAGGACTGTCATGTGGAAAAGTATTTAGATCTTATCTGTTTGGCCTCAGAGGGCAGATCCAGGCGTGATGGGTGAGGGAATTGTGAGCTGGCACAGTTCCCTTCCTATTCAGTTATGGGTGGAGTCCAATTTCTGTCTTGTGAGAAAACCTTACTGCATTGTTTGAATGTAGCCCTGTGTAGCTGGGAAGCTGGGCTACCTCTACCTGTTGCTTAGAGACCCTTAACTAAGGACCTGAGTTATGCTGACCAGAAATCCAGTCAGATCCAAAGACTGATGCAAAGAGTTTTCTCACAATTATTCATTTCGAACAACCTATATGTCTTACCTGAAAACTGACCCCACACTGGTCAATCAGTTATAGTTTCCTTGTTCCTTTGATTCAATACAGACACTTGGGGAGGGGAGTGGGACGGCTCTTTTTTCTGATTTTAGGGAGTTTCACCTGTTCATTCTCCCCTTCCCAACTCAGAAAGGCCCTAATCTTTCTTCCAATCAGAAATCATAGTACTTAATCTTGTATCCTGGTTTATATCCCGTGAATTGTTTTCTTATAATACATAAAAATCTATCTTCCCCCATATTCAGGGTTCAGTGCCAAGCTGAGGAGGCCTGGTCCCAATTTGTTATTCAATTGGCATTGTTGTTGTTGTTCAGTCGTGTCCAACTTTTCACGAACCCATTTGGGGTTTTCTTGGCAAAGATACTAGAGTGGTTTGCTATTTCCTTCTCTGTCTCATTTTACAGATAAGGAACTGAGGTAAACAGGGTTAAGTGACTTGCTCAGGGTCACACAACTGGTAAGTGTCTGAAGCTGGATTTGAACAGATGATGAGTCTTCCTGATTCCAAGCCCAGTGACCTATCCACTATACCACCTAGCTGTCCCTTGCCCTCACATTCTTACCACTAGTATGGGGCAAGAAAGGGATACGGGTAATGAAAAATTGCATGTAATCCCAAGTCTATTTACGTGGGTAAATGTGGAGTGGGCTTAAGTCCTTCTCTATGTGAGATACATACCCTGCATCTAAAACAATGAACCCAACACCCAACTCAAGCAGCATCTAGACTAGAATTCCCCACTTCCTAGGCCAAATGTTCCCTGCCTCCACAGGGGGCCTTTGTGGTGGCAGCAGCCTAGGGTGAGTTATCTCTTCTCTGCAAACTTGCTTTTTCTCGGCCTCCCAGCTTCCCTGTGCCTTGAGGCACAGAAACACTGACTAAGGGGAAATGGGGTAATTAGTGCTTTCGTTTAAAAGGATTACATCGGTTAATAAGAGGAAGGAGGGAGATGGACAAGGTGATGAACTGTCTTCTTTTCTGGCAGGTAGAATGTTGAAATCGGAGATGAGAATCAGCAAAAACAAAAATAGAATTAAGCAAGAAAGACAACAGTGATTTAAAGAGGTGATAGCAGCAGCTAGGGAATGACTGAGTGGAAGTGAGTAGGCTTCCTTTTGACAGATGCTAAAGAAATCAACTTTGTAAGAGAGGATGATAACTAGGCAGCAGTCCTTCTGAAGAAAGATCTCGAGGTTTTAGTGGTCTGAACTCAAGAGCAGAGTGATGTGCCATCCATCCCCTTCTGCCCCCCCCACTAAACACAAGTTAATGAAGTCTTAGGCATTAAGTCCAGGACTAGGGAAGTGAGAGTCCCGATGTATTTTGCCCTGGTTAGACATTGTCTGGAGAGGTGAGTGGAGTTCTGTGTGCCACAGTTAGGAAGGGGTACCAAAAAGCTGTAGAGCATGTGTTTGAGGTGGGGTATATAATACCTACCTTAGCTATAGTATTTGAAAGATTGTCACACGGGGGTTTAGAATGCTCTCATCATGACTGTGACAATTGCAGACACTTTGATAGAAGAAGGGGACTTTTTTTTTGGAGGGGAGAAAGCAAGGCAATTAGGGTTAAGTGACTTGCCCAAGGTCACACAGCTAGTAAGTGTGTCAAATGTCTGAGACTGGATTTGAACTCAGGTCCTCCTGACTCTAGGGCCAGTACTCTATTCACTGGGCCACCTAGCTGCCCCAAGAAGGGGACTTTCTTATCAATAGTAGAACTTGCTTTCCTGCTATGGAATTTCCTTCCTGGGAACTCCCTGGGTCCTTTCTGAAAGAAGTACATATGACTGAGTGACAGGTACTATAAGGTAGTGGAAAGGAGGCTAGTTTTAGAACCAGAGGACCTGGGTTGGGATACTATTCTGGTTCTATTACTGGTCAGACCACATGTGGGACATTCTACACTGGGTACCACATTTTATTAAGGACATTGATGAGCTAGAATTTGAATGGAGGAAGACAGTCAGGATGGTGAACCATATTAGGTGAAGATTAGCTGAAAGAACTGGAGAAGGCTTAACAAGGCTGTGCCATGGGCGCCTCTGGCAATCTGGTGAAGCCTAGGGACCCCTTCTCAAAATCATGTTTTTAAAAGCACAGGATAAAATACAAAGGAAATTAATTCTTTTGAAATATAGTCATCAAAATATATATTTTCTTCAAAATAATTTTTTAAAAGTTGAAATAGATCCCAGACTAAGAACTATACCCTATTGGGTATCCCAATGTTTTAGCGCTATACAGAAGCTGACTACAAGTTTGCCACATAGTAAAGTGACTAGTCATATTATTCTATTTGCCCCAGAAAACAAATTTAAGAGCAATAGGAGAAAGCTCCAGAAGCCCCTTCCAACTCCCTGTGAAGCCCCTCCCAACTCCCAAAGAGAAATGGGCTGCATCTTCAAGTGGCGAGTTTCCCCTTTGAAGGAGGTCCTCCAACAGAGGCTGGGTGAACATTTGTCAGCATTGTTGTAAGAGCTATTCTTGTTCAAGTATTGGTTGGACCAGATGTTAAGTCCCTCCCAAGTCCTATTCCATGATTTTTTAACTATTGTCTTTGTGACCATGCCAGGAGGCAAGTCACTAAACGTCAGATACTGGATGTCCGACCTGACTATCAAATGAAAATCATAATAGATTCCTTGTCTGCCACGATGCAGTGCCCTGCCCCCTCCACAGGCAGCCTCCCTGAGCCTCATACCTGCTCGAGCTGCAGCTGCATGATTCGTTGTACGGTCAAGTTCCCCAGTGTGATCTCCACGTAGGGATAGCTGGAGCCAGCAGTGGGTCTCTGGGTTCGTGTGGATTGAATTTCCTTCAGAGGAAATTTCACTGTCAGCTCCTAGAA
The DNA here is from genome assembly GCA_011680675.1 of Gymnobelideus leadbeateri. Lineage (NCBI taxonomy): Eukaryota > Metazoa > Chordata > Mammalia > Diprotodontia > Petauridae > Gymnobelideus > Gymnobelideus leadbeateri. The sequence continues at coordinate 573,379 of WOXC01008520.1, forward strand.
TGTAGAAGGGGAGAGGGTTAGGACTAGAGCTTGTCACCATCTCCTAAGTTGGCCTACAGCGATGTGGCAGGCAGAGCAAGCCCTTGACAACCCGGTAACCTTGGCAACTTTGAAAGGCGGAATGCTGTTTGCCTGGATGCCACTGTGCCCAGGATCTTTTCCTGTAAAATGCAGATAGTAATATTCATGTAAGGAGCCTCTTCAGAGCACCTGTAGACGTTATAAAAAGAAGGCAGTGTGAGCCATCACAAAGGCTACTTCTCCGTCAGAGGCTGGAGTAAATGAGGACATAACCGGGAATGATGCAAAGGGGTTTTGAGACGGAGGGAATGAAAGAAGACAAGGTTCACAGCAAATGACCTCAGTTTTCTTGCTAAGATACAATAAGTCCAGGTCCTTAGCTGAGAGTAAGGTGGGGGAAGTACCATGAGAGATTGGAGGGGAGAAGAAAAGATTTAGAATGGCCACTAGGATAAGTGGGATAGAACATTCATTACAGAAGAATAAAAGGATTGTCCTTTTTAGGATTGGACCTTGGTTTTCTCTTCTGACCAAAGTGGGATCATAAAGTGTGTCTGCCATATGGGGTTCCATGAAAGGTTGCATGGGGAAATACTTTGGAAATGACAAAGTACTCTACAGATAATGAGAGTATAATTATTATTAGTAGTAGTATCCCAAGCAGTTTAACCTAATCCTAATCCCTTTATCCCAACTTTTTATGGGTCAGGAATCACGGAAGCCATTTGAGGACCACCTCTCTCCCCCATGACTTGAGGCCCCAGCTCACATGGGTCTCCTTGTTGAGGAAGTTGAGGCCATTCTGGTTGACAGCCAGGATGCAGGGTGTGAGCACAGTGTTGTTGCTGCAACTCTGGATGAAGAAGAAGGAGGAACCAAACATGGGATAGGCACTGAGGAGCCCTGTGGAGATGAGAGGGATGTGAGAGAGTCAGGCCATGGTCACCAGCATCCAGGGAGGAGGGACAAGGGATGAGGAAAGTATATATGTGAGGGGGAGGGGAGTCCATCTAGGACATTCTAGCTGGAGCCAGAAGGTAGATCTCAGCATATGGGTAGATTCACGTATCTGTGACTATATGACTATGGGTCTTTTCTGACCTGTTACTATATATCAGTGCCTGGGAGATAATAACTGAACCTGGTCATTAAAAGGGATCTCTCGGTCCCAATACCGTACCTACTCAGCACCATGAGCCAACAGAGTGACTCCCCAAGAGGAAGATATACAAGGGTATCCCACAAATCTCAATGTAGCTTTAAGCTCTAATAGTTCTTGGGATGCCCCTCTATATTTTGTATCTGCTTATTGATTGATATTGTCTAGCCTATAATCTCTTGCTATTTGGAACACAGGTAGGTAACCCAAGGGTTCAGTCTATTCTGGGCCCTAGGGCTCAGTCTGTGGTTGGCATTAGAGCTGTTGCTAGCATCAGGGTTCTCAGTCTAGGATTGGGGTTGGGGCTCAGTCTAGGACTAGGATTAGGTCTCAACCTATGACTGCATCCTTGGTTCACTTAGGGCTATCACTATTCAAACCTGGACTCGCTCTTCCCCTTTTTCTTACCAAGGAACTGGGCCCTGGCCTGATGGGGGCTCAGGGCCTGGATCTGCTGCATGTGCTGGATCACCAGGTTCAGCCAGGCCTGACCCTTCAACGTGCGATAGAACTGGGGTGGGATGTACTCCTGGGCTTCACGGCTAGAGGCAGAAGCAGAAGCACAGGAATTTAGGGTTGTGGTGAGTAGTGCATGGGTTGTGAGAGGCGAGGGTGAGTGGAAGAGTGACCATCACCCTTGGGTCTTCCTCTTACGAGTCACTGAAGGTACGGGAGAACAATTCCTACATGTGATTATAATCACTCCCCTTATTCCTCCTGTACCCTATTCAGACCACCATAATCTCCTACCATCCAACCACCAGTATTCTCCCAGGCTCTCACCTCTGCTCTGCTCCACTCTCCTCCCCCAGTCTTGACTCTTTAGTGAACCAATACTGTTTTAGTCCCTCATGGCTCCTCATCTGGATTATTATAATACAATAAGCTACTAATTGATTAAATTCAATCATATACTCCATAATTCAATCCATACTCCAGGCTGCTGCCAAAGTGATTTTTTTTCTAAAATGTAGGTCTAATCACATCACTCTCTCGATCAATTAACTGCAGTGGCTCACTATTATCTCTAGGATCCAATATAAACTCCTTTATACTTAAAGCTTTCATAGCCTGGGCCCACCTCATCTTTCCAACCTTACACGCCACTCTTTTTCATGAATTTTGTCACCTAGCTATAGTCTGCTTGTTGTTCCTTGTACAAGACAGTCTGTCCTGTTATCCTCTACTCCTTGAATGCTCTCTCACTCCTCTCTCTCTCTCTTCTCTCTTTTTCCTCAGCCCTGCTACTTGGAATCACTTGCTTCCTTTAATACTCACAAGGTGTTTTCTGGTCATCCCCGGATTCTAGTGTCTTCCCCTCCATGGTTACCCATATATGGACATGCTGTTATCCTTGTTAGAATATATGCTCCCTGAAAGCAGGGATGATGTTGGTTTTATCTTTTTAACCCCAGCATCTCTCTCAAACAACGCTTGCTTGCTTGATTATGACATTGTCTTGTGTGCCTCTGAACAAGCTGTCCTCAGGCCTGGAATGCATTACCTCATTTCTCCCACCTCTTTGAATCTCTAATTTCCTTCAGAACTCAGCTCAAATGCCACCTGCTAGATGAGGCCATTCATGATGCCCCCAGCTACTAATGTATTCCCTCTACCAAATTAGTTTGAATTTATTTTATATATAGCTTATATGTACTCATAACTGTACATTTCCTTATCCCCTTCTCTCCATTCCTGCCACAGGATCCTTGAGGTGCTTAATACATGTTTACTGGCTAAGTATATGGCAAAGGGCTCTTGGGAAAACCTTATTATATTATTATGTCACTTCTGTTCACTCTTCTCCACCCCCACTTGACATTTGATCTTTCTCTCTATGGGCATCAGTAAATAAAAAGCAACACTATCTCTACTTCCTCCTGGCCTCTCAGCACTTTCTCTGGTGATTTGAAGAATTTTGGAGATTTCTATAATCAATCAATCAATAAACAATGAATCAATAAACATTTAGTACCTACTATGTGCCAGGCACTATCTAAGCATTGGGGATACAAAAAGAGACAAAAGACAGTCCCTTCCCTCAAGGAGCTAAAGCTGTGATACAAATATAAAAATATTCATGCCCAGGAATTTGTGGGTATACGTTACCAGGGAGACATTTTTCTTCTGAAGCCTCTTTTCTCCTCTATTATCCAGCCCTTTTCTAGGATCTTCCTCTAGTTCTAGTCTTTGACCACCAGCCTCTGGAAGGCCTCTTCCTCTCTCCACCTCCAGGGGACTCAGAATAGATATTATTAAATGGAAAGAATTTTAGAGCCCCTCTAGTACAATTCTACCATTGTACAGCTGAAGAAACTGAGGCCCACAGATAAAAGTGATTTTCCCAGCCTCACATAACAGCAAGGTGGTACAGTGGATACAGCATTGGTCCTGGTGTCAGGAAAACTTAAGTTCAAATCTTGCCTTAGACCCTTACTAGCTCTGTGACTTGCGGATAAAATGAGATGATGTTTGTAAAGCATTTTGTAAACATTAAGGTGCTATGCAAATGCTAGCTATTACTGTTATCACTACCTGCTAAGGGCAGGGACCAAACCAAGGAGTTAGACAAGATATAGAATGGGGAGTCCCAAATAACTATAGCTGCTGGCAATAGGACCCCAGAGGTCAAGCTCTTGGTTTCCATCCTTCCTGTCTGGTTCTCTCACTTTCCTTGGAAGTTGAAGACCTGTGGGAGAAGGATTCTGGAATCATGTGACAGGTTGGTGGGCTGGGGCAGGGGGCCTTACACACTGGGCAGATAGACGCTGTCCTTGGCACGATGCTGGAGGGCAGCTAGCTTGGACACCTGCTGTCTCTGTTGTTCACTGGGCTGTTCAGTAGGCAGGCTATAGAAGAGGCCCTTTAGATAATCGGGCAGGACCTAGAAGTTGAGGAATAGGCAATCATAAGGGAAATGCACACTGTTTTGTAAAGTACTTTATCCATTGACGGAACTAGAAAATTATATGAAACAGAATAGAATCAAGTACCAGAGTAAGTGGTAAAGTCTAAGGGCCATAGGAGCTCAGAATAGAGGAAGCAGAGTGATCAAGGAGGAAGTGATATTTGAGCAGAACTTTGAAAGGATGAGATTTAGTTAGAGATGAGAGGGAAGACTATTAAAAGTAGTGTGGTATGGGAGTAGTGTATCTGACTTGGAGTCAGGGAGACCTGGGTTCACATCCTTCTTCTGACATATACTAGCAATGTAACCACAAGCAAACCCCTTAACCTTCTGAGCCTCAGTTTTCTAATCTGCAAAATGGAAATAAAATGTTACTTATACCTATACTTGGGCTATCTCTGGTTGTCCTGATCTATATCTGGCCACTGGACCCAAATGGCTCTGGAGGAGAGAGTGAGGCTGGTGACCTTGCACAGCCCTCCCTCACTTGAATACAATTCACTTCCATGTCCTGGCCTCATCTCTCTGATATAATTCTTCACTTCCATGTCCTGGCCTCATCTCTCTGATAGAACTCTTCAAGAACAAAGGACAAACAACATAGCTATACATATAAGGATTGTTGTGAGGCTCGAATGAGGTAGGTAAAGTGCCTTAGAAACTTTTCAACACTAAATAGACATCACCTATCATTCTCAATAAAGGGAAGCTATGGAAGCATGGGCATGGAGGTTAAGAATGAACCTGGCATATGTGGGTTTCATAAATATAACCTGTATATATAAGTATATATATATATATATATATATATATATATATATATATATATATATATATATATATATATATATATAAAAGTAACACATAAGTGAGTAGTTAGAGATAAACAGATTACTGAAAAAGTAGATTGGGGGCAGACTTGGGGGGGGACATTGAATACCAGCTCAGGGAGTTAGATTTTACCTTATCTCATGTGAGAATGACCAACAAAGGCCCAGGCCCAGGCCACATGGAGGTTCGTTCAGCCTGCCTCTGGGCATGCATCATGGCAATCCTGTTTTCTACTTTGGCAGGTACCCTAAGATGATTTCCTCTCTGATTATTGTGTGGTCAAGAAGGGATCTTTTGATTGGTTGCTGACCTTGAAAGGCCCCAACGAGTAGACCTTAGTCTTTTTTTCTTGGTAGTGACCAAGCCAATAACTTACCATATGCCTTTGGGTAGGGAGAAGTAGCATTGGTACCACTGGCCCTACCATGGGCCCATGCTTTGCTGTGAATACCTGCTACCTTTATACCAGAGTTTGTGTGTAGCCACTGAGCAGTAATACGTTTAGGGTTTGACCCAGCCCAGCAGAGGATCAACCTGATTGCTGAGACATTATATGCTGAAGCAAGAGAGTGACTTATTCAGCAGCTAGTGACAGAGAAGGGTGAATGCTTCACAGCAAATGCTTTGAGTTTGAGTCCACTTTCCCCAGGGACCAGTAGAGGTGATGGGGGAGGAGGTAATGGAAGGGAAATAATGCTTCTGGTCTTAGTGAAAATGCTTTGTAAATTCTATTGCTGTATCTTCTCTGTAAATATCCTTTTGTGATAGCTAATCGATCTTAATTGGTTAAAATGATAGTAGGGCACTAATCACTCAGTCAAGTAATGATATAGATAAGATATATGAAGGGCTGTTAAGGGATTTCCTGAATTTGTTTTTTTGTGTTACCATATTTTCCAGAAACACTGGACCCTGAGCTTGTAGGAGGCCCTGAATGTGTCTAGGACAATGCCCGGTCCACCCCACGACCTCCGGCTTGTTTGTTGTTTGCATCCCAAACTGGACTCTCTGTGTGTCCTTGGGAGGCAATACAGGTGCCAGCCAATCTGTTCCAGGCTGAGAAATTGCTTGTGCAGATATGATATGATATATTATCCTTCACAGATAAATGGACCCTCCTATCTTCTTAGTCTAGTTCAGGGATCCTCAAGGTCTAGAGAAAAGAAAAATATTTGCTTCTCCCCGTGGGGAGAGGGTTTTGTCCATTTCCTCACCATTACTGTACCTGTCCCCTCCCATACCAGGCCTTTTCCTGTTTTTTTCCTCCTCCTTTTGTTGTACTGTCATAAATATGCAAATTTCTGTAAGGAAACTTACAGAACTCTTTGGGTCCCATATGCACATTCATTTTTCTTGTAATAAACCTGGTTTTCACATCAGTCCCCTGATGTTGTGATTGCCTATTGACAGATACCAGCTATAATTGGCAAAGTGGAAATGGAGACTTGAGCTGATAGCATTGGAAAGATACTCTCCTACCCACTCAAGGGTACCCCTGGAGCCCTGAGGAAGAGATGGAGCTAACCAGCCCTCTGGGGAGCCCACCTCATGAATGGGTGTGAGTTGAGATGATGATAGAAAGGCTATACTTATAAGCAACAGGGAGCCCTTAAATCTCAACCTGAGCCATAGCATCCAATCTCCTGGTGTGTTTTGTTCTTGAATCTGCCTGGTTCCCTGGGCTGGAGAACTGTGGCACTCAAGCTGATGACTGCTGGTGCACCTTAATGCCAGTTATAGCCTCTACCCCCCTGACTCCCACCTCCCTTTTCCCTTCTTCCCACTATCAGGCCACAGAGTGAAGTTTCCAGCACTTATTCACAAGGAAAAAAGAAAAATGTATGCAGAGATCAAGAACAGCAATGCAGTCCGCTGAGAATATTTGAAAGGATATCTAATAAAAAGTGTAATAAGTGAAAGGAGTCTAACAGAAACTGCCCAGGCTCACTAGATGATTTCTAGTTTGTGGCTCTGTTTTATCTTTCCCCTAAAAAAATCTTTGGGTCAGGTCTCTCCTGGGCTAGAGTCTTAGGAATCTTCCTCACATTTTGGAAGGCCTTGGTTCAGTCATTTTCAGTCATGTCTGACTCTTTGTGACCCCATTTGGGGCTTTCTTGGCAGAGAGGCTGGAGTAGTTTGCCTTTTCCTTCAGCAGATTACTTTGCAGCTGAGGAAACTCTGGCAAACAGGAGTTAAACGACTTGCCCAGGGTCACACAGCTAGTGTCTGAGGCCAGGTTTGAATGCATGAAGATAAGTCTTCCTGACTCCAGGCTGGGTACTCTATTTATCTCACCCCCCTGGTAGTCATGGTAGTCACTAAATACTGACATTTTCCTTCTCCCCAGGGGGAAAAGTTCTCATAAAAGATATAGTTGTACCCATACTTGCCTACCCCACCAAAGGAATAATCTAATGTCACCTCCTTTATTCCCAAAAGTAAAAAGGGCAGTACCTTTCATTACACATGCCTGGGCTTATTTGGACACACTAAGAGAAAGAGTTTCCCCCTCTTTCCCCCACCCTAATAACAAATGTTCTGGAGGGAAATGCTGGTTTCTCAGTTCCTGTCTCTCGCCCCCCACTCCCTCCCCAGCTAAGAGCTGGGTAGCATGAGCAGACATACCTGGCTGTAGTGCATGGTGACGTAAAGCTCATTCTCAAATTTGAGTGGCTGGGTCCACAGGATGCGCCGGTACCAGAATGTGTAGCCACTGTCCACCTGCTCCATCTCTGAGGCAACATCTAGGATGTAGTCCCGCCGGCTCAAGGGACAGACGTTCTGGCCTGAGCAAGGAGACCACAGGACTTTGTGTGTAGGAGCATGGGGTACACATGTGTAAAAGGGTGGGAGCTACATCTTTGTTGATTTCTCTGGTTCTAATGATTCACTCAGTTGTGATTTATTAGGTACCCACTGCATACAAAGTACTGGGCTCAGTGTGTGGGTAGAAGTATGAAGTTTAGCTAGTAAGTTAGTAGAATGTAAGCTTCTTGGAGGTAAGACCTCTGTATTTGTATACTCAGTGGTGTCTGGTACATATAAGATACCTACATTCTTGTGTTTTCTCTCTCTCTCTTTTTTTTGTAATTTATTTTTTTATTTTATAGTTTACATCTTTCATTTCCACAAGATTTTGAGTTACATATTTTCTCCCCATTTTTCCCCTACCCCCCACACCAAAACAGCAATCCCACTGAATATCTCCTCCCCCAATCTGCTCTCTCCCATATCTTCCCCTCTCTCTTCTCCGACTTTCCAGTAGGGCACAGTGGATCTCTATGCCCCGGTGCCTGTATATCTTATTTCCCAGTTACATGTAAAATAATAAAAATATGTATTTTTTAAACATTTGATTTTAAAACTTTGAATTCCAGGTTCTTTCCCTACTTCCCTTGTCACCCACCCTTATTGGGAAGATAAGCAATTCAATACAGGTTGTACATGTGTAGCTATGCAAAACATTTCCATAGTGGATATATTGTGAAAGACTAACTGAATTTCCTTCCATCCCATCCCACCCCCCACTTGTTCTATTCTCTACTGTGATCCTGTCCCTTTTCAAAAGTAGGTGCTTCCAACTTCCCTCCCCTACTTCATTCCTGCCCTCCTTTCCATCATCCCCCGATCTCATCCCCTTTCCCCCTACTCTCCTGTAGGTTGAGATACCCTATTTCTTGTGTATGTCATTCCCTCCCTAAGCCAAATTCATTGAGAATAATAAGAATTCATTCCCTTTTGCCTTCCTGTTCTTCCCCTCCATTGTAACAGTTTTGCCTTGCCTCTTCTATATGAGATAATTTACCCCATTCTGTCTCTCCCCATCTCCTCTCATTATTTTCCTCTCTCACCTCTCAATTTCACCTTTTAAGTATCATCCTTTCCTATTCAACTGGTCCTGTATCCTCTGTCTATGTATACCTCTACACACACACACACACACACACACACACACACACACACACACACACACTCATATATGTATTCATACTCCCATATACCCTCATACACACACACACACATATTTCTATTCCCTTCAATTATTCTCATACTGAGAAAAGTTTCCTAAGTTACAATTATAATTTTTTCCATGTAGGAATGTAAGTAGTTCAACTTTGATAACTTCCTTATGATTTCTTTTCCCTGTTTACCTTCTCAAGCTTCTCTTGCTTCTTGTATTTGAATGTCAAATTTTCTATTCAACTCTGATTTTTTTTATCAAGAATGCTTGAAAGTCCTCTATTCCACTGAATGACCACATTTTCCCCTGAAACATGATCCTCGGTTTTGCTGGGTAGGTGATTCTTGGTTTTAATCCCAGCTCCTTTGGCCTCTGGAATATCATATTCCAAGCCCTTCTGTCCCTCAGCATAGAAGCTGCCAGATCCTGTGTTATACTGATTGTTTCCACAGTATTCAAATTGTTTCTTCCTGGCTGCTTGTAATATTTTCTCCTTGATCTGGGAACTCTGGAACCTGGCTATAATATTCCTAGGAGTTTTCTTTTTGGAATCTTTTTTCAGGAGGTGATTAGTGGATTCTTTCAACCTCTATTTTGCCCTATGGTTCTAAAACATCAGGGCAGTTTTCCTTAAGAATATCTTGGAGGATGATTTCTAGGTTCTTTTTTTGATCATGGCTTTCAGATAGTCCAATAATTTTTTTTTTGCTTTTTTTTTTTGGAGGGCAATTGGGATTAAGTAACTTGCCCAAGGTCACACGGCTAGGTTTTTATTTGTGCGTTAAGTGTCTGAGGCCGGATCCGAACTCAGGTCCTTCTGACTCCAGGGCCGGCGCTCTACTCACTGCGCCACCTAGCCGCCCCCAATAATTTTTAAATTATCTCTCCTAGATCTATTTTCCAGGTCAGTGGTTTTTCCCATGAGATATTTCACATTGCCTTCTATTTTTTCATTTGTTTGTATCTGTTTAACAGCATCTTGATTTCTCATAAAGTCATTAGCTTCCATTTGCTCCAATCTAATTCTGAAGGAATGATTCTCTTCAGTGAACTTTTGAGATTCTTTTTCCATCTGGCAAATTTGGCTTTTTAAGACATTCTTCTCCTCATTCCCTTTTTGAACCTCTTTTGCCATTTGAGTTGGTCAATTTTTTAAGGTGTTATTTTCTTCAATTAGGTTATTGACTCTCATTTTATAATTTTCTTGCATCATTCTCATTTCTCTTCCCAATTTTTCCTCCACTTCTCTTATTTGGTTTTCAAAATCCTTCTTAATCCTCTATGGCCTGTAAGCAGCTTATTCTTTTTTTTTTAAAGCAATTGGGGTTAAGTAACTTGCTCAAGGTTACACGGCTAGTCATTATTTATGTGTGGGTGCTCATTTTCTGAGGCAGGATTCGATCTCAGGTCATCCCAACTCCGAGGCCAGCGCTCTTACTCACTGCACCACCTAGCCACCCCAAGCAGCTTATTCTTTTCTTGGAAGCTTCTGGTGTAGGAGTTCTGACTTCATTGTCTTCCTCCTGTTCCATGCTTTGATCTTTTTTGTCCCCAAAAAAAGGAGTTCAAAGTCGGATTACTATGCTTGCCTTGCTTCCCTTACTTGCTCATGTTGCCTCTCAATTACTTGACTTTTAGGCTTTTTGCCACAGTAGAACTCTGCTACCAGAGGGGGGAGCTTTGTCCCAAATCACTGGGGTTTTCTCAGCTGCTGGAGCTATTAGTTGGGTGCCTTCTTTGAAGCCTCCCCATACTCTGGCAAACTGGTTATGCACCCCAGGAGTTCCACTGTAGACTGCAATCTAGATCCAAGCAGGTTAAAGCAAGAGTGATTACCCCTCACACTGGTTGCTTGGTCCCCCTACAATCTGCAAGCCAGGAGCTCTGAAGAAGCCATGTGGTGGCAGCTGCAGGACCGCACCCCAAAACTACCAGATCCCAAAGTCCACACTGTACTGACCTCTCACTTTGTCCTTAGCATCTATGGGTTGATAATTCTGGAAATCACCACAGCTGCTAGTGATCTGGGGGTTGGTTGTGGCCTCCCTGAGGCTAAAAAATCTCAGACTTTTTCAGGGCTAGGGTGGGCCCCCAGAGCTCTGTGCTGGTCACTTTCTGCTACCCTGCTGGGCTGTCCTCAGTGGGAGGTTAGCTTCTCTGTGTCATTTTGTAGGGTCTGTAGCTCCAAATTTTGTTTAGAGTCACCTTTTACATGAATTGGAGGAGGTAGAAGCGGGAGCCCTGAGAAAGTCCTGTTTCTACTCCGCCTTCTTTACTCTGCCCTTCTTGGTTTTCCCTAAATACTTGTTGATTGATTAATAAGACCTAATCTCTACCGCCATGGTGTTTATAGGTTAGTACTATATGTGTCTCAGTGGAAAGTGCACTAGACCTAGAGTCAGGAAGACCTGAATTCAAATCTGGCTTCAAACACTCATTGGCTATGTCATCCTGGGCAAGTCACTGTTTGCCTCAGTTTCCTCATTTGTAAAATTACCTGGAGAAGGAAATACCAAGCCATTCCAGTATCTTTGCCCAAGAAAACCCGGAGTGGTGTTGCAAAGAGTTGGACATGACTGAAAATGATTAAACAACAATATTCTATTTAATCATTAGTGAAGAACTAACTGCTAATTCAACAAAACATATTAAGTGTTTATTATGTACTGAAGAGCACTGATCCAGGCTGACACAAGGAAATCAAACAATCCTTTCCCTCAAGGAACTTAAATTTTGTTGTCAAAGTAGAAATGATAAGAGCCTTATGAAAAAATGAACATTATATTCTGCAGCTTAAGAGATGAGGACAGAAAAGTCAGTTTTAAAATATAAATTACTAATATAATAACATAAATGAGGGGCAGCTAGGTAGCACAGTTGATAGAGTGCCAGCCTTTGGAGTTAGGAGGACCTAAGTTCAAATCCAGTCTCAGATACTTCATAGCTATGTGACTTGACAAGTTACTTAACCCTGTTTGCCTCAGTTTCCTCATCTGTTAAATAAGCTGGAGAAGGAAACAGCAAACCACTTCAGTATCTTGGCCAAGAAAACCCCAAGTAGGGTCATGAAGAATTGTATAAAACCAAAATGACTGAAAAATAACAAGACATGTATGTGGATGGATATGTGTGTGAGTGCATGCACACATTCACACTTATTTTGGTTTTATATTTATAAATATAGACATCATGGCTTAGGAAAGAATGCTAGACTTGGAGCCAAAAGAACTTGGGTTCAGGTTCCACCTCTGAACTAATTTAACTAGCTGTATGACCCTGAATAATCACTGTCCCCCGGCCATGAGATTTCCCTTTCTGGACCATCTTCTAACCTCTTTACCAACCTTTTCCCCTGATGTTTTAGAAGTTGAGGTCTCCTGCCAGCCAGGCCTAGGAAGATCATACATAGCCACCATCCAGGGGATACACTTTCTGTTTTTAGTTCTTAGAGCCAGATCCTGGGTCTCCATGGCAAGGGATTTGGAGCAGGGAGGGGGAAACCTCTTAGATCAAATCCTTCTTTCCCTGACCTAATGCACCCTAGTCAGGCTTCCTGAAAAGATGACTATCCTGGGCCCCGGGGGGTGGGGTATAAAGGTAGGAAGAATCAGGCAAGAGAAGCCTTGCTGAGGGAGGGGCCTTTCCCCCTTTTTGCCCTGTCCTCTCACCTTGGTTGGTCACAGCAAAGATCACATATTCATTGACGGCCTCAGCCCGTGTCAGTCCCATCTCAATGCAGATCTCTGAGACCACATCTAGGGCCACCTGGAGAGAGAATCCCAATCAGAAGAGCAAATGAGTGATTACCCCCTGCTGGTCAGATACCTATCAGACAAGCTAAAAGTGAGCAGTGCCAGAGAGGTAACCTCTTCTGAATGAGATCCCTGAGGGAAGGGCTCCTTTGTGGAGAGGACACAGAAGGGGCCATGGGGGACCACCTTGAGTATCCCAGAGTCCTGACTCCCTCATCATCATCACCAATAACATTTATTAAATACCCACCATGAGCCAAGCACTATGTTAAGTTCTGGGGACACATGAAAGTGCCCTTGACCTCACAACACTTATATTCTACTGGGGAACTAGAAGGACATCCTAGATTATTTTTATGGGGGGATTGCTAGCAGCTAAGGAGTTCTAGAAACATTTCATGTAGAAAGTGATGTTTGAGCTGAGCTATGAAGGAAGTTAAGAGATTCTAAGAGGGGGAAGTAAGGAGGGAAAGCATTCCATATGTGGAATTCCAAAAACTCCTTTTGAACTCCTGAATAAAAGCATGGAGGCAAGGAGGCTAGATTGGCTGGACTCTGGGTGGTAGAGTAGGTAAAGAGGAATATGTGTAATAAGCCTGGAAATACATGTTGCCTCCTGTCCCATACTTCCCAGTCTCTCCATTCATAGAATCAGGTGGGGCTGGGGTCTTCTGGGAAACCCTCACCTGTGTATCTGACCTGGAGGAACAAAGGGCTATGTCTCTATCAATGTCAGATAGGTTTGGGGCCTGGTTCTCTCTTTACCGTGCAGGTTTTGATCTTCAGGTGGCGTTCAAGCCCTCCAGGAAGGAGAAACAGTTGCCTCTTGGAACTACGGCCAGCCTGTGGGTGAGGAGGGAATGAGTGTAGGGGTGGGGAAGATTCAAAAGAGGTGGATCTCTCAGGTTCTTTGAAGGTCAGAAAAATGCGAAGTAGATAGAAGATGCAATGAAACAAATCTCATCTTGATGTCAGGAAAGACTTCCTTTTATAGCTATCCAATTAGAGCTATCCCAAAGTAGAACCTTGGGAGGTGGTGGATTCTCTCATTGGAGGTCTAAAAGAGACTGAAGGGCCATTTGTTGGGTATATCATACTGGCAATTCCTTAAAGATGGACTAGAAGGTTTCTGAGACCCCTTTCAACTCTAAAATCCTGTGATTCTGTGAATCCAATTTCTTCTTCCTTCCTAGGGAGCTCTTTCTATTGAGGGTATTGGTAGCCATAAGGGTGACCTAGACATGTCAAAGTATGAGTACCTGGGTGAGGGAGAGTCCCATTGAAGGGTCATGCTTCTTTCCAAGCCACCTTTTTTGAGGAAGGTTTCTCTGATCACTCTAGGACATATGGTAATTTTCTTTTGGACTCTTATAGTACTTATTATTAGTCTCACTCATCTTGGCCCTTGCTTTCCAATTATTTAATATACACGAGTCTTTCCAATGAGACTACAAGCCTCCTTTTATGTTTTTTTCTGCACTTTTATATTTTTAAAGATATGGGTTGGACTAGAAGGTTTCTGAGATTCATAGTAAGTACTTGGTACAGAATGGGTGATGGATGTGATCAGCCTCCAAAATCAGGTGTGGGTGGTAACTCTGCTGCCTGATGACACCTGGAGACAAATCCAGGCTATGCCCCTGAGCTAGGCTGGAGGATGAGCCCCCACCTGAACTCCTCCCATCCTCCCTCCACACCTCCAATCTTACCAATATGGCCCTCAACTCCATGCTGCTGGGAAGTTCGCTTCGACCACCAAACTGGAAGGTTTTCTGAAGGTTCTGCTCACAGGCCTTTGCAATCCCTGTCAACATTGCACCATGCTCAATGGTTACTCACCATTCCCCTCTCCAACCACAAATTTCCTTTCTCAATTCAACAAGCATTTATTAAGCACCCTGGTGCTTAGACTGATGATACAAAGGTAAAAAACCAGAACAGTTCCTGTCCTTAAGGAGCTGATATTCTCTTCCTTGGCCTTCTTTGCTCAGGTTCTCAAAGGGCATTCCTCAGCTTTGGTCTAGGTGTGCCATCAGTCATGTGGAATGACATTTGCAATCATATGTACATGCTCAAGTGTGTCCTCAGCAAAGAATACTGGAGCTTGAACCTCTCCTAAACCTATCTTATATTTAACCCCCTGGAAGTCTCCGCATCTTACCTCTTTCCCCACTGCTGTCTCCAGTTCCCTGGAATCTTCCTTCTCCCCAGCGGAAAAAGCTCTCATAAAAGATTCTAGAGTGAACCCATCCCTGACCCACTTCCAAAGGAATAATCTAATAATAATGATAACCATCTCCACAGAGCTGTCAGAATGATTTTCCCAAAGCACAGGTCTGATCATGTCAACTCACTACTTAAGTGGCTCCTACTCCTTCTAGGTCAAATTCCTTTATTTGGCCCTTAAAGCCTTTCACAATCTGGCTCCAACCTATCTTTCCAGCTTTTTCTAAGCCACCTTTTTAAGGAAGGTTTCTCTGATCGCTCTAGGACATAGGATAATTTTCTTTTGGACTCTTATAGTACTTAGTATTAGTCTCATTCATCTTGGCCCTTGTTCTCCAATTATTTAATATACACAAGTCTTTCTCATTAGACTATAAGCCCCTTAAGGGAAGGAACTAGATTCTCTGAACTTTTATGTGCCTGTGCAAACTGGATTCATAGTAGGTACTTGATATAGAATGGGTGATCAATGTGATAAGCTAAGTGATAAGCCTCCCTAGATCAGGTGTGGGTGGCAACTCTGCTGTTATTCCCCTTCACATATGCTACAACTCAGTCAAAGGACCTTCTTGCTCTCACATGACACACTCCCTTTTCTGTCACTGAACTTTTGCACAAGGCTGTCCTTCTTTCCAAGAATGTGCTCCATTCCTCCACCTCCCTTGGGACTAATCACTTCACTACATCAGTCTTCCTACTTTCCCTCCCCATCACTTGGAAAGAGTTGAGAAATGAAAGAGTTCTCTCCTCTCGAAATCCATCTCCCCTCCGATACCTCTTGTGGCTATGGCAGGAGACTTCTCAGGGATCCTTGGGCATTTCTTCCTCTTACCTTCATCTATCCTTTCACCAAGTCTTACTAAGGAGCTGGAGATACAAACCTAGGGAGTAGAAGCCAGGAGGTACTATACTTCAACTGAACTAAAGATAGAGAGCTTAGATCTGTGATTCCACTGGATGAAAAGTACCACAGGTTGACACTTTCTTGGAAACTTATAATCTTAGAGGATTGGCCAGAGTATTGAGAAGTTAAGTGGCTTGCTCAGAGCACTGAGAGGTTAGGTGATTTGCCCAGGGATATACAGCCAGTATGTGTCAAAGGTGGGGCACAACCTACATATGTCTTCTTGCCTTGAGGCCAGCTCCCTCTCTACTATCTCATGTTGCTTGTGCAATTGAGCTGTGACCCTAAAAGCAAAACAATTCTCACCCTCTTCTCAAGTCCCCAGTAACATAATATAATATGAGAACCAGAAGGGACTTTGGAGATCATCTAGTAACTAGGCTATAAAATGAGGAGGCTGGACAACATGACTTCCTAACCTGGGGTCCTCAAACCTGATTTAAAATATTTTGATAACTGTATTTCATTAGAATTGGCTTCTTTTGTAATTCATTCTATGCATTTAAAAACATTATTCTAAGGAGTTGTAGTTTCACTAGACTGCTAAAGAGATCTGAAAGAGACAGACAGATAGACAGAGACAGAGACAGATTAAGAAGCCCTGCTTTAGTCTAACTCTCTCAAGGAACAAAAGCACAGAATGAGGAAGACTTCCATAGTCCACCGAGGAATCAGGACCAAGGACAGATCCAAGATCGGGAATAGGTATGACAAGAACCTGGGTCTCTTCTAAACCCCATGCTCTTTCCAATATAGCTAGCTAACTTCCTTCAAATATAATCAAATGGATTATTTTTTTTAAAAACAGAATCAAAAATAAAACAGAACGACACCCTAGAGATTTACTTTGAATTGGACTGAACCAGATATTTTCTTTGGCATAATAGATATTAATATAGGTTGACACTAGAGTCAGGAAAGACCCACTTCTTATACACACTGGATGACCATGGGCAAGTGATTGTTTCTCAGGGCTCTAGGAAACTTTCTAAGACTGTAATGAGAGAGAGGGAGTTTCCATAAGGGAAATTTCCCATGTCCATTATATCACAAATCCAGAGCAGACTCCTGCCTCCCATCCAAGCATAGGAAAACAAGACCACGCTACTGAAATCTTCTCTAGTCTAGCACATTTATCAGATCACAGATTCAGGGCTAGAAGGAACCTTAGATGTCATGTAGTCCAGCTTCTTCATTTTCCAGAGGAGGAAAGCTGAGGTTTAGAGAAGTTAATATGCTAAGTGAAATAGTCACAGAGGGTCTTGTTGAGAGAGGTAGGATTTCAGCCCAGATCTTTTGAATCTAAATCTAGCCCTAGCCCAGGGACTTTCATAAACATAATATATGTTTATTTGTTAAATAATAGGAATTGAACCTGAACTAAATGACCCCCTTAAACATAACCACAATAAATTATCAACTAGAGAGCTATGAATTTAGAGGAACTGAAAAGTACAGGAAAACACCTCTCCCTTCCCCAAGGTATCTCCCCTATCGCGTTGCATTCATCTTTCAAGGTTAAAGTCTTGCCCTCTCTACATTCTTCCTTTACATTAAATACAAAGCCCTGGGAGGGAAACCCGTTCAGTCTCCAGCTTCTTATTGTGAATGAGATTATCAGACACTTTTCTCTCTCAGGAGGAAGCTCTAAATACCGTGAGGACTAGAAGGGACTGAAGGTGGGGAGGGACTCTGAAAAAGGGGGAAAAGATTCAGAAGAAGAAATGAGAGCCCTCAGGGACAAATTTAGGTATCATTATAATTTTGCAGAGTTGTTGGAGGAGAGAGTGATTCCCAGTCTCCTTCCCCCCACCCTCAAAGAGGACTTCTTCTTCACCTTCCCTCCATGGGGGAAGGGAGAGCTTCAGAGGTTTCTCTAATGATTCTTTCAGTGAGGAGGTCAATGATCAGCCTCTTTGCTCAGACCCTAGGTAGCATCTCTGGGAATTAGGGAGGGGGAAGGTGATCCAGGGCAGGGTTCTTGGAAGATACCCATTGATTGGAAGGATCCTGAGGATGTCTTTTTCTTTCTTTTTTCTGGGATGGGATTACAAGTATTACCAAATTGTGGCTCTCCTGCAGCTTAATTTTGATTTAGTAATTTTGCATTACTCACTGAATAGAATCCATACTCTAAGGGCTTCTCAGGCTGGCTATACCCCACCTTTCTAGGCTTGTCTCCCTGGCCCTCCCTGAGCACCCACAGACTGAGTTCTGTGCTTTTGCCTGGGTATGGCCTAAGGATGCATCCCTTTCTTTTGATTTTTCCTGTTAATTTGCTCTTGGGTGTTTTTTTTTCTTTCTGTGTATTTGACAAGCATTTATTGCCTGCTATATCCCAGGCACCATGCTGGACACAAAGAAAAAAAAATAAAACAGGGGGATCTGTGAAATTGAATGGGAAAAAAAAATCTATGTTTATTTTCACTAGTTTCTATTGAACTTTGGAATTTCCTTTAATTATTTAAAAATATTATTCTGAGACGGGGCTTGTCATACTACCTGAGTCCATAACATACAAAGAGAGTTAAGAATCCCTGGTCTAGAAGGAGAGAGTGGTCAATAGTGTCAATATTATAAAGTAATCAAGAAGGATAAAGAGTGAGAAAAAAATCATTGGATCACTGGTAACATTGGAGGGGACAGATTTCAACAAGTGTGAGATTAGTCAGATAACCTAACAAATTTGTTGATGATCAGGTTCCCTATCTCCTCTATCCCCATCCCAAGGTTGATAGTGCCCAATTAGCAGTAGAGTCTTAACCAGCAACTTTGGCAGCAGCATAGAACTCATCCTTAAGTAAACTTGTTTTTGGAGGAGGGAAGGCAAGGCAATTGGGGTTAAGTGACTTGTCCAAGGTGACACAGCTAGTAAGTGTGTCAAGTGTCTGAGGCCAGATTTGAACTTAAGTAAACTTTTGTGTTTTGCTTCTTTTTTTTTTTTTGGAGGGCAATTGGGGTTAAGTAACTTGCCCAAGGTCACATGGCTAGGTTTTTGTTTGTGTGTGCGTTAAATGTCTGAGGCCGGATCCAAACTCAGGTCCTTCTGACTCCAGGGCTGACACTCTGCCGACACTCACTGGGCCACCTAGCCGCCCCTTAAGTAAATTTTTAAAGACAAATTCAGTTGAAGAGGAGAGAATTGGTCACCAGTGGGGTTCAGGCCTTGGACAACAGCTAGGAGAGGGAATAGGACTAGGCCAACTGCAGAGGTGAGTAACCTCTCCAATAGCCTCCTATGTTAACTGATTATTCTTGCTAAGGAGGTGCCAAACTCAGCTGCTTCTAAGCCGCTAAAGGAATGTTAAATGCTTTCAGCACCTTCTAAATTACAGAGAAAAGCTGGGGCTGCTCAGTTAGGGCTCAGCCTGCTGGCCACAGTTTCCATGAGGTAGTCAATGCTTCCTGAACCTGGAAGGGCAGTACGATGCCCCCACGGTCGGCCTTGTGTCTCTGGAATACTTACCCTGGAAGTGGAGGCCAGGACTCCTGCACACATCCTGAAAGAACTGGAAGAGGTAGGGCTTCAGGACATCTGAGCACTTGTAGTAGGCTGCCAGGATGTGCAGCAGCCTCCAGCCTCTTTGGCAGCTGTCCCTGTGGAGGTAGACAGGAGGATGCCATCATCAGGCCAGGCTGCCGCCCCAGATTCAGTAGGTGTGTCTTGGAATTCTCAAAGCTCTCCCAGCTCTTGGGGCAGAGGTATTTTTCTCCTGAGCCTGACAGATGGACATGGGAATTTGGAATCTAAGTGATTCTAAAGCTCTTGGGAAGGGGGAAATGAAAACATCAGAGAATGAAAGGGAAGAGAGGGAGGGAAGAGGAAGGAGGTGAGACAAAGAACAATGGAGAGTAGGTGAAGAACAAAGGAAGAGGGAGGTGGATAGACAAGGAAGGTAGAGAAGCAAAGAGGAAAGGGGAAAGTCTGGAGACGCAGTGAGGCCAGACCCTCAGGATCACAGCATCAACAGAACACATCCTGATAAATATAGGGTATTTGTCCAAAAGCCTGTGGGGAAGCTTGCTGCATCCTCTCTAGTTAAAGAAGTGGGGGGGGGTGGTTATCCTGGATAAATGCCGCAGAGGCCAGCCACCTATCCCCAACTTTGGACTAAGCCAGCCTGGAGGCTGGGATGGTTCCCTAAATGAGAGGAACCTGAGGGTATAACATCCCCCCCCCTACTTTTATAGTCACTTCAAGTCAGGAGAAGAGAAGTAGAGGGAGGCCAGATTTCTGTGCCTCAAGGTGAGCTGAGCCCTCACTCACGGCTTAGTGCTGGTGTTATCTGTGATCTGCTTGATGACCTGGCAGTAGGCTTCATCTCGAAGCACTTCATGGTCCCTGCAAAGCTGGAAAAAAGGACAACAGGCTTATGATTTTATAGAGGCGAGGGGCCATTAAACCCACCCCCAATGTTTTACCAGTTAAGAAACCAAGTCTCTGGGACATGAAATGATTTGCTCAGGTTATACACAGAATTAAGTGGCAGGGTGGGATTCAAACTCAGGTCCTTTGACTTCAGATACATCACCTTTTTCCCACCCTCCCTCACAGTGGGTCTCTGGTTACAAACCAAAAACTCAATATATTACTTAACTCATAAAACCGGTTTCTTCTCTCTACTCCCACAGACACCGCCTTAGTTCTGGCCCTTCTCACCTCTCCCTGGCCTATACAAAAGCCTCCTGATTAATGTCCCTGCCTCAAGTCTCTCCCCACTCTTCTCCATCACCTACAGCTGCCAATGTGACTTTTCCAGGTCTGACCATATCACCCTCCTACTCAATAAACTCTCTATAACTCTTGGGATAAAATATATTTTTTTCTTTTGATTGTTAAAGCTCCTTACAATCTGGCTCCAACGCAGACTTATTATTTATACATTACTCTCCTTTCCACACACCATAATCTGGTTAAACAGACTTCTCTCTGTCACAAAGAACTCCAACTCCTGTTCATGCATTTGCCTGTAGTGAATAGAGTGCCCAGTTCAGCTGGGTTCAACTTTGATCTCAGAGTTTTACTAGCTGTGTGACCCTGACCAAGTCACTTAACTTTGCCTAGAATGTCCTCCCTACACTGCCTCATAGAATACTTCCTTCAAGATTCAGTTGAAGTGGGGCAGCTAGGTGGCATGGTGAACAGGGCCCAGGCCCTGGAGTTAGGAGGACCTGAGTTTAAATCCGACCTCAGACACTTAACACTTACTAGCCATGTGACTTGGGCAAGTCACTTACCCCCGATCACTCTGCCTTCCCCCCTCCAAAAAAAAAGCCAAAAAAAGAAAGAAAAAAAAGAAAGTCATTATAAAAAAAGATTCAGTTAAAGCACTTTGAGTTTTAATAGCTTAAACGTACACTAAGACTTTTGAAACACTGTGTGTGTGTCTTTATATCTTATATAGATATATGTTGTCTCCAGTAGAATGT
This sequence comes from Gymnobelideus leadbeateri, assembly GCA_011680675.1. Classification (NCBI taxonomy): domain Eukaryota; kingdom Metazoa; phylum Chordata; class Mammalia; order Diprotodontia; family Petauridae; genus Gymnobelideus; species Gymnobelideus leadbeateri. The sequence continues at coordinate 594,571 of WOXC01008520.1, forward strand.
AAATGTCTTGGAAACAAAGATTGTTTAACTTTTTAGCCCATTTCCTGAAACCCTCTCAGGTAATTAGGAGCTGAGCTAAGAAAACAGCTGCTGGTCTTGTTATAGAAAGGTGTAGCATGTTCTCATGCTCATGATGTGTCAGTCACCAAACGAAGTGCTTTATAGTTATTATCTCATTGGAGCCTCACAACAACCCTGGGAGGCAGGTGCTACTATTATCCCCATGTTACAGAGGAGGAAACTGAAGGGAACCCCAATTAAGTGATCTGCCCAGGGTCACACAGTTAGTAAGTGTCTGAGGCCAGATTTGAACTCAGGGCAGGTAGGTGGTACAGTGGGCAGAGTGCTAGGCCTAGAGTCAGGAAGACTTATCTTCATGAGCTCAAATACTTAATCTTGTTAGCCTCAGTTTCCTCATCTGTAAAATGAGCTGGAGAAGGAAATGGCAAACCCCTACAGTGTCTTTACCAAGAAAACACCAAAATGGGGTCATGAAGAGTCTGACACAACTGAAATGATTACTACAACAATTTCCTGACTCCAGGCCCAGTGCAGTATCTACTGGGCCACCTGCCTGCCTCTATAGCTAGCCTTTCTAGCATAATACTTAAAATCAGTAAAGCACTTAGAGGTGCTTCAAAATCCTTTACATGTTCCCTTGATTCTCCCCCTCCCCTCTTCTGTCACAGATTGTCCCTACTATCACCTTCTTTCTCTCTCTAATCTTGAATCTTTCCCTATCCAATGGAACCTGAATTCAAATTCTGCCTCAGTTTTTTAAGTCACTTAGCCTCTCTGTTTCAGGCATATGCAAATATGCCAGGCATTTCTATAATAAGATTTGTGACTGTTTTCTTAGCTCAGCTCCTAATTACCTAGAAGGAATTGAGGGAGTTGGGAGGACCAAGAGGACTCTACAACTATAAAGTCCTAGCTTGACTTATCTGTGTCTAGCTTGGTTCCTATACTGACCTTGAGTTTGTTCTCACTCCAAAGCCACTGTCCTGTGCCCAAGATGGAGACTGGGAAAGGCAGGGAGAGTCAACCACATAGTCCCATATTGACTCTCCTGAGGACTGAGGACTAGCTTAGGGCCTTTTCTCGACTCTGACTCTTCAGTTAGCACAACTCAAGCCCAGGATGGAAAGAAGGTAGGAAATATTATTGGTTTGTACCATTCATGATCTTGAGTTGGGGTGAAGGTCTCCCAAAAATCATCTGCCCAATGTCTTTCCAATTGATAGTTCCAGTTGGAAAAGTGAGAGTATCTCACTTACCTTCTACCCTTAAGCTTCCCTTTATCACCTCCTTGATTCTACCCAGGGCTCATCACACTAGAGAAACCCAAACCTTCCTTTATTTCTCCCTAGCCACAGAAACCCACACTGATCACTTCCTCCTTCCTTTGAACTCCTATAGGAACGACAAGGACATTTGCTTATCAAACACTGACTGGCATCTAGTTATCTCCTCATCTGTTTGTAGCTTCTGCCCACAGCTAGAACAGAACTTAAGAAGGATCGTAGTGTAGTAAATAGTGTTAAACTTGGAGTCAGGAAGACACAAGTTCAAACCCCACTCCTGACCCACTGAGTATGACTGGAAGTCACTTAACATCTGTCAGTCTCAGTTTCCCCATCTTTAAAATGAGGATAATCACACCTGTGGTATCTGCCTACCAAGGTCGTTGTGAGGCTTAAATGAAATAATATATGCAAAGTACTTTTAAAATGTCAACTGCTCAGTGTCTGTCCTTCTAGCTTGTGTCCATGAACTCCACTGGGGGACCTTACCACTCCTGATTATGCTCTGGATTTTCCCAGGCTACTCTGGAGAGATTGTCCCACCCCAAAGACTCCTTCCACAGCCTTAGAAGTAGCAGCCAATTCATCATCACAGATCCTGGAGCCATTGACCTGCCCATGAGTACTCCCTCAGCTTCCCCAGTACTAGTCTCAGAGGGCAGCTTTGAAGTATAGAATGTCAGCTGGAAGGAGACTTAGAGGTCAGCTCCTGAAATGCCTTTGTTTTGTAGATAAGGAAAATTAGGCCATACAGAAGGGAGAAACAAACCTTTAAGAAGGAGCAGAGCACATCCAACTCGGTCTGGGCCTTCATTGGGAAATCACCCATGAACTTCATCACAGCTGCAGGAGGCACATACCCCACCCAACCCCCAAGCCCCAAATTAGCTTCACTTGTCATCCACCTCAATAGCTTTGTTCCTGATCCCTGTGCCTTCTCCACCACTGGGGGCTCCCAGAGAGGAAGCATCTTTCTCTGGTGGTAGGGGAGGAATAAGGGCCTCTTGAGAGGATGAGATGCTGCAGCTGCCTTGGATGGGCAGGTGTGAGCAAGGCCCAGAAGCAGACAGAAAGCATTTTAAAACATAAGCCCCTTGAGGTCAGGGGCTGTTTGGTTTTTTGTCTTGGTATTCCAAGTGTCTAGCCCAGTGCCTGGCACATTTCAAGCACTTAATAGATGCTTGTTGGTTGAATATTGGAGGGAGGCAGTGTTAAGGATGACACAATAAAGTGGTCATGGCCTGTGGCTAAAAGTGTGTCTGGAGAACAGCTCAAGAGCTGGGGTGTGGGGGTGGAGGTGGATAAAGAAGGTATGCATGGACTTATTTGTCCTTGGCGTCATTCATTAGCTAAAAATGATCTTATTTTCTGAGATGGGATAAGAGGGCTCAGTCTTGGAAATGGGAATTTGGTCCCATGGTTTGGGGTTTAGTTCAAGAATTGGGGGCTCAGTCTCAGGGTGGGAGTTCAGTCCTGGGGGTGTGGGGAAACAATATCTTAGGAATGAGGAGATGAGGAATAGGGACTCAGACTTAACTGGGGTCAGCAATGCTTTGCCATCGTAACACCTACTACCCATCATTGGAGTTCTCAGAAGAGATACAGAGCCCTGAGTATGGGTCAACTTCAGAAGGAGATACCCAATGGTAGTTATCTGGGACACACACACACACACACACACACACACACACACACACACACACACACACAGTCCTTCCCCAGAAAAGCCCTTCTTTCTGTCTTATCTCTTGGCAGGTTGGGGGTAGAGGCAGAGAAAAGGGGGAAACTACACTTTTGAAGGGGGTGTTCCCAAGTCCCTTTGAGGAATACCACCCTCAAGCCAAGAGCCTTGGAAGACCTCTCTTCCTACCCTCCCCAAGTACCTAGGAACATCTCTGTGGTAATTTTGTTCAGGCCGCTGTTGCTGAACTCGATGAGGGATTCCTGGATTGGTGTCTATATGAAAGAGAAAAAAATGAAAGTGAGAGTGATGGTGGAGAGAAATTTCTCTGGGCTAAAGGGTCTTCAAAAGTCTTCTAGTCTAAACCCCCTTTTTTAATAGAGGAGGAAACATCAATCTGCAAAGGTCAGGTGATTTGCCCAAAGTCACTAGACCCCAAACTCATTACTCTTTCCACAGCCCTGGGATGTCACCTCTAGAAGTAGAGGCTCTGGGCTATAACAGGGAGAACTGATGACAACAAAGCCCAGAAACCACATCACAACACAGTGTTTTTTGGGTCAGGGAGTCAGGAACATGGCAACATTGATAATGAGGGCCAGGAACACTGTGAAATAGAGGTGCTACTGATTTAGATTTAAAGGATGATACTATAAGCAAACTGGGAGAGCGAGGAATATAGCTTGCCTGTCATATTTATGGAGAAGGAAAGAATTGATGACCAAACAAGAGATAGAGAACATGATGAAATGCAAAATGGATAATTTTGATTACATTAAATTGAAAAGTTTTTGCATAAATAAAGACAATCCAGCCAAGATTAAGGGGAAAGCAGAAAACTGGGAAAGAAGTTTTACGATCAATGTCTCTGATAAAGGCCTCATTTCTAAAATATGTAGAGAACTGAGTCAAATTTATAAGAATACAAGTCATCCCCCAATTGGTAAATGGTCAAGGGATATAAACAGGGAGTTTTCAGGTGGAGAAGTTAAAATTATCTATAGTCATATGAAAAAATGCTCTAAATAACTATTGATTAGAGAAATGCAAATCAAAACAACTTCGAAGTAGTGCATCACACCTATCAGATTGGCTTCTGGGACAAAATAGGAAAATTATAAATGCTGGAGAAGATGTGGGAAAATTGGAACACGAATGCATCATTGGTGGAGTTGTGACCTGATCCAACCATTTTGGAAAGCAATTTGGAACTATGCCCAAGGGGCTATAAAAATGTGTATACCCTTTGACCCACCAACACCACTTCTGGCTCTGTATCCCAAAGGTATTATAAAAATGGGGAAAGGATCCACATGTAAAAAACCCATTTATAGCAGCTTGTTTTGTAATGGCAAAGAATTGGAAATTGAGGGAATGCCCATCAGTTGGGCAATGGCTAAACAAGTTGTGGTATATGAATGTAATGGAATACTATTGTGCTATAAGAAATGATGCTCAGGTGGACTTCAGAAAAACCTGGACAGTCTTGAATGAACTGATGCTGAGTGAAGTGAGCAGAACCAAGAGATCGTTGTACAGAGTTATGAACACATGGTGCGATGATTAACTTTGATAGACTTGTCTCTTCTTAGTAATGCAAGGATCCAAGACAACTCCAAAGGACTCATGATGGAAAATGCTATCCACATCCAGGAAAAAGAACTATGGAATCTGAATGCAGATTGAAGCATATTTGATCTCTCTTTTTTCCTTTTTTGTTTCTTCTTTCTTGTGGTTCCTCCCATTGGTTCCAATTCTTCTTTACAACGTGAATAATGTGAAAATAAGTTCAATATGAATATATATGCAGAACCTATATCAAATTACATGTCATCTTAGGGCGGAGGGAGGGGAGAGATAGGGAGAAAATCTGGAACTCAAAATCTTATGGAAGTGAATGTTGAAAACAAAAAAAAAATTAATTAATTTTAAAAAGAGAAATGGAAGTGCTACAATATGCCAAAGATCTTGTGACATAAAGGGCCATGTCACATTACAGGGCATCCTCGTACAGGACTCCGATTGTGGGCCAACATCTCTGTCAGAGGAGCTTAGTCTCCTGAAGGTTACAAAAACAGCATTTCACAGAAATATGATGATACTAGCTCATGCTTACAACACTTAGTCACTTTGGAGGTTGGGCAGGTGGGCAAGCCCATCAAGAACTCCCCAACCCTCCCAGACACTGAGATAGCAACTTAAAACTAGAGAATATTAGAGATGCAAGAAAATGTGGACAATGTCAGATGGGAAAAGGGATATTAAGGGGGCTTTTATCTCTATGGCCACTCCATTCCAGAAAGTGATGATATGGGCATGTCCACAGTCATGATGTCAACCAATGACATCATTATGTCAGATATTGTGATGATGATATACCTTGTCAGATATCATGATGATAACACATCATGATGTAAGATATCGTGATGACACCATCATGTTAGA